>CM041521.1:15268182-15915682 GCA_023091065.1 Dianthus caryophyllus
ACTACTAACAAAACATATGAGTATAATATTATCAATTTACTATTCCTTTTTTATTAACTAACACTTTAGGTAAAACTCGAAATAATGAGCCTCACTTATTCAAACTCGATAAACTTTTTGACGTTTGAGTATAATGATTTAAATCAATAACAGCCAATGAAAAAAATATATATTTCGACCAAGTAAAGTTTTATTTCAAAATTACGAGGAGCTAGTACCCAATTTTTATTTTGATTTCGTTTTGACTTTTATTTTCATTTTTATTTTCGATCTTACTCCTAAACATTATTTTAAGACGATACATTTTATTTCAAGACTTTTGCGGTATGGCGTAAATCGAAAATTTCAAAAACGAAACCGAGGCACACAAGGACCATGTAGCCTGGACTTCTTGAGCAAGCACATGCTAATGTGCTCTCTTCCACTTTGTCTCTACTTTACCACAATGTCAAGTCCTCTTACACATCTAACAAATCAAGGCACCCTAAGTCAAGCCACCCTATATTGTACATCATCACTTAGCCTTTAAATTAAATGATAATAAAACTAAACCCCTTTGCATACACATTACTTACTTAACATACTACAAAAAAGAAAACAAAACACAACAACAAACTACTACTACTACTACTCCTGCACACCCATACAAAACACAACAACCACTTAACTTATTTCTCTCTAAATAAAAATCAAACACAAGAATACTAGTAAGCTTCTTCATCTTCAACATTGAACCATCCTTGAAGATCTTCATCTCCTTGCTTGTTTTTCTTCCTTAAACCTTCTTTTTATTGTTTTAAATTCACTAGAACATATAAATTAATCTTTCACCATTTATATTTAGTACTCATTTCCCCTTTTAAACTTATAAATGAGCATGAACACAAAATCAAACGAATAAAAAATCTAAAACATCACCTAAACATTAAATTGATACTACACTTTAATTTTTCATTTTAGTTAGTTTAGTTTTAAAATAAATTACTAACTTGTGTATTTACATTCTTATGTACTTATCCTAACCAAAGACGAGGAGCAAGGTGGAGGTGTCGATTTGAGCCAATTCGATCACATCGTCGACCCCGACAATTGCTAGGAGCATTTCAACTAACTTAACCTAATCAAGGTGCTTCCCGCACACTTATGTGATAAGCGCCTCGTACTTGATTTTATTGTTTTGAATGCATGTATGATTTATTTTATCACCTAGCATTCATATGTTAAATTAGAAGACAAAAATCGAAAAATGAAATTTGTTGCTCACTTAAAAACCCCACGGCATTCCTCTATATTTTTGTTTAATTTTTCGTTTTAATTTGTGTAAATTGCATGCTTAAAATACTTGTAATAAGATGTATATGAAAATACAATTAGTTTATGTCTAGGACTTGAAATGAAATTATTATGAATTTTGAGTGTTTTAAAATGTTTATGTGTGTTCTTGAATTTTTGTGTTAATCTTATGTTTAAATGATGTTTATTTAATTGTGTTAATGTTTTGTTATGTTTTCCACTCATGATTAAATACATAAATGATATAAGATAAATTAGTTGTTGAATTAGAAGTATGAAAATCAAAAATCAAATTTATGAACATATATACAATATACACGGCTATTTTGAAATTTATGGACCAATTTTGAGTTTTAATTTTTCTAAATAACATATTATGATTAGTCTAGGTAAAATAGACTTGCTATAAAAATTTGAGAAAATAAAACGATAATATGAAATTTGAGTTAAAAATGTTCATATGAAAAATATTAGAAGTTCTTCATATATTCAAGTGTTCTCCTTTTATGTAACTTGTTTGATTCATAAATTTTATAAAGTTAAACTTAAATGTTGTTTTAATCCATTAGTGAATAAACACAATACTAAATATATAAGTTAAATAAGCTAAATCTTTAAAATAGAAAAGTTAGAAAATTAAAGTAAGTAAAAACACTATTCATAAATGAAATAAAATATTTAGTGAAAATCGTAAATTAGTTAAAGGACTTTAGTATAATTTAAGAAATTAGTTTATAAAAACTTTAAGTCAAAAAGGGAAGTAAAATTAGAAAACGAAAATAAAATGTTAAGTATAAAGGGGCCACGGTTTTGGGACTAATTTTAGACCTAAATTGATTTTGTCACTTTTATTTTTATCACTTAAGTATTTTAATTAGTTAAAGTAATGAAGTGTAATAAAAATGAGAAAAAGAAATAAATAGATCAATATAGTTAAGGGCCACGGTTTTCCTATTTAAAATGGGTCAATTTTGGTCAAAAATGAATTTATCACTTAGTCACTAAAATTGATTAATAATTAGGATTATATTAGATTGTATAATGAATCTTTAATAAAAAGAATCAACTAAACCGATAAAAATAATCGTTACACGTATTAAAATGAATTAGTGTCGAGTGTTACTGCCTTTGCTTAAATTTGGATGTGGACATACGGACTATTTAAAATGAACTACGACAACCTCGCTAAAAATGGAAGCCGCTTAAATGTTAGTTAAGTATATGACTAAATCTAACCGAGTTTTACTTTTAAAATGTTATTTAAAATCACCAAGTACAAAATGAACTTAACAACTTTGACATTAGAATTTTGTACTTAGGTTATATCGAGTTTTTACTTCCGAATTATTATTTAAGATCACTAATTACAAAACGAACCTAACGACTTTAAAACTAGAATTCTACACTTAGTAAATAAAAAGCTTAGTTTTATTTTCTAAAATATCCTTAGTATAAAAAAATGTATAAGAGTATAAAGATACTAAGTATAAATAAAGTCAAATAATAAATACTAAGTATAAAGAAAATATAATAAAAATACTAAGTATAAAGAAAATAAAATAATAAATACTAAGTATAAGAATACATATACGTATAAAAATACGTATAAATACGAAGTATAAAAATACGTACATATACGAAATACGAAAATACGAATACGTATAAAATACGAGGAATAGTAAATACGAGGAATAGTAAATACGAGGAATAGTAAATACGATGAATAGTAAATACGATGAATAGTAAATACGAGGAATAGTAAATACAATGAATAGTAAAATAATGAATAGTGAAAATATTCAAAATTTACCAACGGACTCAAAATGAATAATTTAGTTTTTCTATGCTTTCTGTTTACTTGAAGAACTGCTGTTACTAAAATTTCATTATATAAAGTTCGACGATATATTTATGTTTTAGAAGTAATATATGTTACGAGTGAACGAGAAAATAAGAAATTGAGAAAATGAGCTACTTGAATAAAATACTTGGATTGTTCGCCATGTTGCGACTCTTGAAATTCGATGTTAATGAGGTAGCTGTCTATGGGGACTTGGGCTCCCTACCAGAGTTGCCCAAGGCTTATAACGATCTTAAGATTGCTATTCTAAGACGGTATATACAACCTCGGGGATGGGGCAACATTGATATTTCAGTGGGCCCATAGATAGTAATTGGAAACTCCAGGCCAACCTGGGGTACCCGCCTAAGGTGATAGTCGTATTTTTAAATCGGTGATACCTTTTGAATAGCGAATACGTATGATCCTCGATTAGATGGTGTATGCATACATTAGACAAGGATTTAGCTGTCCTTATTACCTTAGGTATCCTTAGCCTGTCAGCCATGTCCAAGTTATGTTGGCCCTGTCGGCTATTGCGCGGACGTCTAGTATGTCAGCCATGTCCAAGTTATGTTGGCCCTGTCTACTATAGCGCGATTTACGTCTGCATGCTTCCGCCTCGCTAACGAAGACTCATTTGTTATCACATGTTGAATGTATTTCCTTGTTTGTGTGATGATTATTTGAATGACCTGGCTGAGTATTGGGATGCGATTTATTGAGTATGATTATTTGTGAGCGTGGTGTGTTATTTGGTTGTGTTATACTCATGTTGAATCATCATAAATTCCTTACGTGTTTTACTTGCTACTTGCTCTTCATTTTTGGTTATTTATTATTTATACCGCATATTGCTTTAGAATTGCATGTGTCGAAAGAGTGTGCGGGAAAATGATGAGAGTTTAATGCAGGTACCCCGAGTCTTGACCGTTGATCTATCAGGGGATTGAAGGCCTTATTTTGTAATCTATTCTGAGAGAACTTGTAATCTAAATACTCTGCTTTATCTCTAAACTCGTATTATGTATACTGAGTTTGTAAGACGATAACAGCTGGTTTTGTAATATATAGACTTAATTAATTTTCCGCCTTAGTTTAATTAAAGTCACGAAAAACCAGGTTGTTACACGGATACCGCCCTTTGGATTCTCAACCGTTTTTGTCGCGGTTAGAGACTATGGTTATTGATTAGTTTGGCCAAATTTAGACAGTTGTTTGAGGAACTTTTGTCGTTCCGCCATAGGGTTGAGGCTTTTGTCATTCCGGGATGATTCTTGTTGTTTTGCCCAGTACTTTGTGCTTACTCTTGCAATTTGTTGGTTGTGGCTTGTCACTTTGTTGATGACGGTTGAACTGAAATAACTAAATGAACTAGTTTAACTACGATTGACTTGAGTTGGTTGTTGGTTGTTGAGTTGATAGTTGGTTGAGCTGGTTAATTAATGAGTTAGCTTGAGGTTGCTTAATTTTATCATACTCTTGGGTTGCATGTTGTTGACTAGTTTATACTCTGACTATAGGTCATCGGCCAGTTGGGTTGAATGTTCTACTGTTATTTATATTGGTTGTGTTGAAATATGACTGGGGAGCACCTAGTTATTCCCCACTGACTGTGGCTGTTGCATTATTTGCGGTAGGTATGCACGCGGGACGGGTGGAGAGTGAGGATAACCGCAAGAATAGCCCTATTACTTTAGTGGTTACGAGTACAGTCTTTTCGTTAGTTTAACGCTTGTTCATCAGTAACTTTTGTACGGGTATTTTATTCCCGCTTGTTTAGACTTTGAAGTCTAGACCGTTGTTTTCGTTAGTGACAATCCGGATTCCACGGTGTTTCCGCCACCATGGCTCGCTTTTATTTATTTTTTCTTTATTACAACCTTTTTATTTATATTTTATTTTACTGGAAAATCCGAGTTGTTACATACACATTATACATTAATGTAACTTTTGAAGCAAGCGCATTACCTAATCATAAGGTTAATATCGTAAATATAAGGACAATAGAAGGGCAGGCATGTCCAAAAAAATTACGCAAAATGGAGCGCCATTCACTCTTTTTATATAGGTAAAGGATATCAGCATTTTAAAAAGTTTCATAAAACAATAGAAAGTTTCAAATAAGTTAGTATTATAGAAGATTATTTGTTACAATAGAAAATTTCAAATAACTTTTATACGACTTTGAATTTTACAACTTTACACTTTGTACCTTTATTTACGAATAAAAAAAAATTGAAGTGGCCAAATATCACAGTTAGAACGACCTTTAGAAACGATAATTTGACACAAAAAATTTGTCAAATTGAATTAACAGTCACGAGATTTTGTTTTGTTATATAACTATCCATATCTCCTAACCCCTTATCCAAACAAATTTAGATGTACGACGGATAGTTTATTTCTAAATAGTGGCGCTTTAATTCTTATTGTGACTATTTTAACACTTATTGCGACCATTTTATAACATATCAAACTAATATTTTTTTCTCGATAATGATGGCCACAAACACGTAAAAAATCATTTGGGAAATATCGTGGTGTACTCTTTCATTTTTTCGTTTTTAATGATATACCATTACATTTAGAAAAGTCTATAGTATACCCCTAAGTCTTAGGCTCTGCTTGAGAAAACTAACTGAAAATAACTAGCTGAAAAACTAGCTGGAAATTATTTTACTGTTTGGTAAACATCCTGAAAAGATAACTAAAATAAAGTAAAATGACGAAAATGACATAGTTATCGATAGTTTTATTATTGATATTAAATTATTTTTAATACTTCATTATATTATCATTATTAAATAATATCATAAAATCATTATACCTTGAAACTTTTGGGTAAAGAGGATAAACTTGGTGTGAGAAGTAAACATTATAACAATGAAAAAAAAATAAAAAATACTACGAGCAACTTTATCATGGAAAATTAGGGTTAGGTTTTATAAATATATTTGTAGAAAATAGCTATGGAAATTTATATTTTAATTAATAGGATAAAAAAAAAAGGTAATGTTAATAATTAGGGTATAATAGTAAAAAGACTTGTAACCAGCTAGCTTATTTTTTAATAAGCTACCTGAAGTAACTTTTTATTTCAGCTAGCTGAAATAAGTTTTCAGCTAGTTGAAATATTTTGTAGTCAACCCTCACGAAACACTTCCAGGTAAAACAGGCAGCTAAAATTTTGGTCAAACCAGCTAGCTGGTCAAATAAGCTAGCTAATTTGTGCAACCAAACAGGGCCTTAAATTTTATCTCTAGTATGACTATTATTCATCTTTTTGTTAATTTAACTTATTAAATAACTCAATGTACTTAATAATTTATCATTTTTCTTTTCCGACTTACATTTATGATGTTAACGAAGGGAGTGATGATGTTTATATTGAAGTTGGTGATGAATGTTTGCTATAAATATTAAAATTAACAATTGACGAATTCGATGAATAATTAGTAATTAATGATAAATATCGTGCTATAATACAAAAAATGGTTTAAACTGTTATATTATTGATTGAATGAATTTAAGAGTAGCGGTTGATATATTGATGGGTTTAATAGAAAGTTTAGTTCATCTTATGTTAAAAATAGTTATATTAGAAACAAAATAAAAAGTTTAGGTTATATCCGAAAAAAGTTAATAATTTCTACTCCCTCCATTCAACTCCATTCACAAGATTTCACTTTTTCAAATTTGTCGAGGTGAATGTCGGAACGGAAATATCTACAATTTTACACGAGAAAAAAATTTAAAAATTAGATTTTAATATTGTAGTCATAAAGACAAATCAAACAAGATCAAATATAACTATATTTTCATTTATAAATTGTCGGGAATTTTAAAGATTACCAATATAGGTGAATAGTGTCAATAAAGTGAATGGAATTGAATGGAGGGAGTATATAATACCATTGTTGCATTTGCAACATTTTACAGATAACCAGATTGACCACCCTAATTTTATTTTTAATTACTCCCTCTGTCTCCGTTATTTGTTTACAATTTGACTTTTTTTCCATAATAAAAAAGTCAAACAGTAAACACCTGAGACGGAGGGAGTAAAAAAAAAGAGAAAAAAAAAGGATTAATTGCCAAGAATAATCCGAACTCGTCCTCTTATTCCATAAATAATCCGAACTCGAATTAATCCACGAATAATCCCAACTATTGAAGTAACATTCCAATAATGTACTTTGACCAATTTCAATCGACTCTAACACGTAAAAAAAATCGTGAAATCGACTCTAACTATGCCTCACTCTTATTTTATGTAAAATTCAAACCGTTTTCACTTCTTTTTATCGACAAAGCGAGTTAAAATTGACCAAAGTTCATTATTAACGTTACTTCAATAATGATTATTAATTTGATTAATTCAAGCTCTGGATTATTTATGGAATAAAGGACTGGCCTCGATTATTCTCAAAGAATCCAAAAAAAAAAAAAAAAAGGAGAATAAAAATGATACCATAGTTGAGTGAAAGTGAGTTGAATTGGCTTGAAATCACAGCAAAAAAGAGAGACGAGGGTCTTCTCTTTCTGGTACATGAACTTGACTCCTCATCCAACTATCTTTGACAACTAATTCTCACCCAACTTTGTTTATTTCATTATTAAATCTTAAGCTTTCTTTCAGTGAATGCTTAAAAACACTCCATTTATACTCTTAACTAAATCACTTTATACTCTCTTCTTTGTAACCCAACTTTATGATTCTTTGTTCTTGATTCATTTGGGTGTTTAAAATGCTAAAAAAGATGCAATTTTGTGTCTGGGTTTTGCTTGTAATTCTCATTTCTTCATTCCACGGCTTCAATGTTGATGCTAAGATGTCTTCTCGTTCTCATCCTACTGAACGCATTTCAGGTGATTTGTTTTGTCATTTTTAATTTGGTTATGATTAGAATTTGAACTTTGTCTATTTCCTGAGATTAATCGTTCAACTATTTTGTTGTTTGGTTGTTGGTTGATTTGATTTCATTTGATTTAGGGTTTCTTGTATTGGGTTATTCCTTATGCTTCGTTCTTTTGAGCCTAATTTCTGTTCCGTTCAGTTTAGTTCAGCTCAACTTGTTCCGATACAATTTTCTTCTAACTTGAGTTCGGACGGGTTTAGTTTAAGTTTAGGTAAATTTACTTCAGTTAAGCTAAAAGAAGTCCTAAGAAAATGGCCTTTTTTAGGATTTAGTTATTGCCCATTTTTGTTCTCTTGGTCATTTTTTCAATGTTGGTTGTCTGAATTTCAATTTGATGTGATCGTGTCTTTGCTGAATCTGCACTTGATTTATCTGCTGTTTGTAACCCGTATCAATCGGGTGTCCGGAGTCGGACAAACGTCTCGAATTGAACTTTCCCTACATTAATGGAGGATTTGTTTGGTTAACTCTTTCACGAGAAATTGGTTTGATCTGAAACTGTATGGAAAGAAGAGTCCCAAAATAATTTCTTTTGAACTCTGTTTTATTATATCAAATAGGCGTGAAAGTGAGAATATCAATGGTTAGTTAAAGTTTTCTAGGAATGGTAAGCATATGTCATGAACCTTAAGATTCGCCAGTCGAAACCTTAAAACTTTTGAAGATTTCTAGGAATGCTACTAAACTCCAACAAATTTTCTGCGCAACTGGATCTGGTTCCCTTTCCTGGTATACGTTTTGGAACTTGTCATAGCATTAACTAACTCTTTCTTCTACCGCGTCTTAACTCTTAACTTGTAAAAGGAAAAATGCAAATGAATTCAATAGATTAAAATCCTTTGTTATTTGAAGCTAGTTATACTCCTATTTTGTTCGGCTTCCTTTCCGACGTTAGCAAATGTAGGGGATGATCTGAAATTTTAGGACCATCGGCATCAATTGGACCAAAATTGGTGTTTGTAAAAGTTATCAACAAAATGTTACCTCCTCTTGCTCACGAGGATTGCTACATTGTGTTTGACTATGCAATATTTTTGAAGAGTTGGGTTGGATGAGTGGAGGGGAGAGAAAAAATGGTGCGGTAGGTATGATTATGCAATATTTTAGTAAAAATGTTGCAAGTTCCTGGATAAAATGATAAAGAGAAATGTTGTAATTGTAATGAATGAGAGAGGGCAATGGTTATATAATAACCGACGTAATATATAATGTATTTTGACTTAATTATTTATAGTGGATGGCAGATATTTTTGGCTCAGTTCGACCTAGGATTAGGCTGGATCGAAATGTTTGGTTTCATAACAACCTAACTGAACTTGTTTAGGTCTAGCCTTGATGCGATCTAGTCCTACACTGCGAACATATAAGAGTTGAATAAAAATGCAAACTATTCTTCCCTTGCTAGAGCGAGCAGAGCATTAGGCGGAAAAGTATAACTACTGATCCATTGCTATATGTAGAGGTATTCATTCACAAACACAAGACGTCTATCAATCATTTAATTGTTTGCTCCGTACACACAAGGACTAACACTAGACCTTAAATTATAAAACAACATTATTGTGGTTATTCTTGCTCAGTCTTTAATATCTTAGCAACGGCTACGGACACTTTGATCCATTGCTTGGTTCTACACCATGGACTGTGGAAACTAATGTCGTGAGAAGAGAGTTGATACAAATCTTAAATGTGTACAGATTATTGCTTACATTAATAATTTAGCAACTCGTTCAGTGTCTCATATTCAATTGGCCATATATTTGTAGATCTGATCTAGTGTCGTGATGTTTTTTAGTTTATGTTTAAGACTTTTGCTATGCGTTTTTAACTTTTGTGTGAAGGGGTCAGAAGATTAGGTGGCTCATCTCTTTGATCTCTTACAATTTTAGAGTGACATGTTGAGTTCTACAGTATCTTTTTGTTGATGATTCTAACAAGTTAAAATCTTAATCTTCAAGACTAAAATCGTTAACAGCTCATAGCTTTGATTCATCTTGCATACTGTTTCCTCTCACCGTTCCCAGATCCCTTTGAAACAGTTGTTTGAGGAAAAGAATATTAAGGCTCAAATCCCAACTAACTCCCACTGAAGTCCCCAAGTTTAAAAATTTCTTTCTGTGTTCTTTGTTTGATGATTTCTCGAGTGAATGAGTAAAGAATGGTAACTTAGACAGATGTTTTCTTGATCCTTCTTGATCTTTCTTCGTAGTCTTTGGCGATGTGTTGGAAGATAACCCTGTTGGAAGACTAAAGGTTTTCGTTTATGAGCTCCCAAGCAAATACAACAAAAAGATCTTGCAGAAGGATCAGAGATGTCTTACACACATGTTTGCGGCTGAAATATTTATGCACCGATTTCTTCTATCAAGCCCTGTCCGCACCCTTAATCCCGAAGAAGCCGATTGGTTCTACACTCCCGTGTATACGACCTGTGATTTGACTCCAAATGGACTTCCATTGCCTTTTAAATCCCCACGCATGATGAGAAGTGCTATACAGCTTATTTCATCGAATTGGCCTTATTGGAACAGAACTGAAGGAGCAGATCATTTTTTCGTGGTACCTCATGATTTTGGTGCATGCTTTCATTACCTGGTAAGAAAAACATTTAACTTTTCTTTAGTGTGCCTGAAAAGGATGAACTCAATCTTTATCCATTGTTAGAAGGAGGGATAAGGAGGAGAGTCCAACGGAGGGAGGCAAATTTATACTCCGTATTTGGTTAGCTCTCATGGTTTTAAATCTCTGCTAATATGTCTTGTATGACCTGATGTGTATCAGTATTGAAAGTGGCTGATGCAAAATATTTCATGATGTATCGGGTAATTAAACAGTAGACGGAATCAGCCAAGCTGATCGAGTCACAGTACTGTTGACAGACACCGAGATTCAAAACCCTGACCGCTGAACATCATTGCTTCTTTTCCCGTCCTCTCCATTTCCTTGTCATATCCTCCTTCCCTCTTAATCATATATCACGAATTATTGCAGGAGGAGAAAGCAATTGAGAGGGGAATTCTTCCTTTGCTTCAGCGTGCTACCTTGGTTCAAACATTTGGGCAACGTAATCACGTTTGTTTGAAAGAAAATTCCATCACCATCCCTCCATACGCTCCTCCACAGAAAATGCAAGCTCATTTGATCCCTCCTGAAACCCCTCGATCCATCTTTGTTTACTTTCGAGGACTCTTTTATGATGTGGGGAATGATCCTGAAGGAGGTTATTATGCAAGGTTTGCTCTCTCCCTTTCCTATCTTATGATGACAAGCAAAGATTTCATATTTAATCTGTGTATTACTACCTGTTTAGAAATATATGTTGTACGCTGGCATCGAAAAATCAAACTGAGATTCCAACTTTTACTCTTTGTTGAGTTTAATCTACTTACTTTAGTGACTCCTTAGATCCTACGGTCAGCTTTGAAAAACATAACAGAGATTGGAGATTAGCGCCAAACTACCAGACTAACCAGAGTATGGACAAACCGATGTAAAACTATTTTAATTGAATTACAAAATTGTAGATAGAACGAAACAGTAAAACTAAACATATCTTGTGATCTTGTCTTTTTGTTTTCGTTATAATCCAGACCTCTTATGTGCAACTTCATTAGAATAGTTTATTGTATTTATACTCAACATAACTTTTTGGACATTCAGGGGAGCAAGGGCATCTGTTTGGGAGAATTTTAAGAACAATCCTCTCTTCGACATCTCGACAGAGCATCCAACAACATACTATGAGGACATGCAAAGAGCCGTATTTTGCTTGTGCCCACTTGGGTGGGCACCATGGAGCCCCAGATTGGTCGAAGCCGTTATATTTGGGTGCATTCCCGTCATTATAGCGGACGAAATTGTTCTTCCTTGGCCGACGCCATCCCTTGGGAAGATATCGGGTTGTTTGTCGACGAGAAGGATGTGCCCAATTTGGATACCATTTTAACATCAATCCCTCCGGAAGTCATTTTAAGGAAGCAAAGGTTGTTGGCTAACCCTTCGGTTAAGCAAGCGATGTTGTTTCCTCAACCTGTGCAACCCGGTGACGCTTTCCATCAGATCTTAAATGGGCTTGCTCGTAAATTGCCCCACGACCCGAGCATTTTCTTGAGACCTGGGGAGAAGGTTCTGAACTGGACTGCGGGTCCCATCGGTGACCTTAAACCCTGGTAGAAGCGGTACAGCACATTCTAGTTAAATTTTGTGAGAGTCAGATTATTTCTATATACTCTTTATCCTTATAGATATACTTTGAGGGATTATCAATGTTTCACTGCTGTAATAGAAACTGTATGATCAAAGTGTAATTGTAGTACAGCAACCTTTTTGGCCAATATGAGTATTCTGTAATTTGCTGACGCTGGTGATTAAACTATTATAGGCTCCGCTCAATCCACTACTTCGTCTCGGCTTGAGACTTCATTTGATCATTTCGAATTTGATCATACTAATCATGTTACGACATTAGTCTGCTTTTTTATGAAATCATGTTACTAACTTTAGTAGATGTTTTTTGGTTCCTGTCATGCTAAATTATAAAAATTAAATTCACGTTAGTTTATCATAAGATCATTTCAATAAAGATGTACCCCCTTTTATAATGGAGGGTCCTTAACTACTAGTTGAAGATTGAAGATAAGGAACTTTTTTTTTCTTTTTTTTTTTTTTTTTTTTTTTTTTGCCAACTGGAAAAACAATTACGAAGTACAATCTTTTAGGGCTCTTTTCGCTAACCTATGAGCCCTTTCATTTTCTGATCTTGGTACATATGTAATTGCTAAGCGGTGGAAGTTTGCAGCTAATTAAGGCCCAAATATCCTTTTATCACATTTCCGATGCTATGTTCGATGCCTGATTCTCCTACAACCTGTAAGACGAGGTTTAGGCAGTCTGTGTGAATACTAACATGTAGGAGTTTTTCCTCTGCTGCCCAGGCTAACATATTTCTTATTCCCAGAGCTTCCGCCTGAAGTGGGCCTTGACACCACATCTTTCTTGTCTCTGACCCAACTTCCACGTCATTGACCTTGACCACTCATCCCACAGCCGCTCTCTGGTCACTGCTCCAGGCTGCGTCAACCCAAATTTGTAACATGGTGCAGCTCCCCTCTCGTCCCACAAGGATAGATTCTTACGCGAAAAGAGTCGAAGTTTGTGTGGTGTGAAGCTTGTGATGCTGCGTTCAGTGAATCAAGAAGAGGCTGACGACCGCTCCAGTTTTGACGCTACCTGAAGATGGGGTTGAGTTTGATGTCTACAGCGATGCTTCGAAGTTGGGTTTGGGTTGTGTTCTAATGCATAAGGGGAAAGTGATTGCTTATGCGTCGAGGCAGTTGCGTGTTCATGAGCAGAACTACCCTACGCACGATCTTGAGCTTGCTGCAGTGGTGTTTGCCTTGAAGTTGTGGGGGCATTACTTGTATGATGCTTCTTGTAAGATTTATACAGATCACAAGAGTTTGAAGTACATTTTCACATAGCGTGATTTGAACATGAGGCAGAGGCGATGGCTAGAGCTGATGAAGGATTATAACATTGAGCTGCAGTATCATGAGGGGAAGGCGAATGTGGTTGCAGATGCTTTGAGTAGGAAGGCGAGGCATGGGTTGAATGCTGCGTGGGTCCTTCCTGATGATCTTTGCCGCGAGTTTCGGAAGCTAGAGTTGGAGGTAGTGCCGCATGGGGTCGACATGAGTGCTGTGGTTGCTGAACCTGAGTTGTTCCATGAGATTCGGGTGAAGCAGCGCGATGATCCTGTTCTAGAGGCATGGAGAATGGCTAAGGAGAATGGCGGTGCTGAGGACTTTGAAATTAGAGCAGATGGTGGTTTGAGGTTTAGGAAGAGGTGGTGTGTTCCTAACTGTGAGGTCCTGAAGAAGAAGATTCTGAAGGAAGCTCATAGTTCTCCTTACTCTGTACATCCTGATGGTGATAAGATGTACAAGGACTTGAGGCTGCATTTCTGGTGGCCTAACATGAAGAAGGAGATAGCTGAGTATGTGGGTAAGTGTTTGGTGTGTCAGAAGGTGAAGTTTGAGTACCAGAGGCCGGGAGGTTTGCTGCAACCTCTCGAGATCCCGATGTGGAAGTGGGATTCGATCTCCATGGATTTTGTGATGGGATGGGGCTACCTAGAACGTCGACTGGTAAGAATGCTGTATGGGTTGTGGTCGATCGTTTGACTAAGGTTGCGCATTTTGTTCCTATGAAGGAGACTTGGAGTATGGAAGAGCTAGCTAATGCTTATCAGTGGGAAGTGGTTCGCTTGCATGGGGTTCCTAAGGACATCATTTCTGATCGTGATCCCCGATTTTGTTCTCAGTCTTGGAAGAAGCTGCAAGAGGCATTGGGTAGTGAGCTGAAGATGAGTACCGCATTTCATGCTGCTACAGATGGTCAGACCGAGAGGACCATCCAGACCTTGGAGGACATGTTGTGAGCTTGTGTGCTAGAATTCCAAGTTGGTTGGGAGAAGAGCTTGCCATTGGTGGAGTTCTCTTACAACAACAGTTTTCAGGCTAGCATTAAGATGGCTCCGTTCGAGGCGTTATATGGGAGGAAGTGTAGGAGTCCTATGTGCTGGGACGATATGACTGAAGCTGTTGTGCTAGGACCGGAGTTGGTACAGGAGACCATTGAGCAGGTGAGACTCATTCGAGAGAAGCTGAAGGCGGCGCAAGATCGACAGAAGTCTTATGCTGATTTGAAGCGTTGACCGATCGAGTTTGAAGTTGGAGACAAAGTGTTCTTGAAGGTATCTCCTTTGAAGGGTGTGAAGAGGTTTGGCATCAAGGGAAAGCTGAGTCGTAAGTATGTCGGGCCTTATGATGTGCTTGAACGGGTAGGAGAAGTGGCTTACCGGTTGGCTTTGCCACCGAGTTTGTCCAAGGTTCATAGTGTGTTCCATGTGTCCCAGTTGCGACGGTACCGTAGTGATCCCTTGCATGTGGTTGAAGCTGACGTTGTGGGTGTGGAACCTAACTTAACCTATGAAGACAAGCCGGTTCGTATCCTCGATAGGGAGGAGAAAAGGTTGAGGAACAAGGTGGTTTCTTTGGTTAAAGTGCTGTGGAGAAGCGAGAGGTATGAAGAGGCAACTTGGGAGACCGAAGCTTCAATGCAAGAGAAGTATCCCTACTTGTTTGTCACAGGTAGTTCTTTGTTCTCAAGTTAAAGGACGAAACTTCTTTTTAGGGGGTGTGGTTGTAACACCCCGACTCATTTCACATTTTATATTATTTATTTCGTTTAAATCGTCTTGCATTTCTCTTGGCCTTTCTCATTTTTAGCTCGAGAAAGTCGTTTAGCTTGATCACGTGTAGTATTGACGAGTCTTGGTGGCTCTAACCTAGGTGGTTTCCGAGGAGAGGGTGTGTGAGTAGCTAGGGAGGAGTTTGGAGAAAAGTATGTGTGAAAAACTAAGTTAGAAAGTTGATTTTGGAAGCTTAGAAATTCTGACGAGGTTTGGACCTCCCAAACCGACCGGTTCCCTTTGAACCGACCGGTTCACTGGTCAAACCGACCGGTTCCCACCCGAACCGGCCGGTTCTGCTTGCTTTTCTGTGCAGATTTTGTGTTATGCTCGGGACTTAATTCCTACGAAACCCTTTTATTATCCTAACCCCTCTAAACCCTAGGATCATTTTAAAGCTGCTCTTCATCCTTTTCATTGAAAACCTCTCTTCTCTCTCATAGTTCTCTCATTAATTCTCATTAATTCCCTCATAAACAACATTCAATTCATCCCCAATTCAAGCCCTAATCAGCCCTAATTCATTCCCTTGCTAATTCCTTTGGTAATTCTTATCAATTGATTTAGTTTTCTGATTATGTTGTTATTATATGTTTGTTTGTTGTGTTCTTATGATTGTATGTGTATGTTGTGTGCCCTAATCAAGGAGAAGAGGAGCTAGGTGAAGAAGACACCATACTCATCGAAGAGGATGAAGATTAATGTTGGAGTAAGTGTCCTCCACAATAGTGCGATTACTTAATAAATCTCAATTAAGGAATACATGGGGATAATCCTGTATTATTGTCAATTGATTAACGTAAATCAATAACGGTTGGTGACTAGAGTTTGACGTTATTGTCGTGAGAATCAGCGGTAATCAATTGATCCCTTTAAGTCACACCTATAGAACGCATCTAAATAATAAAGCTAATTAATTGTATGAGATACGATTAGATTAGTAACTTGATAAATCGACTAACGGTTAGTCAGTGAATAAATTTAGAGAGAAATCGAGTTGTGAACTCGGATGATTGAATTTTATATCGATAAAATTATTTGAGGAGATGAGAATTAGTGATTAACTGTTAATTCACTAATCATGTATATTTTACTAATGAGATTAGTAAAAGTACATTTTAAATATGTGTAAGTGTACATATATTTTGAGAGGAGATTAATTAATTTACACTTTATCATATTAGATGATTTAAGTGATAAATTATAACTATTTAATGGACAAATATTGAAAACAAAATAAACTCCACCAAAGGGTCCTATGGATCAGTCAAATGGGGTGAGAAAGGAGGAGAAGATTCCTCCTTGTCTTATTCTATTTGTTTGTCTACTTTTTGCATGAAACACTATGATTGTTTTGCATGCATTTGTTCTAAATAATGCAAAATCTCTTCTCCTCTCTCTTCTCTCAATGGGCCGGCCTAGTGGGTGTGTTTTACACACTTCACTTTGCTTGTTTTGATGATAAAAACACAAGGCTAAAGTGAGAGGATTGATTCATGCATTTTCCTCACTTTCTCTCTAAAAAACTTCTCTTCAAAATATTAGAATATCATTCTCATATTTTCTATATACTACTAAGTGTTAGTAGTAATAATATTCACATATTATCAAGTGTTTATTAGTGATTTCTAGATCAAAATCACTAGTAAATTTGGAGTGCTTCTTGGGTGCAACAAGAAGGAGGTTTCCTCTTTTGGAAACTCGGTTTTGGAGGATCATCCTAAACTATTGCTCAAGAAACAAAACTAGAAAGGAGTTCTAGTTTTGTGGCCATATTTCCTTTTCAAGAAGGTATAAATTTTTATGAACTTGTTAACAAAGTCTATTTGTAACTACATAGTTCTTGCACATCAAATTAGAGTAATTTAATTTATACTAATATTTGATTAGTGAAGGGGATGAGATCCCTACAAGTGGTATCAGAGCTTAGGCTTGTGGTTACAAATTTATTTTGTTATTTTTGGAGTTTTATATATTTATTGAGAATAAATATGATAAAATCCGAAAATGGTGTTAAAAGTGGTTTTAACACGAGATTTTTATAGCATGCAAAGGTTCTGGTATCATGAAGTTACTGGTCAAATTTCGTAATTTTTGAAATTTGTTTGCTAACTAAAATGATTTTTATACAAAACCGATTCAAAAAGTGAGTTTTTGGCTAAAATAATTACTATAAATAGTTATAGTTGGAATCTGGTCACGAAATGTTTACACAGTCATATTTCATTTTTATACTTTCTGCATGTAAATTTTCAAAGTCAGATTTTGAGTTTTGAATATTTATTCATTTATTTGTTTAAAATCGGTATATAATGCATTTTATGTCCAAAAATATAGTAAACATTGTTTTCTGGACATGAAATTTATACCAATATTGTTATACATAATGAGGATGCTGACGTATAAATTTGGGATTTTTCCTCACTGTTTTGGACGTTTTATTGATTTTATGAGATAAAATTGATGAAATCGTATATTATTTGTTCCAAAATTAATTCGTAAATATTTTTGACCAAACTTTTCATTTTTGATATTCTGGAAGTGTTCCAGAATGTACAAAATTTTTCCAAAATAAAAATGGTTTTATTTTATTTTATAATGATTTTATAAAGCTTTATTCGTAAATAGTTATGATTAAAGTTAAAGTAATTAGCAAATGACCACTATTATGAACTAAAATCACCATGAATTAGTGAAAACTAATTTTGGGTGTTCTAAATCAGTTTAGAAGTTTTAGTTTAAGCTTAAAAGGTGTTTTAAGCATTGTTGGGCCCTATTAGCAGAAGTACCTTGCTCAGGGCCCCGAGCATCACGGGACCCTGGGCAAGATCTAGAGTATTCCGAGGATCCAGACGGCACAGAACCCTGACCATGCAAGACCCTCCAGGAGCTCCACCTAGCCCAGGACCCTGAACACTTAAGGACCCTGGGCAGGACCCAGAGCATCTCAAGAAGCTGATAAAGACAGACCCTGACACCAGTGGCCTCAGGAGTCTCACCAACGGATCTATCTCGAATTGCAACGGACAATTAAAGTAGTTGCGAGAAAGGGGGAAGCGTTACAACAGAAGGAGCAATTAAGGCCTATTCAATAGGGGACCACGACAGTTATGAAGGGAGGAATAATAGGAGCAAAGTCAGGGGAAGTTACAAGTATAAAAGAAGAGCTAAAAGTTCAAAGGAAAGGCATTCCACATTCAGCAACAACACCACAACATTCAACCTCCAGCAATGACTTTATAGCATTCTAAACACTCTAAACACATTTTTCAGTAACTCTTAGTATCATTCAGCAAGTCTTGTACCAAATAACGTGCCTTAGCACCAAAATCTTGTAATCCTTCTTTGAATAGTGGATAGTTGGTGGGACAAGAGTTTCCCCCCGCGGTCGTTTCCCACATCGGGTTTTCCGCGTAACCAAAAAACCTTCGTGTCTTATTTCGTTTCGTCATTTCCTTTCCTTGAATTTTCGTTTACGAGTCTTAGTTTGGCATACGATAAGGTCGCTTTAACCCCAACACAATAAATTAAGCTTTGGTAAATTTTTTGCCAAAACATTTGGCGCCGTCTGTGGGGAATAGCGATCATTTTTGTAGCCAGATTCATTTCTTCATCTAGCAATCATGTCAACCAACGTCAGTCAAGGATCAAGTAGCGCACCGGTGGTGTCCAGCGCAGGACGCTCTTCAGCGACGGTCTCAGGGTCCTCAGCTGCCCTGACGCCCTCAACTCGGGTGGTTTCCACCACTGCAGCTACCACCCAGGCAGGACGTGTTACGAGATCCCCTACGCCAGTGGCCGCATCTGCGGGAGTCCCTAGGTCACCTTCTTCAGCACCCGGAGGACCGCCGCCAGCAAGCACCGGAGGATTTGGAATGCCCGCAGGATGGCTGCCAGAGTCCACAGCAGGCTCCTTGGGACGATCCAGCATCCAGCCTCAGGATCCGCTCCACACCCTTATGAGGAGCATGGAGTCGCTGTCCAGGGTTATGGACCAAGTACGCAGAGGAGGCGAGGAAACCGCTAGGAGGTTGCAGGCCCTGGAGTCCAAGTTCCAACGAGGAGACATCGGAGCAAAGACTCCTGTGAGCTACCATAGGGCGCAGCCACAAAGAATGTATGATCCTCAGAGCTGGTGACCCAACCGAACTTGGAGGAGTTGACCTCACCCTCGGGCCGTCAGACCTGGGGGCACCACCATTGACGCCTCTCTCAGCCTTGACAGCCAGCAGCCAAACTCAGGTAGCCTCTTGACCAGCAACTTATTCGGGTCTAATCCACCTTTCTTGACAGGAACTCCAGAGCAGAACCTGGAAGGAGCGGTTACTGACCCGATCGTGGATCGCAACCATTGTTCGCAGACCCAGTTCATCATGACGTCAGGGTCCTGGCAGGCGGGCTCAACAGCGCCGTGGAGCAGCAGCTGCAGGAGCTCAGGAGCATGATCGCCAGGATCCCAGGGATGCCCAAGCCAATGGAGAGAGCAGCAGCAGACAGCTATGCGGATTCGCCTTTCGTGGACAGCATCTCGCATACTAATGTTCCGAAGGGTTTCAGCCTCCCTACCATGACGTTGTACGACGGGACCTCAGATCCTCAGGACCACATGAACCAGTACAAACAGAAGATGATGGTGGTCACGGCCACAGGGTCCATAAAGGAGGTTTGCATGTGTAAAGGTTTTGGCTCCACTCTAACCGGAGCCGCTCTGGAGTGGTTCGTCAACCTCCCCAACAGATCAGTCACTTCATTTGCGGACCTGGTCAACTTGTTCCAGCAGCAGTTCGCATGCAGCAGAAAACCTGAGAAGCAGACTAGCGACCTGTACCGCCTGGAGCAGGAGGCTGAGGAACCTACCAGAGATTTCCTCAATAGATTCAACAAAGAAAAGATCTCGATCCCCAATTGTGACGTGGTGACCGCCATTGAGGCTTTCCGTCAAGGCCTTCACCAGGATTCAGAGTTGTACCAGGAGTTGACTAAGTACCCTTGCTTAACCTTTGAAGAAGTACAAGCCAAAGCGTTGGCCTCCATAAGGTTGGAGGAAGACGAGAAAGCATGGAGAGACTCCAATGAAGTCAAGCATGTTAGCAGAAAAGTTCAACCAGACAGGAAAGTTGGACGGTCCAAGCCATACGATAAATCCTCCTTCCGATAAGGCTCAGGTTCCTGCCAGGTCTTTCCCAGGGCCCTGACGGGATCCTGTCAGATCCTCTCCAGCGCTCTTTTAGCCGTTTTGCATGGCCTCCGCATTCAAGAATGCAGAAACCATGCAGGGGGCAAGGATACACAACAAGATTACTACTCTCCAGCTTGACAACTACTCTCCAGCTTGACACTGCACTTCAAAACGGTGTACGGTGTTTCATTTTGAGGGCCTCGGCGCCCACCTCAACATTATGTTCTCAATAGGTTTATTCATTTTACTTTTTAGTCTTATTTTATTTTTCCGCTTTAAAAACTCTTTCATTCTTTTCTTAGGTTGCAAATTTTTCTTAAGTTCTCCCTTAAAAACCTTTTAAGTTACCCTTTCAATCGTTTTAAAAGTTATTTTGCGCTTCGCTGCTGAGATGCCCTGAGGATCCTGAGACCTGAGACTCCTGATGTACTCTCAGGACCCTGGCACGCCCTCATCATTCTGAGGTACCCTCAGCAGGTTTTATTAATTATTCTTCCATGAAAATTCTTTAATCCGCTCTGAATCGTTTTTAAAGTATTTCTACAGTTTACATTTATGATTTGTTTAAAACCTTTCATCCTTTTAAGAAATCCTTATTTAAAGCTCATTTTTAAAATACAAATAATATTTGAATCATCTCAAAGAGCTTCCGAAGCTTCACTCCTTCATAAGGTATCGACCCCTGGGGTCACAAGGGGCGCCTCTACGTTTATCCTCCTTGAGAGGACTTCGTGCGTGTGGCAACAGGGGACAAACGTTCTGCCGTTAGGACATCTCAGATTCCAGGGACATCACAGATTCCAGGGCCACCACAGTCACCAGACAAAACTCGGCATCGGGGATAAACATGACCCCACTTGGACATTAAGATTCCAGGCCGACACTAAGTCGACTCTAAAAGCATGCATACAAAATGAACGCGCGCGCTACAATCGAACGTAATTAAAGCATGGTTGGCCACCATGACTTTCCGTCATCATACTCAAGGTCCCTTGCAGCAAAGGACCCTGAGCACATATGTTTAGCAAGAAGGGAAGTTCGCCTAATAAGCTTGATAGATTATTCACATGTTTCGAGTTAAATTAGCTAGGTGTTTTTAGCTGATCCATGTTTGCATTGTCGCTTTCACCCCTGCGGTATTGTTTCCTCTGTTTCAGGTCCCTCAATCGCTACAGCATCCTCGGCAGGCGCCTCAGCTGTCCCTGGCCCATATAGTCGGGGGCATCAGAAACGATCTAAGTACTTGCAGCAGCTCTTTCGCCATATCAGCGTCCTCCGCTCTATGTCATTGTTACCTACCCAAGAAGGGAAAAGAAAAGCAGACCGCCAATCCACCAAGTATCAAGCACGAACAAAATCGAAGCAGCCGAAGTGCATCCAAAGTTGAAATATGAGGGAGTCGCGCAAAGCAATCTGAGAATGAAAATTCCGGCTCAGAATTCGAGACCTCCTGAGCAGAAATTTTGGGGGCAAATGTTGGGCCCAAATTTTCCGGCCCAGCTTGGGCCCTATCAGCAGAAGTACCTTGCTCAGGGCCCCGAGCATCACGGGACCCTGGGCAAGATCTAGAGTATTCCGAGGATCCAGACGGCACAGAACCCTGACCATGCAAGACCCTCCAGGAGCTCCACCTAGCCCAGGACCCTGAACACTTAAGGACCCTGGGCAGACCGTGAGCATCTCAAGAAGCCAGATAAAGACAGACCCGGATGCCAGGGGCCCTCGTGAGTCTCACCAACGGATCTATCTCGAATTGCAACGGACAATTAAAGTAGTTGCGAGAAAGGGGGAAGCGTTACAACAGAAGGAGCAATTAAGGCCTATTCAATAGGGGACCACGACAGTTATGAAGGGAGGAATAATAGGAGCAAAGTCAGGGGAAGTTACAAGTATAAAAGAAGAGCTAAGGGTTCAAAGGAAAGGCATTCCACATTCAGCAACAACACCACAACATTCAACCTCCAGCAATGACTTTATAGCATTCTAAACACTCTAAACACATTTTTCAGTAACTCTTAGTATCATTCAGCAAGTCTTGTACCAAATAACGTGCCTTAGCACCAAAATCTTGTAATCCTTCTTTGAATAGTGGATAGTTGGTGGGACAAGAGCTTCCCCCCGCGGTCGTTTCCCACATCGGGTTTTCCGCGTAACCAAAAAACCTTCGTGTCTTATTTCGTTTCGTCATTTCCTTTCCTTGAATTTTCGTTTACGAGTCTTAGTTTGGCATACGATAAGGTCGCTTTAACCCCAACACAATAAATTAAGCTTTGGTAATTTTTTTTGCCAAAACAAGCATTATTGATTAATATGAGATTAATCGATTAAAAATGAGATCGGTTTGAAACGATTTAATGCGATTATTGTTTAGGGCGATTTTGGCATGTTTTTATTTATAAGCTTTTCATTTTTGCATGTTTGGATGAATGTTTATTTTTGAATGAATGTTTATTCTTACTAGTATGGCCATAGTTTGTTATTTTTACCGATATTGCCCGTAATGAAAGGGAATATCGTGTGGTTTTGTAATTAAATGCGATCTCGTATCGCCGGTTTGTAATTTAATAGTTTATTTCATTTACAAATGTATAATAGGATTGCTATGTATTCATTTGTAATTTAAACTTGTAACTATTTGTAAACCGAAAACCGGCGACGGATCAAGATGGAGCCTTAGAAGTGTTCTAAAACTTGCAAGGAGGAGACTTGGATGAAGTCCATATGAAGAGGGACCAAAGGAGTTGGTTTCCAATTTGTAACTCCTTGTAATTTTAATTACTTTTAGGTGGCCATACTAGGTTTATGCTTATGCTTGCTTATGCTTGTTTGATTGCTTATTTTTCCGCACACATGCCAAAATCGCCATGCATGCCACGATATCCCACTATGATTGTCGATTTAAGTCACGATTCCTAAATTAGTTCACTTATAAAAGAATTTAAATGACTAAAATTGACAAGATCACCCACACTTTTTAACAAATGAATTGAGATAAAGCCTTTCCAAATGTAGCAACTATGAACCCCATGTTCATGAGGACCTCATAACGTGGAACCTCGTTACCATGGGTAAGTAGTGGGAGGAAGTCCCATGCTAATTTGGTTTGAACTCAACCAAATAAGAGTTATTTGGGGCTTAAGGATGCATTTTAAAGAAAATCATCAACCAAGCATTCTAGTGTAGAATTAGTCAAGTGTTGACTTATCGTTTTTTTTTATAAAAGGAAACATGAGATGTCTAATTTTATATGAGAACGAGTCTTGGAATCATTTATATAATTTCGTGGGAGATCATTATATAAATGGACATTTGTTTTAAAAGAGTTTTAGCAAATGTCATTAATGAACAATGAATGTTTATTTCCTCATATTTGTTGTAGAGTAATTTATTTGAAATCGCAATGACAACCTCAACTCCCGCACCCATTTTGGGTAAATATTCATGGTTGAGAACCGTGATGGATAAATGTATCCTAAAAGATGACGGTAGCAACCTTGTTGAATGGGATTCGACTATAAGGGGCGCCGCTCAATCCGACAATATGCTTAAGTACCTTACCGAATAACCTCCCGCCGAACCCGGACTTAGGGCCACCTCGGCGGCATGAGCCGCCTAAGATGAGCACCTAAAGGTGGACAATGACTTGAAAAAATGTGTTGATTTGGTCAATGTCACCTACTCTCAAATTTCGCTTCGTTACTCACAAAGTGCATATGAGATATTCACTAGAGTGACGACGATGTGCTTCAACCAAGAGAACATCAAAGTGAATGAGATTGAGAGAAAAGATGTTCTTTCAATGAGATTGAAGAACATAAACATTGGGGTCAAGAAAGGGAAGGGAGCTAATAAAGCTCGGTTCAAGGAAGATAAGGGTAAGAGGAACGCTATTGAGAATAGCAAGCCCAAACCCGGACATTGGAAGCGCAATTGTCCCAAATTCTTGAAGGAAAAGAATGATGGATGTGCGACATCCAAAGATATTGTTCCTTCTAGTCTTTATATGATTGACATAAATCATGCTTGCATTTCTACATGGGTATAGGATACCGGATGTGGATCTCATCTTTGCAATCACTTGAAGGGGATGAGAAACCAGCGAGCACTAGCCAAGGGTGATGTAGATTTCCGCATGGGTAATGGAGCTAGAGTAGCGGCCGTTTCCGTGGGAGCTTATGTACTCACTCTAGCTAGTGGTTTAGGGTTGTACTTGAATAACTGTTATTTTGTACCAACTCTAACCAAAAACATTATCTCCGTCCCCGTGTTAGAAGCGGAAGGCTTTTTGTTTTATGATTAAGTACAATCGGTGTATTTTTTCATTTAATGATATGGTTTATGGTGAAGCCATTTCAATCGGAGGTATTTATGTTTTAAATGATGTCAATGATGTTTATCATATAGAGAACAAGAAGCTCAAAACGAATGAATCAAACAAATCCTACCTTTGGCATTGTCGTTTAGGTCACATAAACGATAGACGCATAAAGAGACTTGTTGAGACCAAGGTTCTCAAACCATTTGACTTTGAATCATATGGTACATGCGAATCTTGCCTCTTAGGCAAGATGACTCGTCAACCCTTTAGTGGTAAAGGGACACGAGCAAGTGAGGTTTTAGGACTCATACATACCGATGTGTGTGGTCCATTAAACATCACCGCTAGAGGAGGATATCATTACTTCATTACTTTTACCGATGACTTAAGTAGATATGGTTATGTCTACTTAATAAGGCATAAAAGTGATGCTTTTGAGAAATTGAAAGAATTTCGAAATGAGGTTGAGAACCAATTTGATAAAAAGATACAAGCACTACGATCGGATCGTGGTGGCAAATATCTAAGTAATGAGTTTTGATTCACATCTTAAGAATTGTGGTATAATATCACAATGAACTCCTCCGGGCACACCACAGTTGTATGGTGTTGCAGAAAGGAGAAACCGAACTTTATGAGATATGGTTCGGTCTATGATGAGTCAAAGTGAGCTTCCTGGATCGTTTTGGGGCTTTGCGCTATTGTCTGCCGCATTCTCACTTAATCGAAGTCCGACTAAAGCAGCCAACAAGACTCCATATGAGATATGGACGGGAAAGGTTCCCTATTTGTAGGTTATCCTAAGGAAACATGTGGTTATTGCTTCTACAACCCTCACGAGAATAAAGTGTTTGCGGCTCGTGATGCTGTCTTTCTAGAAAATGAATACATTTCTAATAGACAGAGTGGGAGAAAATTGAAGTTGATGAAGTTCAAGAGCCACAAACCGAGGCGAAAATGAGGAAACCGTTCCCTCGTCTTCTGAAACGGTTGTTGTTCCTAGGAGGTCAGGAAGAATTAGTCATCAACCTGACCGTTAACTCGGTAACGTCGAGGAGAAGGGTAATTTGTTGTTATTCGAAAGCAACGAACCCTCAACCTACAAGGCGGCTATCAGTAGTCCCAACTCCGAACAATGGCTTGAGGCCATGAAATCCCAAATGGATTCTATGCACGAGAACCAAGTATGGGACTTGGTGGTTAGTGGATTTACCTAAGGGAGTGAGACCCCTTCAGTGTAAATGGAACTCGACATAGATAAACATATAGATGTTTACAAAGCTTGATTGGTGGCAAAGGGCTTTACACAAGTCCAAGGTATTCATTATGATGAAACCTTTGCACCAGTTGCAATTCTTCGATCCATAAGGATAATCTTAGCGGTTGCCGCATTTCATGACTATGAAATATGGCAAATGGATGTTAAAACCATCTTCTTGAATGAGATTCTAGAAGAGGAAGTGTACATGACACAACCTGAAGGTTTTGTAGATACATCCAACCCTAAGAAAGTATGTAAGCTTAAGAGATTCATTTATGGTCTTAAGCAAGCATGAAGGAGTTGGAATCATAGATTCGATCATGTCATTAAACAAAAGGGTTTCGCTCGAAGTGCCGAGGAACCTTGTTTATACATGAAGTTTAGTGGGAGCAAGGTAACCTTCCTTGTTTTGTATGTGGATGACATACTACTAATTGGAAATGATGTTCCAAGTTTGAATTCGGTAAAGGTGGAATTGGGAAACCATTTCCAAATGAAGGACTTGGGAGAGGCACAACGCATCTTGGGTATCCGGATCTATAGAGATAGATCCAAGAGGATACTAGCATTGAGTTAAGAAGCTTATATCGATAATATTCTTGATAGGTTCAATATGAAAGACTCCAAGAGAGGCTTTCTTCCGATGAGTGTAGGAATAACGTTGAAGAAATCTCAATGTCCTACGACTCCTGCGGAAATTGAACGCATGAAATTAATCCCCTCTGCTTCCGCTGTAAGATCAATCATGTATGCTATGATGTGCACTCGTCCCGATGTCGCTTTCGCCTTGAGCATGACGAGCCGGTATCAAGCCAATCCCGGTGAGAGTCCTTTGGATATTGTAAAGAACATCCTTAAGTACTTGAGAAGAACTAAGGATTCGTTCCTAAGTGTTTGGACGAGAACTTGAGCTATGTGTAAAGGGTTACACGGATGCAAGTTTCCAAACTGATGGGGATGATTTGAAATCCCAATCCGGCTATGTCTTTTTGATAAATGGAGGAGCTGTTTGTTGAAAAAGTTTCAAACAAAGTGTCACTGCGGATTCTACAACAGAAACTGAATATTTGGCAGCTTCGGAAGCTGCTAAGGAAGCTGTATGGATTCGGTAGTTCTTGGATGGACTAAGAGTAGTCCCTAGTGCCGCAGATCCAATCACTATTTATTGTGATAATAGTGGGGCTATCTTTCATGCAAAGAGCCCGAGTCTAGCATTAAGTCTAGACACGTTTTGAGGAAATACCATGTTATAAGAGATAATGTGGAAATGAAGGAAATAGATATTTGTAAGGTTGGGACTGACGATAACATCGCTGATCCTTTAACCAAGCCTCTTTCGAGGGCTAAGCATGACGCTCACACCGCCTCTATGGGGTTGAGGCGTATGCCAGATTTCCTTTAGTTTTTGAGATATGTAATGGATAACGTATCCTATTACATATATGAAAATAACATTCATTGTTTAGAGTATATTTACTCTTTTAAGTCATTTTGAATGCATACTCTGTTTATCCGAATAGTTGTGCGACAACTTTGAACATATTCAAGTGAACGGCATAAACTCAGTATTTGGTCCCTGGTCTCTCATAAGAGGTGACGTCTCGAAGAGACTAGATTGCAAGTCGTTCGATGGTGGGTTCAACACCATAGGGTCATAGTGATGACTGCTCGTTTGCATAGACAGACTGTGAGACACTCGCTTGATCGCGGACGCTTATAGAATTCCTTTTCAATGAGATTGAAACACAGTCGTAGTGGGAATTTCTATAGTATTCCTTTGAGTCGATTCTTTGACCGAAACCGATTATGCGAGTCGGTGCTTTCGAGTGACTTTCATTTTTGTCTAAGCCATGCAGTGAAAGGGGTTATAAGGGCATCTTTGGGGTCATGGTGATCTGCATTATACAGTACAATCGAGTGGAAGGGAAATGTCCACCCTTGTCAGGGTAAAACATCTTTGGGCCACTCGAGGAGTAGTCGCTGAAAATGCGTGGCCACGCTCGGTAAGAATCTACGGTAGATTCCCCGGTCAGACAGCTACTCTCCTTATCGAGGAAACCACTCACGATATATATTTTTGAATGCAAGTACGACCTGTAAGACACCTTGCATTGAGTGGGAGATGTGAAACGGACATGAGAATTGGTAATGCACAACTTGTCTCGGACAAGTGGGAGATTGTTGGAGTAAGTGTCCTCCACAATAGTGCGATTACTTAATAAATCTCAATTAAGGAATACATGGGGATAATCCTGTATTATTGTCAATTGATTAACGTAAACCAATAACGGTTGGCTGACTAGAGTTTGACGTTATTGTCGTGAGAACGGCGGTAATCAATTGATCCCTTTAAGTCACACCTATAGGAACGTACTCCAAATAATAAAGCTAATTAATTGTATGAGATACGATTAGATTAGTAACTTGATAAATCGACTAACGGTTAGTCAGTGAATAAATTTAGAGAGAAATCGAGTTGTGAACTCGGATGATTAAATTTTATATCGATAAAATTATTTGAGGAGATGGGAATTAGTGATTAACTGTTAATTCACTAATCATGTATATTTTACTAATGAGATTAGTAAAAGTACATTTTAAATATGTGTAAGTGTACATATATTTTGAGAGGAGATTAATTAATTTACACTTTATCATATTAGATGATTTAAGTGATAAATTATAACTATTTGTGGGACAAATATTGAAAACAAAATAGACCCACCAAAGGGTCCTATGGACCGTCCAAATGGTGTGAGAAAGGAGGAGAAGATTCCTCCTTGTCTTATTCTATTTGTTTGTCTACTTTTTGCATGAAACACTATGATTGTTTTGCATGCATTTGTTCTAAACAATGCAAAATCTCTTCTCCTCTCTCTTCTCTCAATGAGCCGGCCTAGTGGGTGTGTTTTACACACTTCACTTTGCTTGTTTTGATGATAAAAACACAAGGCTAAAGTGAGAGGATTGATTCATGCATTTTCCTCACTTTCTCTCTAAAAAACTTCTCTCCAAAATATTAGAATATCATTCTCATATTTTCTATATACTACTAAGTGTTAGTAGTAATAATATTCACATATTATCAAGTGTTTATTAGTGATTTCTAGATCAAAATCACTAGTAAATTTGGAGTGCTTCTTGGGTGCAACAAGAAGGAGGTTTCCTCTTTTGGAAACTCGGTTTTGGAGGATCATCCTAAACTATAGCTCAAGAAACAAAACTAGAAAGGAGTTTTAGTTTTGTGCCCATATTTCCTTTTCAAGAAGGTATAAATTTTTATGAACTTGTTAACGAAGTCTATTTGTAACTACATAGATCTTGCTCATCAAATTAGAGTAATTTGATTTACACTAATATTTGATTAGTGAAGGGGATGAGATCCCTACAATTAAAGCTTTATCATCACTTGAACAAGGTAAGTAGGTGTAGCCTTGGTGGTATTTTGACTAGTATGAGGCCTTCTGGATGTTTTAAGTCCTTCATTATGATTGTATGATTATAAAGGTTATGACGTTGGCTTGAATGGTTGTTGTAGTAATCACCTATGCTTATTATGAGTCGGCCTCATACTCAAATGGTCTAGAAGCATGTTTAGGATGTGTTCCTCACATAAAATGATAATATAAATGTTGTACAATGATTAAAGTGGATGTCTTGGATGGATTATGATCATTTGTCTCATGCCCTAATGATGGTTAGTACATATTGTGGTTGTTTAAGCATGTTATTGTAAGCTTGACTATATTGTGATGAGCTAGGTTGTATGTTGGTTGTGGGATTGATCATGAGGTTACTATGGTTGGTATTGATGGTATTGGAGACGGTTTGTATTGTTGGATTGATCATTTTGCTTATGCTTGAGTTAAGTTGGCATGCGTGTCTTTGTTTGCTTGCGTATGTGAGGAGCTACGGCGTCCTAGTTTGGACGAATACCGCCCATAGTCCCCTCGACTATTCTTGTTGCTTAGTTAGAGCTATTATGGGTTCTCAACCATGTTGGTTAGAGACTATGGTTTATATAATGTCGTCACCGTTCTTGTTGCTCGGTGGGATTTGGCCAAATTTAGACTATGAGATAGATCAGGAACTTCTTGTTGCTGTTCCACCATAGGGTTGAGTGATTCTTGTTGCTTCACTCGAGGTGATTCTTGTTGCTTCACCTAGTGCTCTGCGCTTACTCTTGTGCTTGTGTTGATTGGTTACGAGTTTGATTGATTAGAAAAGGTTGACGTTGTGTCATGGTGTATGTGTTGTGGTGCCGTGTGTTGTTGTTGATTGTGCCAAGTTGGTTGTTGTTGTTGTCTCATGTATTGTCGATTGTTTTTGTACTATGATTATAGGCGGTAGGCCAGGTAAGCTTGTATACATTGTTTATTATGTTTATGTTGTTGAAATACGACTGGGGAACACCTAGTTACTCCCCACTGATTGTGGTTGTTGCTTTCTTTTTATAGGTACGCGCGGGACGGGCTTAAGTGTGAGGATGCCGTGAGGGTGTGACCGTAGCTTGCCTTTGTTGAGTCGACTAGCTAGTTTATTTGGGAGTTGTTTAGACTGGAGTAGTTCATTTCAGTTTTCATTTCATTGTACTTTGGTTTAGTTATGTAAGGGGTATTTATTCCCCGATGTTAGACCATGAGGTCTACTCTACTTTACTTTGCTTTGTTTTGGTTTTAGTCGTTTGTGAGTGACAATACCGGATTCATGGTGTTTTCCGCCACCGTGGTTTTCATTTTTATTTCCATTTTCTCTTCTAAAACCTTTCTAAAGCTTGTTCTATTTTGCTAAATAATCCGGGTTGTTACAGAAAACAAATGCTTAATTTCGATATTTGGGCTAATAGGACGCTACGTACAAATGCGAATGTATGACTCTGTAAATATGTAAAATGAATGTAGGTCGTCAAAGCTATGACGTTTTGGCTATAGGAAATATACGTAAAATTAATAATTCATTATATTTGAATTACTAAATAAACGTTATTTTCCGACTCGTATTTAATTCTAAGATTTTATAAAAACCTTCGGTTTTGCATGTTTAAAAAAAAGACTAGTTTAAACGGTACAAAATAATGTCGAATCCGTGTTTTAGTCGTAATTAATGCATGAGCGAGAATTTGCATAATGTAAAAGTGGCATCCATTTGTTAGTGATTATAGGTCGTTATTTACGCGGTATTGGCGAGGTTTAGACGAATTATAAATTCGAATTACTACAACCGTATTGCGAATACTGGTTCGTTAAAGCCAATACCGAGGTGGGTTAAGGTAACCCTTTTCTCCGAGTCTCAAACGTCTAATCCGAAGGTAAAGTTTTTTACCTTAAATGCAAAGACGGTTTTCAGAGAAGAATTTTATAAGTCAGGAAATGAGAGTTGAATGTAATGTAATAATGATTCGTAATGTTAAGATGTGTGTAATGTGAGGGTGTGAGGGCTGCAATTTATAGTAATTGCTTTGTGTTTTATGTATGGTTGCTCAGAAAATCGCCAGTTAACCAGCGATTTAAACAAAAATCGCCAGTGTACTAATGTCAGAGGGGGAAAATCGCCTGTGAACTGGGGATTTTCCAAAAAATCGCTGGTTCACAGGCAATTTTATGTTTGTTTTGTGTTTTGCTGATTGGACTTGGGCCGCCGTATGTCATGTGTGATGTGTGTTAGTACTCAAGTGCCTATTTCTGCTGCTGTTTGTGTCGGGGAATCAACTTGGGCCAAGTTAATTTCTCGGCTCGGTTTTCGTGTTTCGTGTTTTGGTTTTTGTTGTATTTTTCGGTTTTGGCTCGAAATAAAATAATATTGTAACGTATTATTTTGCGACGTTGTGGAGTTTTATTTTACGCCAATGTGACCCGGGACGCGTTTTGGTCCGTTTTGGGTGTTTGGGCTTTTTTGTGTGTTTTGGGCCGTTTTTGTGAGTTTGGGCCGTTTTTGTGAGTTTGGGCCGTTCTTGTGAGGCGTTTTTGTGTCGTGCTTGTGTGTATTGTGTCGACTTAAGACTAAAAATGACCAACTTAATACTCATTTTTTACGAAGTATGCAAATTTAAGTTAATACGTTAAAAATGACTAAGATGTTTTAGACACTTTTGTACCGTTTCGTCTTATTTATAAAACATGCATAAAAAGTCCTTTTCGTCATTGGGCTTGTTTTTGGGGGGTACGGATACGGGTATCTACAATACTCTAGGGAATTTATGTGTCTGCTAGTGACATATTGAAATTGGGGAACAAGGTCACGAGTATGTTGCCTGCATTATAGTTGTTTGCAGAGTTGCTATACAAGCATGTCTGTACTCTTTGTATCTTGTGTCAAGTAAGGCGATTCATGCCACAACTAGAAGCCCTTTTCTTCAATGAAGGGTAAGGGCTATACGCACAACTTTATAATGCAAATGTGCATATCCATTTATTCTCCATTAGTGAATCATGGTTTCATTTAAGCGGAGTGCAATCATCTGCTCTACTTTAGTGGCTGGAACCAATTGATGTTCTAACTGTGAAGCTAAAACAAGTTCTTTAATAACATTCTTGTGATGACCAAATGCATGTCGAATGACTTTGATTAAGAGGAGTTAAATTTTGAAAAAGCTCGATATGGGTTTAGAAGAGGAAGTTGGGTAATGGAAATTATTCAATCTTCTTTTACATATTCTATTTCATAAAGATAATCTTTATTATTAGCATTGTTGGGTTTGAAAGGCTAGAAGAAGTTGAAGAAGATCTAAACAAGATGTTAGATGTATTTTTTAAATTTTGTGATATTGGGCTAAAACCATAACAGAAAAATCTTAGCCTTTATCCCCCTTTGAAACATTAAAAAATAAAGAGTATTCTCCTTTATAATTTTTTTTATTTTATTTAAGAATATAGGAAGAGTTTATCTCATGTTCACAAATTGCCAAAACCGAGGCCATCTATTTTGTGTTCGTGCCTCAAGGTACGTTGCTATCAAAACTCCATGATTAACCCGTCCATATTCTCGTATTATTGAGTTTTGAAAAGATTTTGGATGAGGAAGATCCACGAGGTGCAACCACAAAGCATAATCTCCATGCTAAACAATTCTTCGGAGAATTCTCATTCTTCTATAATATTTATAGGAGGATAAAAGCTAAAACTTATTCTGTTATGGCTCTGATACCAAAAATTACGAACACATAGTAAGTACAACCACTTAGGAAGTTGTTATAGAATTAATGAATTGTATTAAAAGATAACAAGATCAAGATTTACACACAAAGATAATTTTATATTATAACAAGGAAAATATATTACAAGGAGGATGGTTTTTCTATTGAGAAAGTACTTTATTTATAGTTTGGTTCTATCAATGACCAAGGATCCCTCTTTATAGTATTAAGCCTAAGGTAAATCCAAATTAGGCGTCCACTTATCTTTATTTTACAACTACAATTATAGTTGACAATAACTTTAAGTTACAACCATTATTTATGTTAAATATGGAAAGTACTTTATTTGTTTTTTTTTTTTTTTTTTGTGTTTTTTATAAACTTCACGATAAAAGGAAGTACTAATGATTTGGCGAGTATTTTTGTTTCATCAAAATTGAAAACCAACGATAAAAGGAAGTACTAACGATAAAAGGAAGTACTAACGATTTGGCGAGTATTTTTTTTTCATCAAAATTAAAATCAAAACGAAGATAGTTTTTCAGCTCTATTGAAATATGTTAACAATAGAACACTATTGAACCAAGGTATATAAATTATGTTAACAGTAATGTGTATATTGATACCTCATTTAAGAAAATATATTGATTTGGGTTGATTGTAACAACCTGATTTTTAGTCGACTTTAATTACTAAGGCGGAAATTAATTAAGTCTTAAACCAGCGTTATTAATTATACAATAACCCAAAATATTACATCATCGTTTAAGAGTTGAATAAAACAACTCTAAATACGGAAATTCAAAAGAGTAGCGTTATATATATTACATCTCTCTCGAAACAACTAAGGAAAAGCAATAAAAACGTCTCGTGGCTCCATCCAAAACCCAGCTCCTGGTCCACGAACGTCCTGCACAATTAATCGATGGGGGATGCCTGGTGACAAAGGACTAGCTATGCTCATACTTACCCTCGAGTTCAATTACTTTGGTTTAATATTATCGCTTTATAAACATATCATTATGATAAAAACATAAACATGCTTAATACATATAGCATATAAAGACATATAAGTCATAATAAGCATGCGGTTTAAAGCGATAAATCATATAAGCATGATATTCAATTATGAAGGCAAATAACACATAATAGCATAGCAATAGTATCACAATAATTCAATGGCATTACAAGGCGATATCGGATCGCAATCAAACATACATATCTTATCATTCTCCTGATGCGGACTGATTCAATTCGTAAAGTTGTGGTCTTTAGTTTTGAAAATGGTACACACTCATTCTCAATTAAACATACAACAAACAACACATACCGCTACGAGCACGACCACTGTGTAGGCCCTTGTACTCTGATCGATTGCATCTCACTTCCATAGTGCAGAGGCTTACTCGACTCGTAAACCACGCCGAATACTATAATACTTGCATCTCATCCTCTAGTGTTCGAAATGATTCGAACTTCAGATACAATCTCGTCAAGTAATCTTTACGCAGGGTAAGAACGAATGCAAGTGTCGCGCCCACTAAGAACGAAACACGACAAGGAGACAGAACCGTGAGATGACAATCGCAATAAGGTCACGGTGGCCCTGGTAACTTTAGCGAAATAGGGGAATAAAACCCTAGTCTAGTACATGTACACTAGTATCCAATTTAAGAGTGGGCTATGCTATTCATAGAGCACCTTAACTCAGGATAAAACGACTATTTCCTAAAGCCTGAGACAAAAGCCTTGGCATATTCATTATCTTGTACGGCAATGGCGACCACTGTTGGGACCAAAAACCCGGGCTGGTCCAGAACCCTGGGCCAGGCCTAGACGGGTACAGGATCCACAGCCAAGACCAGTAACGCATGCAGACAAAGACTAGACGGACAAAAACAAAGGTGCAAGTCAGGAGAGGAAAAGTCAAGATGGGCCAAGCCCAACAAAAGAAGTAAACATCAAAGGAGAAAGCCCAAAGACTCGGCAGCAACCCTAAAAGGAGACGTTGGAAGACTTGGTCTAGGAAGCAGAAAGCAAAGCCTTGAAGATAGGAACTATTTGGAGTGATAGTTGGGGAAGTTGGCTACAAAGAAGGAAGTGAACGTTGGACCCTAAAGCACTATAAAAGGAGTAGAATTCAGAGAGAAGAGGCATTCATCATTCACATCAGAATTTACACAGCTCAAGCACATCATTCCCTACGCAACTCACAAGCAACTAAACACTTCATTATTATTTTACGTTATTATTGTACTCTGTACCAGTTGGTCCAGACCCTGTACTTCCTGAACCAGAACTAGTGCATAACCTCTCCTGGCTTGGCGCCCGTGGTTTTTCCCTTAACATTTAAGGGTTTTTCCCACGTAACCATATCGTGTGTCTTGTTCCATTTTCGTTATCTTTTACACGTTCTAATCCCTAAACCACGAACAACATAAAACTGAACCTAAAGGATAGTACTAGTAGATCCACAATTACATAAACGAACCGTGTGAGAAAATCACCCCGAACAGTTTGGCGCCGTCTGTGGGGATACTAGTTTATTAATCCTATAACATTTTCCCAATCAACGAGATCAACCAACACGAAAGATGGAAGGTACAAGTGCAGAAGCCATGCTGAAGCTCCAGGTAGAGTTGCAACAAGCCAAGCAAGTTGCAGAACAGGCCAAGAAAGCTGCAGAGGATGCTAAGGCTGAGGCCGCAAATTTGAAGGAGGCGAGATCGCCTAAAGAAGCGATTGGAGGCCTCTGCACAGAAGAAGGCCGCAGGACCCAGGATCCCTCCAGGTACACCATTTTCTGATGTGATCAAACAACTTGACTTCTACTTTCTCTTCTGCGGGATCAAAGGTACAAAAGGCGATCCACTCCATGTGGAGGAAGATCAAGAGAACAATGGTGCAGGAGGAAGCGGAGAACCAAGACACCAGGAGGAGTAAGTGCGAGCCAGGTCATGGAATACATGATGATGGAGATGCGAAACTCTCGAGTTGGTACGAAAGGTTCCAGGACTTCCACCACCCATTGAAGAGGCAGCACCAGGGAGCTATGCTGATTCACCCTTTGACGACTGCATTGCAATGGTGGAGATGCCAAAGAAGTACTCAGCACCCAACCTAAAGCTCTATGATGGGACAGCAGATCCTCTAGAACACGTTGCTGTGTCTGAGCGGAGGATGTTCAACGTTCCTATTCCAGCGGAAAAGAGAGAGGCTTGCATGTGCAAAAGCTTTGGTTCAACCTTGACTGGTCCAGCCCTCCAGTGGTACATCAACCTGCCAGTCAAGACCATCAAGTCCTTTGCGGAGCTGATCAACCTTTTCAACATCCAGTTCGCCAGTAGCAGATTGTTGGAGAAGCAGACCAGTGATCTGTACCGGGTCATCCAGAACGAGAACGAGTCTCTAAGGGACTTCTTGCACCGCTTCAACAAGGAAAAAGTGTCCATCCCCAGATGTGACATCGGCACGGCCATTGAGGCCTTCAGGCAAGGTTTGGTTAGAGATTCTGATCTTTATGTTGAACTAACTCGCTACCCTTGTTCTACTTTTGAGGATGTGCAGGCTAAGGCTACGGCCCAGATCGAGGTAGAGGAAGACCCGGCGATTCGAGGCGCGATATCGGGACGAGCGGTGAGCGAAAAGTCACCACCCAGAGGCACAAAGAACAACGGACTGGTCCATATCGGAGGCCAAGCGGGGAGGAGGCAAGCGGCGTGGATGAACAGGCCGATGCAGGAGTTCCACCTCCGGGCCAGAGTATCGCTTCTCAGTAGATCTTCCAGGCTGATCAACAAGTTGGACAAGTTGGGCTCTGATCGGATGGCCAAAAGCGGTGAAGCCAAATCCAAGGCGAGACACAACCAAGTGGTGTAGTACCATTACGATATCGGGCACACCACAGAGGATTGCATAGCTCTCAGGAGGGAAGTAGCTCATCTGCTAAAGAATGGTCACCTGAAGGATATCCTGCCCAGAAACAGGAGGAACAGAGATGAACGAGATGAGCCCAGAGATCTTCCACCACCACCACCAACCCATGAGGTAAAATTCATCTCTGGTGGATCAGATATTTGTGGACTAACATATTCTGCTGCAAAGCGTGTAGCTCTGGAGAACAGGCAGCCCACCGCCAGGACAAGCAGGTCCAGCCCAGGAGATTGTGTTTGATGAGTCAGACCTACAAGGAGTGCATGGGCCACACCACGATGGACTGGTAATCAAGATCCAGATTGGAACCTGCATGGTCAGAAGAGTCCTGGTAGATGGAGGCAGTTCAGTCAACATCATCATGATGGAGGCGCTGGAAGCTATGGGGCTGAAAGAGTCTGATGTAACGAAGAAGTCCAGCGTCCTGGTAGGGTTCAGTGGAGAGACAAAGCACAGCTTGGGAGAGATCACCCTACCAACCTATGTGGAAGGAGTCACCTCTTTCGAGAAGTTCTGCGTGATAGGCGCTGTCCTCATACAGCGTAATCCTAGGCGACCACGGATCCACAACCTCAAAGCTGTACCTTCAACGTACCACCAGTGCATAAAGATACCAACAAAGTGGCGGACGGCGGTCGGAGGAGAGCAACAAGCGGCCGCAGAGTGTTCTGGGGCGACCACGAAACCTCCTAGACCAGGTAAGTCCCTCGCATAGCAATTAAAGCGACTGTCAGTGCGGTTGAGAATCTGTCCCACGCATGGAGACAGATGAAATTGTTTTGGTGAAGAAAGACCTGGCGGGAAGGTTACGGTTGGTTACGACGCTCCAGAGGTAATCGGACTGCTCTAATTGACTTTACGAGGAAGAAAGAGCATTGTTTTGCCTGGTCCCATTTTGATATGACTGGTATAAGTTACGATGTTATTACACACAAGTTAAATATTGACCCAAGTTTTAAGCACGTGAAAGCGAAGCGCAGGAAGTTTGCACGAGCGTAATGAGATTGTGAACCAGGAGGTACAGAAATTGCTGGACATGGACATGATTAAAGAAGTGATGTACCCAGATTGGTTAGCAAATGTAGTTGTGGTCCAGAAAAAGAATGGCAAGTGGAGAGTATGCGTGGCCTATAAAGACCTGAACAAGGCGTGCCCAAAAGATTCATTTCCACTACCACACATAGATGCCATGGTGGATGCCACCGCAGTTGTGAGTCTTGACATTCATGGATGCGGTAGCGGATTCAACGGATCGGGATGCACCCTCAGGACCAGGAGCATCTGGCGTTCATGACCAGCAGAGGAATATATTGCTACAAGGCTATGCCTTTTGGACTAAAGAATGCAGGTGCAACATATCAAAGGCTGGTGAACATGATGTTCAAAGACCAGATTGGAGATACAATGGAGGTCTACATTGATGATATGGTGGTGAAATCAAAGAAAGGCGAGGATCACATCGGGACCTGGAAAAGCGTTTGAGATTCGGAAAAGTATAATATGAAATTAAACCCTACTAAATGCACCTTTGGTGTCATCACAGGAAAGTTCTTAGGCTATATGGTGACAAAAAGAGGCATAGAGGCTAGTCGAGCGAGATCTCGGCAATAATCAACTCAGCCCCCCAGAACCCGAAAGATGTCCGAACCGACTGGAAGAGTAGCGGCGAGCAGATTCATCTCGAGGTCTTACGAAGGTGCAAGCCATTCTATGATCTTACGAGAAAGAACAAGCGGTTCAACTGGGGGCGAGCATGAGAAAGCATTCCAGGACACGAAAGCATACCTATCATCGCCCATCCTCGCCTAAACTTTGAACCGGGGAGTCACGGTCTGTGCACATGCACATGCAGAAAGCTACGTAAGTGCGATTACGGTGAGAGAGCGGATGGACAATGAACATCCGGTGTATTATGTAAGTAAGAGTCTTACGGATCTTTGAGACCAGGTATTACGTATTGGAAAAATTTGTTTTGGCTTTAACAGTTGCTTGTACCAAATTACGTCCATACTTTGAGGCACATCATATTATCATTCGTACTAATGTTCCTGTGAGATCAGTACTGTCTAGACCAGAACTTTCAGGTCGCATGTCAAAATGGTCAGTAAAGTTAAGCACCTACGATCTATCCTATGAACCCAGAACAGCAATCAAATCTCAAGCTCTAGCAGACTTTGTGGCTGACTTCACTCCCACACTAGAAGAGCAGGTAACAAAGGAGATCTTCCATCTGGACCAGAAACAGCAGACCTGGGAACTCTGGACAGATGGTTCAGCCAACATCGAAGTGCAGGACTAGGTGTGGTCTTGAAGTCGCCACAGGGGGACAAGATAGTACAGGCTGTATCCTGTGAATTCAGGACTACCAACAATGAAGCTGAATATGAGGCACTTATAGCAGGACTGAATGTATGTCTGGACATGAAAGTCCAGAATCTAAAGGTAAAACTAGACTCTTTGCTGGTAGCCAACCAAATCAACGGTACGTACGCTGCTAAAGATTCTAAGATGATTGCATATCTTGATTTAGTCAAAAATCTTTTTGCAAAATTTACTAACATTGAGGTTGAGCAAGTCCCTAGAGATCAGAATGTGCAGGCAGATGCTTTGGCTAACATTGGATCAGCATTTGAACCTGGTGCGTTGGACAGTATACCAATTGTACACGTCCTGGAACCAACAATCCAGAAAATCTGACCCGATCCTACGAGAACACGCAGTCCAGGCAACTCAGAGCTGGACCAAACCATATTACGAATGGCTGGTCCAGAATAAGCTACCACAGGACAAGATCGAGGCCGAGGCGTTGAGAATCAAGGCATCCAGGATACACAATCATACGGGGCATACTATTGAAGGTCCTTTAATCTGATCAGACTGGCCGCCTAGAACCCGACCAGGTCAGGCGACTTATCGTAAATACACGATGGACCTTTGTGGAAACCACACAGGTGGTAGAAGCATGGTCAACAAAATTTTGCGAATGGGGTATTACTGGCCCACAATGAAAACAGATAGCATCCAGTATGCCACAAATTGTGACGCTTGTCAAAGGCATGGTCCAGAAATACATCAACCTGCACAGAACCTGCACTCAATGTCAGCACCATGGCCATTCATGAAATGGGGCATGGACTTAGTTGGCAAACTGCCAATGGCTCCAGGGCAGAAGGTGTTCATGCTTGCAATGACAGATTATTTTTCCAAATGGATAGAGGCAGATGCATACAAAAACGTCACAGAAAAAGAAGTAATTGCCTTCATCAAGAAAAATATAATCAGCAGGTACGGGATCCCCTCAGAAATAGTATGTGACAATGGACTTGCATTCGTGGGAAACAAGACCAGAGATTTCTGTACAAAGTGGAACATCAACTTGGTGACCTCTCCACCAAGATATCCTCAAGCAAATGGACAAAATTTGAGTCCAAAGAACAAAATTGTGATCAGTTGCATCAAGAAGAAGCTGATGGAGAAACGAGGAAGATGGGTTGAAGAATTGCCACTGGTACTGTGGGCGGACAGGACTACACCAAAGAGGGCAACGGGACAGACTCCCTACTCAATGGTGTATGGATGTGAAGCTGTACTCCCAGTAGAGGTGCACATTCCAACAATCAGGTATGGACTGAACACACTTTCTGAAAATAATGAACTCGCTCTGTACCGACTGGATCTGACCCAAGAGCTCAGAGACTTAGCAGCAGTAAGGTTAGCAGCATACCAACAATCTGTGGCCAGAAGTTACAACAAGAATGTGAGAGTACGAATGTTCAGGACAGGAGATCTGGTCCTGAGAAAAGTATTTCAGAACACAAGGGACAAGGCTGCAGGCAAGTTAGCTGACACTGGAAGGCCCATACCTTATTGATTCAGCAACAGGGAAAGGCTCTTACAGACTACAAACTCTCGAAGGAGACATGATCCCAAGACCTTGGAATACACTCCACCTCAAGCTCTATCACATGTAAAGTGCCCTGGACCAGCACATCTGGTAATGTACAAAACCCAAAACTTTTCCTTCACAATTTATCCTATACAATTGTACTGACTTGAGCGTCGGAGGGCCGTTGGCTAACGCCAACGGTCAAGCCCTGACCCTCTTTTTGTGCAGACAAAGCAGAACAGAAATCTGGTCCAGCCCAGAACCAAAGACAAAAACAAAACCTTGGGCTCCAGCCCCAGTACGACTGCAACAACGGGACAGGGAGTAATGTCCGTTAAGGGAGCCCCAAAGTGTATGTCGCCTAAATTATCAAACGCATGCATGCTACTTACAAATTCACAACAAACTATATGCGTATCATAACAAAAACAAAACATTCCATAATATAGCATAACATAGCACAATATATAGCAAAAAATTGTCAAACAGCTAGTACCTAGCAGTCAAACCATGCCTACGCATGGACAACAGAGTTCAAAGGACAGAAAAGTTCAAACCAAAGACAAAGTCTAAGTAATTACAGGCCAAATATCAAAAGGGGACATTCCCCCTAGCAAATTCAAAATATTGTTCAGAAAACATAAACAACCATCATAAACGAGTTCAGTTGGTGCCATCATCAGATTCACCTGTCCTCTCAACGTTTTCTTCCACAGGATCAGCACAGGATGCTCCAAAGAACACCAACCGGCGTTGGGCCGGTGCATCTCCTGGACTAGCCGGTACCGGTGAAGTAACTTCCGCCTGTTCCAGAATAAGCTGCCCAGGAAATAGCTGTTTAAAGGTAGCAAGCTCTGCAGAAAAATCCCATGCAGCACGTTCTTCAGGGCTGGCATTCATCATTTCGACACGGGTACGAAGTGTATAAAATACACTCGAGTCCGCCAAAGCTACATTATCTTTGACTAATCTCACCGAGTCCTCAATCTCACGGGTCGACTTTGCAATAAGGGTATCCTGTGATCAGGACCCTCTCGGGTGGTCTTGCTCGGAGTGGCCATCCTCTCTGGCGAAGACTCACACTCTCAAGCTCCCTCTTGCTAGTCTCGAGGGAAGAACGAAGTGCGTCATTCTCAACCTCAGCCTGACCCCTACCACTTTCTAGAAGTGGCACCGTAGAACCAAGACTGGCAGACATAAGTAGCAACTACAGGTGCAGAACAAAACAGAAAATCGTAACCATATCAAAGTAACTCACGAACAAAAACGAAAACCAAGGAAAAGATACAAACCTGAGCACAACAGCCCACCATTTTGTGCGCCAGGCGTGTGGGATCTAGGGCAGCAGGTGCAGAGGACAGTGTAGCAAAATTCTCACTCAGGGACTTCCCCAGGGAAACATACTCTGATTGGCTTTGGGAGTGCAATGGTATTGAGAGCACGGGGTTCATTTGAGGCAGCTTCCCCTTCTTCCTTTTCTTCTGGTCAGGGGTAGGCTCAGGAGACTCGGCGACCATCTTTGAAGACCTGGTATGGACCCCTTCTGGCGCCTTCCTCTTGGAAGACTCAGAAAAGGGGGCCACCAGACCAGCAGTTGGAACAGAGCTACTACCAGACTTAGCAGCCTCACGAGCCTGAGCAATCCGTGCAGCAATAGCATCCATGGGCAGAAAAGTTTTCTTGCTGGATCCAGAGGCTGGAAACATCGCAGGAAACAAATTACGAAGGAACGGAAGGTGTATCAAATCATGAACCAGAGAGAATATGTCGATTACCCGATGGCGCTAGGCACGCGAACTTTGGCCTACTCCAGGATTCGCAAAGGGGCGAGTGGGATGGCCACGGTCCCAGCGTCTGAAATTCAATGGAGTCACGTGAATGGGCGTCTGGTCAGACATACCTGTACCACCCCCACCAGCAACCCCGCTTACAGACTTTTCACCCTCCTCGGGCACAACCTCCTCTTCATTTCCAGACTCCTCTTCATCTTCTTCACTCTCTTCACCGTCACCGTCATGCTGCTCAGGAGCAGGAACCACCTCCACAACTTCATCGTCGTCAGGATGCATACACTTGGCGAGTCCTCTTGTCGTGAGCAGATCCAGGAACGCCTGAATCCTCCTCCTTGATTCAGGGTCATCAGGGGTAGGGACCCAGTCAGAAACTACAAAACAAATCCACAACAAACCTAAGCAAAGAACACATGCAAGAACAAAACAGACAGAAATCCAAAAGTTCAAAGGACATACCAGTCCCCTTCAAAGAGAACTCAGGTGCCCAGACATTTGGACCCAAAGTATAGCTCCGGATGAACATGTAGTAGCTGGTCCAGTTACTCTCATCACCCACATCCAGACGGGTCAAGAGAGGCAAGCATCTATCCCTCAAACGAAAGTGAACCCTCTTTTTCTTGTACATTCGCAAGCGGTAAGTATTCCTTATATCAGCAAGATGAATCTCAACCCCATACCTCCGGCAAAGGGAATCGATCCCATGGATCAATCGCCAAACAGAAGGCATAACTTGACAAGGCGGCACTTGAACAGTGCCCAAGAAAGCGCTCATCAGTGGACAGAGCGGAAAGCTTGCACCGAACTTGAAGGATGACTCAAAAATCGAGAACCAGCCGGGGCTCACCCAATCCACCCTAACGTCCTTAGTGTCTGGGGCCCAGACCTCGGCGCTTTCAGGGATCTTTCCTTCCCTTTTTAGCTTCGCCACGGTCCCTTGAGCAAGCAAGTTTGGGAAGATGTTGACGTCCTTAATCAAGTCCGTCGCTTGAAAGACAGAGTTACCATAAGAGAAAGAAACCGCCGTGGAAGGACCGGTATCGTTGCGTGCCATGATCGATGGAAAGAAAAAGAAGCTAGGGTTTTTTGCAAATCAATTTGGGGATTTTTGCTAGGGTTTTCGGTTGCAAAACAAATAAGATCAAAAGAGGAATGAGATAGAGAGAGAAGCAAAACAAAAACTAGGGTATATATAGGAAGACAAAAAAGAAGTTGGATGGTTTTTTACAAAAATAAGCGCGCGAAGTGACTTGATGTGACCCACGACTGATGTGCAGTGCATTGAGCGCCAAAATAGGGCGCACTTCCCCACGAAAAGCCAACTACTTCATTAATTACAAAGTTTAGGTCTCAGGACCAAAGGCACAGCAAAACAGAAGGAGCCTGGGCCAGGTTGATACTGGACCAGGATCAGGGCGAAGCATCTCCTTACCCCGATTCGGGACTGTAGGGCAAGGAGATGGGGGACAAACTGTTGGGACCAAAAACCGGGCTGGTCCAGAACCCTGGGCCAGGCCTAGATGGGCTCTGAGATCCTGACCAAGACCGTAACGTCTGAGCGGCACTAGACGGGACAGACAAAACAAAGGTGCAAGTCAGGAGAGGAAAAGTCAAGATGGGCCAAGCCCAACAAAAGAAGTAAACATCAAAGGAGAAAGCCCAAAGACTCGGCAGCAACCCTAAAAGGAGACGTTGGAAGACTTGGTCTAGGAAGCAGAAAGCAAAGCCTTGAAGATAGGAACTGCTGGAGTGATAGTTGGGGAAGTTAGCTACAAAGAAGGAAGTGAACGTTGGACCCTAAAGCACTATAAAAGGAGTAGAATTCAGAGAGAAGAGGCATTCATCATTCACATCAGAATTTACACAACTCAAGCACATCATTCCCTACGCAACTCACAAACAACTAAACACTTCATTATTATTTTACGTTATTATTGTACTCTGTACCAGTTGGTCCAGACTCTGTACTTCCTGAACCAGAACTAGTGCGTAACCTCTCCTGGCTTGGCGCCCGTGGTTTTTCCCTTAACATTTAAGGGTTTTTCCCACGTAACCATATCGTGTGTCTTGTTCCATTTTCGTTATCTTTTACACGTTCTAATCCCTAAACCACGAACAACATAAAACTTAACCTAAAGGATAGTACTAGTAGATCCACAATTACATAAACGAACCGTGTGAGAAAATCACCCCGAACAACCACTACAAGACTATCTTAAACCCACTTCACTTACGATTGACGTTTTCATATCTGAGGCCCAAGCTTGACCTTTTATTTAACTTACTCAATATTCATTATTTATTTGATATTCCATATCACATGTTACTAGACTCTCCTAGTCTCAGCGTCAAACGTTTAAGTATTTGTAGGTTTCATATGATCACATAACACGTTCGTTTATTATTTGAAGTGTTGTTAATTATTAACGTTTTCAAGTTTCTAAATTGAAACGTTTAATAGTATGTCCAATTTTATTTATGTGTTTTTCAAACACTTTAGGTCATTTACTTCTTCATTTTAAATTTTCTATACTTCGTAAAATTTTCAATTATTTTCAGTATTTCACTATTCACTTTTCACTATTCATTATTCACTATTCACTATTCACCGTATTTTATACGTATTTCGTATTTTTATACTTCGTATTCTATACGTATTTTTATACGTATTCGTATTTTTATACTTCGTATTTTATATGTATTTTTATACTTATACGTATTCTTATACTTGTACGTATTCTTATACTTGTACGTATTTCTATATTTATACGTATTTTTATACTTAAGATATTTTAGGTATTTATACTTAAGATATTTTAGAAAATAAACTAAACCCTTTTATTTTCTAAGTATAAATTTCTAGTTTCAAAGTCATTAAGTTCGTTTTGTACTTAGTGAGTTTTGAAAATATTCTAAAAGTCTAGTTTTTAAAAACGTTAAGTTCGGTTTGTAAAAAGTGATAGTGATATTCATTTTAAAATATTAGTTTTAAAAATGTTAAGTTCAATTTGTAAAAAGTGATAATGATATTCATTTTAAAATATTAGTTTTAAAAACGTTAAGTTCAATTTGTAAAAAGTGATAACGATATTTATTTTAAAATGAGACTTAGTTAAATTTAGTCGTCTATTAACTAAATTTAGCGATTTTCATTTTTAAAATAATAGTAACGTGGATGATTCATTTTAGTCCGTATGTCCAAGATCAACAGTCCAGATAGCAAAGGCAGTAACACACGATTTAGTTCATTTTTATAACGGTTACATATTTTTATCGGTTTATAATATTTCATTTATAACTAAATCGATTTATACTAAAATTCAATTCTAATTACTATTTAACTTTAGTGACTTAGTGAAAATTTCATTTTGATTAAATTTAGTCAATTAAAAATGGAAATGCCGTGTGATAATGTATATGTACAAAATTGATTTATTTCACTTAATTTCTTAATTCTAACTTATTAACTAATAATTAAATTATATTAACAATTAAACTAAAAAGTGATAAAAACAAAATTAACCCTAAAAACACCAAAAATGCCGTGAGCAACATAGGTAGATGTTCAAATTTTCATTTTTCGATTTTATCGGTTTTTAGCTTAAAGTCTTTATATTTTAATTATTCTAATTATACTAAAACGATTTAAACTAAAATGAAATTTACTAAAACTTTTATTTATAATTATGAATAGTGTTTTTCAACACTTTAAATTCCTAACTTTTTAATCTAAATGATTTATAATGTTTTAGTTGATTTATAGTATAATACTAAGTAATATATAAACAATAACTAAACATAAACACAAATTATAAACAAACATAATATAAAACATAATCAAAGTGAACAATAATGATGAACATCAACATGAAGAATTTAAGAACACTCATGAAGATCATAATAAAGCTCAAGAACACTAATTTTGATTTTAACAACTTATAATTTATTTTCCTAATTTAATTTTTTTTAACATGAATACATCTATTTTAACTAACTTATTCTAACATATTATTTACAAAAATTAAAAGTGAAAATATGTTAAAAAAAAAATGGAAAATGCCGAGTATATGTATGTATTTATATAAATTTTCATTTTCGATTTTAATCACTTTAAACTCATTTTTAATATTTCACATAATTTTTATATATGATTACTACTCAAATAAAACATAACTAAACATAAAAATCATATGAACATAAATTAAAAATGCTCAAAATTAATTTAACTAAATATATAAACATAATACTACAATACTCTATTTAACATATCATTTAGTTATTATCATTTTATTATACAACACATAAATATACAAGTGCACTCATGTGATGTTTAACATATTTAACATAATTTTCATATTCATAAAATCATAATAACAAAACAAATTAATTTACTAAGAGGATAATATAAGACATAGTTAGTCACCTTAATCGGTAAGTTTATTGGTTGTCCGGATCAACGATGTTATCTAGGTCTAAGTCTTCACCCAAGTACCCGTCTTCACCTTCAAAAACCCGTAAATAATAAGCTTCAATATACCCACTAATTAACTAAATAATACTAGAGGTTATTAGAATAATATTAGTGTTTTTATTTAAGAGGTTTTTGTAATAAAATGGAAGAAAATCAAAGGGAGAAAAATGGAGCAAAGTGGCCGGCTATTTTGGAGAGAAAAATGGTGTATTTTGCACTTGTGAATTATGGGAACAACTTGGAGTAATTTAGGTTAAATGATTTTAGGTCAAAGTTAGTTTATTTAGTAAATAAAGTTTAATTAAATTAAATTTATGAGTCAAATAATCAAGTGGAACAAGTTGATCAATTAGGAAGGTTCCTAAATGATATTTTGATGTTAAAAAGTTTTTCACGAAATTTATCAGTTTTAAAAAGTCGGGTGTCAAAAGCGATAAAAGTCAATGTGTGCTCGTTTGACTATTTTTCGAAATATTTCTATTTTTGAATTCTAAGACTAAAATATTTATTTCATTATTCAAAAATTTTCAGAAGTTTTAGAGAAGTCGAGAAATTTTACAAAACGAAAGTTTGGCAAAAAGTGTGATTTTGAAAGGTTAAAAGGTTAAGAAATGATTTAAGACTTGCAATTTATAATCGATGGCTAATTATTGAATTAAATTAACACGGGGTGTTACAAACCTCCCCCCTTAGAAAAGTTTCGTCCCGAAACTTGAATGAAGAATAGGATTTTCACCTGAGATAAACAGTTCGGGATTTTTTTCTTTCATAGAGGCTTCGGTCTCCCAAGTTGCTTGTTCAGTCAATTGACCCTTCCATAGCACCTTCACTAAGGGGACCGTCTTCCGCCTCAACCTCTTGGTTTCTCGTGCTAAGATCTTGACTGGCCTCTCGGAGTATAGCAGGTTAGGCTCGACTGCGATCACGTCAGGAGTAATGATATGACTTGGGTCACTCCTGTATCTCCTCAGTTGCGAAACGTGAAACACGTTGTGAACCTTCGACAAATTGGGTGGTAAAGCTAAGCGATAGGCTACCTCACCAATTCTGTCGGTTATCTCATATGGTCCCACGTATTTAGGACTCAATTTTCCTTTCAAACCGAAACGTCGGACCCCCTTCATGGGTGATACTTTCAAGAACACATGATCGCCGACTTCGAACTCAATAGGTCGGCGATGTTTGTTGGCATACATCTTCTGGCGGTCCTGGGCCGCTTGTAGTCGTTCACGGATGATTTTGATGTGTTCAATCTGGTCTTGAATAACCTCCGGTCCAGTACCCACGTTATCACTAGCATCGTCCCAACAGACTGGGCTACGACACTTCCTCCCGTAGAGTGCCTCGAATGGGGCACAACCTAAGCTTGCATGGAAGCTATTGTTGTAGGAGAATTCAATCAAAGGTAGACTTTTCTCCCGATTCGTTGAATTCTAATGCACATGCCACGAGCATGTCCTCGGCCGTTTGGATAGTTCGCTCGGTTTGACCATCTGGTCGCGAGGTGGAAAGCGGTGCTCATCTTGATTGACTTCCCAATGATGCTTGGAGCTTGTCCCAAAAATGTGAGGTGAATCTCGGATCCCTGTCCGAGATAATGTCTAGCGGTACACCGTGTAGTCGAATCACCTCTTTCTCATAAGCCTTAGCTAGCTCTTCAAGGCTCCAAGTATCTTTGATTGGTAGAAAATGGGCTGATTTGGTCAGGCGGTCCACTATTACCCAAATTGCATTATTTCCTTTATGAGTCCTTGGTAAACCTGTTATAAAATCCATGGAAATGGAGTCCCACTTTCCCAAAGGAATGTCCAAAGGTTGTAGTAGTCCCCCGGGTCGTTGATGTTCAAACTTCACTTTCTGGCAGATTAGACACTTTGCAACATACTCTGCAATCTCTACTTTCATTCTAACCCACCAAAACTTCAGTTTTAAGTCTTGGTACATTTTATCAGACCCAGGATGTATGGAGTATCGTGTACTATGTGCCTCGTCGAGGATCTTTCTTTTCAACACAGGTACGTCAGGCACACACCACCTTTCTTTGAATCTCAAACTCCCGTCAGGTTTAATCTCAAACCCTTCTCGGTTTCCTGAAGGAATTTCTCTTCTGATTTTCACGAGTTCTTCATCCTCCCATTGTAGGGCCCTAATCTCGTGATATAACTCCGGCTCTGCGATCATTGCGTTCAAATCAGCATCGTCAGACTGAACCAACTCTAAGTTCATTCTCTTGAAGTCTCTGACAATACCAGCCGGAATCTCCCAAATGTTGCTAAGGGTATGCGTAGTCTTTCTACTCAGAGCGTCAGCAACGACGTTCGCCTTACCCTGAGTAGTGCGATGGCTCAATCTTGTAGTCCTTGATCAGTTCTAACCACCGGCGTTGTCTCATGTTGAGTTCCTTCTGTGTGAAAATGTATTTCAGGCTCTTGTGGTCTGTGTAGAACTTGATACTTACTCCGTAGAGGTAATGACGCCAGATTTTTAAAGCAAACACCACAGCTGCTAATTCTAGGTCATGAGTTGGGTAGTTTCGCTCATGAACCTTCAATTGCCTTGACGCATAAGCAATGACCTTCCCTTGTTGCATCAATACGCAACCCAGGCCATTCAGTGAGGCGTCACTGTAGACTTCATATTCGTCTCCATCCATAGGAAGAGCTAAGACGGGTGCTGTGGTAAGCCTTGTCTTAAGTTCCTGGAACGCATTCTCGCACTCGTCGCTCCAAATGAACTTGGACTCCTTCTGTAGTAACTTAGTCATCGGTCGTGCTACCTTAGAGAAGTCTGGGACGAATCTTCTGTAGTGTCCTGCCAAACCTAGGAAGCTGCGTATCTCAGTTATATTTGTGGGAGCCTTCCATTCTTTTACTGCGTCGATCTTTGCAGGATCTACCATCACTCCGTCCTTCGAGATGACGTGACCCAGGAATGCTACCTTTTCAAGCCAAAACTCGCACTTGGAAAATTTTGTTGGAGTGAGTGTCCTCCACAATATTGCGAGTACTTAATAAATCTCATTAAAGGAATAATTGGGATAAACGGCTTATTTTAAGTCAGTTGATTAACGTATATCGGTAACGCTCAGCTTGCTAGAGTTTGACGTTACTGTCATGAGATGGCGGTAATCAACTGATCCCTTTCGGTCACACCTATAGGGAGGAGGACCAATACAAGCTAGTTATTTATATTTGATATAGTATAACTAGACACTTAATATTATGACTAAAGAGTTAGTCAAGAGAAGATAATGTGTGAGACGTATATTAGATACAGAGCTAAAGAATTATTATTCTTTTATAATGATAACTGTATAATAACAATTTGTGATACTTTGAGTTAGTGATTAATTGTTAATTCACTAAATGGGATATTTATCACTAATAGTGGATTAGTGAATAAATATGATTTATAGGTTAGTAAGTGGAGTATATAGTTTAGCTAATTAAGGTCAAAATTGACAAATTATATATTGATATAATTGTCATTTGTACTACTTAATTGTCAAGTATGTTTCATTTGGTTAGTTATTCTATTTAAGTGTTAAATGGACTAATTAATATTGAATGGACCCAAAATGATTTTGGATCATTTATAAGATAATATGTTCCAAAATAAATGGACCAAAAATTGGCCCATATTAGGCCAATTTTGGTGGACCAAAGCATGGTCAATAAAGACCATATTTGATCATTTTTTATGATCAATTTTTTAATGTATTTTGTGCCTAACTTCCTCCACTATCTCTTGCCTATATATACCCATTTTATAAGCTCATTTTGATGATGAGAAATCAGCTTTATAAGTTCCAAATATTAGCTCACAAAATCACATGAAAAGGAGAGTAAATACCTAAGTATTATACTAGAGTTACTCTTACTAAATTCACAATATTATCTCTACAATATTAAGTGTATTACTACTATTATCTAGCATATAATACTAGTAATATTTTGGTTATTAATCCTTGGGTGGATTAAGGAAGGAGGTGATCTACTTTGATCACAAGTGAAGCCATTTGAGGCCTTAAAGAAGGTCTATTCTCTTTTGTTTTAAATTACCGTAATTTAATTCAATTATATACCGTTTAGTTTAACATGCACAACTAGGTCCGAAAGTCCACTATAAGTGATTAGTGGCATGGTTAGAGGAGTCCTTTAGGGCCATGATCCTAACAAGTGGTATCAGAGCCATATGTTGTTGCATGTTTTACTAAACCGTAAAAGTGAGCTTTTTCGGCCTAGAGCTGAAATTTGTGACCAAAATGAGTTTGATCACATTTTTTATGGCTTGCATGTTCATTTTATGATCTTTATATCATTCTGGTTGTAAATTAATTTTTACAAAATTTCGCTTTATTTATCGCTTATACGACTAAAAATGGCTAAAATGGTTTAGCTAAAATGTAAATTTGACATACTACAAGAATACTCAAGTGTTTGAGATTTAAAATTTTGAAATTAAAAGAATTAATTTCATTTAGTTTAGTTAGTTTTTAACGGTTAAAAACAGCTAAATCGGTAAAGTCAAATTTATTCATTTTTAGTCGAAATGCTGCCATTTTTTATATTTATTTTGTTTTTGAACTACCATCCATTTATGGGGTCGAGTTCATCGAACTACCACCCATTTATGGGGTCGAGTTCATTTTAATCGAACTACCACCCATTTATGGGGTCGAGTTCATTTTAATTGAACTACCACCCATTTATGGGGTCGAGTTCATTGTATCCGAATTACCACCCAATTTATTGGGGTCGAATTCGTTTTTTATTCTTTTGTATAACTTGGACCAGAATTCAAAAGTTTGAGTTTGGTATATTTCATAAGGGTTATGATAGTGTTGGCAAGCAATCGTAACAGTTACGATAAAAGCGATAAAAACTAGCAATTTTGATCAAATTATGCTAAGTAAATTAGTGGTGACTAAATTATCATTCTAAATCAGTTTAGAAACTTAGTATAAGCTCAAAATTAGTTTGAGTGTTGATCCAACTTTTTAAATGGTTAAAAACTTGGTTTAATAGACGATAAAGATCATAAATTGATATTCAAGTTAAATTGGTATATTGTTAGTTTGGCATGATTTATTTTATTTTATTTTATATAATCGGATTATATTGTTTATGCATGTGGTTTGAATGTGATTCATATTTAATGCATGAATTCTAGTATGGCCTAGTTTAATCGGTATTTAGGACCCGTAATGAAAGGGAATACCGATCGGTTTGTAATATAATTGTGATCTCTTATCACCCTTGTATTTGATTATTTATTCTTTTTAGAAATATATGTATAATAGGATTATACTTGTATTTATTTAAGAAGACGGTGATTCAATTACAAGACGGTGCCATTTTGGAAAGGAGTTCCAAACAAAGATTCCATATAGGGGCCAAAGGCGTTGGCTTCCAATTTGTAAATAATTGTATTACACTAGTTAAATAGATTAGCTAGATGATGGCCATACTAGGAATTCTTGTTTGTTTCATTTTATTTTAGCGCATTAGAGTCACCCGCTAAAACATGCCAAACTAAATCAAATAACCGACTAGTGTAGTATATATTGTCGATAAAATCGTCTAGAATTCGCCTATTTAGTTCACTTTAAAGGGAATTAACGATTAATCGACAAGATCTCTCACTTTTAAAATTGAGATTAGCCTTACCAATTAATAGCACCTATAAATCCCTTGTTAAATCAGATGCGAGTCGCCTCAGCGGTGTCATCTTTCTACGTTGGGTAGAAAGGGTAATAAACAGGTTATTACGAGCGAAAATTGGTTGGACTCAATAGAGTGCAAGACAAGTCTTGTATTCTAGGGCTAGTAGGCGGATTTAAGTAAAATCGGCGACCGAGAGTTCTAAAAGAGTTAGAATCAGTCAAGGTTGACTCACCAAGATTACTTAAGATTGGTATGGAGCAGCTAAACCGTCCCCAATTTTAACTAAAATTGGATCTCGGGATCATTCATTTAAATGGGTGGAGATCTTTATATGGATGTTTTTATGTTTAAATCGTTTATCATGAATGCTTATAGTTTTTCCTTTTCGCTTGTAGATTTACTATTTATTATGGCGTCTGCAACTAATGATACTACTCCTCCTCCTAATGATTCTCTTCCTCCTACTACATTTGCGCATCTAGCGCGAGATTCTTAGCTACGCTCCTTTATGGATAAGTTTATCTGAAGGGCGATGGTAGCAACTTTTGGATTGGGATGCCAATCTCATTAGTCTTTGCCATAGCGGATGGCAAATTACGGTACTTGGTTGACCCTTCCTCCTCGCATCGACGCCTCGTCCAACTCATTGTTAAGGACACCTATGATGAGTATCATAGGGAGTCCAATGCGATCCTAATGTTCTACTCTTCTCGATGGAACAAGAACAACAGAGGAGGTGTGTGGGTTTGACATCGCATCAAATCTACACAAGGTTGACAAACAGTTTCTCAGCTCCCAGATCTGCCGATGCAGACGCGTTTGCTAAATTCTTCGAGGCTCGCCGCAGGAAAAGCGTCCGTATCGACCCACGTACTCAAAATGATTGAGTATGTGGAAACACTGCTGAGGTTGGGTATTGCGATCACGCAAGAAGTTGCGGTTGATCGAGTTCTACACTCTCTACATGAGGGCTTTGCTCACTTTCGTATGAACTATAATATGAACAATATGAGCAAAAGCCTACATGAGCTTCACTCTCTGCTTGCATAAAGCAGAGACTGATATGAGAGCTAGTGGGAGCAGTCGTAGAGAGGTGTTTAATATGTCGGTTAAAGGTAAAGGGAAGTTTAAGCCCGGCCCAAAAAGAGGGAATAAATCGGCTAGTACGAGGGATAAGGGCAAGGCTCCTGTAGCAAGTACGTCCAAATCCTCGAAGAACGGGCCCAAACCGGACACGAAATGTTTCTATTGCTCTAGTGTCGGACACTGGCAAAGAAATTGTCCGAAATATTTGGAGGACATTAAGACTGGAAAGGTCGTCCCCAAAAGTAAGCTTTCCTACTCAATCTATGTGATAGACGTTAATTATACTTCAGCTAGTACCTGGGTACTTGACTCAGGCTGCGGTTCTCACCTTTGTAATCATTTGCAGGGGCTGGTAAGAACAAGAAAACTAGCTAAAGGAGATGTGGACCTGCGGCTAGGGAATGGAGCTAAAGTAGCGGCCGTCCTAGTAGGAACATATGTACTTGTTTTGCCTTCCGGTTTAGAATTGTGTCTTAATAACTGTTATTATGTACCGACTTTATGTAAGAATATAATATCTATGTCTGTATTAGATACAGAAGGTTTTACTTTTGTAATCAAAAATCAAAAATGTACTATTTCATCCGATGAAATGATATATGGTTGTGCAATATCGATTGCTGGTATTTATATTCTTGATTTGGCAAAAGACGTCTATCAAATAGAAAATAAAAGGCTCAAAGCAATTGATCCAAATACAACTTACCTATGGCATTGTCGATTAGGACACATAAATGACAAACGGCGTAAGGCGACTAGTTTCTCTTTGGTCTTCTGAAGCCATTTGACTACGAATCATATGGTGTTTGCGAATCTTGTCTTTTAGGCAAGATGACTCGTATGTAGTCCTTTTACTGGAAAAGGAACACGAGCTAGTGAGTTGCTGGGACTGATACATACAGATGTATGTGGTCCTATGTCAATTCGACCCAGGAGGTGGGTATAAATTTGTTTCATTACTTTCACTGATGATTTAAGTAGATACGGTTACGTCTACTTAATGAGGCATAAGAGTGAAGCCTTTGAAAAATTCAAAGAGTTTCAAAATGAAGTAGAAAATCAATTAGATAGGAAAATCAAAGCTTTACGATCAGATCGTGGAGGTGAATACCTATCTAATGATTTTGATGATCATCTTGTAAATTGTGGTATTTTATCACAATTGACTCCTCCAGGAACACCACAATTGAATGGTGTGGCCGAGAGAAGAAACCGAACTCTATTAGACATGGTTCGGTCGATGATGAGTCTGACTGAGCTACCAGACTCATTTTGGGGCTTTACACTTGAGGCAGCCGTTCTTAACCTGAATCGTAGCCCGACCAAAGCAGCTGAGAAAACTCCATATGAATTATGGAGAGGGAAAGTCCCTACTCTATCATTTCTCAGAATATGGGGTTGCGATGCATATGTCAAGAGTAAGCTTTGACGATAAGCTAGCACCGAGATCTGAGAAATGTATCTTTGTAGGATACCCAAAGGAAACACGTGGCTATTACTTCTACAACCGTCACGAGAACAAAGTGTTTGTGGCTCGTGAAATTTTTTCCTAGAAAAGGAATTTATTTCTAGAAGGCAGTGGGAGAAAATTTGAACTTGACGGTTCAAGAGCCACAAACCGAGGTTGTGACACAAGAAATTGGTTCTTTGTTGCTAACTCGGTTGTCATGCCTTCCCGAGCCTAGAAGGTCGGGCGTGTTAGTCACCCACCGATCGGTATCTAGGTTTGATTGAAGAAGGAGATGAGCAGTCGCTTTACTTCTTGAAAGTGACGAGCCCGCTACCTACAAAGCGGTGTTTACGGTACTAACTCAGAAAAGTGGATTGAGGCAATGAAATCAAATGGATTCGATGTCAGAAAATCGGGTTTGGAACTTGACAGATTTACTGAAGAGTCAGACCTCTTCAGTGTAAATGGATCTTTAAAATCAAATTCGGACTGGATGGAAACCCAGATGTTTTCAAAGCTAGACTAGTAGCTAAAGGTTTCACTCAGATTCATGGTTTACACTATGATGAGACCTTTGCTCCAGTAGCTATGCTTCGATCCATTAGGATAATTCTTGCAGTTGCTGCATTTCATGATTATGAAATTTGGCAGATGGACGTTAAAACCGCTTTCCTGAATGGGATTCTGGATGAGGAGGTGTATATGACACAACCAGAAGGTTTTATCGATCATAAAAATCCTAAGAAAGTTTGCAAGCTCAAGAAGTCCATTTATGGTCTTAAGCAAGCATCCAGGAGTTGGAATCACCGATTTGATCAGGTGATTAAACAGAACGGATTTACTCGAAGTGTTGAGGAACCGTGTCTGTATACGAAATTCAGTGGGAGCCAAGTTGTATTTTTAGTATTGTATGTAGATGACATACTACTAATTGGGAATGATATACCTATGCTCACTTCTGTAAAGAGCTGGCTAGGAGATCATTTCCAGATGAAGGACATGGGAGAAGCTAAGAGAATTTTGGGCATCAGGATCTATAGAGATAGATCCAAAAGGACGTTAGCGATAAGTCAAGAAGCTTATATTGATAAGATTCTTGACAGGTTCAACATGAAGAACTCTAAAAGAGGGTTCTTACCTATGGGTCATGGGACTACTCTGAGCAAATCACAGTGTCTCTTGAACAAAAGGATGTTGAGCATGAAATTAATTCCATATGCTTGGCGGTTGGATCAATCATATGCGCTATGATGTGTACACGCCCAGGATGTGTCATATGCTCTTAGTATGGCGAGTAGGTACCAAGCTAATCCGGTGAGAGTCCTTTGGATAGCGGTAAAGAATATCCTTAAGTACTTGAGAAGGACTAAGGATTCAGTTATTGTTTATGGAGGAGATAATGAGCTATGTATAAAAGGTTATACGGATGCTAGTTTTCAAACTGATCGAGATGACTTGAAATCTCAATCGGGATATGTCTTCATTATGAACGGAGGTGCAGTTTGTTGGAAGAGTTCCAAACAGCCAGTAATAGCGGACTCTACAACGGAAGCTGAGTACATAGCCGCATCGGAAGCTGCGAAAGAGGCAGTTTGGATTCGACAGTTTTTAGAGGGTCTAAAGGTAGTCCCCAAAGCTGAAGAGCCAGTTCCCATTTTTTGCGACAATAATGGGGCGGTCTTTCAAGCTAAAGAGCCCAAGTCTAGTAATAAATCTAGACATGTACTTCGGAAATTCCATGTAATTAGAGATTATGTGGAAAGAAAGGAAGTTATGATATGTAATGTAGGAGACAGGCGACAATGTCGCTGACCCATTAACCAAACCATTACCTCAATCGAAACATAACCGTCATGTAGTTTCGATGGGTATAAAAAGGGTTTTGGATTTGTAAAATTATTTTGATATATGATCATCTAATTTTATTATATATATAGCATTTATGATTTAATCAATTTTTATATTGTTTATACTCGGTTTGTCCCAATAGGTTGTAGAGACAACACTGAACCTTATTAAAGTGAGCGGGATCAACCTAGTATTTAGCCCCTAGTCACTTATATGAGGTGACGTCTCTCTAGTGATTGGTTTGTAAGTCGATTTGATGGTGAGTTCAGTAACCATAGGTCATAGTCAGTATGATCAGTCGATTACTTTGGCAGGCTATGGGATACTCTGCTGGGCTGTGACCATTAACCAGAGTTCTTTTTGTTGCCTGGTCGTGGCAAGAATCTCTGAAGTATTCCTTTGAGGCGATTCTTTAAGCATAATTGTTTGTCCAGTCGATGCAGTTTTGAGTGACTTTGGTTTATATCCTACGTCGTCTTTGTAAAAAGGAGGCTACAGGTATATTACAGGTCATGGTGATCTGTGTTCGATTGCAGGCCTACAGGGTAACAGGAATTGTCTACCCTCGTCGGGGTTCAGTATCTCAGGGCCACTCGAGGAGAAATAACTGGAAATGCGTGGCCACGCTCGGAAGTAATCTATGGTAGATTTTTCCGGTCCAGGTGATTCTTTCTCGGATCGAGAAAACCACTCTAGATCAGATCAATTGCAAGTGCGACCTGAAAGACACCTTGCATTGAGTGGGAGATCAAAAGTGACAAGAGAATTGGTATCGCAACACTTGTGAGGACAAGTGGGAGATTGTTGGAGTGAGTGTCCTCCACAATATTGCGAGTACTTAATAAATCTCATTAAAGGAATAATTGGGATAAACGGCTTATTTTAAGTCAGTTGATTAACGTATATCGGTAACGCTCAGCTTGCTAGAGTTTGACGTTACTGTCATGAGATGGCGGTAATCAACTGATCCCTTTCGGTCACACCTATAGGGAGGAGGACCAATACAAGCTAGTTATTTATATTTGATATAGTATAACTAGACACTTAATATTATGACTAAAGAGTTAGTCAAGAGAAGATAATGTGTGAGACGTATATTAGATACAGAGCTAAAGAATTATTATTCTTTTATAATGATAACTGTATAATAACAATTTGTGATACTTTGAGTTAGTGATTAATTGTTAATTCACTAAATGGGATATTTATCACTAATAGTGGATTAGTGAATAAATATGATTTATAGGTTAGTAAGTGGAGTATATAGTTTAGCTAATTAAGGTCAAAATTGACAAATTATATATTGATATAATTGTAATTTGTACTACTTAATTGTCAAGTATGTTTCATTTGGTTAGTTATTCTATTTAAGTGTTAAATGGGTAATCAATATTGAATGGACCCAAAATGATTTTGGATCATTTATAAGATAATATGTTCCAAAATAAATGGACCAAAAATTGGCCCATATTAGGCCAATTTTGGTGGACCAAAGCATGGTCAATAAAGACCATATTTGATCATTTTTTATGATCAATTTTTTAATGTATTTTGTGCCTAACTTCCTCCACTATCTCTTGCCTATATATACCCATTTTATAAGCTCATTTTGATGATGAGAAATCAGCTTTATAAGTTCCAAATATTAGCTCACAAAATCACATGAAAAGGAGAGTAAATACCTAAGTATTATACTAGAGTTACTCTTACTAAATTCACAATATTATCTCTACAATATTAAGTGTATTACTACTATTATCTAGCATATAATACTAGTAATATTTTGGTTATTAATCCTTGGGTGGATTAAGGAAGGAGGTGATCTACTTTGATCACAAGTGAAGCCATTTGAGGCCTTAAAGAAGGTCTATTCTCTTTTGTTTTAAATTACCGTAATTTAATTCAATTATATACCGTTTAGTTTAACATGCACAACTAGGTCCGAAAGTCCACTATAAGTGATTAGTGGCATGGTTAGAGGAGTCCTTTAGGGCCATGATCCTAACAAATTTAGCATACCACTTATATTTCCTCAGTATTCCCAGAATAATACGGAGATGTTCCTCGTGTTCTGCCCCAGTCTTGGAATAAATCAGGATATCGTCAATGAATACAACCACGCATATGTCTAAGTACTCGTGGAAGGTCCTGTTCATTTGATCCATGAACACTGCTGGTGCATTTGTCAAACCGAAAGGCATAACCTTGAATTCGTAGTGACCATATCTCGCTTACGGCAGTCTTTTGGATGTCACGATTCTCTCACTTTTGATCGATGGTAACGACCTCGGTCGATCTTAGAAAACACTCCGCGCCCTTCAATTGATCAAAGAGATCGTCGATTACGGGTAAAGGGTAGCGGTTCTTAATGGTCACTTTGTTTAATTCCTCAGTAGTCGATCTGAGTCTCATCTTGCCATCCTTCTTTTTCACGAAGAGATCCGGTGCTCCCCAAGGCGAGACACTTGGTCGTATGAAACCCTTTTCAATCATTTCCTCTAGTTGTTTCTTCAATTCTTGTAGTTCTACCGGTGCCATCCTATAGGGTGCCTTTGAGATTGGGGCCGTGCCTGGCACAAGGTCGATAGAGAATTCAACGTCCACGCGTGCGGTGGCAAGCCTGGTAAGTCGTCTGGGAAAACGTCGGGAATTCCGTGCACCACGTGAATACCTTCGATGTCCACGCTTTCCTTGACTTCATTGACGCTGCATAGGTACACTTGGTGTCCTTTTCTTTCTAGCCGCTGTAGTTGTAACATAGAGATGATTTTCGCCCCCTTAATTGGCGAAGTCTTCTGATACATAGAGATGATTTTCGCCCCCTGTAGGATGCTTCAAGCGAATTTTCCGATCTCGGCACTCGAACAACGCATGATACTTAGTCAACCAATCGATCCCCAGAATGACGTCGAACTCCGGCATGTCAAAAAGAATAAGGTCGGAAGGGAAGATTGTTTTATAGATTGTGATTGGAGTTTCTTTGAAAATTTTGGAGCATTTGAAAATTTTTCCGTTTGGTAAAGAAATATTTGCGTTGATTGATTCGAATTTTGTGAGATTAGCCTTTGAAACAAACTTAGAAGATATAAAGGACAATGATGCCCCAGTGTCAAACAAAGCGGCGGCGTTCACGGAGTTTATAAGAAAAATACGTGATGACGTCGGCCTCGGGTGACTCCTCCGCCTCGGCTTGATGAGCACATAAACTTCGCCCGCTGTACCACGCAGTTGTGGTACTCTGCAACAGTCTTTGTGTTACGGTTGTTGGGACACACATTCGACTTATGCCCCTCCATTTTACACTTGTAACATGTCATCGGGAGGCCGTTGCACTGTCGCCCTTCGTGTGACGCGCGACACATACGACAAGTCCCCGGCAAGACTCTTGGTTGAGGAGCCCTTCCTGCTACCATAGCTCTCTCATTATTCCCAGCGAGGGGAAGCCTCGAGGCAGGACCTTGGAAAGTTGGGCCTCACGATGGGCGGGGCGTTGGTAGTTGGCCACGAATGAAGCTCATTGTGATACTAAGGCACAAACACCTTCTTCTTCTTTTGACCTTTTCCAACTCAGAGAAGCCCGTAAGCTACACGCTGGCGGCTCATACGCTGCAAAGACGATGAGTGTAGGTGTTGGTACTCAAGTAGGTACGCATAGTGTTGGACATATTGCGCAGATACCTCTGGGTCATAGCCCTTTCATTGGGAGCCACCGTAGCCCCGAATTTGGCCAGCTTTTGGAATTTCTCGGTGTACTCCTGAAGTGTCATGTCCCCCATCTTGAGATTTATGAACTGTTCCTCTTTCTGGCATTGGAGTTCATACCCGAAGTATTTCTCCTTGATCTTTGCTGTACGTGAACTCGTACCACGTGAACGTAGTGTCAGGTTCATTAGTCCCGATCCGCGTTCCACCGATCATTAGCCTCGACGCCAGGTAATAGGCGGCTATGTTGACCCTATCCTCTGCAGGCGTTCTAGTCAGATCCATGAGTTTCTTCATTTCTTCCAGCCAGTCAGTGAGGTCAACAGGGTCACTTGAACCCAGTACTCGTGGTCGGTGACGTGAAACACGATCAAGCAGCGCTTGGGCGATGTTGGCGATTTGCATTGTCCGTGGCGATTTCAGCCAGACGGATTAAAGATTCCTCAGCAAGAATTTGTCGTTCCTCGTTAGTCATTGGAGCTGCAGCCATTCTGAAAGATTTAGGAAGCGAAGGAAAATATTAGCATTGAGAGGTTAGAAGGCATGCTTATCATTGATAGAATTTATTTGAAAAATAAATGCAATAACAGCAGTTATGCAAGTAAGCACAGAAGTTAGGTATTTTATTCCATTTGAGATGTATTTGTTGGGTTACATCGGTTTTAAGATTTTAAAATGTAACTAGTATATTTTCTTAGGAAGGATACAAAAGGTAGGAGAGAGGGAGAATGTATTTTTGTGGAAATGGTTACGAATTTAACAGATGTCTTCACTCCGTGCCGTCTGGTACTTCTTCTACGCCTCAATCCTCGGGAGTTGAATTATTATTTAGATTTTATATCCGAGGATAGTTGTTAGTCTTGTTAGTCACATCAGCAAGCAAGCACACGATAGTTAGTGTATTTTATTTTGAGGGAAGTAGTTCGTTATTTAAAAGTCCTTAGTCTATGGTCAGTCCTTAAGATTTCTACCCATCCTCACACTTTAAAGCGATTTGAATTTATTATTGAAGTGATCTAATTAAAGAAAATTCTAATTTATTATTTGATCCTAGTAGTCTTGCGGTTTAGCATGTTAATATGTTAACCCGCCCAGGTGTCTCTCGTTAGGTAAGCATAAATCGCATTAGGCCATTTACGTTACGGTCACGAGTCAGCTCTGATACCAACTGTAACAACCTGGTTTTTAGTCGACTTTAATTACTAAGGCGGAAATTAATTAAGTCTTAAACCAGCGTTATTAATTATACAATAACCCAAAATATTACATCATCGTTTAAGAGTTGAATAAAACAACTCTAAATACGGAAATTCAAAAGAGTAGCGTTATATATATTACATCTCTCTCGAAACAACTAAGGAAAAGCAATAAAAACGTCTCGTGGCTCCATCCAAAACCCAGCTCCTGGTCCACGAACGTCCTGCACAATAAAGCGATGGGGATGCTCACGGTGACAAAGGACTAGCTATGCTCATACTTACCCTCGATTTCAATTACTTTGGTTTAATATTATCGCTTTATAAACATATCATTATGATAAAAACATAAACATGCTTAATACATATAGCATATAAAGACATATAAGTCATAATAAGCATGCGGTTTAAAGCGATAAATCATATAAGCATGATATTCAATTATGAAGGCAAATAACACATAATAGCATAGCAATAGTATCACAATAATTCAATGGCATTACAAGGCGATATCGGATCGCAATCAAACATACATATCTTATCATTCTCCTCATGCAGACTCGATTCAATTCAGAAAGTTGTGGTCTTTAGTTTTCGAAAATGGTACACACTCATTCTCAATTAAACATACAACAAACAACACATCGCTTCTGAGCGACCACCGAGTAGGCCCTTGTACTCGATCGATCAGATCTCACTTCCATAGTGCAGAGGCTTACTCGACTCGTAAACCACGCCGAATACTATAATACTTGCATCTCATCCTCTAGTGTTCGAAATGATTCGAACTTCAGATACAATCTCGTCAAGTAATCTTTACGCAGGGTAAGAACGAATGTAAGTGTCGCGCCCACTAAGAACGAAACACGGCAAGGAGACAGAACCGTGAGATGACAATCGCAATAAGGTCACGGTGGCCCTGGTAACTTTAGCGAAATAGGGGAATAAAACCCTAGTCTAGTACATGTACACTAGTATCCAATTTAAGAGTGGGCTATGCTATTCATAGAGCACCTTAACTCAGGATAAAACGACTATTTCCTAAAGCCTGAGACAAAAGCCTTGGCATATTCATTATCTTGTACGGCAATGGCGACCACTACAAGACTATCTTAAACCCACTTCACTTACGATTGACGTTTTCATATCTGAGGCCCAAGTTTGACCTTTTATTTAACTTACTCAATATTCATTATTTATTTGATATTCCATATCACATGTTACTAGACTCTCCTAGTCTCAGCGTCAAACGTTTAAGTATTTGTAGGTTTCATATGATCACATAACACGTTCGTTTATTATTTGAAGTGTTGTTAATTATTAACGTTTTCAAGTTTCTAAATTGAAACGTTTAATAGTATGTCCAATTTTATTTATGTGTTTTTCAAACACTTTAGGTCATTTACTTCTTCATTTTAAATTTTCTATACTTCGTAAAATTTACAATTATTTTCGATTTCACTATTCACTTTTCACTATTCATTATTCACTATTCACTTATTCAATCGTATTTTATACGTATTTTTATCGTATTTCGTATTTTTATACTTCGTATTCTATCGTATTTTTATACGTATTCGTATTTTTATACTTAAGTATTTTATATGTATTTTTATACTTATCGTATTCTTATACTTATGCGTATTCTTATACTTGTACGTATTTCTATATTTATACGTATTTTTATACTTAAGATATTTTAGGTATTTATACTTAAGATATTTTAGAAAATAAACTAAACCCTTTTATTTTCTAAGTATAAATTTCTAGTTTCAAAGTCATTAAGTTCGTTTTGTACTTAGTGAGTTTTGAAAATATTCTAAAAGTCTAGTTTTTAAAAACGTTAAGTTCGGTTTGTAAAAAGTGATAGTGATATTCATTTTAAAATATTAGTTTTAAAAATGTTAAGTTCAATTTGTAAAAAGTGATAATGATATTCATTTTAAAATATTAGTTTTAAAAACGTTAAGTTCAATTTGTAAAAAGTGATAACGATATTTATTTTAAAATGAGACTTAGTTAAATTTAGTCGTCTATTAACTAAATTTAGCGATTTTCATTTTTAAAATAATAGTAACGTGGATGATTCATTTTAGTCCGTATGTCCAAGATCAATGATCCAGGATAGCAAAGCGTAACTTACGATTTAGTTCATTTTTATAACGGTTACATATTTTTATCGGTTTATAATATTTCATTTATAACTAAATCGATTTATACTAAAATTCAATTCTAATTACTATTTAACTTTAGTGACTTAGTGAAAATTTCATTTTGATTAAATTTAGTCAATTAAAAATGGAAATGCCGTGTGATAATGTATATGTACAAAATTGATTTATTTCACTTAATTTCTTAATTCTAACTTATTAACTAATAATTAAATTAAATTAACAATTAAACTAAAAAATGATAAAAACAAAATTAACCCTAAAAACACCAAAAATGCCGTGAGCAACATAGGTAGATGTTCAAATTTTCATTTTTCGATTTTATCGGTTTTTAGCTTAAAGTCTTTATATTTTAATTATTCTAATTATACTAAAACGATTTAAACTAAAATGAAATTTACTAAAACTTTTATTTATAATTATGAATAGTGTTTTTCAACACTTTAAATTCCTAACTTTTTAATCTAAATGATTTATAATGTTTTAGTTGATTTATAGTATAATACTAAGTAATATATAAACAATAACTAAACATAAACACAAATTATAAACAAACATAATATAAAACATAATCAAAGTGAACAATAATGATGAACATCAACATGAAGAATTTAAGAACACTCATGAAGATCATAATAAAGCTCAAGAACACTAATTTTGATTTTAACAACTTATAATTTATTTTCCTAATTTAATTTTTTTTAACATGAATACATCTATTTTAACTAACTTATTCTAACATATTATTTACAAAAATTAAAAGTGAAAATATGTTAAAAAAAATGGAAAATGCCGAGTATATGTATGTATTTATATAAATTTTCATTTTCGATTTTAATCACTTTAAACTCATTTTTAATATTTCACATAATTTTTATATATGATTACTACTCAAATAAAACATAACTAAACATAAAAATCATATGAACATAAATTAAAAATGCTCAAAATTAATTTAACTAAATATATAAACATAATACTACAATACTCTATTTAACATATCATTTAGTTATTATCATTTTATTATACAACACATAAATATACAAGTGCACTCATGTGATATTTAACATATTTAACATAATTTTCATATTCATAAAATCATAATAACAAAACAAATTAATTTACTAAGAGGATAATATAAGACATAGTTAGTCACCTTAATCGGTAAGTTTATTGGTTGTCCGGATCAACGATGTTATCTAGGTCTAAGTCTTCACCCAAGTACCCGTCTTCACCTTCAAAAACCCGTAAATAATAAGCTTCAATATACCCACTAATTAACTAAATAATACTAGAGGTTATTAGAATAATATTAGTGTTTTTATTTAAGAGGTTTTTGTAATAAAATGGAAGAAAATCAAAGGGAGAAAAATGGAGCAAAGTGGCCGGCTATTTTGGAGAGAAAAATGGTGTATTTTGCACTTGTGAATTATGGGAACAACTTGGAGTAATTTAGGTTAAATGATTTTAGGTCAAAGTTAGTTTATTTAGTAAATAAAGTTTAATTAAATTAAATTTATGAGTCAAATAATCAAGTGGAACAAGTTGATCAATTAGGAAGGTTCCTAAATGATATTTTGATGTTAAAAAGTTTTCACGAAATTTATCAGTTTTAAAAAGTCGGGTGTCAAAAGCGATAAAAGTCAATGTGTGCTCGTTTGACTATTTTTCGAAATATTTCTATTTTTGAATTCTAAGACTAAAATATTTATTTCATTATTCAAAAATTTTCAGAAGTTTTAGAGAAGTCGAGAAATTTTACAAAACGAAAGTTTGGCAAAAAGTGTGATTTTGAAAGGTTAAAAGGTTAAGAAATGATTTAAGACTTGCAATTTATAATCGATGGCTAATTATTGAATTAAATTAACACGGGGTGTTACATTGATAATTTCCTCATGATTTGTAATTGATTTTAGGAGGTAACCATAAAGTACTGGTCAAATCAGTTGAAAAGGTTAATTTACTATTTCTATTGAATTAAGCTTTTCAATTTGTGAGTTAAATATAGTGGAATTGATTTCATTCTCATGAAGTTAATCACGTCATCTGTCACCAAAGATGTTACTATCTTCTTGCACCATCTTAACAGAGCCTCATAGACATGCAATAACATGATGGTTAAAATTTGCACAGTCTATGGCACACTAAAGCGCAGATATCGAGAAAATGAGCCCACTGAAAGCAAGAAATAAAACGATCAAGATGTTCAAAAGGCCTATATAACGCAACTTAAGAAGGATAAAGCCAGCGGGTAAATCACTCATTTCATTTTATGGCGTGTTTGATAACATGGAATTGAAATTCAATTTCAGAATTAGGGTCTTTTCTCTTCGTCTGAAGTTTTCTGAACCAATTTGAAGTTTTCTGAAGTTATCTGAAGTTTTCAGAAGTTGTCTGAAGTTATCTAAAATTTTCTGAAGTTATCTTAAATTTTCTGAAGTTTTTTGGAAATAATATGAAATAATAATAATAATAATAATAATAATAATAATAATAATAATAATAATAATAATATAATAATAATAATAATAATAATAATAATAATAATAATAATAATAATAATAATAATAATTATTATTATTATTATTATTATTATTATTATTATTATTATTATTATTCTTCTTATTATTATTATTATTATTATTATTATTTCTTATTATTATTATTAAACGCAAATACAAAATTGACAAAATTACAAAAAATTAGTAGGCAACTGAGACACAATCTGAACTCTCACTCCCTTAGCTATATCAAATATTTGTAGTATCAAGATTATTCAAATCTTTATATATATGCGCTTTTTCCACTAATATTTAATTAATATTTATATTTAATTTGTTTGATTTGATATATAACAACAACAACAACAACAACAACAACAACAACAACAATAATAATAAATTTTAGCATTTATTTTCCTTAATATTTGATAAATATTTATGAAATTTTTATTAACAGTCTATATATTTAATTTGAACTAATTTTTTTTATTTATGATTTGCAATAAAATGGTTTTGGATTGGTCTTATTTTTATTCAAATTATTTTGATTATTATTAAAATTATTATTGTTAATAATATTATTATCACTATTATTAATAACATTAATATGATATATAACATAGATATTATTATTATTATAATTAGTTAATTTATTTATTTAGAAATCTGAAGTTTTCTGAAGTAATCTGAAGTTTTCTGTAGTTGTCTGAAGTTTTCTGAAGTTATCTGAAGTTTTCTTAAGTTATCTGAAGTTATCTGAAGTTTTCTGAAGTTTTTTGAACCAGAAAAAAACTTAAGATGAGGAGAACAGGCCCTTAGGCCAATTCCCATGTTTGGGAAGTAGTTTTAGCAATTAAAATTGAAATTGGCTCTATTCTATCTCAATTCCAAGCTAATTCATTTTAGGGTCATCTTAAATTCTAGGTAGGAAGTAGTTATTTGAATTTCTCATTCAATTCAACTTTTTTACTCTTACGACTAAAAATATAAAAATCTCAAAATATTTTTTTAGAAGTTGGTACAATATTAATTAAATTTCAATTTTTTCCAAAGTTTTAACAAAATTTTATATATAAAGTTGTCAATTCCAATTTCAATTCCATGACTAACATTTCAAATCCTACAATTAAATTCTAGTATTTCAAATCAATTTCAAGTTTCCAAACACATCCTTAATGCTTTTTATCACATGCTTTGGATGACACTTCATATTGAAAGCTAAGTTATTTAGGCGTTGAATTCAATTCAGTCTGGTGCCCTCATATCACCAAAGTGTCTAGTGGCCTATGCATAAAAATTCCATGGTTAAGCGTACTTGATGCAAATCAATCTTAGGATGACTAACCGTTCGTGAAGTTCATGCGATACGCATTTAATGAGGTAAAATGTGATGGAAATGACCAATGGTGGTCTGTAAGCTAAGTACACAACTTGATGTGTTACCGTAGATAACGACTTTTGGCCTAATGTTCAGGCCGGGGTGTTGCCAAAGATTAACACGATACAGATCCACGTTTACTACCATGCTATATTAATCTTTACCGCTTTTGCATTTCTATGTACATAATCAAAGGTTAATGCTATTTGATCTTTTTCTATGTTATATATATGCAAGCATTACCTATCGCAATTGTGGTCGGAATTTGTCTGCTGGGGGATGTGTTCTTGTACCTAAATAATACTCCTTCCAATTCATCAGGTTCTTATAATTTGCTTTTGGCAAAATTATTAAAGAGTGGTTGGGTAAGTGGTGAAATCTACCTTTTGTTTAATTTTTGTAGGTAAATGGTTACTATAAAAGGAGATGATAAGGATTGAAAAATCATCCCAAAAATAAATAGGATAAGAACCTAGTGAATCAGAGTGACTACCTTTGAAGCTCACAATCACTAAATATTTTAAAGTCCAACCTTCTTATATCTAATGCATCATTAGAGAGTCCAGTTGGAGACTTGAAATTGGAAGCGGTTGTCACACTCCAATCTTGCTAACATGACATTAGAGTGCGATCGTGGTAGCTTTCATACTTTTAGTTGATCAATCGTAATGGATATGTTAAACATTGGATAATAATACTCTTCATTCTTTTTCCGCTAAGGCGTTTGGTTCTTTTGGTGGTATAGGGTTGTAATAAGGAGATTTCATGGTGGTATGAGGTTGGAACTTAGTATCTATTTGTTCTGATTTATTTTCAGCTCATTTCAACTACGCTCAGCTCAGTTCAGTTTAGTTTAGTTTAGTTTAGTTCAGCTCCTTCAACTTAGTTCAATTCAGCTCGGCTATATTATGTTCAGCCCACATTATTATAATTAATAATACTATTCTATTACTATTACTATTACTATTACTATTACTATTACTATTACTATTACTATTACTATTACTATTACTAACTTAAAAACATAACAAAAAGTTAAAATTAAAAGTGATTAGGATTTTACCACCAAATGTATTAAATTTGAAACATGATTAGGTAAATTAAACCGCCGAGGACCGCAAAAGCCAGCACCTTCTAGGCTTATTACAATGGTGCCTTCCTCATAGGTCCCTAACGTCAGTTCAAACTAAACACAATTATTCACTAAACCCTCTATATTATGTTGATAAGTAATTAAAAACTATAAAGTGAATAGCGTAACCATGGTCAATAAGGTAGTTTAATCAAGGTAAGACATAATTCAACAAAGAATTTAGCCCATAAGACTCATCCTTAAATGTAAATTGAGCTATGCAAAAGCTCTAATGAAAGGTGTCCAACAAAAAGGCTCAGCCCAGGCCTAATTTGACTTGTTAGAGAGTAAAATGGTCCAAACAAATGAGAGGCCCAAGTGAAGTGATTTAGCCCATACATCAAAGAGAATGTCGAAGAAGAGAAGGAAGAAAGAAGAGTAGCTTGCATGTGATCACATCATCATCAATTTTGTCTTCTTGTAAATTTGTTTTCTGACTAGGTAAATCAATCTAGGGTTTTGAGTAGATCATCATATATAAATAGAGAAGGGCACATTGTAAGAGATCATCACAAAAACATCAAATTAATACAACAGCCGCAGGAGCACCATTTGAAGGTGAATTCCTCCAATTTTATCAATTTATTTCTTCAGTGTTCATCATGTTTTCTGATGAAATTAATCTTCATGGTATCAGAGCCTTGTGCTCTTGATGACCACTGAGGATTGATCTATCTGTGTGTTTATTTTTCGTCTTTCTTGTTCAAAGTTTGTGTCTTTATTTGTTCTATACTCTGTTTTTCGTATTTCATAGCAATGGCTGAAACAAATACTGTCACTAACATCACCTCCACTGATCCGCTGTACTTCAACCCTTCTGATGGAACAAATACCCTGAAACTCTCGTTTGATTTGACTGGGAATGAGAACTATGGACCCTGGAGAAGGCAGATGGAACTTGCCTTGTCTGCCAAGAGAAAGCTTGGTTATGTGACAGGCCATGTCAAGAGACATGAAAGTGATACAACCAAACAGGATGCATGGGATACTTCGAATGACCTTGTAATCTCATGGCTCATCCAGAATGTGAGTGAGAAGATCAAGTTGATCATCATGTATGGTCAAACTGCAAAGGAGATCTGGGAAATACTTGAGAGAAGATACATTGTTACTAATGGCGCTAGGAAGTATAAGTTGAACAAGGAGTGCTATGAGACTGAGCAGGGTGGAAGATCTGTTGAGGATTACTACACTCAACTCCAAGTAGTGTGGGATGAGTTAGAGAACATGAATATTCTACCATCTCTTACTCAAAAGACTGCTGAAATGGAGACATATCTCAAGGCTCTTGCACAACAGGCTGAGGAAAGGCACCTTTTTCAGTTCCTGAATGGTCTCAACAAAGAGTATGCAAGTCTCGAAGCAACATTCTCTTGGTGACACCTCTTCCCTCGATTGACACAATTTGTTGCAATGATACTTCAAGAAGAAACTTCGAACACCAACTTGAATGGTACCAAAGGTCATGAAATCTCGACTTTCTTTGGTAGGGTCACAATGAAGAAGAGCCATGCAAACCTTGTGGAAGAAAGAACCACAAATCAGACTCGTGCTGGGAGGTTGTTGGTTATCTGTTGGCCATCCAAAGAACGAGGAAGCAAAGTGTCGGAGGAGGTTTCAGAGTCAAAATTGATAGGCCATACAATGGTGTGGAAGACAGTCAAACACTCAAGGAAATGGGTCGGGGAAGCGAACAACTATAAGAATTTCAGTGGACAAGGATACAAGGGACCAAGGAAACAAGCTGCAAATGTGAAAACAGATCAATCTGACTTGGCTACAGCCATAGGAGCAGCAACCCAACAGCTGGAAAATCTTCTAAAGATGGTGCCTGGAAGTGGTGCAAGTGGATCAAGGAATGGAGGTGACACAGATGAGGAGTTGGAGTGCAATTTTGCAGGTATAGCATCCTGTAAATTGTCCTCTAATGTTGTAAATTTTCAGTGGATTGTTGATTCTGGTGCATCAGACCATATGGTTTCTGATATAAGTCTGATGACTAATGTGAAATTACTTGAGCATGGTCCTAAGATAAATATGCCAAATGGAGGTGTTGTGTATGTGACTCATAAGGGTGATGTTCATTTGGAAAATGGTCTTTTACTCAAAAATGTTCTGTATGTGCCTGATTTCTGTCAGAATTTGCTCTCTGTTCAAAGACTTGCAAGGGACAATGGTTGCAAGGTTGTGTTTTGTGACAAGTCCTGCTATGTGCAGGAATGTAGAGGAAGATTCATGAAGATTGGTGATGAAGTAAATGGGCTATACTATCTGAGTAAGGGTAATAGAGTTAAACTGATGTCTGAGAATGTGAATAATAATGTATCTAGTGCTGATTCTGGTGGTGTTTTTGCTGAAACCTGTGTGAAACCAAGTACTGAGGTTGTGATTAATGAAAATGATTTCAAGTTTTCTGTCAATACTTGAGGATACCGGATCGGGATCCCTTCTCGACGCCCCGCTCGCGCTCGCCCTCAAAATGTGTCATGGGGCGGAATGCACGGCGCGGGAAAATAATGTGAAAGAGCGGCGCGTACAAGCGCGCTCTGTGGTTTAGCTCGATTTGCCATGGGGGATGTCATCGCGTAATTTGTTTAAAGCATTTTAAAGAAATATTGAAAAATCATTTAAAAGCCGTTTTCGGAGTCGCCACCAAATTATGAGGGAATTTAGACCCGTTCAGCGCGTCTTGGACTCGAAGACGCGAATCTTAGAGTTCAAGGTGCGTCGATACCTATCCGTCTAAGGCAATTGTGAAACCAGAGCGGATTCGGGGTGAGGGTACTCTCCGAAAGTTTGTCAAAATGCGTTATGAAAAACTGTAATCGAAAAGCCTACGTAAAAGTAGCCATTACTAGCTTGAAAACAGTGTATAATTCGATGTTTGAGCAAATGCAAACCGCTACGTACAAGTGCGATATGTGACTCGATAAATATGTGTAAAAGCGAATGTATACGTCAAAGTTATGACGGGTTGCTATAGGAAATGTGCACAAAACAATAATTCATTGTTTGAATAATCATTTAAATGTTATTTTCCGACTCATGTGTATGTAGAAGTTTGTTTAAAACCCTCAGTTTTGCATGCTTTAAGACTAATGAAGACAGTACAAGTTTTGTCGAAATCATGTTTAGTTGTTTAATGCGTAAATGAGAATTTGCATAATGTAAAGTGGTGTCCGTTTGTTCATTGTTAATTGTGTCGTTGCTTATGCGATATTAGCGAGGTTTAAGACGGATTTAGAAATCCGAATCGCTACAACCGTATTGCGAATACGGGTTCGCAATGTAAATCTAGGTGGGTCGAGGAACCCGTATGTGTCAAGTGTGAAGGTATAGATAGAGAAGAGAGTGATGATAATTCATACTTTGAAATGATCGAATAAGGGGTGTATTTATAGGGATTTCGAGCCGCCAAAGTGCCAGAGTAAGGGAAAATCGCCAGTGAACCAACGATTAACACAAAAATCGCCAGTATGCCAAACTCGGGGGGAGAAAATCGCCAGAGGACTGGCGATTTTCATGAAAATCGCCAGTGCTCTGGCGATTTTCAGGCTGTTTTCTGACAGATTTGTAGCGCCGTATGTAGTATGACATTGTCGGCGTAGGTGCATGATGATGGTGTTTGTTTTGTTGACTTTGGAGGCCGGGAATCAACTTGGTACAAGTTGATTTCTCGGCGCCGTTTTCGTGTTTCGTGTTTCGGTTTTTTGTCGTATTTTTCGATTTTGGCTCGAAATAAAATAATATTGTAATATACTATTTTACGACTTTGTGAGATTTTGTTTTGTAAGAATGTGACCCGGGACGCGTTTTGGTCCGTTTCGGGTGCTTGGGCCTTCTTGCGTGTTTTGGACTGTTTTTGTGTGTTTGTCTTGTATTGAATTGTTTTTGTGAAATGTGTTTAGACGTGTGCTCGGTTTGAGCGTCTGACGCCTCGGGAGGCGTGCTTAGGTGCTTTTGTGGGCTTTTCTTGTGTGGGAAAGGCTTGCTTTTGTGTTGGGTCGGCTTAAATAAAATGACTAAACGAATACTGATTTTACACGACATGCAAATAAATCATTTATGCGTTAAACGACTTAAAATGTTTTCGACAAAATGTACCGTTTTGACATTACGTTAAAAACATGCTTTTTGTGAAAAGTCCATTTCATCACAGGGTTTGTATTTGGGAATGCGGATACGAGTATCTACAGAGCCCCCGCTTGGTGAGCTTGGACTAAAGCGCTAGTCAAACTTAATGATAGTATCCCACCATTACAGCCTCGATACCACCTGGCGGCTTAAGCACGTGTCTCGAGGAGAGACGAGGACTTAGTCCGGGAAATACTGGCGGGACAACATGTTTTAGGACATGACGGTCCGTGCATGTTTAAAGGCGTGCCTGCCTGTTGACGTCTGGTGTCTTTGAACCGTCTGCTGATGTCGGATGCTTCTTGGCGGCGTTTTGTAGTCTAGCCGAACCGTGTTGTGTGAACGGCTTCATTTCGCGTGCTTGTGCTCATGTATGCGTGCTTGTGTTCATGTATGAGTGCTTGTGTTTTGATATTATCTCGTAAAGAGTGTAATGCTTGGATGTATGATTTGCGAAAGAGTGTGTGTGGTTACGTGTTTAACTCGTAAGGGAGTACGTGTTTGACTCGTAAAGAGTGTTTATGCCTTGGTGCTCATGTGTAAGTGCTCGATGGTTGGCTTGTAAAGAGCGTAATTGCTTTTGACTCGTAAAGAGTGTATGTGTCTTGATGTTTGACTCGTAAAGAGGTATGGTGTTTTTGGCTCGTAAAGCAGTGTTAATGTGCTTTTGTGTTTGACTCGTAAAAGAGGCTCGTGTTTGGTGTTTGACTCGTAAAAGAGGTACGTGTTGGGTTGTTTGACTCATGAAAGAGGCTCGTGTATAGTGTTTGTGAAGGTGCAGGAAAGTGATAGACTGTCCATCGACGCCTGGCGCGCCAGATCCTCGCCGTCTTGGGGCGCCGGAAGCGGAATCGCCTCGCAGGAAAAAGTCTAAGTTTTGAGAAAAATGGGGGAGATCATTGCATGAATTTGTGACCAAAAAAGAAAAGTAGAAAGTCCTTTTTGAAAATGTATTTTCGGAGTCGCCACCAAATATTAAAGGAATTTGGAACCTATTCAACGCATCTTGAAATACAAGACACGAGTGTCTCAGATTTCAAGGTGCGTCGATACCTATCAACTGAGGTTTGAAACCGAGAGAAGGGGTTCGGGTGAGGTTACTTTTTCGAAAGTTTTGACAAAATAAATTTTGAAAACAAGAATCAAAAAGCCTACATAAGAGTAGTCTCTACTAATTTGAAAACATTTGCTTAATTTCGATATTTGGGCTAAAATGACGCTACACGCATAAGTGCGAATAAGTATGACTCGATTAAAATGCATAAATAATGTAAATTGTCAAAATAATGACATATTGCTATAGGAAATGTACGTTAAATAATAATTTATTGACTAAATTATTACTATAGACGTTATTTTCCAACCTCGTATTAGAATTTGTGAAAAACCCTCAGTTTTGACATGCTAAAAGACTCTATGAAACGGTACAATTTAGTGTTGGATCCGTGATTCTAGTAGTTATTTAATGCATGAATGAGGACTTGCATAATTATAAAAGTGACGTCGGTTTGCTTTAGTGATAATGAGTCGTTTATTTATGCGATATTGGCGGGGTTTAGACGGATTATGAATCAGAATTGCTACAAATCAGACATTTAATACGGCCGCTAGTGCCAATATCGGGTTTGGGGTTAATGTAACCCCATTTTCCGAGTCTCAAACGTCTAGCCCGTAGGTAAAATGTTTACCTTTCGAAAATGTAAAGACGGTATTTTTGAGTGGATTTTGTGAATAGTGTATAAGTGTTAAAAAACCGGTATCTGAAAATGAATGAAGTGGGTTGGTATTTATAGAGTTTGGCTGGTTTCTGTGGGATAGCAAAACTTAATCGCCTGTATACAGGCGTTTAAGTTTGCTTGAGTTAGATATTTTTAAAGAAAAATTGAAAAGGCGACTGTTATAAACAAAACTTAATGTCCTTTGTTGGCGACAGCGTTTAAGTTTAATCCTTTATCAGCTGGCGATTTGTTTTTGTTTTGGTGCGCTTATGCCGCCGTTTGGTTTTGGCGGTTTGATTAGGTAATGATTATGTTTTGTGGTTTACTTAAGGGTTAAGTATTTGTTCAGTTTTGGTCCGAATTTCGGTTTTCGTGTTTCGGTTTTTGTCGTGTTTTTCGGTTTTGGCCTGAAATAAAATAATATTAGGTTATATTATTTTATGGTTTCATAAAACCTAACTTTTTGAAAATGTGACACGGGACGCACTTTGGCCCGTTTGAGTGTTGTGTTAGTGTGCGTTTAGGGTCGCTTTTGTAAGTTTGGGCCGCTTTGTAGCTAGTTGAAATTTGTTTTGTGGCTTGGCTTAATAAGGCGTTCCTATATTGTGCTCGTGTTACGCTCATGATGACTAAAATTGACATTTACTTTCATGATTATGCAAGTCCAAATTAATACGCTAAAAATGTCTAATACGTTTTAGACACTTTTATGCACTGTTTCGACTCTTTTAAAAGCATGTATGATCCTTTTCATCATCGGGTTTGTTTTGGGGGAAGTGCGGATACGGGTATCTACAGAGCCCCGGTTTGATCGAGCCTCGACAAAGCGTTAGTCAAACTTAAAGATAGTATCCCACCATTACGCCTCGATACTACCTGGCGCTAAGCATGTGTCTTATGGGAGAGACGAGGACTTACCGCCGGGAAATGCGGGGAGGGACGACATGTTTTTAAGGACATGACGGTCCTACATGTTTAAGGGCATGTCAGCCTGCATGTGGCCTGAGTACTCCCAGCTGGCGCCTTGCTTGTGTTTCCGTTTGTGCTCCTTGCTTTGCTTGCGCTTCTGGCTTGCGCTCCTTTGTTTTGCTTGCGCTTCTGGCTTGCGCTCCTTTGCTTTGCTTTGCGCTTCTGGCTTGCGCTCCTTTGCTTCTTGCGCACGGCTTGCGGCGCTCCTTTGCTTTGCAACTAAACGCTTGCGCTCCTTTGCTTTGCTTGCGCTTCTGGCTTGCGCTCCTTTGCTTTGCTTGCGCTTCTGGCTTGCGCTCCTTTGCTTTGCTTGCGCTTCTTGTTGGTCGTCTCATAGCAGAGGTTACGCGTTTCTGTATTTCTCATAAAAAGGGTTGGGTTTTTATGAACGTCTCGTGAGGAGGCTACGTGTTTTTCTCATAAAAGGTTAGGTTTTTATGAACGTCTCGTGAGGAGGCTACGTGTTTTTCTCATAAAAGGTTAGGTTTTTATGAACGTCTCGTGAGGAGGCTACGTGTTTTTCTGTTTCTCATAAAAAGGGCTAGGTTTTTATGAACGTCTCGTGAGGAGGCTACGTGTTTTTGTATTTTAACGTCTCGCGAGGAGGCTACGTGTTTTGGTTTTTCTCATAAAAAGTTAGGTTTTTATGAACGTCTCGTGAGGAGGCTACGCGTTTTTGTGGTTTTATAAAAGTGGTTAGGCTTTTATGAACGTCTCGTGAGGAGGCTACGTGTTTTTTTGTGGTTCTCATAAAAAGGGCTAGGTTTTTATGAACGTCTCTTGAGGAGGCTACGTGTTTTTTGGTTGAAATGCACGTCTCGTGAGGAGGCTACGTGCTTTTTGTGGTTCTCATAAAAAGGGCTAGGTTTTTATGAACGTCTCTTGAGGAGGCTACGCGCTTTTGGGTTTTTCATAAAAAGTCAGGTTTTTATGACACGTCTCGTGAGGAGGCTACGTGTTTTTTGGTTGAAATGCACGTCTCGTGAGGAGGCTACGTGCTTTTCTTTTTCTCATAAAAAGTTAGGTTTTTATGAACGTCTCGTGAGGAGGCTACGCGCTTTTGGGTTTTTCATAAAAAGTTAGGTTTTTATGACACGTCTCGTGAGGAGGCTACGTGTTTTTTGGTTGAAATGCACGTCTCGTGAGGAGGCTACGTGCTTTTCTTTTTCTCATAAAAAGTTAGGTTTTTATGAACGTCTCGTGAGGAGGCTACGCGGTTTTTGGTTGAAATGCACGTCTCGTGAGGAGGCTACGTGCTTTTCTTTTTCTCATAAAAAGTTAGGTTTTTATGAACGTCTCGTGAGGAGGCTACGCGTTTTTGTTTTTCTCATAAAAAGTTAGGTTTTTATGAACGTCTCGTGAGGAGGCTACGCGTTTTTTGGTTGAAATGCACGTCTCGTGAGGAGGCTACGTGCTTTTCTTTTTCTCATAAAAAGTTAGGTTTTTATGAACGTCTCGTGAGGAGGCTACGCGTTTTTTGGTTGAAATGCACGTCTCGTGAGGAGGCTACGTGCTTTTCTTTTTCTCATAAAAAGTTAGGTTTTTATGAACGTCTCGTGAGGAGGTTACGCGTTTTTTGGTTGAAATGCACGTCTCGTGAGGAGGCTACGTGCTTTTCTTTTTCTCATAAAAAGTTAGGTTTTTATGTACGTCTCGTGAGGAGGCTACAGCGCTTTTGTTTGGTTTTGTGGGTATGTATGGGTATATTTGTGGTTCGGTTTTGATTGTAGTTGTTGGCTTTGTGTGTGACGTCCTAGGCTTCGAATATTTCGTCTTGTTGCAAAAATGCATGTTCGGGTTGTAGCCGGGTCTGAAATCCTTGCGTTTTTGCTTGCCGATTGTACCTGCAAAAAGTCGTTAGTCGTAAAAACACATATATATATGTCTCGATTGAGACTGACTCGCTTAGGACTAAACTAAATGCAAATGCAGGGTTTTAAAATATGCTGTTTAGAAAGTATTTTAGACTCGTAAAAAGACGCTTTTGACATTGTAAAAATGTGAGCTAAAACGACATTTTGAGACGAAAATTGTGAATGCGAAAATCGTGTTTTGTGTCGTGGTTAATTTTTGTGTTGTAGATTGTTTTGCAAATTCGGCTATAAAAGGAGGGCTAGGTTAACTCATTTTACTCATCCTTTCAACGCTCTATTCTCGGTATTCCAAAGATATTCAAAATATTTACGGAACGTTAGTCGAGTTATGGAGAATTTTGAAGGAAACTTGCGCCGTTGGTGTTCGTCGTTTGTCGGGTATAGAAGAGAAAGACTTTGAAAGATTGCGGTATCGGGGTACTCCTGGGTCTGGGGTAGGTTCAAATGGAGCCCGAGTTATTGGAGGTTTGTCTCGACTATTGGGACCTAAGTTTTCACGTGTTCCGCTTTCCTGGCGGGAAGGTCTGTCCATTGGTCGAGGAGTTTGGAGCTAATGGTGGCTAAGGGAATCTGGTGTTTGTTTTATTGTGTTGTTGTTAGTATTATGTTCATATTATTTTGTATTATGTTCGTATTATGTCTATCCTAAACCCGACGTAAATGCCGGGTTAAGTATAAGTATTATAATATATTGTAGTGTTGTTAGTGTATCTCTAAGGTTGTAGTTACGCTCCTACTTTTGAAAGATCCAAAATGTAACCGTTCTTTTTAAGATTAATAAAAATCAGGTTTTATTTACGACTCTGCCTCATTTTGCTTGTTATTTTGTGTGAAATTCCTTGACTCTAATCTCTTTTCAAAGTTTAGAATGCAAGCATGGTTTTTGTTTTTAGGAAATTTTTGTATTGACTATTCCCTCGACTTTTTTAAGCTTTGGGTTTGTCGTGCATTGTTGAATGTTGTTCCTTTTACCCTTGGGTTATGGAACGTTTTTGTGACGACTGTATCCTTGGCTTTTTTAAGCTTTAGACGTGTCATTTTTGTGTTGAATATCGTCCTTTTAACCCTTCAGGTCTAAAAGACGAATTTTTGTGTTGACTATGTCCTTGGCCTTTTTAAGCTTTGGACGTGTCATTTTTGTGTTGAATATTGTCCTTTTAACCCTTCAGGTCTAAAAGACGAATTTTTGTGTTGACTATGTCCTTGGCCTTTTTAAGCTTTGGACGTGTCATTTTTGTGTTGAATATCGGTTGCGCTTTTTGCAAAGCTGCCTACGTATCCACGAAAAGTGGAATCAAACCGGCGTAGTTCGAGAATGTATGTTTAAGGGCATACCGGCCCAGGAATTGTGTTTGCTTTTTTGTGGTGAATGTGCACGTTTAAGGGCATGCCGGCCCATGTACATGTTTAAGGACATGCCGGTCCATGAATTGTGTTTGGTGGATGCATGTTTAGGGGCATGCCGGCCCATGAATTGTGTTTGCTTATGGAATGTGCACGTTTAAGGGCATGCCGGCCCATGAACATGTTTAAGGACATGTCGGTCCATGAATTGCTTTTGATTTTTGTGGAGAGAAAGAAGCGAGGTTTAGGGGCATCTTGACCCGTAGAGCATGTTTAAGGACCTGCCGGTCCATGAATTGTTTTTATAAAATTGTATTTTACAGATACATTGCAAGGGGTTTTTTAGGGGTAGTATTTCTTGAGTTGATCGAGGTTTGTGGCGAGGTTGAACTCTTGGCCGTCGAGGTCGGTTAGTTTGACTGCTCCGCCCGTGAAGATTTCCTTGACGAGGTAGGGTCCAGCCCAGTTAGGCTTGAATTTTCCTCGTGGGTCGACTGGAAGTGGTGCTCGAACTGACTTTAGCACGAGATCCCCCACTTTACTGTTTCGTGGCTTAACTCGTTTGTTGAGGGCTCGTTGTAATCGTCGTCCCATTTCATATGCTCTTCTTTCTTCAGCTTTTTTGAAGATTGGTTCGCAAATCATGGTGAGTTTACTGATAAATCGGGAGATATATTGGATTTGTCCCAAAAGTCTCCTTATTTCGTCGATGTTGCTTGGCGGCTTCATGCCCATTATTGCCTTGATTTTGGTCAGGTCTCGAAAGTCGGCACATACCCGTATTTTGCCGTTTTTCTTCATAACTGGAACCATGTTGGAGACCCAGTCTGAGTATTCGATGACTTAGATGAATCCAGCTTGTAGTTGCTTTTCGATCTCTCTTTTGACCATGAGAGACCATTCTGGCTTGATGCGTCGGAGTTTCTTTTTGACAGGTCTGGAGCCTTGCTTGATGGGGATGCGGTGTTCGGCTATCTCGCGGTCGATGCCGGGCATGTCTTTGTACGACCATGCGAAGACGTCCTTGAATTCTATGAGGAGCTTGGTATATGTGGTCCTTTCTTCTGTGCTAAGAGAAGCCCCCAGCTGTAGTTCTCGAGGTTCTTCGGGTGTTCCTATGTTGATGGTCGTTGTGTCTTCAATAATGGGGTCCTGTTCGGGTTTTGAGACAATACTTGCAATGTATCTATATAATGCAATGTTATTTGGTTTAAATTTATCGCGATTATTAGAAAAAGTAGAGTTTAAATGAGGCAGAGAGTAAAAAAAACTTTCGTGTTATTAATGTTATCAAAAGCGGTTACATTTGAAGATAGCTCAGACGAGGGAGCTTTGGACAACCTTAATGACTCTAGTTTTTCAATTAGGTTTACTACTTTAGTAATGTAACCTAGTGACCCTGCCGTTAAGAAAATTTTGGCGTCATAAGGACGCCAGACCCTATACTCTAGGTGTAGATACTTGAATTGAAACTGCCTAGGTCGTTAGTAGATCGGGCAGCGTTTTCTTCGAGCTTTAGCTGTTGGAGGGCGGCTTGGAAGTCTGAGGCCTTTGTGGTGATGATCTTGTCATCTAAAGGTATCCTAACCTTTTGGTGGAGGCGCGGCAGGCCTTGGGGGTGCTGTAAGAATCGGCGGTGCCTTTAGTGCGCCCAGTGCGTTGATAGCGTGTATGGGCTCGACTTTGGCAGTGGCTTGAGACGAGCTTCCTTGATATCCATGACTCGTGCTTTTATTCCTATTTTCTTTGCGGAGGTCGTCTTCAATGAGTTCACCGACGACGGCCGAGTGTTGAGAAGTCGTCGAAGTTCTTTGCACCGTAGATGTTGTTGGTATGCAGGGGGTGAGGTTGTTGATGAACTTGGTGATTAAGTCGGTGTCCCTTGGCGGTTAGGTATTTGGGCACAGAGTTTCTTCCAATGTGTCAGGTATTCGGTAAACCCTTCATTGTCCTTCTGAGTCAGGACCTCCAAAGCACGCGTAGAATGAGACTTGGATGTCGTTGTTGTCCCTAGATCGCAGATCGAACGCCACCGTTATGTCTTGAAACTACCGGTCTTGTGTGGCTCTAAAGAATAGAACCATGCCTGGGTTGCGGGTCCGGTGAATGTGGGAATAAAGTGGCCCGGTAGTGGTCGACCCCATAATGGCCATCTTGGCTTTGAAAGCTTTGGCGTGTCTGGCGGGCTTTCGTGACCTTTGAAAATGGGAAGGTCGCTGAGCGCTAGCTCATCGGGTAGCATGGATCTGACGTTCTTTGGGATGTGCTCGTTTTCTTGGTGTATGGAGTAACCCCTTGAGTTCGTGAGACGCTCTTCCATGGTTCGAATCCTTTTTGCATTCCGCTTCGGATTCTTGACCAGCGCACGGCGTTTTCTCGCTTCAAACTTTGCATGATAGCCATTTGCTCGATCGTCGTAGTGAGGCTAGCTATCCTATCATTGGTGTCGGACTTGTTCAGCGATTACCTCCGGAAGTGGTGGTGGTCCTCCGAGACCCTCATCGTGTTGAAAGGCCATGACAGGTTTTGGTTTTGATACATTGTAGGAGCGCTTCTTTGGAGGCGGAGGTGGGTTCAAGTGGCGGTTGCTTAGTTAAATCGTGGTATCCAGGGTTTTTCAATGAGCGGACCTGACAAAGTTTTCAAAACTTTAGTGATTCTAAAAGAGAAGGAAAAGACTCAAATGAAAAATCGCATTCACGACCAAAGGAAGACACAAAAGTGTAAAAAGTGGGTGACTTGGCTTGACTCGTGTTTTTAGCTTTTAAAAGGACACGGGAAGCTTTTGAGGTAGAGGCGTGTTGACACGTCCCTATTCTCGAGGTAGGAAAATTTGTATGATCATAATCTGATTGACCCAGTTTGGCGGTATGTTGCCAGGGGTTTAACATTGGATTATGATAAAAAAGGATCAGACCGAAGTAGCGATAGGCTAACCGACCTGAGGATGTTAAAATTGGGTAAAAGGCGATCAATTGTTCGCCTTTTACGTGTGACTCAAGAATTTAAATCAAAAATGACGATAAGTCACTTGATTCAAAGAGTAAATCAACGGGTCCGCATCTGAACGAGCCCGCGTTTTTCGTTTTTGAGAGAAAAGGATTAAAATCGGGATGACTAAAGAGTCACTCGATTTAGAGCTAATTCTAATGTTCTAAAAGTTAATTTCATTTAAAATCTCCGAAATGAATTGACATATTCGGGTTTTTGCTTTATGAAAGACCTTTTAGCAATAAATGTATTATGACGATACGTCAGTCGCATAATTCATTTACGTTTTGGAAAAAAACCTGGGATATAGTGGTTATCCTAGGTCGGTTTTAAATGTAGCGGCATTTTATTTATTAAACTCAAATGACTATAGGTCAAAGAGCCTAACGGCGTGTTTTTAAAAGTATGACCTTTTTTTGAAAAAAGTTTGAAAAAAGTAATTTCAAAGATGGACGTATTTTAAAAGTATAATGCCTAGGAAATGTTTTTGCATGCAGAGGTTTTGAAAGACGACTATAGTGAGGGTACTATAGCTTCGCACTTGTACATATAAACACAGGTTTTTGGTTTATAGGGTAAGGTTCCCTCCAGTCATTCCCGCGACGTTTAGGTAGGGGCACCCGCAAGACTACACACGTCTTAGGTGTGAATTCAAGACGGGCCCTAGAGCGTTCGAGTTTGGTAGTTACGATCGTTTGACGGATGCCGTACTTGTAATCGTGGAGGGTGAGAGAACAAGTGTCCGGAGTTACCTCGCCATGGCGAGGATTCTTGAGGGCCGTTCCTCAAAGGGTGTGGTTTGAATCAGGAGGATTCGACTCAACGTATTTTTGCCCAAATATCGAAAGCGTAAATGTTTTCAAAGTTTCAAGCTTCAATTCTTTATGATTTTAAAATAAAAGAAAAACTAGTTTTTCAAAAATAATAAAAATCATGCTCGTCCCCAGCGGAGTCGCCAACTGAAGGTACCGGGAAAGTGATAGACCTATCGACGCCTGCGGCGCCAGATCCTCGCCGTCTTGGGGGCGCCGGGAAGCGGAATGCGCCTCGCAGGAAAAAGTGCGAAGTTTTGAGAAAAATGGGTGAGATCATTGCATGAATTTGTGACCAAAAAAGAAAAGTAGAAAGTCCTTTTTGAAAATGTATTTTCGGAGTCGCCACCAAATATTAAAGGAATTTGGAACCTATTCAACGCATCTTGAAATACAAGACACGAGTGTCTCAGATTTCAAGGTGCGTCGATACCTATCAATCTGAGGTTTGAAACCAGAGAAGGGGTTCGGAGTGAGGTTACTTTTCGAAAGTTTTGACAAAATAAATTTTGAAAACAGTAATCAAAAAGCCTACATAAGAGTAGTCTCTACTAATTTGAAAACATTTGCTTAATTTCGATATTTGGGCTAAAATGACGCTACGTACAAGTGCGAATAAGTATGACTCGATTAAAATGTATAAATAATGTAAATTGTCAAAATAATGACATATTGCTATAGGAAATGTACGTTAAATAATAATTTATTGACTAAATTATTACTATAGACGTTATTTTCCAACCTCGTATTAGAATTTGTGAAAAACCCTCAGTTTTGACATGCTAAAAGACTCTATGAAACGGTACAATTTAGTGTTGGATCCGTGATTCTAGTCGTTATTTAATGCATGAATGAGGACTTGCATAATTATAAAAGTGACGTCGGTTTGCTTTAGTGATAATGAGTCGTTTATTTATGCGATATTGGCGGGGTTTAGACGGATTATGAATCAATTGCTACAACCAGACATTTAATACGGCCGCTAGTGTTAATATCGGGTTTGGGGTTAATGTAACCCCATTTTCCGAGTCTCAAACGTCTAGCCCGTAGGTAAAATGTTTACCTTTCGAAAATGTAAAGACGGTATTTTTGAGTGGATTTTGTGAATAGTGTATAAGTGTTAAAAAAAAACCGGTCTTTGAAAATGAATGAAGTGGGTTGGTATTTATAGAGTTTGGCTGGTTTCTGTGGGATAGCAAAACTTAATCGCCTGTGTACAGGCGTTTAAGTTTGCCTGAGCTAGATATTTTTAAAGAAAAAATACAAAAGGCGGCTGTTACAAAACAAAAACTTAATCGCCTGTTGACAGGCGTTTAAGTTTTTAATCGCCTGTCAACTGGCGATTTGTTTTTTGTTTTGGTGGGCTGCTTATGCCGCCGTTTGGTTTTGGCGGTTTGATTAGGTAATGATTATGTTTTGTGGTTTACTTAAGGGTTAAGTATTTGTTCAGTTTTGGTCCGAATTTCGGCTGTGTTTCCGGTTTTTTGTCGTGTTTTTCGGTTTTGGCATTCGAAATAAAATAATATTAGGTTATATTATTTTATGGTTTCATAAAACCTAACTTTTGAAAATGTGACACGGGACGCACTTTGGCCCGCTTTGAGTGTTGTGTTAGTGTGCGTTTAGTGGTCGCTTTTGTAAGTTTGGGCCGCTTTGTAGCTAGTTGAAATTTGTTTTTGTGGCTTGGCTTAATAAGACGTTCCTATATTGTGCTCGTGTTACGCTCATGATGACTAAAATTGACATTTACTTTCATGATTATGCAAGTCCAAATTAATACGCTAAAAATGACTAATACGTTTTAGACACTTTTGTACCGTTTCGACTCTTTTAAAAGCATGTATGACAGTCCTTTTCATCATCGGGTTTGTTTTTGGGGGGTACGGATACGGGTATCTACAGTTTGACTCGTAAAAGAGGCATGTGTTTGATGTTTGACTCGTAGAAGAGGTCTCGTGCATAGTATTTGTCTCGTAAGAGAGGCATGTGTTTTAGGTGTTTGACTCGTAAAAGAGTGTAGATGTGTGGATGTTTGGCTCGTAAAAGAGGTACGTGTTTGGTGTTTGACTCGTAAAAGAGGCTTGTATATAGTGCTTGACTCGTGAGAGAGGCTCGTGTACAGTGTTTGACTCGTAAAAGAGGTACGTGTTTAAGGTGTTTAACTCGTAAAAGAGGCTCGTGTTTGGTGTTTGACTCGTAAAAGAGGTATGTGTTTAAATTGTTTGACTCGTGAAAGAGGCATGTGCTTGTGTTTGACTCGTAAAAGAGGTATGTTTTTAAGGTTTTTGACTCGTAAAAGAGTGTAAATGCCTGGATGTTTGACTCGTAATAGAGTGTATGTGTTTAATGTATGACTCGTAGAAGAGGTACGTGCTTGTGTTTGACTCGTAAAAGAGTGTAGATGTGTCTTAGGTGTTTGACTCGTAAAAGAGTGTAGATGTGTGGATGTTTGGCTTGTAAACGAATGTACGTGTTCAGGTGTTTAAGAGAATGTTTGTGTTAAGGTGTGTATGTGTTTAGGTGTTTAACTTGTAAAAAGTGTAAATGCTTAGGTGCTCGACTTGTTTTTGATGAGTATGTGCTTGCTTCCGACTCGTGGAGGAGTGTCGCTAACTCGTATAAGAGTGTTTTAATCCATGAAGGGGCATTTTGTCTTGATTTGTAAAGAGGGTGTAAATGTTTTAACTCGTAAAGAGTGTATGTAATTTGACTTGTAAAGGGTATATTGTCTTGACTCGTGGAGAGTGTATGTTGCCTTGACTCGTGAAAGAGTGTATGCGCTTTGTCTCGTAAAAAGTGTTTGTGTTGACTCGTAAAGAGTGTATACGTATAGACTCGTGAAAGAGTGTTTGTGATTTGACTTGTAAAGAGTATATTATCTCGACTCGTAAAGAGTATATTGTCTTGACTCGTAAAGAGTGCATGTGCTTTGACTCGTAAAGAGTGTTTTTGTCTTGCCTCTTAAAGAGTGTATTGTCTTGACTCGTAAAGAGTGTTTTTGTTTTAACTCGTAAATAGTGTATATGTTTTTACTCGTGAAAGAGCGTTCTTGATTATTCTTTACGTTTGAATGTCTAGTGCTTGATCCTGTTGTCGAGTGCTTGTGTTTATGTCTTGAGATGCGTGTTTTTCTCGTGTTGGAGTGTTCAGTTGTTTCTGCAATTATTCTAGTGCTTATGTTTGTGTTTATGGTATGCATGCTTGTGGTTTTGAAGGTGATGCCTAACCTTTTTTGCATGAGGTGGTTTTAAGGTATTGCAAAGCCATTTTTACGTGAGGTAGCTTGAGGTGTTGCTAAACCGTTTTTGCGTGAGGCAGTTTAAGGTGTTGCTAAACCGTTTTTTGCGTGAGGCGGTTTGTTCGTGTTGTAGCGTGATTGTGTGTTGCGCTTGTTTATGTTATGTTGGTTTGTGCTATCGGGTGTATAGTTTGTCTTGCCTTCGAGAGAAATTTAAGCTAAACCTAGTTTTGAATTAGCTCTACTAGTGCTTTTTGCTAGATGTCTTGTCGTGGAGAGAGCTTGTTCTCTCGTTTGAACCTCATGTTTGGGATTTGCCTTTATATGCTTGGTGTCCGTGTTCTGTTGCTTTTGAAAGTGTATGTGCGTGTTTATGTTTAATTATGAAGTGTGCTTAGCGGGCTTTGCTGAGGTTTGTTGCTATGTTTGTTGTGGGTGCTGCAGCTAGCGTTGTTGCTTCGTGCTTTTGTTAGCGGTGTTATGTATGTGTGACGTTGCGTATCATCGGGCTTGGATGTGTGCGTGAGGTTGCTTATAATCGGGCTTGGATGTATGTGTTGCTATATGTGATGTTTGGGACGTGTGATTTGTTGTGGTTGCTTATTGTTTTGTAGGCGTATGTCTGCTTGGGAGGTAGTTGTTAGTGTTTTTGTTCTTTGTATGACGTTTTGTGTTTGTATATCCGTTTGGGATGTATGCTAGGACGCATCCTCATGTGAAGGGAATGCTTTTGCGTGTTGCATTTTGAAAGTTTAAACCTTGCGGGTGTTTCGTGTGCTTGTATGTGAAAAGGTTAACGGCGGTCTGTAAGAGACGCCTGAACCGTGAATGTTTGTGCTGTGCGGAGGAAAAAACTTTGTGGTTTTGCTTTTAAAGTTAGCCCCCAGTTTGAGTTAGTTTTTGATGTTAAAACGTTAGTCAAACTTGCGATGTTTGCTTTTAAAGTTAGCCCCCAGTTTGAGTTAGTTTTTGATGTTAAAACGTTAGTCAAACTTGTGATGTTTGCTTTTAAACTTAGCCCCCAGTTTGAGTTAGTTTTTGATGTTAAAACGTTAGTCAAACTTGTAGTAGCTGCGTGTGTGTCTTTGCTTTTGAATGTAGCCCGTGGATTGAGCTGTATTCCTGCTTTTTGCTTTTGCTTTTGTGTTTCTTTGTTGTTTGTGTATCGTTTTGTGTTGCAAGGTGTTTTTGATATTTTTGGGAAAATGTTGTGTCGATTGTGCCCTTGACTAAATTTAGCTTTGGGCGTGTCGCTTTTGTGTTGACTATGCCTTTGACCTGTAAGTTTCAGCGTGTCGTTCCCTGTGTTGAACATCGGAAAGAGCGTCACGTGTATGAATGCTTATGGAATCAAACCGGTGTAGTTTTGGTTGTATTTTAGAGGCATGCTACCCGTGCATGTTTAAGGACATGTTTGTCCGTCGTTTAAGTTTAAGGACATGTCGGTCCGTCAGACATGTTTAGGGACATGTCACCAGTGGTGCAAGCTCTGTTTGGATGATGTTCATGAGATTTTTGTTTTTGTTTAGAGATGTGCAGTTGCGGGCCTATTTAGAATAGGGCTTTTGCTTGTGTTTTGTTATTGCGGAGTTTTGGGATATTCGTGAGAACATCTTTTTGTTGGCCTATTGAAGTAGGACTTTTGTTTTTGTTGTTGTAGGGTGTTAGTAATGAAAATTTGTTTGTGGGCCTATTGAGGTAGGGCTTTTGCTTTTGTTGTTGAATGGTGTTTGCGATAAATATCGGTTTGTTTGTGGGCCTACTAAAGTAGGGCTTTTGCTTTTTGTTTGTTTAGGTTGTTCGTGAGGAACATTTGTTTTTGTTTGCCTATTGAAGTAGGGCTTTTGTATTTGTTGTTGTGGTGTGTTCGTGCAGAACATTTGTTTTTGTTTGCCTATCGAAGTAGGGCTTTTTGTTTTTTGTTTGTTTAGGGTGTTCGTGAGGAACATTTATTTTGCAGGCCTATCGAGGTAGGGACAAGTTTTGGGATGTTTGCGAGGAACATCTATTTTGCAGGCCTATCGAGGTAGGCATCTTGTTTTTGTTTTGGGATGTTTGCGAGGAACATCTATTTCGCAGGCCTATCGAGGTAGGCATCTTGTTTTTGTTTTGGGATGCTTGCGAGGAACATCTATTTTGTCGTGTTTGCATGTGATCTAAGGTGAGGCGCCAACCCCCTGTTTTTGTGGGTGAGTAATCGCATGTCGCGTTTATGGTGCATGGGCTAATTGTTGTTTTTCGTGGGTGAGTATGTGGTGATGTAGCTTTCCTGCTTAGGAAGGGGTTCCTAGCTTAGACAAGTAGGGGTGTCAATTTAGATATCGTAGGTGTGCTTAGTTTGTGAGGATTTGTGTTTTGCCTTTGTTTTGTAGGTGAGAGGAGAATGCGTTCCGTTGTGTTTGTGAAGCTTGAATGGCTGCGGTTGCGTTGGCGGTTGTGGTTGAAGAGGTGTATCTAGTTGTGTTTTGAGTAGGGTGCTTCCAGTAGCACTAGGTAGAGTGTGTCTTGTACTGTTGTGTGTAGTCGTTGCACTTGACTGCGTTTTGAGCGTCGTGGATGCTTACTCATGCCATGCTCTTTGTCAACTTTGCCTTTTGCATTGTACCTGCAGGGTTAGTGCTCAAGAAAAGACTATATTTGAAATGTGTTTTTCAAAAAGAGTCGTTCGAAAATGCAAAGTGTTTTTGAAAATGCTTTTGTTCAAAATGTATTAACCCGAGTGTTGAGTTAATTTTTGAAAAATGTTTTTGAAAAAGATGACGAGCTGTTTGAAGGACGTGTTGCCTCGTGCATGTTTAAGGGCATGCCGGCCCGTGATAGCGTTTTGAAAACTGAAAAGTTTTGAAAAGGGCGGTTTGAATGTCGCCAAATTGTTTTTGACGCCAAAATTGCGTGTTGATTGGAAGAGAATCGACTCGATGTGTGAGTCGATGTTTATGGAATGCTTGGGATGCCGAAAACTTTGAAAGACAAAGACGAATCATATGCGTGACTCGAGACTCGACGGTTGCATGCATCTCACATTTGGGAACACGTGCGTTGTTAGAGCCCCCAGTGGTGTTTGCTTGTCTTTGGTAGGATGCTGTTGTTCCTGCAAAACAGAGTTAGACTAAAAAGCAGAGTACTACTCCTAGGTCTAGGACAACTTTGCCTCGACGTATTTGTTTTAGATGCCTCGATAAAGGAACTATTTGCTTTTGAGTTGTGATTTTGATGTGGACACGTCCTTAGCTTAGTGAGCTTTAGACGGAAGAATGTTTTGTGGATTTTTGTAAAGGGTTGGTTGAGCTCGGGTGAGCGGCCTACGTATCCACAATGGTGGAATCAAACCAGCGTAGTTCGGGTGCTATATGTTTAAGGGCATGCCGGCCCAGAGTTGTGTTTGCTTTTGTAAAGAGTTTGAAAGTGCATGTTTAGGGGCATGCCGGCCCGTAGAATGTATTTGTAAAAGGTGTACGTTTAAGGACATGCCGGTCCGTAGAATTCTGTTTGTAAAGGGTGCATGTTTAAGGGCATGCCGGCCCGTGAAGTGTGTTTGTAAAAAAGGTGCATGTTCAAGGACATGCCGGTCCGTGAAGTGTGTTTGTAAAAAAGGTGCATGTTTAAGGACATGCCGGTCCGTGAAGTGTGTTATGTGTTTGACCTCGATACATTGCATCCTAAGGGTAGGTTCTCCTTAATTGATCTAGGCCACTTGTTGTTTCTGCCGAGTCTTCGATTTGGAAATTCAGAGACTATGCCACTTGTTTGTGGGCTTCAATGCTTCTTGCCTTTTGCCTGCTTCGCCACTTGCTAGAGGGCTTTTTAGGCTTTTTTGCTTTGTCCCTTGCTTCAAAGCTTTGAGACTTTTTTTTCTTTTTGCTTTTGCTCTGTTTTTTTTTGCTTTTTTGCTTTCTCGTCTCAGATTTGAGATAATGTCACGCCTTTTGTGGCCTGTCTTTGCTAGACCCTGCGTTTCGGTGGTCGCTTGTAATCGTATGTCTATCACGCAAGACGCCTCTGACAAGTTCGTTTACTTATTAGGCACGCGATCGAGTACGCGGAGGGCGATCCAGGAATACTCGTACTTCTGGTCATGATCAAATTCATGATCACTATGGAGCTCCAAATTAATGGATCCTCCTCCAAAAGCAGCGGAGTAGTAGATCACAAGTTAACTACCGGACCTTAGGTGTATAGTCATCGGAAGCCTTCTTGTTTTTGTTTCTTGTATAGTTGTTGTCTTTGACCTTTGTATCCGGTCCAGACCTCCTTCGAATGACTACTCCTAGGATGCAATGTATGTCGGTGCAGAATGAATTTTGTGTAAGAAAAAGAAGCTGAGTATTGGGCAAACTTATTCCTTTATCGATTTGTTAAAATGTCGTACGTCAAAGACTCGATTGTCCTAGACTGACAGAGATCGACTCGATGCTTAAGACTCGACCCGTATCGAAAATATCGCAAGCCGTTTAACGTGGTCCGCGAGACCGTCATTGGTATCTTGAGGGATGCTTTGCTGGATGCTCGAGACGCGTATGTCTCAAATGTGGTTGATTCTTGCGTCGATACTCGGTTCACGTATACGTAGATTCGACTTTGGTCTTGCAAAAGTTTTGTTTTTGATAAAAGCGGGATGTTTTGTTGAGCAGAAATGCGTTGTCACATTTTGGCTCGATGCAAAAGATATTTTGAGATCGAATCCGATAGGCCCGTGTTAACGGTATGTCGTTATGGGCTTGTCGTTGGATTGCGATGGAAACGTAAGTCGATTCGGAGTAGTGATAGGCTACCCGAATCAAGGGTGCTTGAAAATACGATGAAGATGGTTATGCTCATTTTCATGCATTTTGTCAGCAAAAAGGGTTAGATTGAAGCGACTATGAGCCACTCGGTCTAACCGTGAAGAAACCGTGGGATGATGCTAGTTCATTCCCGGGTTGTGTTGTTTTGTGAAAGAGAGATGCTTGAATTAAAATGGCGGTAGGCCATTTGAACCGTAGATTTGGAAAAGTGCTTATTTCGAAAGAGATGTTAAAAGGCCGTGAGCCGTTTGATTTGCTTTCGAGAAGAGGTCCACGACAATGGGTTACCATTCTCGGGTTTGAAAATACTTTGTAATAAATGGGTTACTATGACGGCGAGTCATGTAGCTCATTTATGTTTTGGAAATGTCACAAGAATAAAGTGATTATTCTTGGATGCTTTGAAGAGATTGCTTGTGTGGGTCAAACCATCATGGTGTGGGTCACTTTCGATTTGAAGGAAGGATTCTTGAAAAAGGTTATTTCAAAAATGTGATGAGGATTTTGTGAAAACAATTTGTCGTGTTTTGACAAAATGTTTGGAACGTGTTTGAGCTAGAGACGCATTGACACGTTTCTGACTCGATGTTTAAAGAGTTTTCATTGAATCCGATTGGCCCAAGTTAACGGCATGTCGTCGTGGGCCTATCGTAGGATTGCGGTAGAATTGCTTGGAGTGAACCCGTGTTAGCGATAAGCTAGTTGGGTAGGAGACGCTGAGGTAGGATGTGGACAGGTTTGTACGTCCACATGCCTTTTGCTTAAGTGGAATCAGGTCGAGATGGTTATGGGCCATTCGAACCAATGAGAAGACTGCGAGATTGGGCTTGGCCATTCTCGGACTTTGCTTGCTTGTAAAAGATGGTATTTATTGAATCAGGCCGATTGTGGGTCGTTTGGCCCAATGAGATTTGCAAAGTGCTTTATTTGAAAAGTTGAGAAGGCCCAAGGCCGCATAAAGTCCAACAAGAATATTGTGTAATTCTTGGGTTTGGGCTCGTGAAAGTATTTTGCTAGAAATTGGCAGATGATGACCGCGAGTCACGCAGTCCATTGACGTTTTTGTAAGGTCTCAGGAATGTAGTGATTATTCCCGGACGGTTGCAGAGATTTGCGATTGGGTTGAATCGAGCTAGGTATAGACTAGCTGACTTGACACAGAAATTTGAAAAATGTTATTTCAAAATGTGGAGGGCCGTGGGCCGCTTGGAATGAAAAGTCTCCAAGAATGCGACGAGATTCTTGGGTTTTGCTTTATGAAAATGCTTTGAGAAAAATAGGTTACGATGGCCAAAGGCCATGTAGTCCATTTGTGCTTTGACAAGATTCGGGAATGTGATGATTATTCCCGAGTGACTTGTAAAGAATACTTAGTGGGTCAAATCGAAATAGTGAAAGACTATTTGGTTTGACCCGGAATTTCGAAAAGTGTTTATTTCGAAATTGAGGGAATTTTGAAACGTGATTATTTCAAAATGTAAAAGTTTTGCTTGTTTTGTAAAAACACGAATATTTTCGAAAAGAGCTTATTTCAAAAATGAGAGTGTGTTGCTTGTTTTGTAAAAGTTAGAAGATTTTTGAAAAGAGCTTATTTCAAAAATGAGAGTGTGTTGCTTTAGGAACGTTGTTGTGCCTGGGAAGCCTTTTTGACACGCATTCTCGCCTCGATGTTAAAACGTGTTTGCTTTGTATCCGTCGAGCCCATGTTAACGGTTCATCGTTAAGGGCTCGAGCCTGGATGCATGAAAAAGGATTTGACTTGAGAGCGCTTAGCTAGTTAAGTCGGAGATGCTTGAAATGCAATGAGAACGGTCCTGCACGTTCTGTCGTTTTTGATTTTGAAAAAGCTTAGTCGGCACGACTATGGGTCGTTTAACTAAAATGAAAAAGTCCGCGGGTCTGCGCTTGGACATTCCTGGGTCTCGCTTGGTTGTAAAAGTGACGCTTTGGTCGAGATGACCGAAGAAAAAGTCCGTGGGAGCGCGTTTGGGCATTCCCGGGTCTTGCTTGGTTGTAAAAGTGATGCTTTGGTCGAGATGACCGAAGAAAAAGTCCGTGGGAGTGCTTTTGGGCATTCCCAGGCTTTGCTTGATTGTAAAGATGATGCTTGGGCCTAAAATGGCCGTGGACAAAGTCCGAGGGAGTGCTTTTGGGCATTCCCGGGCTTTGCTTGATTGTTAAAATGATGCTTGGGCCTGAAATGGCCGTGGAAAAAGTCAGAGGGAGTGCTTTTGGGCATTCCCGGGCTTTGCTTGATTGTTAAAATGATGCTTGGGCCTGAAATGGCCGTGGAAAAAGTCCGAGGGAGTGTTTTTGGGCATTCCCGGGCTTTGCTTAGGGATTGCTTTTGGACATTCCCGTGTTTGCTTAGGGATTGCTTTTGGGCATTCCCGTGTTTGCTTAGGGATCGCTTTTGGGCATTCCCGTGTTTGCTTAGGGATTGCTTTTGGGCATTTCCGTGTTTGCTTAGTTGTAAAAGTGTGATTGGGTGAAATGGCCGTGAGCCGATTTGTTTGAAGAATTTTGAAAAATGTTATTTCAAAAGTGCTTAAAACGAGCATAGGTCGTTCAATGTGACGTGAAAAATCATCGAGGACATGTTGCCATCCTCAAGTTTGCTTTGCATAAAAAGGTTTGTATTAAAAGGACTACGACGACGAGGAGTCATGTAGTTTGCTCATGCTTTTGAAATGTCGACGGGAATTTTATGATTATTCCCGGGTTTTGTTTTGAAAAGATTGTTTGTTTTGGTTAAAACCAAAAAGGCTATTGGTTAGTTTGTTTGTAAAAATTTTGAAAAATGTTTTTTTCAAAAGTGTGTTGTGAGTATTGTTAAAACAGCTCGTCGTGTTTTGAAAAAATGTTTGGAAAGCTTTTGAGTTAGAGACGCGTTGACACGTTTCCGATCTCGATGTAAAAGATGCTTTGTGCTTGAATCCTATGGGCCCGTATTAACAGTATGTCGTCGTGGACTCATCGTTGGATTGCAGTGAAAAGTTTTGGATCCGACTCGAGATAGCTATAGGCTAGTCGAGTCAGGGATGTTAAAGTGTGTAAAAACGGTTTTGATCGTTTTTACGTGTTTTAATAATAAAATGGCCGAGTCAAATGACTGTAGGTCAGTTGATTCAGCGTAAATGACGGGATTGGGTATGACCATTCCCGAGTTTTGTTTGTTTGTAAGGGATGTTTGTCAAATCGAAGTGACTAGAGGTCTATCGACTCGACGAGAGTTTTGCGAAAAAGTTTGTAAAAGGCCGAGGCCGTTTGTTTTGAGTAAGTTCCGCAGGAATATGTTGATAATCCCTGATTTTGCAATGTGAAAATGTTTTGCTATAAATGAATTACAGTGACCGTGAGTCGCGTAATCCGTTTACGTTTTTGAAAGGCCCTACGAATGTAGTGATTATTCGCGGGTGTTTTGAAAGACTGTGTTGTCGTGCTAAGCCGAAATGACTATAGGTCAGCCGGCTTATACGGAAGGTTTTGAAAAATGTTATTTCAAAAGTTGCAAAAAGAACTGTTCGTTCGTTTTTTTTTTTTGAAAATGCAAATGCGATGTTGTAAAGTGCCTATGTATGATGTATTTTGAAAGACGACTATAGTGAGGGTACTATAGCCTCGCATTTGTACGTATATGACACGGGTTTTTGGCTTTCAGGGTAAGGTTCCTTCCGGTCATTCCCGCAACGTTTGTGTAGGGTTATCCGCAAGATCACACACATTTGAGTGTGGATTCAATACGGGGCCTAGAGCGTCCGAGTTTGACTGCTACGATCACTTGTACGGATGCCATACTTGTGATCGTGGACGGGTGAGAGATCGACGCGTCCAGAGTACACTTGCTTATGAAGCAAGTGTTTTACTTGGGGCCGTCCCTCGAGGGGTGTGGTTATGAATCAGGAGGATTCGACTCAAACGGTTGCATGTGCTCAAACATCGAATTTAAAACTGTTTTCAAGTTTTCAAGTTTCACCTCTTGTGTTTTTAAATAAAAGAAAAAGCTAATTTTCTTAAAAAATAAAAACAGCTCGTCCCCAGCGGAGTCGCCAACTGAGGATACCGGATCGGGATCCCTTCTCGACGCCCCGCTCGCGCCCGCCCTCGAAATGTGTCATGGGGCGGAATGCACGGCGCGGGAAAATAATGCGAAAGAGCGAAGCGCGCTCTGTGGTTTAGCTCGATTTGCTATGGGGGATGTCATCGCGTAATTTGTTTAAAGCATTTTAAAGAAATATTGAAAAATCATTTAAAAGCCGTTTTCGGAGTCGCCACCAAATTATGAAGGAATTTGGACCCGTTCAACGCGTCTTGGACTCGAAGACGCGAATCTTAGAGTTCAAGGTGCGTCGATACCTATCCGTCTAAGGCAATTGTGAAACCAGAGCGGATTCGGGGTGAGGGTACTCTCCGAAAGTTTGTCAAAATGCGATTTGAAAAACTGTAATCGAAAAGCCTACGTAAAAGTAGCCATTACTAGCTTGAAAACAGTGTATAATTCGATGTTTGAGCAAATGCAAACCGCTACGTACAAGTGCGATATGTGACTCGATAAATATGCGTAAAAGCGAATGTATACGACAAAGTTACGACGGGTTGCTATAGGAAATGTGCACAAAACAATAATTCATTGTTTGAATAATCATTTAAATGCTATTTTCAGACTCATGTGTATGTAAAAGTTTGTTTAAAACCTTCAGTTTTGCATGCTTTAAGACTAATGAAGACACTACAAGTTTTGTCGAAATCATGTTTAGTTGTTTAATGCGTAAATGAGAATTTGCATAATGTAAACTGGTGTCCGTTTGTTCATTGTTAATTGTGTTGTTGCTTTGCGATATTGGCGAGGTTTAAGACGGATTTAGAAATCCGAATCGCTACAACCGTATTGCGAATACGGGTTCGCAATGCCAATACCGGGTCGGGTCAGGAACCCGTATGAGTCAAGTGGGAAGGTATAGATAGAGAAGAGAGTGATGATAATTCATACTTTGAAATGATCGAATAAGGGGTGTATTTATAGGGATTTCGAGCCGCCAAAGTGCCAGAGTAAGGGAAAATCGCCAGTGAACCAACGATTAACACAAAAATCGCCAGTATGCCAAACCCGGGGGGAGGAAATCGCCAGAGGAGTGGCGATTTACCTGAAAATCGCCAGTGCTCTGGCGATTTTCAGGATGTTTTCTGACAGATTTGCAGCGCCGTATATATGTAGTATGACATTGTCGGCGTAGGTGCATGGTGATGGTGTTTGTTTTGTTGACTTTGGAGGCCGGGAATCAACTTGGTACAAGTTGATTTCTCGGCTCCGTTTTCGTGTTTCGTGTTTCGGTTTTTCGTCGTGTTTTTCGATTTTGGCTCGAAATAAAAAAATATTGTAATATACTATTTTACGACTTTGTGAGATTTTGTTTTGTAAGAATGTGACCCGGGACGCGTTTTGGTCCGTTTCGGGTGCTTGGGCCTTCTTGCGTGTTTTGGACTGTTTTTGTGTGTTTGTCTTGTATTGAATTGTTTTTTGTGAAATGTGTTTAGACGTGTGCTCAGTTTGAGCGTCTGACGCCTCGGGAGGCGTGCTTAGGTGCTTTTGTGGGCTTTTCTTGTGTGGGAAAGACTTGCTTTTGTGTTGGGTCGGCTTAAATAAAATGAATAAACGAATACTTATTTTACACGACATGCAAATAAATCATTTATGCGTTAAACGACTTAAAATGTTTTCGACAAAATGTACCATTTTGACATTACGTTAAAAACATGCTTTTTGTGAAAAGTCCATTTCATCACAGGGTTTGTATTGGGGGGGGTACGGATACGGGTATCTACAATACTGCTGTTACTTATGATATGTGGCATAACAGGTTGGGCCATGCCCCTTTGAATGTGATTAAGCATATTGATGGTGTGAATATTTCTGGTTTGAATGTGGATGGTGTCTGTATAACTTGTCCTATGTCAAAGCTTACTAAAACTCCTTTTCAGAGAAGTGTATCTGAAACCAGGAATCCTTTTGATCTGATTCATTTTGATATATGGGGACCCTATAGGGTCAAGTACAGGAACAAGTTCAAGTATTTTCTGTCAATTGTGGATGATTTCACTAGAGGAACTTGGGTTTATCTTATTACTCGTAAGTCTGAAGCTTTCACAACTTTAGAAACATTTTGTCAGTATATGAAGACTCAGTTTGGGAGACAGATAAAGATTGTGAGGTCAGATAATGCACTTGAATTTGATGATCACAGGTGCAATGCTTACTTTGAGCAACATGGCATGATACATCAAACGAGTATAATTGATAGGCCACAGCAAAATGGTGTGGTTGAGAGAAAGCATAGGCATCTCTTGGAAATGAGTAGGGCTTTAAGGTTTCAAGCTGGTTTGTCTCTTGAGTACTGGGGAGACTGTGTTATGAGTGCAGCTTATATAATTAACAGATTACCTACTCCTGTGATCAAGAATAAGACACCATATGAAGTTCTACATGGTCACAAACCTGATTATGGGCAGCTCAGGGCATTTGGGTGTCTTGCAATGGTGTATAATCCTGCCAGAGATAGGGATAAATTTCAGCCTAGAGGGTTGCCTTGCATCTTTCTAGGATATTCTATGACTCAAAAAGGGTATAGAGTTCAAGATTTGATCACCAAAAAGAGGTTTGTCTCAAGGGATGTCAAGTTCTTTGAGAAAGTGTTTCCTTTGTCCCATGACAAGAAAACTAAGTACTTGCAGCCTGTACCTGTGAGGCTTGAAAATGAGATGGAGCCTGTTGTTTCTACATCAGAAGCAAATGTCTATGATACTTTTGCATCAGAAGAAAGGGAAGCTGTTCCAGTACCTACTGTGGTTTATGAAATGGCTGATTCACATACCCAGGTGGATCCTCAAGAGGAATTTTCAGAAAATGAAGATAACACTCATTTGGATGATCTGACAGAAAACCAAGGAAGACCAGCAAGGGATAGAAGGGCTCCAGAGTGGATGAAAGATTTTGTTGTTGGTGCCAGACAACAAAGAAGAAGAATCATACTGCTGTAATTCAAAGAGTCATGAACAGTGTGCAAATCATCTTTTGCAAATATGGTGCAAAGTATTGTGACTCAAACTGAGCCATATTTTTTCAAGGATGCTGTCAAAAATGAACATTGGGTTCAAGCTATGAACAAAGAGTTAGAAGCCTTGGAGCAAAATAGGACATGGGATATCACTGTTCTACCTCCAGGAAGAAGAGCAATTGGATGTAGATGGATATACAAACTGAAATATAAACCTGATGGGAATCTAGAGAGATACAAAGCTCGCTTGGTGATTCAAGGATGCAGACAGAAGGAAGGTTTGGATTATTCAGAAACTTTTGCTCCTGTGGCTAAGATGACCACAGTAAGAGCACTTCTTGCTGTTGCAGCCATGAAGGGCTGGACTTTGTGTCAAATGGATGTTACAAACGCATTCTTACATGGAGAATTGAAGGAGGATGTGTATATGCAGATGCCCATGGGGTATGCAAAGATTGGAGACAGAATTGTGGTTCAACATTCACCTGTGCAACAAAATAGAGGTTCATTGGTGTGTAAATTGAAGAAAGCCTTGTATGGCTTGAAGCAAGCTCCACGTCAGTGGTTTGCCAGGCTGTCTGCAGTTCTTCAGACCATAGGTTACTTGCAGTCTCAAGCTGATCATTCTCTTTTTGTTAAATCTCAAGGAGAGAGTGTGACAGTGGTCCTAGTGTATGTGGATGATATGGTCATTACTGGCAACAATGTGTCTGAAATTGAAGAATTGAAGAAGAATCTGAAACAGCAATTCCACATGAAGGACTTAGGAAGACTATCTTACTTCCTTGGCATAGAAGTTGATCATACTCCTCAAGGATTATTTCTGTCACAAAGAAAATATGCTTGTGATCTTCTCAAAGAGTTTGGAGTATGCAAAGATAGACCATTAAGGGTTCCCCTGGATGCTCATACAAAGCTTGAACCAAGCAAAGGCCATCCACTTCAGAATCCGGATGTTTACAGAAAGCTTGTAGGCAAATTGATCTACTTGACTATCACCAGGCCAGACATTTCCTTTTCTGTGCAAATTTTGAGTCAATTCATGCACACACCTACATCAGACCATATGCAGGCTGCTAGAAGGGTTTTGAGGTATTTGAAATCCTCTCCTGGACAAGGAATTTTGATGGCAAAGTCCTCTTCAGCCTATCTGAGTGCCTATTGTGACTCAGATTGGGCTTCATGTCCTTACTCAAGGAGGTCCACGACTAGTTTTTGTGTTCTACTTGGTGATTCACCTGTGTCTTGGAAATCAAAGAAACAAAGCGTTGTAGCAAGGTCCTCTGCTGAAGCTGAATACAGGGCAATGGCCTTGACTGTTTGTGAAGTTACTTGGTTAAGGTCTTTGTTAAAGGACCTTGGTCTCAAACATCTAGGAAGCACTACTCTTCATTGTGATAATCAAGCGGCCTTGTCAATTGCAGCCAATCCTGTTTATCACGAAAGGACAAAGCATATTGAAGTGGACTGTCACTTCATTCGAGAGAAGGTTGCTCAAGGTATTGTTCAGCCTGTGTATGTTCCAGCACATAGGCAATTGGCGGATGTCATGACTAAGCCACTTCAGATTGCTGCTCATCATCGTCTTTTACACAAGTTGGGAGTGACAAAATCTCCTCACTCTCAACTTGAGGGGGGATATAAATTGAGCTATGCAAAAGCTCTAATGAAAGGTGTCCAACAAAAAGGCTCAGCCCAGGCCCAATTTGACTTGTTAGAGAGTAAAATGGTCCAAACAAATGAGAGGCCCAAGTGAAGTGATTTAGCCCATACATCAAAGAGAATGTCGAAGAAGAGAAGGAAGAAAGAAGAGCAGCTTGCATGTGATCACATCATCATCAATTTTGTCTTCTTGTAAATTTTTTTTCTGACTAGGTAAATCAATCTAGGGTTTTGAGTAGATCATCATATATAAATAGGGAAGGGCACATTGTAAGAGATCATCACAAAAACATCAAATTAATACAACAGCCGCAGGAGCACCATTTGAAGGTGAATTCCTCCAATTTTATCAATTTATTTCTTCAGTGTTCATCATGTTTTCTGATTAAATTAATCTTCATTAAAATAAATGAAATATGAATAAAATAAACGACTAAAATAAAAATTGCTTACAAATGTATATTGTAATATGTAGTTGAGGAGCACTTAAGAAACTTTTATTGATATAAAAGGATTTACAACATAAAGAGTGATAGACATAGAAAGTTGGAAGGACTCTACCTAAAACAAATAGGAAAATTCTATAATGTATCCCTCAATTTTTCTCGTTTATGTGATGTATCCTTACTTTTTACTTATTTTACAATATACCCTTAAACTGTATACTTTTTCTCTAATATGAACTACATTATTTTAATTTTTATTAAGTAAACTCCTTAATAACTCGTTAAAATATCCATTTTACAATTTTTCTTCTTCAACCTAGTTTTCATAATGGTTAATGAAGGTAGGGTTGATATTTATATTGAAGTTCGATGGTGAATTTTGCCAAATATTTTTTATTTAGACTTAATCAAATTTATAGAATTATTTGCTACAAATAATGGTACCAAAGTGTGATGTCATTAAAATAAGGGTTTGTAAAGATAAATTAGTAATTTGGGAATTAAAGGGTGCATTATTAGGTGAATTAATAACTTAATTGATGAATATAAATATTATATTTGGTAAATTGGTTAAATTAGAGACAATTCAAGGAAGATAAGGGTATAAAGGAGACAAAGTAAGAAAGTTCGGGGTAGTGTAGAATATTAAAAAAAAAGTGAGGGTACAACATAAAAAAAGTGAAAAATTTAGGGTCACACATAGAATTTCCCAAACTAATAAATTGTATCCTTTTATTAGTCAGGAGCGAGAAACACAACGAATATAGAACAGTACATCGAATATTTAATAGTACATGTACTATTTTAAAATACACTTAGTGCTTTATTAAAGCAAACTTTTTCAAGGTAAAATCAAGTGTGTGAGACAGACCAAAAATGAAAAACCATCAATTACGTATTATTTTCTTCAATGCTTCCAATTATTTGTTCTTTTTTTCATAGTTCTATTCAAGTGTGTTTTTGATCGTGAAGTCGGCCTGGGGTGTGTGCAACAGTCTGCAGTATACAGGGCCCCCAAATTTCAAGGGCCCACTATTATGAATCTGCTTCTGTTTTAATTATAAATATGTGTTAACACAATGAATGAACACAAAACTGCACTTAGTTCAATTGGTTGGCCTTTGAACTGTAGAACTCAGCGGCAGGGGTTCGATTCTTCCCGTGCACATTTTTTTCTTTTTCTTGCAATTTTTTTCGTTTATGTACTTTTTGGTCTAGTATTTTCTAATGCTAACAACACTTTTAATTTTACCCACCCAAAAAAATTGACATTTTTTTTAATTACCTTAAAAAAATGTGTTTTAACAATTTGTGATCATATCACTATTAAAAAAAGTATGATAACACTTTTGTAGGTTAATATTTTCATAGTACAAGATTAACATGTGGAAAAAAAAAATATTTGTTTTTTACGCAATGTGATGAGTGTTAAAAATACTATGGATTACTTCATAAGATATACTTTGTACTAAAAAAAAAATGCTAGTGCGTTAAAAATTAGAACAATTTCTTAAAAGAAAATGGTGAAGGAATTATTGCCACTGTCCTATAATAATTAATCCGCTTAAGTCTATGTGGTGAACACGTCTTGCTAGAGACCAATGCTGATCTGATACATAAATAAGTTATGTGTCTAATAACTCTTAAGTGGGCCCATTGGGTCACACACAAATGTACAGAGTAGTTATAATATGAGTAGAACTCATTAATTAATTACCGGGTCCAAAGCTAGTTTGGCCCAGCTACAACTCTTAGGTTTATGGAAACCTACTAGGATTAGGTTTATGGAAACCTAGATCTTCCTCTTTACTATATATATGGGGTTCCTGTGAAGGAATTATTCATTTAATTCAACTCAATTCAATTATGAGAATACTCCACATATTATATAGAGAGAAAATAGTTTCTCTAGAGAGAGGTTGGTAAACCCTTCTAAGATTAGCATACCAGGTTGTAGCTCAAAATGCGTGTGGATACTAGTGGAGGCATCACAATTGGGGTGTTAATTATTATTATGGGTTTATTATTATTATTATTCTGGGTTCTCAAGGATTTCTTATATTCTACATACTTCTTATTATTATATTATTCCGCTGCGAGAAGGTATGTAATTCATCTTACTTGTATTTGTTAATTCGTTCAATACTTGCGATTTGATCTTGGCTAATTGGGTTTGTATAAAACTTGTTTATGTCCTCAAACCCCTACAGTGGTATCAGAGCCAATTTCGCGTAGTATTGTTCAAATTAACTATTGAATCTTGGCTTATAATTTGGTTGTGAGAGATTCAATTGATTTGATTAATTTGAATATTTGAGATCCATTAGAAACATGTTTAGGGTTTTTCAATTTATGAATTTAATTTGTTGAATTATGAAATTGAGTTTTTGATTTATTTAAAACCTTGTTGTTGTTTTATTTTATCGCCCTAAAACGTTTTCTAAAGGGCCCTAAGATATTTATTCCTTTGTTGACGATGAAAGACTCGATTGGAATAAATTGAAGGGATAATTTTAAGAATCCAGAAATTAATTCCATTGTTAACGATGAGTTCTAAAGTGTTAGAACAAGACTTGATTGGAATGAATTTTAAGAATCCTAATAATTAATTTCATTGTTGACGATGAGCCTTAATTTAATTAGGGTAAGACTCGATTGAAATTAATTGAAGGGTAAAAGAAAAATCGTAATGAAAATCACGAAAAACCTCTGTATAAAGTTGAAACCGGCCGGTTTACATGAAACCTACCGGGTTCACATGATACGGGTTGATGATGTAAATACGAAGCACACGTAACCCATCGGTTTGGATGAAACCGATCGGTTTAAGGCTAGAATCGACGCAAGCATGGGCTAAACCGCCTTGCTCAAACCCAAAACCGTCGGTGTAACTTGTGAACCAAGCCGTTCACCTGTTACACCGTTCCAGTTTGTTTTGGTCTTTGCTCGGTTGGCCTCTTGTGCTTAGTTTGATTCTAAACCATCGTATTTTTGGGTTTTTATGTATATTTTCTATTTTTCATCGACTAAATAATTTGAATTGAGTTTGATTATGAATTGTTTTACAATCAAGGATTGTTTTATAATTATGAATCGAAGTGAGACTCAATTTGAAATATGAATTGTTTTGACAATTATGAATCATTGATCGGCTTAAGTGATCGGTTTATGTTGAAACCGACCCGTTTAGCGGCGATTTTGAGAGTGATTCTAAATTCGACGAGTTTTGGTGAAAACTACGAATTATTTAAATCACGATTGTGAATTGTTATAAAACTACGAATTATTTAAATCACGATTGTGAATTGTTATACAATTACGAATTATTGTATACAATTATGAATCGAATTTTGGTATAATTTACGATTATTGAAATGTTGTACAATTGTAAATTGTTATACAATTATGAATCAAAATTTGAAGCATTGTTTTATTTCTCAAGTTTGAAAAGGAGTTTTCTAAGAGAGGGGAAATACAATGCTCATTGGAGGTCAAATTTAGCTTGACTTGCAATGAAGATTAATTTGGGTACCATGCTTTTCTTAATAATAAATTGAGATTTGCATGCTTAGAATTCATATCTTTAATCCCTCCGGAATATTAAGCATTGTCTTTCCACATTTGAACACCACAATAAATTTGCTTCACTAAGCTAAGTATCGCCAAAGCTTGCTTAGGTGCAACGTAAATTGAGTGGAGAGGTGAGTAATAGTTTCATCGCAATAAGTTTGCTTTATTGGTTAAAGTGACCGCCAAAGCAGTGCTTCGCCAGTACCGTAAAATGAGTGGATGTGTAACCGTTACTCATAAGTTCTTTTTGGTTCGCTTAACGAGGCCGTCAGGTGAGGCCTGAGCCTTGAGGCAAGAGGTCGTTTTCATGTCATGACTAACCGACCGACCAAGAATTACATGGAGATGTAATTGACATGCGAGGATGTCTACCTTTATATTTTATGTTTTGGGCGATGAGCCAAAACTCACTCAGGACACTTAATATTTGGGATCTTGGAATAATTGTACATGTATGAGGGGAACATGTTCAATTCATATTAATTATCGTTCGTGTTGCATATATTTGGTCATATGTTATCACAATTTAATAAACGAGCAGTTTAAAATGGTTCAAACTCATTGATTGGTGTTTTGAGAAAGAGTTCTCAAAAGTGAGAGATATGATTTGTCCTTATAAAGGAATTTCATACAAGCTAAAACCAATGTTAACATACAGCTTGGATTGTGTGGTTAAAGTCATGGTGATGGCTCTACGTTTCAATTAAACAATCGTCTAATTGAGGGAAAATTGTTCCCATTAAGTAAGAAAAATAAGGGAAACTATCCAATTAGCTTGCACGTCATACGTTGATGACAAGATTATAAAGATAATCTAGAATGATTGGATATTTCTATTAGTGTTACTGAAAATCGTTTCAGTTATGCTTCAAGTTAAAGTCGGTTCATCATGAATGAAACATGTAACTTGAATTTCTTATTTAATAGTATAAGATGCTTTAATTAGCATATGATACTCAATATAATTAAACGTCATATCAAGAAGGCCAAATTATAATGATATTTGAGTTCATTAGGTAAATGGCTTGAGATATTGGACTTAGACGATGTTAAAGGGCTTAAAGTTCGGTGAGTTAATGATTGTTATCATACCTAAAGCCTAAGCATGGTTTAATTGAGTACGTAAATATTTGTCATTAGTAGAATGATTTAATCATTGATGTAATGATAAATTAACATTGGAAGAGCAACTCCTAGAATTGTCTAGAAGATCTGTAAATGAATTTGAAGTAGTGACTTCAAATATGTATGTTGTGAATGTAAAAATCAATATTCTACTTTTGGTATGAGATACCAAATGCAGCTCTTACATTAATAATGTAGTGAGTTCGAGAAGAGTAGAGTAATGACAAAAGTAAAGTGATTATGTATATGAAATGAACACATTTTGTTTTTCATCTACATAAAAGGGATCACTTGACTTAATTTTAAAGTTTAATGCTAAGATTTGATAAATTGTTATTCATGTACCTAATATAAACAAGGCTTGAAATTCTGGTTCATATTCAAACATGAATAGAATTTATGTGTTTTTGAGCAAACGTTGTTGCTCAAGTACCTTGCTAATATACAGTACTAAAAGACTAACTTTAATGTTGGGTCTTATATTCTTAGTAAAAGGCAACTTATTTCATAACATAATGATCAGTTGAGTACAAGTCTTACATTTTGTGTTTCACTAATATGGCACGTCTTTAAGGTTGTAAAGATGATAAAATGGCGTCTTCTACTTGGTTTAGTGGGAGGACTGTCGATTTGTTTGATCATACATATACGAGATATGTGTGCATCAATAGTCATATTGTGAGAAAGTGAAATTCGTTTATACTTCACTACATTTACTACGTTGTAGTTTTGTGGTCATGTTCATTTAATGATGAAACGTAAATCTGAAATAGTTTGAGAATTTCAAGGATATTCGGATGGAAGTATATGATCGACTTGATGAGTTGTTCAAGTAAGGCAGAGCTCAAGAAAATCATTTGTGATCATCATAGAAATTAGTAAAATGAGTTTCACATTGAATCTTTTAAGGTTCGTTCTACTATGAATCACTTGGATCTTAATGATATTTTGGAGGCTTATGCACTATAAAGTCTACGTACACGAGTAAGATTATGTCCATACAAGTTGGTAAAAGACATGATATGGGATATGGATTGAAAAGTTCCTAATTGTCTTTTATGATTTGAGTTTTGAAGTTACAAAAAAAATTGTTTTCTAAAACTTAAGCTCAAAATTCCAACACATGCTATTATGAGGTATTCTTAAAGGATATACATTCTACCACTTATCCAAAGAACAAAGTTATATTTTGTTACGTGGATTTATCAGTTTCTATTTGAGATATGTGATCTCTAAAAGAAACGGTGGGGGAGAATAAATGTCACGTAAGTTTGACCTATAAGGAAGCATTGATGGGCTAGAACTCCGTATATATATGAAATATGGATGGACATAAGATATCTATTGCTATGATGGATATATGATGTTAACGAGCACGGTTGGTAATTAAAGTTTGATCATATAGTAATGACTATATTGGAGATTATTTACCATATGCTTAAATCCATGAAACTAGCAAATGTTGTCATAGTCTCATAAAATGAGATTTGGTGTTTGAGTGTGAAAAACAGTTTCACATCAATAAAATGCGCTAGTTGTTTGTGAAAATTTCAAAATTGTTTGAAATAAGTAACTTGGAGTTGAAACCTTTGTTCTTGAGATTTTGGTTTAAAAGGCGTTTTGATCCATTTAAGACAAAGAAAGCTATTTATTTGTGTACATGAAGATTAGTGGGAGTGCATATGCATTTACAGCTTGTTATGTTCATGACATATTTCTTTCATTGTTTGACTTTTATTGCTTAAAGTATTTTGTACTTAGCATAAAAGTTCTTCAATATGTTCTTATGAGAAACACAAACCAATCAAATGCTATCCAATGAATGTTTCCATGTGTTTAAGAAGCCTTGAGGAAATCCTATGTACTTGAAGAGTCATGAGGAAATCCTATGCGCTTATGAAACCTCGAGAAATCATTATGAGATACAAATTGTGATAAAATAAATCATTGTAAATGTGTTACAAGTGATTTAATTTTTCATACAAGTAAAGGTGGTCTTTGATGACTATCTAGGTACCTCTTTGTTTATATGAAATGAGTTATGCGTTGGAAACGGTTCCAAACATAAAATGATGACTAATGCAAAATGTCTTGTTGCTGGTAAAGCAAATGATAGATGTTTGATTTATAAAACATTAGCACACTCGAATAATATTGTTTATGAAGCGCCTTATTGGTGCTTATGAAACAAAATCAGTTTATCTTATTAAGAGAAGGTAAATTGTGTATATGCAAATGTTATAACTCGATGCAATGGTGATTGCATGTCACGCACAAATACCTATTACGCAACTGGAAACATGTTGTTGCGAATTGTATAAGACGCATGGGTGAATGGTCTTGATACTAATAATAGGTGTTTACTTAAGTGAGAGTTATTTACGAGAATTGATATAAATGTCGCATTTATTTAAAATGCAGTCCCAAAATAACAATAACATCGATTGATAGGTTTACTAAGTACGTGACTTAGTATGTGAAACCCTATTAAATGGAGGATGTAGTTATTTTGTCTCTAGTCAGAGTATTATGTTGGGACGAATCGAATACTTGAAAATGACTAGTATGTGAGTTGGTTGATGACTACGTTCCACGAGTCATAGGTAACGATGTACCAAGCCAGACACATAGGTGTGTATATGAGGATACGCACTAGACTGACCCGCCGAGAAGAACTTTACTAAGGATTCGCCTAGTGTCAGTAAAGGTTCTTGGGAATTGTTTGATTGTTTGGTCTTTTGACCTGAGTCTTTGACTATTCTGTACATGTGAAGTGTATACTTTGATACTATTCCTCGTCATCTGTAAAAAAGGGACTACGGATGGTCATTGGGTATGCATGAATAATGTGATAGGTTGTGGTTAGACAAGATGGGATTTGCTCCTCTCTTGTTAGAGAGTTTATTGTTTCTTGGCCCCTCGAAAAGTATGACTTGTGTAAATCCGTGGCCGCGGTCGGATGGAATGGTTTGTCATTCATCTGTCTTTTGAGAAGTCAACTCGGAGATTCGAGAAAACGATTGAGACATATGAGGATGACACTTAACCTACCTCATTCTCAATTGGAGACAATAGTAGCAAAGAGACTTATTGATATTCTTATAGGGACATGTACAAGTGGGAGACTGAAGGAATTATGTCCACTGTCCTATAATAATTAATCCGCTTAAGTCTATGTGGTGAACACGTCTTGCTAGAGACCAATGTTGATCTGATACATAAATAAGTTATGTGTCTAATAGCTCTTAAGTGGGCCCATTGGGTCACACACAAATGTACAGGGTAGTTAAAATATGAGTAGAACTCATTAATTAATTACCGGGTCCAAAGCTAGTTTGGCCCAGCTACAACTCTTAGGTTTATGGAAACCTACTAGGATTAGGTTTATGGAAACCTAGATCTTCCTCTTTACTATATATATGGGGTTCTTGTGAAGGAATTATTCATTCAATTCAACTCAATTCAATTATGAGAATACTCCACATATTATATAGAGAGAAAATAGTTTCTCTAGAGAGAGGTTGGTAAATCCTTCGGTACTAGCATACCAGTTGTAGCTCCGTACGTGTGGATACTAATGGAGGCATCACAATTGGGGTGTTAATTATTATTATGGGATTATTATTATTATTCCGGGTTCTCAAGGATTTCTTATATTCTACATACTTCTTATTATTATATTATTCCGCTGCGAGAAGGTATGTAATTCATCTTACTTGTATTTGTTAATTCGTTCAATACTTGCGATTTGATCTTGGCTAATTGGGTTTGTATAAAACTTGTTTATGTCCTCAAAACCCTACAAATGGAAAACCATTTCAAAAACATACATAGTACGAAATAGTTCAAATTATTACAACAAAATATAAAACTAATAGGGCCTAACTTTACATAGCCGCACAGGGCCCCCAAAAACTCGGGGACGGCCCTGTTTTTGATACACACAATGATGCGTGAACATGCATTATTCCACAATGCTCCAAATAGGTGAACTTTTGTTTAGTACACAAAACCATAATTTTAATGGTCCTTGTTAAAACCTGAAACTATTTGCCAAGTCTTGAATAATCTGAGAATTTTTCTTGAAATCATCTTCTATTATTTTTTTAATGATATTATTCTCCTTTGGTCTTCGACGCCTTGTAAAAGATCAAATTTGATTTTGCTACTTGATGCAATAAACATTGCCATAAATGTATCACTTTTCTGTGATTTGCTATAGTCGTTATTGGCATTTTGAGCCAAACATTTATGAGCTAAAGCTAAATAATATTGAACAATATTTCCTTGTTTTGTCCTGGAGAACCATGGACTCAAAACGAGCACTATCTGAATGATCATCCTCATTACTGAGATAAAGGAAAGTATTAGTTTATTCTGAAATAAAATCAATGGTAGCGCTACAATTGAGCTTCTTGATGTCTTTAGTTACTCTAAGCATAGTACCCTAGAACAGTGGGGGCCTAGGATTTGACGCGAGGGGGGGCACCGTACGCAAAATAAATAAATTGTACGACAAAAATTAGGTGCGATTTAAAAAAAATGTACTTAATCTTTTAAATCATCCAATAAATACAATCGGCGTTGAGGTAGTTTTTTTTAATTATGTCTTAATCATAATGCGTCTAATACATGCACCTACCAAGGTATTAAAAATATATATCATAAAAAAAAAAATGGTGTTAAAAAAATTAATTAGACGAAAATAGAGAAACATATTGCGAGACAAAATAATAAAAAGCTCAATTTGAAGATAATTTTCATAAATTATATTGAAATGTTTGGAAAACAAGAAAAAAAAAGCAAAAGGGTGTTCCACGAACCAACTAAGCGACTCCAACTTGATGTTCTATAATTGTTACAAATAGTACTTATTTGTTTTTTTAGAAAAGGAATTGGGGGCGGGGGCACGGGCCCCCCTTGTCCCCCCCAGGCCCGCCCCTGCCCTAGAAGCCATAATATAATTCTCGTTTTAAACAAAATAATTTTTCTAGGGTATAACCTATTTTGGGATAAAAATTTCATAACCAAGAATAAAAAATTCAATAAAAAAATTGCATTTGAATAATTGGATATTTTCCTCTAAAACTTTTGGACCATTTATTATAGAGATCTTCAAATAATTGAAGTATTTTTTCTTTTGATGTGTCGTAAAATTGCCACCATTTTATTAACCAGGGTGGTAAAGTTTGGTTATAATTGTCTTTCGCTAATTTTTATAAACCACGTATGACTTCTTTTGTCATTCTCATATAACAAAAATTTATCAAATGCTTGGATATATTCCCAATAATTGTACTCAATACAAGATCTTTTGTTTATCAAGATTTTGGTTTAAGAGGGGTGATTCCTCATTCTTCGCCGGTTATAACCTTTCTAATTACAATTTTTGAGAAATTATAAATTTCTTTGTCATTATCAGTTAATGATTAATTTCACAACCACTTGATAAAAGTATGTTTTCATAAAAAAATCGGTTTTTAAATGATTTCATCAACTAATTGTTATTTTGTGAGATGTCTCTCACATATAAGTCAGGGTTGATCTTCCCATCTTTTATCAAACATATTGAGAGAGAGTAATCATTTTCTCTCGGTTTTTAACCATTTTTTCTTTTTTCATCCATTGATTTTTTAATTATCTTTCTAAAGAAAGGAGTGGCTTTATTTTGTCCATGTTGTTTCTATAGTTTGAACTCTTCGAGTTCTTCTCTTTTAATGATTTTATCGTTAGTAATTTTAGCTATAAGTTTTTTGCTTTCATGTTTGATCAAGATATTACTTGGTCTGGATTCTTAACTGCCTTCCTTATGAGGAGACTATTTTTGTAACAACCTGGTTTTTCGTGACTTTAATTAAACTAAGGCGGAAAATTAATTAAGTCTATATATTACAAAACCAGCTGTTATCGTTTAACAAACTCAGTATACATAATACGAGTTTATAGATAAAACAGAGTATTTAGATTACAAGTCCTCTCAAAATAGATTACAAAATAAGGCCTTCAAATCCCCTGATAGATCGACGGTCAAGACTAAAATTTTGCATTAAACTCTCATCATTTTCCCGCACACTCTTTCGACACATGCAATTCTAAAGCAATATGCGATATGAATAATAAATAAATGAGGAAAACAAATAGCAAGTAATGCAAGCAAAAACACATAAGGAGATCATGATGATTTAGTACGAGTATAAACCAACCAAATAACATACCACGCTCACAGATAAACATACACAACAAATCACATTCCAATACTCAACCAAATCATTCAGATAATCATCAAACAAACCAGGAAATGCATTCAACATGTGATAACAAATGAGTCTTCGTTAGTAAGGCGGAAGCATGCAGACATAATCCGCGCGATAGCGATCAGGGCCAACATAACTTGGACATGGTCGATGTGCTAAAGATATCTAAGGTAATAAGGGCGATTCAATCCCTTGTCTAATGTATGCATACACTACCTATCGAGGATCATACGTATTCGCTTATTCAAAAGGTATCACCGACGAAAAAGTTCGACTATCACCAGAGGCGGTACCCCGGATGGCTGGCGTTTCCAATTACTAATATATGGGCCCACGGAGATATCAAGGATGCCCCATCTCCGAGGTTGTATATACTGTGTCGAGTAGCGATCTCAAGATCGTTATTTCGCCTTGGGCAACTCGATAGGGAGCCCAAGTCCCCATATACACTACCTCGTTAACCCAATTTCAAGAGTCGCAACATGGCGAACAATCCTAGTATTTTATTCAAGTACTCGCTTTCAACTTCTCATTCTCTTGCTCATAAATAACAATAATGACAAACTTGTATCATAAATATAACGTCAAACTTGTATAATGAAATTTTAGTAACAACATGATTCTTGGTGAAAGCAGACACATAGAAAAACTTAATTATTTATTTTGAGTCCGCTCAGAATTTTAAATATTTTTCACTATTCATTATTTTACTATTCAATCGTATTTACTATTCATCGATTTACTATTCATCGTATTTACTATTCATCGTATTTACTATTCCTCGTATTTATACGTATTAGTATTTTCAGATTCCGTATTTGTACGTATTTTTATACTTCGTATTTTATTCGTATTTTATACGTATATGTATTCTTATACTTAGTATTTTTTATTTTATTTTCCTTATACTTAGTATTTTTATTTTATTTTCCTTATACTTAGTATTTTTATTTTATTTTCCTTATACTTAGTATTTTTATTTTATTTTCTTTATACTTTAGTATTCATTACTTGACTTTATTTATACTTAGTATCTTTATACTCTTATACATTTTTTTGTTATACTAAGGATATTTTAGAAAATAAAACTAAGCTTTTTATTTACTAAGTGTGAAATTCTAGTTTTAAAGTCGTTAGGTTCGTTTTGTATTCAGTGATTTGAAAAGTGATTTTGGAAGTGAAACTTAATATAATCTAAGTACAAAATTCTAGGGTCAAAGTTGTTAAGTTCATTTTGTACTTAGTGATTTTAAATAACATTTTAAAAAGTAAAACTTCGGTTTATTTAGTCGTGTACTTAACTAATCTTTTAGCGGTTTCCATTTTTAGCGAGGTTGTCGTAGTTCATTTTAAATAGTCCGTATGTCCACATCCAAATTTAAGCATAGGTAGTAGCACTCGACAAGATTCATTTTAATACGGGTAACGTTTATTTTTATCGGTTTAGTTGATTCTTTTTATTAATCTGCTCATTATGCAATCTAATATAATCCTAATTATAAATCAAATTTAGTAACTAAGTGATAAATTCATTTTGATCAAATTTAGCCCATTTAAATTAGGAATGTCGTGTGTATGTATATTATATCAAAATTGATTTGTTTCTTTTAATTTCTTAATTCCAACTTGTTAATTACTAATTAAATTATCTTAACAATAAACTAAAAAGTGATAAAATAAATTTAACCCCAAAATTGGCAAGGATGCCGTGGAGAATGAGGGTGGTTCCAAAATTTTCATTTTTCGATTTTATCGGTTTTTGACTTAAAGTTTTTATATACTAATTATTTAGTTTATGCTAAAACGATTTAAATTGATACTTAAAAACAATAAATAACTAAAACTTATAAAATTTATGAATCAAATTAATCACCTAAGTGAAGAACACATGAATGTGTGATGAATTTTAATGTTTTTCATATGAACATTATTTAGTCAAAATTTTATATGTTTATGAAATTTTCTCAAATTTTTCCTACAAGTCTATTTTAACTAGTCTAATCATAATATGTTATTTAGAAAAATTAAAACTAAAATTTGGTCCAAATAAGGCAAAAATGCCGTGTGTATGTATGTATGTATATGATTTTGATTTTTGATTTTTATACTTCTAATTCAAATACTAAATTACTTTATATCATTTATACATTTAACATATGTGAAAAACATAACAAAACATTAACACACATAAATAAAATCATCCAAACACAAGAATAACAACTAACATTCAAGAACACACATAATACATTAAAACACTTAAAAATTCATAACAAATTCATTTTAAATCCTAAACAAAAACTAATTATATTTTCATGTTCATTTTATTACAAGTATTTTAAGCATGTAATTTACAAAAATTAAAACGAAAAATTAAGTGAAAAATTTAAGGGTGGCCGTGGGTTTTTACATGTTACTCAAATATTATTTTTCGATTTTTGTCTCCTAATTTAACATATGAATACTAGGTGATATAATAAAACCATACATGCATCAAAAACAATAACACATAATCAAATTCGAGGCGCTTATCACATAAGTGTGCGGGAAGCACCTTAGTTAGGTTATGAGTGAAATAGATTAGCAGTTAATAGGGATCAATGATATGATCGAATTGGCTAAGATCGACTCCTCCACCTTGCTCCTCTTCTTTGATTAGGAGTAGTACATAAAAATGAAATACACAAGTTAGTAATTTAATTTAAAACTAAACTAACTATACTAAAATTTTCAAGTGTAGTAGTATTTAGTTTAGGTGATGTTTGTATTTAAAGTGATTTTGATTTATGTTCATTTTTAATTTGCATGTAAAGATAAGGAGTGAGTACTAAATATAAATGGTGAGGATTTATTTAAGTATGCTAATAAATTTAAGCAATTGCAATGAAAGTTTAAGGAAGAAATGAATTAAAGAGGATGAAGATTCAAGAGGTGTTCTTGAGGTTGGAGATGAGTTTAAGCTTACAAGTTCTTTGAGTATGAATTATTTAGAGAGAAAAAGAGTTAAGTGTTTGTGTCTTGTGCTTGTGTTTGTGTCGTGTGTGTGTAGTATGTAGTAGTAGTTGTTTTATTTTTTTGTAGTATGTAAGTTGTAGTATGTAAGTTGTAGTATGTAAGTTGTAAACTTGTGTAAGGAGAGTGAATGGATGCTTGAGACAAGGGAACCATGTGTGTAAGAGAGGTAGCATGTGTAAGAGTGGAAGGCATGCTTGTAAGAGGAAGGAAGCATGCTTGAGACAAGGGAACACTTGTGTAGGAAAAGCAAAAGGAAAAAGGAAGGCAATGTTGAGCATTGTGAGCTCAAAACTCGGCCAACATGGTCACTTGGCCCGATTTTTTCGTTTTTGAAATTTTCGATTTGCGCGTACGTGAAAAGTCTCGAAATGAAATATATAGTCTTGAAATAATGTTTAGAAGTGAGATCGAAAATAAAAATGAAAATAAACCTCAAAACGAATTCAAACAAAAATTTGGGTACTAGTTTGTCTCGCAACTTTGAAATAAAATTTTATTCGATCGAAATATATATTTTTTTTGTTGCATGTTATTGAATTAAATCATTACCCTCAAACGTCAAAAATTTTATCAGTTTGGGCTTAGTGTAACTCAATATATCGAGTTTTAGTGAAAGTGTTAGTTAAATCAAAGTGGAATAGTAATTTGATATTATTATTATATGTTGTGTTAGTAATAATCAATATGATTAAGCTTAAGCTACTTTAATTAGGTTTGGATTATGAGTAATTACATTTTAGAAAAGATTAGGTGACTTAATCATATTTAGGTGGCTTGGCCATTTAGTCAACGTTTGACCTCGATTTGCGTGCCAAAATTTGCCGTTGAGAAAATTGTCGAGGATTCTCCATTTGATTTATCGAGTTTGAAAATGTAAACATAAAGTTCAAATTCAAAGTAATTCAAAATGGTTTTAGTTTAGGTGCAAAAATGATTGTAGTGTATTGTTTTAGGAAATTCAGTGAGCGAGGATGATTATTTATTGATTTCCTAATTATAATTAACTTAACTTAACACGGGGTGTTACAATCCTCCCCCCTTAAAGAAGTTTCGTCCCCGAAACTTAAAGTACTCTGGGTGGTTAAGGTTACCTGTGCTAAACAAACCCGGTACTTTTCCTTCATCGAGGCCTCTGCCTCCCATGTTGCTTGTTCGTCTTGTCCCCTCAGAGAACCTTGACTAAGGGTATCGACTTGCGCTGTAAGAACTTGGTCTCTCTCGGAGAATCTCCACCGGTTTCTCCGAGTAAAGCATGTTGGGCTCGATGGCGATCACGTCGGGTGTAACAATGTGACTCGGTCGCTTCTATATCTTCCGAGTTGAGATACATGGAATACATCGTGCACCTTGGATAAGTTTACAGAAGGCGAAGCCTGGTATGCCACCTCGCCAATTGCTCAAGTATTTCGTAGGGTCCGATGTACTTTGGACTAAGCTTCCCTTTAGTCCGAAACGCCTTACCCTTTCATGGGTGAGACCTTTAAGAAGACCTTATCTCCAATCGTTGAACTCAATCTGGCCGACGGTGCTCGTTTGCATATTTCTTTTGGCGATCTTGAGCCGCTTGTAGTCGCTCGAATAATCTTTATGTGTTCAATCTGGTCTGTATAACTTGGGGTCCAAAGATCTACATTATCACTAGCGTCATCCCAACAAACCGGACTGCGACACTTCCTGCCATACAGTGCCTCAAAAGGAGCACACCCTAGACTAGCATGATGGCTATTGTTGTATGAAAATTCAACGAGAGGTAAGCTCTTTTCCCAGTTCACGTTGAATTCCATCGTGCATGCTCTCAACATGTCTTCCAGTGTCTGGATAGTTCGCTCTGTCTGACCGTCAGTTGCTGGATGAAAAGCCGTACTCATTTTCAATTTACTACCCAAAGCCTCTTGCAATTTCTTCCAGAAATGCGATGTAAATCTCGCGTCCCTGTCTGATATGATGTCGAGGGGAACGCCATGGAGTCGTATTATTTCTTTTTCGTAAGCTTTGGCCAGTTCTTCCAATCCCCAAGTCTCCTTGATCGGAACGAAGTGAGCTGCTTTAGTTAGACGATCTACAATAACCCATATCGCATCCTTGCCACCGCCGTCCCTCAGAACCCCATGATAAAATCCATGGATATGGAGTCCCACTTCCCTTGAGGAATTTCCAACGGTTGGAGTAGTCCTCCTGGTCTCTGGTGTTCAAATTTTACTTTCTGGCAAATCATGCATCTAGCCACGTACTCGGCGATCTCTGCCTTCATCCTTATCCACCAGAAACGTAATTTCAGGTCCTTGTACATCTTGTCTGAGCCAGGATGTACCGAGTAGCGGGTACTATGTGCTTCGCTGGCGATTTTGCGTTTCAAGTTCTCATTATCGTGTATGCACCACCGCTATCAAGCGTAGACTCGGGCCGGTGTAAACTTCAAACCCTTCTGCTCTTCCGATGGAATTCTTTCCTAATTTCCAACAATGCCGGTCTTCCCATTGTAGCACTCGGATGTCATGATATAACTCTGGTTCAACCACCATTGCATTTAGGTCTGTGTCGTCTGATTGTACCAGGTCTAAGCTCAGCCTTTTTAGATCCTGGACGATGTCTGAGGGAATCTCCCAAATGTTGTTCAGAGTGTGTTTTGTCTTACGACTCAGTGCATCGGCAACTACATTAGCCTTTCCTTCGTGGTAAAGTAACTCAATCTTGTAATCTTTGATCAATTCTAACCATCTTCGTTGCCTCATGTTCAAATCTCTTTGGGTGAAGATGTACATCAAGCTCTTGTGATCGGTGTAGAACTTAATGTCGACCAGTAGAGATAATGACGCCAAATCTTTAGTGCAAACACAACCGCGGCAAGTTCTAGGTCGTGAATTGGGTAATTCTTTTCATGCACCTTAAGTTGTCTGGATGCGTATGCTATTACCTTCCCCTGTTGCATCAAGACGCAACCCAAACCATTTAGTGATGCGTCACTGTACACCTCATATTCATCTCCATCGGTTGGCAAGGTTAAAACTGGGGCCGTAGTAAGCCTTGTCTTTAGTTCTTGAAACGCTTTCTCACAGTCGTCGCTCCATATGAACTTTGATTCCTTTTGTAGCAGTTTGGTCATTGGGCGGGCCACCTTCGAGAAAACAGGAACAAACCTTCGATAATAGCCAGCCAATCCTAGGAAGCTCCTGACTTCCGTGACTGTTTTTGGTGCTATCCATTCTTTGACCGCTTCAATCTTTGCTGGATCTACCATTACTCCCTCCTTGGAGATTACATGACCTAGGAACGCCACTTGGCCTAACCAAAATTCACACTTTGAAAATTTGGCATACCATTTATGGTTTCTCAAGATACTTAGGATAATGTGTAGGTGCTCGCGTGTTCTTCTTTATCCTGGAGTAGATCAGGATGTCGTCAATGAACACGACCACGCAGATGTCGAGATATTCATGAAAGGTCCTGTTCATTTGGTCCATAAATACTGCTGGGGCGTTGGTAAGGCCGAACGGCATTACTTTGAACTCGTAATGTCCGTACCTTGATCTAAAAGCGGTCTTTTGTATATCTTCTTACGAACCGCGATCCGATGGTATCACGATCTCAGGTCAATCTTGGAGAAAACTCCTGCTCCCTTAAGTCGGGTCAAAGAGATCGTCTATCCTAGGCGAGAGGATAACGATTCTTGATCGCCACCTTGTTCAATTCCCCAGAATCGATGCAGAGCCTCATGCTCCCATCCTTCTTCTTTACAAAGAGTACCTGCACCCTAAGGTGAAACACTCGGTCTTATAAATCCCAACTCAATCATTTCCTCCAATTGTTTCTTGAGTTCTTGAAGTTCGACAGCGCCATTCTCAGTATGGTGCCTTTGATATAAAGTCTTGTGCGGTGTAGATGAGGTCAATCGAGAATTCAACATCTCGTGCAGGAGGCATGCCTGGTAATACGTCTGGGAAAACATCGGGGTATTCACTCACGATTGGGATGTCTTCTATGCATAGGTTGTCCTCGACCTTAGTGATGCTGCAAAAATACACCTGGTGTCCCTTTTTCTCCATACTTCGAAGCTTCAGTACAGACACTAGTTTCACTCCCCCTTTCCTCTTCAAACTTTGATATGATACCTCCTTCCCTTGATTAGTTTTCAAAGTGATCTTCTGGTCGTGGCACTTAAATGTCGCATTATGACGAGCTAGCCAATTCATTCCCAGAATTACATCGAACTCGGGAAGGTCAAACAATACAAGGTCTGACAGGAAATCTGTGTTGTGAATCGAGATTCTTACATTATTGTATTTTGAAGAACAAGGAATGTTTTTACCATCTGGTAGTGATATGTTAGTTCTGATTTGTTCAGGGTTTGTGAGTTTGGATTGTTTGATAAATTTTGAGGATATAAAAGATAAAGATGCTCCGGTATCAAACAAAATGAAAGCAGGTACAGAATTAACCAAGAATTTACCGGTGACGACGTCGACATCGATAATATCATCAGACCCTTCTTCAGACTCGGTCAGGACGTAGACGCGTCCCTGAACCCTGACAGCTGGCGGTGGTCCCGCATTTGCCTTGGCACCAGTACCCCTCTTTGGGCATTCATTAGCCTTGTGTCCTACAACTTTGCACAGGAAACACACCACAGGTTCTCCATTACAGCGTTTCCCTGGGTGATTCTACCGACGCAAAGCGACATTGGTTTGTTCGGAAGGTCGGGACCCGGGAGGTTCTTGGTTGTTCCTTGCCACAAATGCGGTAGGGTTTCGGTTATGGTACAAGGGTCTGCCCGGGCTTTTATTACGGTTGTCTTGATTTTGGAACCCCGGGCGACCAAACATTGGCTTGTGGATGAAGCTAGCACTCGCCACAGAAGGCGTAAAGGTCTTCTTCTTCTTTTTCTCCTCAGCTTCTCCTTTTTGAATGGAGGCCCAGATACGCGTTGCTTTTTCGTAGGCTTCCGCGAAGTTCTTGCAGTTGAACCCGCACATATTGTTCCTCAGGCCGTTTTCCATGCCTCTTACGTAACGAGTCGCAAGTTCCTCCTCGTTAGTTATAATCCTAGGAGCGAACTTGGACAGTTCTTGATATTTTTCCGTGTATGCCTGTAGGGACATATCGCCCTGTCTTAGGTTCCTAAACTCCTCTTCCTTATCCCATTTCAATTCTTCCCCAAAGTATTTGTTCTCTAACAGGGTCCTGAACTCGGTCCAGCTGTAGATTCTTAAGGGAAAGGTGGACCTGATTAAACGCCACCAACTGTTGGCCTCTCCCTTGAGGTAGTAGGCCACCACGTTCACCCTCTCGTTAGCTGGAGTCTTGCTAAGTTCTAGCAACTTCTCCATCTCTTCAATCCACTCTGTCAAAACTGTGGGGTTGACAGAGCCAGAATATGGTTGAGGTCGATGTTTGGAGAATTTCTCGAATGCAGACTGATTGTTTCCGCCACCCTGATGTTGGTGCATATTTTGTGCAATTTTTGTGATTGCATCTTCGAACCCTTTTCTCCTTGCTTCTTCTTCAGCAAAATGTTGGGCGAAGTTCGGGTTATCCATGTTGTTTAAGTTGTTTGCATCCATTCTGAAAATAAAATAAAATAAGGACAAGGCTGTATAAATTTTGAGTGGTTCAAAGATAGACATCATATAACATGCAAGGTAAAAGACATTTCATTGATAATGTAAAAGGTTTACATCAAAACGTTACAAGCCTCCTAATACATTCTCTATGAAATGAACTAAGGTGAAAACTTAGACATAAGTTCACAAAATAACATAAAGTTTAGATACATTCTCAAGAGATATGAAATTGAATCGAGAATGACAAAAGATTAGCCCTAAATCCTAGGCAAATTTTGAGTAGCGATGCTCCTCCTCCGCGAAGCTATACTTATACTTAACAGCATAAGTCATGTCGCTCAAACCGAGTTTGAAATCCTCCCAGCTCAGGTAGTACTCACCCTCAAGTATAGCCGTGGAGCGTAGTCGTCTCCACCATGCTTTGGCCTCCTCGTCTAGGCACGCAGCTGCTAGGGAGGTTTTCCATTCCTCTCTAACGGAGTGTTCCAGGAACCTCGCATTCATACTCCTGATCCATGGGTATAGTGTCCCACTGATCCCCTCAAATGTCTCAGGTTTTCCCTGCATGGACGCCGATCACATCTCAGATATTCCGAGGATCGGCGGAGATGATCAGGAATTCGATGTTCCATATACGGAGTCTTAAGTGCCCTAGTCTTCCAGTCGACTTCCGCATTGCTCGAGTCCTGTGATCTCTTCCAGGACTTCAATTGTTGACGTCGCGCGTAGGCCTCGATGGCTTTCTTATGTGCCTTCTCTTTTGGTGTCCATTCGTAGTACTTTACCGCACGGTAGTCTCATCTCAAATCAATTTTGATAAGGTAATTTAAATGAGATTTGGAAGTACACCATGTATGTAAAATTTTAAAATAATGAATTAAGAAAAGCACATGACTAGGTAGTAACATAACGTCTCCATATATATAAACATATACATGGGTAAAATATTACATTTCAAGGAATATAATACATAAGTTCACCAAACGTCACATCCGAATATAACACCCATAGTCAGTAGGAAAAGAAGACGATATTAAGATCGTTCTTAGGATGGTTAAAGTTGGTTACATATATCTTACAACCGGAGTCCAAAGACCCTAAATATGATTTGCATGACTCAAGAGTCTCCACGATAGGAGATCCTCTCCTGCATCGGGAGTAGTTCAACCGGCAATGGAGGATAGTCGTGCCTTAGTTCTTGATACATCAAGTTCTCAAGTAGTTCTTCGTGCTCCATCCACCTGGTGGTTGCATCTCCCTTAGAAGTGGGTCGGGTGACACATGCGATCCATATATCGATCGTGAATCCAGGAGGAGTCGCCATCCTAGTGGTGTCCAAAACTCGTCAGACGGGTGGAAGCTCTCAATCGCCAGGGCCTAAGCCAATGCCCTTGGTGTGGTAGGGTCTGGTCGTCGAGATCCCATTAGCTTCCACGTATTGCTCTATGACGTGGGAATGGTTACATATATATGCATCTCGTGGCATCATCGGTGGACGTTGTGGTAGATTGTTACGGGAGGAACTGTAGTACGTCATCCTAAGGGCCTTTGTCAAACTAGAGTTAGCCATAGAGCAAATAGCAAGTAAAGAATCATAAAGTTAAGATTCTAACGCTCATCTAACTAGTTTATTATTATTTGGCCTGGCCCCAAGATTCTACCCTTCTCACATTTTAAAACTGATCTAAGTTATTATTTTAGCGATCTAGAGATTTCTAATTCATTATTTGATCCTATAAGTCTATGCCTGACATACTATATGAATGTCCGCCTGTGTGTCGCCTCGCTTATGTGAGATAACTTTAAGTCATTCACGGTCATAAGACGACTCGATAATTAATCAGAATAACCTGGTTTTTCGTGACTTTAATTAAACTAAGGCGGAAAATTAATTAAGTCTATATATTACAAAACCAAATTGTTATCGTTTAACAAACTCAGTATACATAATACGAGTTTATAGATAAAACAGAGTATTTAGATTACAAGTCCTCTCAAAATAGATTACAAAATAAGGCCTTCAAATCCCCTGATAGATCGACGGTCAAGACTCGGGGTACCTGCATTAAACTCTCATCATTTTCCCGCACACTCTTTCGACACATGCAATTCTAAAGCAATATGCGATATGAATAATAAATAAATGAGGAAAACAAATAGCAAGTAATGCAAGCAAAAACACATAAGGAGATCATGATGATTTAGTACGAGTATAAACCAACCAAATAACATACCACGCTCACAGATAAACATACACAACAAATCACATTCCAATACTCAACCAAATCATTCAGATAATCATCAAACAAACCAGGAAATGCATTCAACATGTGATAACAAATGAGTCTTCGTTAGTAAGGCGGAAGCATGCAGACATAATCCGCGCGATAGCGATCAGGGCCAACATAACTTGGACATGGCTGACAGGCTAAAGATATCTAAGGTAATAAGGACGATTCAATCCCTTGTCTAATGTATGCATACACTACCTATCGAGGATCATACGTATTCGCTATTCAAAAGGTATCACCGACGAAAAAGTTCGACTATCACCAGAGACGGGTACTCTTGATGGGTCATGCGTTCCAATTACTAATATATGGGCCTACGGAGATATCAAGGATGCCCCATCTCTGAGGTTGTATATACCGTGTCGAGTAGCGATCTCAAGATCGTTATTTCGCCTTGGGCAACTCTGATAGGGAGCCCAAGTCCCCATATACAGCTACCTCGTTAACTTCGAATTTCAAGAGTCGCAACATGGCGAACAATCCTAGTATTTTATTCAAGTACTCGCTTTCTCAACTTCTCATTCTCTTGCTCATAAATAACAATAATGACAAACTTGTATCATAAATATAACGTCAAACTTGTATAATGAAATTTTAGTAACAACAGTTCTTCAGGTGAAACAGGACACATAGAAAAACTTAATTATTTATTTTGAGTCCGTTCGTAAATTTTAAATATTTTTCACTATTCATTATTTTACTATTCACCGTATTTACTATTCATCGTATTTACTATTCATCGTATTTACTATTCCTCGTATTTATACGTATTCGTATTTTCGTATTCCGTATTTGTACGTATTTTTATACTTCGTATTTTATTCGTATTTTATACGTATATGTATTCTTATACTTAGTATTTATTATTTTATTTTCCTTATACTTAGTATTTTTATTTTATTTTCCTTATACTTAGTATTTTTATTTTATTTTCCTTATACTTAGTATTTTTATTTTATTTTCTTTATACTTTAGTATTCATTACTTGACTTTATTTATACTTAGTATCTTTATACTCTTATACATTTTTTTGTTATACTAAGGATATTTTAGAAAATAAAACTAAGCTTTTTATTTACTAAGTGTGAAATTCTAGTTTTAAAGTCGTTAGGTTCGTTTTGTATTCAGTGATTTGAAAAGTGATTTTGGAAGTGAAACTTAATATAATCTAAGTACAAAATTCTAGGGTCAAAGTTGTTAAGTTCATTTTGTACTTAGTGATTTTAAATAACATTTTAAAAGTAAAACTCGGTTTTATTTAGTCGTGTACTTAACTAATCTTTTAGCGGTTTCCATTTTTAGCGAGGTTGTCGTAGTTCATTTTAAATAGTCCGTATGTCCACATCCAAATTTAAGCATAGGTAGTAGCACTCGACAAGATTCATTTTAATACGGGTAACGTTTATTTTTATCGGTTTAGTTGATTCTTTTTATTAACGGTTCATTATGCAATCTAATATAATCCTAATTATAAATCAAATTTAGTAACTAAGTGATAAATTCATTTTGATCAAATTTAGCCCATTTAAATTAGGAATGTCGTGTGTATGTATATTATATCAAAATTGATTTGTTTCTTTTAATTTCTTAATTCCAACTTGTTAATTACTAATTAAATTATCTTAACAATAAACTAAAAAGTGATAAAATAAATTTAACCCCAAAATTGGCAAGGATGCCGTGGAGAATGAGGGTGGTTCCAAAATTTTCATTTTTCGATTTTATCGGTTTTTGACTTAAAGTTTTTATATACTAATTATTTAGTTTATGCTAAAACGATTTAAATTGATACTTAAAAACAATAAATAACTAAAACTTATAAAATTTATGAATCAAATTAATCACCTAAGTGAAGAACACATGAATGTGTGATGAATTTTAATGTTTTTCATATGAACATTATTTAGTCAAAATTTTATATGTTTATGAAATTTTCTCAAATTTTTCCTACAAGTCTATTTTAACTAGTCTAATCATAATATGTTATTTAGAAAAATTAAAACTAAAATTTGGTCCAAATAAGGCAAAAATGCCGTGTGTATGTATGTATGTATATGATTTTTGATTTTTATACTTCTAATTCAAATACTAAATTACTTTATATCATTTATACATTTAACATATGTGAAAAACATAACAAAACATTAACACACATAAATAAAATCATCCAAACACAAGAATAACAACTAACATTCAAGAACACACATAATACATTAAAACACTTAAAAATTCATAACAAATTCATTTTAAATCCTAAACAAAAACTAATTATATTTTCATGTTCATTTTATTACAAGTATTTTAAGCATGTAATTTACAAAAATTAAAACGAAAAATTAAGTGAAAAATTTAAGGGTGGCCGTGGGTTTTTACATGTTACTCAAATATTATTTTTCGATTTTTGTCTCCTAATTTAACATATGAATACTAGGTGATATAATAAAACCATACATGCATCAAAAACAATAACACATAATCAAATTCGAGGCGCTTATCACATAAGTGTGCGGGAAGCACCTTAGTTAGGTTATGAGTGAAATAGATTAGCAGTTGTCGGGATCAATGATATGATCGAATTGGCTAAGATCGACTCCTCCACCTTGCTCCTCTTCTTTGATTAGGAGTAGTACATAAAAATGAAATACACAAGTTAGTAATTTAATTTAAAACTAAACTAACTATACTAAAATTTTCAAGTGTAGTAGTATTTAGTTTAGGTGATGTTTGTATTTAAAGTGATTTTGATTTATGTTCATTTTTAATTTGCATGTAAAGATAAGGAGTGAGTACTAAATATAAATGGTGAGGATTTATTTAAGTATGCTAATAAATTTAAGCAATTGCAATGAAAGTTTAAGGAAGAAATGAATTAAAGAGGATGAAGATTCAAGAGGTGTTCTTGAGGTTGAGATGAGTTTAAGCTACAAGTTCTTTGAGTATGAATTATTTAGAGAGAAAAAGAGTTAAGTGTTTGTGTCTTGTGCTTGTGTTTGTGTCGTGTGTGTGTAGTATGTAGTAGTAGTTGTTTTATTTTTTTGTAGTATGTAAGTTGTAGTATGTAAGTTGTAGTATGTAAGTTGTAAACTTGTGTAAGGAGAGTGAATGCATGCTTGAGACAAGGGAACCATGTGTGTAAGAGAGGTAGCATGTGTAAGAGTGGAAGGCATGCTTGTAAGAGGAAGGAAGCATGCTTGAGACAAGGGAACACTTGTGTAGGAAAAGCAAAAGGAAAAAGGAAGGCAATGTTGAAAGCATTGTGAGCTCAAAATCTCTACCAACATGGTCACTTGGCCCGATTTTTCGCTTTTGAAATTTTCGATTTCATACAGACGTGAAAAGTCTCGAAATGAAATATATAGTCTTGAAATAATGTTTAGAAGTGAGATCGAAAATAAAAATGAAAATAAACCTCAAAACGAATTCAAACAAAAATTTGGGTACTAGTTTGTCTTCCCAACTTTGAAATAAAATTTTATTCGATCGAAATATATATTTTTTTGTTGCATGTTATTGAATTAAATCATTACCCTCAAACGCCAAAAAGTTTATCAGTTTGGGCTTAGTGTAACTCAATATATCAAGTTTTAGTGAAAGTGTTAGTTAAATCAAAGTGGAATAGTAATTTGATATTATTATTATATGTTGTGTTAGTAATAATCAATATGATTAAGCTTAAGCTACTTTAATTAGGTTTGGATTATGAGTAATTACATTTTAGAAAAGATTAGGTGACTTAATCATATTTAGGTGGCTTGGCCATTTAGTCAACGTTTGACCTCGATTTGCGTGCCAAAATTTGCCGTTGAGAAAATTGTCGAGGATTCTCCATTTGATTTATCGAGTTTGAAAATGTAAACATAAAGTTCAAATTCAAAGTAATTCAAAATGGTTTTAGTTTAGGTGCAAAAATGATTGTAGTGTATTGTTTTAGGAAATTCAGTGAGCGAGGATGATTATTTATTGATTTCCTAATTATAATTAACTTAACTTAACACGGGGTGTTACAATTTTCACCTTCATCTATTAGAGGAATGAGCGCCACAACCACTGCCACGATGGGGTTCATGAAAAATCAAGCATTTAAACAGATAAACATTCCCTTATTAAGAAATTTGGGAGATGATTTTCGATACTTTTTAATTTTAAAGATATCAAAATCAAAAGGGGCCAAATCGGCATGTCATCTAGCAAACATTTGTTTGGAAACAACATATTTTTTTATTTTTTTTGAAACATGAATTTTTCTGAGCTATTATTTGTTTTGATTATAAAATTTTGATTATATAAATCATTTTGAAGTTTTAAAACACATCTAACCATTTAAAATTGAAAATGATTTATATAAATCATTTTGCTGAGATGAGTTTTAAAATTTCACAATGTTTTATATAATAAAAAATCTATAATCTGAACAAATTGCAGCTCTGAAAAATTCATGTTTCAAAAAGATTTGAAACATGATGGTTTCGTACAAATGTTTGCTAGATGATAAGCTCATTTGACCCCTTTTGATTTTGATATCTTTTATAAAAAAAAAGGCAGGAAAAATCATCACCCGGATTTCTTAACAAAGAAGTATTTATTTGTTTAAATGTTTAATTTTTCAAGAATGTATCGTGACAATATTCGTGATACTCTTTCCTCTAGCTAATAGAGGTAGGTACACTACAAAAAAACAGTTTAATTGCGACGAACCGAATCCGTCGCAAAACGACCTTAATCCGTCGCAAATGGCCATTTGCGACGGAATCTCCGACGAATACTGTCTGTCGTGCCATTTTGTCGCAAATTCGCAATTAATAAGTTACGACGGATATATCCGTTGCAAATTATTTGCGACGGACGACATCTGTCGCAATATAGTCAATCGCCACTACAATAATTTGTCACTTGCGCCACGGCAAAATTCGTGGCGCAAGTACTAAATTTCCGTGGATATGACACTTTGCCACGGAAATTTAAGTCGTGGCGCAAGTGGCTGTGATAAAAAAAATAGACAAAAAAAAAATGAATCGTGGCGAGATTTCAATTTTTGCCACGCATTATCCCGTGGCTAAATCAAAAGAGATGTGAACCCTTGACCTTTCACTTACAAGTTGATGTATTAACTATTGTGCCACTTAGAAATTATTGACTAATTACGCAATCAATAGTTACTTAAACTTCAATCTGTTTACTAATTTTGCAATTTAGCTATTATATTTGAAGATATATAAATTTATATTTTACACTATTAAATTTGAAATAGTAAATATTCTTAAAAATAATTATTTCTCAATATTATTTTAAATAAACGAGGTTATATATAAACATACTAGAGATAATTTTTTTGTACTTAATATTTATATGATTATATTATTCACTTCTTTTATATTGATCTCGTTTTAAATTATTTTTAAGCACTAACTATGATCCTTTTTTTTTTTTTTTGATTTATATGATGAATAAACTCCGTATTATTTTTTGTGTCAAAAAAAAATCTTAAAACATTATTTAAGAGTAAATGCCCTAATTTACCAAAAACAAGAAATAATCGTCTCTATCTTAGATATTTGTTTACACTTTTATTTTTAAGGTTAAAGTTATATTAACACTTACACCATTAACGTATTATAAATTTTTGATTATTAAACACATATGAGAAAAAAAAATATTATATATGTATTTTGCACATTTGAGTTGTGTTAACACGAAAGTTAATTTTAATTGTTATCTAACTTTTACACAAATGAAATTTTTTTTGATTTGATAAAAAAATAAAATAAAACTAGATATTTTTATGCACATATAAAATAAAATGATAGATTTAATAAGAAATTTATACTTTTAAATTTTTTTTTTCTTATTATCGTGTATTGGTTTATTTTAGCTTTATTATGTAACATACAAGTTATAATCTAATATAACTAAAAAAGGATTTTTTTGCCACTAAAAAAATGAGATCGTGGCAAATACTCACTTGTGCCACGGAAAAAAATGATAATCGTGGCTAAATGAATGTTTTTTCCATGATTTTAACTTTTTTCCGTGGTGCAAGTGATTATTTGCCACGACATATTTCTTCCGTGGCATAAATTTCTCCCGTGGCCAATCAAAATAGTTTTTTCTGCGGCCAAAGCAAATTATGCCGCGTTTCACTAATTCACGTGGCATAATTCGTGGCCCAAGTGTTAACTTGTTGTTGTGCGCGTCGCAAAATGGCTTAGGTAAATTCCGTCGCGTAGTTTGTCCAGTCCGTCGCAAATTTCTTTGCGATGGACGTATTCCGTCGCAAAGTGCCAAAGTCCGTCGCAAATTTTCAAGGTAATTTGCGACGGACTTCCAACACAAAAAATTATTTCCCTCGCAAACTTTTACTGGATATGCCGTAGCAATTCCAGTTTCAGCTTCCCCAAAACCTGCATTATACTTCCTCCATTCCGTTTGATTCTATACGTTTGACCAAAACACGGTAATTAAGGTAAAAGAAAATCAAGTGGGGTAGATAATGGAATTACTTAAATACCCCTACTTTATTGTTTGCAAGTGGGTTGAGTGGGTATTAGTGAAGGGTATATTGGTCTTTTAGTTTAATAAAGTAGAGACTAAAATAGAAATGTATAGAATTGATTGGAATTTCCGAAAAAGGAATATGTATAGAATCAAATGGAATGGAGGAAGTATTCATTTGCGGTGTCAATACACCCAAAATACGACATATTACAATCCAAATCAGCAAACACACAACACACATATGAACGAAACACAACATATATTAACATACGTTTGTCGTTATAAACGTTGAAAATCTAGTTGCTCAAATCGTCTTAAAGTTAAAAAATCTTCAAAGTTAAACAAATACAGACATCAATATAAGGGCATATTTGTGCCGCCACTACCACTACCACCGTCACTGTCAAACGGCCCACGCCTTAAAAGGTCAAAGTCGGCGCCTGTGTTGCAAGTCGGAGGAGGCTGAGTACTTAGGAGTTGAGACGCGATATACTCCTCAATTTGCGACAACCTTTGACTCATCGACCGGTTCTCCTGTGTTAGGCGTGTCAGAATTCCGGGAGTATACGAAGATTGCTCCCGGCGGATGAGTGACGAGGCGGCGGACGCTCGTAAAACATAGACGTGGCTAATCGGTGCCGTAAACACGTCCTCCGCCGACGACCTCATAGTACAACCGGTTCTCGTCGACGAGTGTCCGGCTGGGTAGTCTCGAGCTCCTCTACTCGGGGAGTGAAGCGGTCCCAATTTTAAAATAGAATATATAATACTCGTTAGTGTGGATACCCATATCCGTACCCTCCCAAACAAAACCCTGTGATGTATCACGGACTTTATTACGCATGCTTTAACGCTGACTTAAACGGTTCTAACTAATGTCGAATTCATTTTTGAGTCGTTTGAAATTTTAAAATGTTCAAGGTCGCTTCACATCGCTTTAAATAAATGTTCATTTTGTCCATTTGGAGTCTAGCTAGGTCCTTGTCCTGCTTCATTTGGCATGAGCTTCGCATTTGCACTACAATTAGCCCTTTTACATTAACAAGGTCTAATTCAGCATTCCTAAATTCCTAAATTTAGGCCCGGTAACTAAAACTGCTATTTAGCCCCCTCTTACACAAAATACGGCTTCACGTCTTACCTTATTTCACAAAAACTATGTAAACACACCCTTTTCATTTTTATGGTCTCGGCCCAAACTGAAGCCTCCAAACCCAGCCTTTGGCCCGCATTCCAAAGCCCTGAGCACCACAAAATATCTCAGAAATATCCTAGGGGTTTTCTTGAACCACACGTTTGAGATTATCACGTAATCTTTCAAAGATACAATTCAACCGAAACTAGGAAACTACGCAAAAACCACACCCTCGAACCGCATAAGCTTATGCGGTTTGGGGAGGCAACCGCATAAGCCTATGCGGTTTGCCCTGGCAACCGCATAAGGCTATGCGGTTCCTAGGCCTGTTTTTATCCCCGAATTTCTTAATTTCTCCGAGGTTTTTAGTATATATACACCCCTATACCCCGACCTCAGAACAACAATTCACAACCAGAATACATCTTTTACACCCTTTCACATTCACAAAAGCCTCAAGCACTCAAATCCTTGAGTTCAACACACCATCCCGTGTTGAATTCATCCTCCTTTTTAAGTTCGAGAAAAGCTCGCCTGCATCTCAAGCGCCAGGACTGTGTAGGTACCGATCCACTTGGATCAAAGCTTTTTCTTATTTTCTATGGACTAACAAAGGGTCTACACTTTAGCGCCCCCCCCGGCTTTGGCACCCAGCGCCCTTGGAATCCAAGTGTTCTACTTACTTCGGGTACACTCCATATCCGATGACACGCCAAAGTCGCATAAGCAACCGACCTTATAAAATAAACCAATGGACAATTGAACTTTATTTTATTTGCATGCATCTTGCACTTTCTTATTTTGCATTAAATCAACTTAAACAATGAATTCGACCTTCAACTGAACCGTTTTCGTTAACAAGTTAAACATGCTAAACTGAGGGTTTTAATCAATCTTTTTGCATCTGCATCTGCATTCTTTTACAAACTTATCGCACTTGTACGTAGCGATAACATTAGCTCAAATATCATCTTACAAGGATTGTTCTAGGTTAGTAGAGGCTATTTTTACATAGGCTTTTCTAAAAGGTTTTCATAAATCATTATTTGAATTAACTCTTTTTCTAAAGTACCTCACCTTGAATCCAACTGGTTTCACAAGCCTTAGATCTAGGGGTGTCAAGTGCTCCAAAATCTAGGACATGTTTTTAACTTAGAACATGGTAGCAGTTCCTGATTTCCGCGATAAGTAGGTGGCGACACCATAACAGTTCCCAAAGGTTTTTCAAACTTTATCTTTTTTAACTTTAAAATCCGCCCTTAAGCAAGACGCCGAGTTGGGTCCCCCGAACGCGGTTCCCGGGTTCCACAGTTTGGCGACTCCGCTGGGGAGATCTTATTTTTAAAACTTAAAACTAGCTTTTTCTTTTTAAAAATAAAGAGGTGAAACTTGAAAACCCTGAACAATCCAAGTATACATATTTGAGCTATGCACATTCGTTGAGAGGCCATTCCAGTTGGAATCTAGGCACCCTTTGCACCCTCGAGAGGTGGTTCCCACATGCAAGCTTGTCCACTCGATAAAGCACATGCCGGACTAGCTTTCCTCTCGCCTCCACGGCTTGCCGTCAGAACGGCTATCTCGACCGCCTCAAAGGTTCTCCCTTCAGAAAACCTATCGCCTGCCAGAAGGAAATGAAGGGGTTAAGTATCTGCCAAAGCGTACTCGAGGTAGTTGGAGGTGTACCCGACTGACTCATTTTTCACCCTTTTTGAGTCATACGTACGAGTTCGAGGCTATGCACTCCATGGTCTTTTTCAAAACAAGCACTTGCATTCATATCTTCGAAAACTCACTTGAAACGTTTCAAAGATAAATGAACCTAACATCTAACAAACTAACACTTTTCAAACAGAACTCTCGCGAATTTTTGAAATAAACTTTTTCAAAATTTCTTTTTTCACTAACAAGCAAAAACCCGAGCAAGGACTAAAACCCGAGCTCGTGGATTTCGATCCTCTAAGTCACATGGCCTAGACTCCGTTTTAACATCCTCGACTCGACTTGCGCGAGCCGAATCCTTCTCTTTTTACACATCCGACTCGAGCTCACCTCGGCAAATCACCGATATCAGTTCGACGGATGCAAAACAAAATCTTTTAACATCGAGACGAGATGTGCGCACGCATCCTCGCCTCAAAAGCTTCCCTTAGCAAAACCTTTTCGAAAATCTCCTTTTTCAAGCTTAAAAGGTCTTTCAAAACAACGAAATGAGCTAAAATGAATGCCTAGAATGAATGTGAGTCTAGTGGGTCGAGTCGTGTCGCTAATATGCAAAGTGGAATGCATGCCTCAGCTGAATACTCACCATGAATCGCATCATCACCCCTTCCTTCAAACGCTCCTCAAAGATGGCTAACCTCAATAGACTGAGAACTCTCCGTGACCGTGTTAATCAGCTCACCAAAGACATTGACAACTTGAAGGCCTTGCATCAACTTGAAGTTGCACGCTTAGAACAGCGCTCCAAGGCCGACAAGCATGTCTCCCTCCATACCCTCGTCACTCAACTCCAAGGGGACGAGGAAGATTTCACCCAATACCTCGCCCGTTGGAGGGAACTACTTGCCCAGGTTCCAAACCCTCCACACGAGAATGAGCTCATGTACACATTTCTCGGTAGCTTACGACCCGAGTGGCAAAGACACTTTGATTACGGCGATGCCGAGAATTTCGAAGAACTCATTGAAATCGGCATCGGAGCCCAAAGCAACCCCACAATTTATGACACTCGCAATCTTCCTGACCAAAGACCCGTCATAGATTGCTCCTACTTGGTCACACCCACCAACAACCAAATTAATGGAGTTTGGTTCAGTGATGACGAAGACGAAGAGTGGCCACCCACTAACAAAACGGTAGCTCAACTCTCGGCTACTCCTTCCTCGAATAAAAACAAAAACAACAAGAAGGGGAAGAAAAAGAAGGGCAAGCAGTCCGAAAACAAAGATCAAAAAGAAAAGGGCAAGCAGCCCGAGAAGGAAGACCAAGATGAGGTTTCACATCTCACACGCTCTGGTCGTCCTTATCAAAATATTTTCACAGATGAACATGCCAGAAAAGCAACTGCGGCCGAGAAAGGCAAGGCCATAGCCCAAGAGGATAACCCCTCTACAAATACACCTTCCACCTCTACAATAATTCCACCACCTAACACGAATGAGGTGCTTCAGAAGCAACTCATTCGCACAAAAGCCGATGTTTCCATCTGGGCCCTTCTACGAGACTCAGCAGAACATAGGAATGCATTCATTCGCGCTCTACAAATAGCGTGCGCAGACGCTGAGATCTCCCCAAATCAAATGGTCAGCCATGTCACGAGGGATTGGTTACCCGGAGCCATCACCTTCTCCAATGATGATCTCCCTGCTTTCGGACCAAACCACAACCTCGCTCTATACATTAGCGTAGAGTGCTTGAAGAAAACTTTGCCCGTATCCCTTGTTGACAACGGATCTGCAGTCAATGTTCTACCATTGGCCACCGCACATCGCCTCGGCCTATCCGATAAAGATTTCACCCCAAGCATGGATGGAGTCAAAGCTTTCGACGGAACCCGACGTCACGTGAAAGGAACCATTTCTCTTCACATACGCAGTGGTCCCATAGAAAGAAAAGTCGAGTTTCAAGTCATTGACGTGACCCCTTCCTATAACATACTCCTGGGACGACCGTGGATTCACTCCACTAAGGCCATAACTTCTACTCTACATCAGAAGGTTAAGATCCCTCTCAACGAGGAGATCATAACTTTGAATGCCTCAAACTTCCGAGCCCTTTTCGATACACCAGAAGAGCCCAATTCTGCCGAAATTGTGGCTGAACCCGCAGAAGACTTATGCGGTTTCGACTTCGAAGTCGGCGCTATCACACGTACACCAATCAAAACCTACAAACCTTTCAGAACAAAAAACAACAACAGCCTTTGGCTCACCATGGGTTTAGGCTATAAGCCCAAAAACGGCGACCAGGAGAAGATGGTTAAGGAAATCCAAAGACGAAAGTCAACCCACAAGGTCACCCTGCGACCTTACATCCTCGACCTGAACGCATATTTCACCCCCGGAGGAACGGTCGACGGGAATACTTCCCTTCGAGACATCATCCATTCATCCGAAACTTGTTTCTCTAGTGAGGCCGAGCCCAACACACTCAAGGCCTCACCGAGCACCAAAAACGAAGAGATTGTCTCCACGATCATGCGAGACCGTCACTTCGATCCTAACTTACTCATAGCCGACGCCACAGACAAAACCCTCAACGGATGGTGTAAGACGCTGAAATGGACCAACGCACAGGGTCACCACTTCCAGCTTATCACCGGTGAAGGACCACTCTTCGACCATGTCACTAATCTCAAAGACAAGGACGAGAGTGATTCCAACTCAAGCAGCTCAAGCACCTCCAGCGGCACAGAAGACGACGATGAAGAAGAAGAAATTCTTTTAAATTCTAATGCTCTTAGTGTCGGGTCATCTGTCGACCCATCTATCCTAGACTCTAGCTTTAGCTTAGATTTCCTTTTTACGGAGGCTAGCTCCAAGCAATTTTCTGATTCGTCGAATAATTCTCTTCAAAATAATGAAATGAATAAATTTGCTTACGTCTTGTCTCAAGCTAAAACAAACGACAAAATACAAACAAACAAAAATCAACAAGCAACAAACAACACACAAAATACAAAAGACACTAACCCATGCGAAGATGAACAAACAAATCAATCATTAAACAAATACATTGCAAACCTTGTCTCTCCCAAATCACAAGACTCTATCATCGAGGAAACCATAACCATAAACGTGGGAACCCCCGAAGAACCAAGGGAACTACAACTAGGAGCCTCACTAGATGAACACGAACGCACCCTTTTCACACAACTCCTAAGCGAATTCAAGGACGTATTCGCTTGGTCATACAAAGACATGCCCGGCATCGAACGAAGCATCGTCGAACACCGCATCCCCATTAAACCCGGTTACAAACCCATCAAGCAAAAGCTAAGAAGACTACGTCCCGAATGGTCACTTATGGTCAAGGGAGAAATCGAAAAACAACCATGCTTCTGCTTTCATCCAAGTCATCGAGTATCCTGAATGGGTCTCAAACATGGTCCCAGTCCTGAAAAAGAATGGCAAAATTCGAGTATGCGTTGACTTTCGCGATTTGAACAAAGCTAGTCCCAAAGATGACTTTCCATTACCCCATGTGGACGTCCTAGTCGACAACACCGCCGATCACGCCCTCCTATCCTTCATGAACGGCTACGCAGGCTACAATCAAATCAAAATGTCACTCGAAGACATGGCAAAGACGGCCTTCATTACACCGTGGGGCACATACTGCTACACGATCATGCCTTTCGGCCTAATCAACGCTGGCGCAACATACCAACGCACCGCTACAACCCTTTTACACGACATGATGCACAAAGAAGTCGAAGTCTACGTCGACGATATGATCGTGAAGTCAAAGGAGAGAGGTGGTCACATCACTAACCTCCGCAAGTTCTTCACTTGCCTACGACAATACAAAATGCGCCTGAATCCCCAAAAATGTACTTTTGGAGTTAAATCCGGTAAACTACTAGAACATGTAGTGAGCCAAAGAGGCATCGAGGTCGACCCCTCGAAAGTCAAAGCAATCCTTGAAATGCGACCCCCGGAGAACCTCGATGAAATTCGAAGTTTCTTGGGCCAAATCCAATACATCTCGCGCTTCATTAGCAAACTCACCATGATATGTGAACCGGTTTTCAAGAAACTCAAGAAAACCGATCACGTTGAATGGGACGAAGAATGTCAAAAGTATTTGACAAGGTCAAGGAATTGCTAACTAACCCACCAGTTCTACGACCACCCCAAGCGGATCTACCGCTATCCTTATACCTTACAACAACATCTACCGCCATGGGCGCCATGCTCGCTCAAGAAATAAACGGCGAAGAACATGCAATCTATTACATCAGCAAGAAATTTCTCGATTACGAAACTCGATATTCACCCGTTGAGAAAAGTTGCCTAGCTTTAGTGTGGTCATCCAAGAAACTCCGTCACTATATGCTAGCACACCAAACGAAGGTCTATTCCACAATGGATCCTGTAAAGTACCTCTTCGAGAAACCTGTACTTAACGGACGAATGGCCAAATGGACATTGCTCCTAGCCGAATTCGATCTTAAGTACGTACCCCTCAAAGCAATCAAGGGACGAGCAGTCTCCGATTTCCTAGCCGAAAATGCAATCAACGAACAACCGATCATCGACACAACATCCCTTCCAGACGATGGGATCTACAACATCAACCAAGAACAATGGGAGTTATACTTCGATGGCTCCTCCAACTATCGAGGATGTGGAGTAGGAATACTTCTCATATCCCCGAATGGCGAACACACACCCTTATCAATCAAGCTAGATTTCGACGTAACAAACAACGCCGCAGAATACGAAGCGTGCTTGCACGGTCTCCAAGCAGCGCTTGTACTCAACGCCCGCAATTTAAGAGTCTATGGGGACTCCTCCCTCATAATCAACCAAGTATCCGGAGTATGGAAAATACTTAACGAAAACCTAGCGTTATACCAAAACAAAATACAAGAGCTCATAAACGAATTCTATCACGTAGAATTCATACACCTCCCACGCGAAGAAAACCAATTCGCCGACGCGTTATCCAAACTCGCGTCACTAATCAACATACCCCCGGGAATGGAAACGCTCCCCGTTGTCGTGGAACGACGGAATGAACCCGCCTACATCTGTGACATTGAAACCGAGGAAGAACAAACCGACCCTTGGTACCAAGCAATCATCAACTACAAAACAAACGGTGAATACCCACCAAACATTGACAAACGAGCCAAGCGCGCCCTACGCCTGTTATCATCACACCGTGATGGAAATGGGCAAACTACTCAAAAAGACGCCACGGTGCCCTCTACTCTTGTGTGTCGATCACAAAAAGGGACACGAGATTATGTCCCAAGTACACGATGGCGAGTGCGGACCACACATGAACGCACGAGCCATGTGGAAACAAATCATAAGGCTAGGATGGTACTGGACAACCATGGAAGCCGACTGCGCGAAATATGTCAAACATTGCCATAATTGCCAAATCTTTGCAAACGTACAACACATACCTCCTTCACCACTATACAGTTTAACCTCGCCATGGCCTTTCTCCACATGGGGGATTGACGTCATTGGCAAAGTACAACCCGTGGGAGCAGGAGGACACTGCTTCATCCTCGTGGCCATCGACTATTTCACCAAATGGGTCGAAGCCGCATCATACCGTACGCTAGGCACAAAAGAAGTTGCGAAATTCATACAAAACAACATCATTTGTCGCTACGGCATACCCCACGAATTCATCAGCGACCAAGGCACACACTTCCAAGGAGAGGTCGAACCACTTCTCCTCAAATACAAGATACAACGACACAAATCATCACCCTACCGACCGCAAACCAACGGCGCGGTCGAGGCAGCAAACAAAACCGTCGTATCAATCCTCAAAAAGATGATCGACACCTGCCACGACTGGCCCAACAAAATCCCATTTGCATTATGGGGATACCGCACAACCATCCGCACACCCACAGGCATGACACCCTATTTCCTAACCTACGGGATGGAGGCTGTTCAACCCGTAGAAATCGAAATGCAATCCCTTCGAATTCTCATGGAAGCAGACATTCCTGAGGCCGAATGGGCACGCGAACGATACGAACAACTCATCCTCTTAGACGAAAGACGGTTACATTCACTAAGTACAGTCCGAATGTATCAATCTCGCCTACAACGCGCCTACAACAAACGGGTCAAGCCACGAAACATCAAAGTGGGTGACCTAGTACTCAAATCAGTCCGAGCGCCATTACCAGTCGACCCAAGAGGAAAATTCAAACCCAATTGGGCCGGACCGCACTTGGTCAAGGAAATCCTTCCCGGAGGAGCCGTGAAACTAACTGACCTTGACGGTCAGGACTTTCGATTACCAACAAATCTTGATCAGCTCAAGAAATACTACCCCTAAAACACAAACACTTTTGCAATGTATTTCAAAAATAAAACTCACTCTCGCATGGGTGAACTACGCCCGGTTTGATTCCGTAAAACGCGGATATGTAGGCAGCTTGTCAAAAGCACAACCGAACTTTTTAGCACGCACGCCTACAGCTTAAAAAGGTCAAGGGCGTTGCACTCACAAAAAGACACGCTCAAAGCTTAAAAAAGTCGAGAGCACAGTCAACACAAAACAAAACAAAAATCCAAATCCAAAGCTTAAAAAGGTCGAGAATTTTAAACAAAACAACAAACAAATCCAAAGCTCAAAAAGGTCGAGGATTTAAAACAAATACAAGTGTTCGAAGCTTAAAAAGGTCGAGAACATTTCAAAGCAAGACAAAAGAAAGCAACAAGACAAGACAAAAGCAAATTATTTCTATTTTATTACTTTATTTAGAATTTTTCGCAATTTAGAAATGAGCTAGGAACAAGCTTCCTTAGCCCTTTATTTGAATCTAAAACATGTTTTTAAATAAAGGAAATTTTCTAAACAAAACAAAGCAAACTACTCAAGTCATTTTCTGACGCTTCGGGTTGACCTCTTCATCTTCAAGGGGCCGCTCCGCCACAATCTTCGAACTCAGCACAGGGACAGATCTCTCAAAACCTGGGGGCTTGATCGGATCCTCATCCTGCTCGACTGGGGGCTCCTCGATCCTTGGCCCTAGACGATCTTTAACGGTCACTTTCGGTCCAAGCCTTTCCCGCGCCGGTCTCGAAGTAGAAGCACCTGCACTAACAATACAAAGATCACCATAGTCCCTCCTTTCGCGCACCACCTCATACGCCAAGGAGGGCCTTGGCCCATTCTTTTCCCTCCTCCTTTGATTCTCCCGTTCCTGAGGATCATTGGAACGATACCACCGTATATAGAAGTCGGTAACACGACTAGACTCTATATGCTCCGGAACAACCCAAGTAACACGGTCCGACCATCCTCGGATCCAAGCATCGATCATTTGGTTGTTCAGCACAACAACCCCTCCAACCTGAGTATCCTGCTCGGGTATGGTCTGAGCAAGCCCGATTTGCCTCTTCAAGCGAAGAGGACGAATCCACACTCCTCGTTCAAACCCGCACAACATCAACCCACGAGCCGCATTCGCAACAGACGGCGCCGTAATCGCCGTAATACCCCACCAAGACACGTACCAACGAATGGAGCTCTCTTTGACAAACCCCCGGTAGTAGTTTAGCGAACGCTCCCGAAGGTCAGCCCACTCCATCTTTCGCGACGTCGTCGCCGCAGCCTTGAAAACACTTCCAAGGGGAAGAGCTTTATACACACTTAGCCTCTCCATAAGCCAAACGTTGAGAATCCTAGCGCAACCCCTGTACGAGCTCAGACGATTAGCACAACGGTCGTCCAAGCCCAGTATGGTCTCCGCTAGGATCAACGCAGAAGGATCATATCCCCTCTCCATCTCTTCGACAACACGAGCATACCTCGCGTTCCCGAACACTCCATCTGGCATGGACCCCGCAAAAGCATAACGATGAACCAAACAAAAAGCAAGGGCCCTCCGCCTAGAACGGTCCGAAATACTAGTATCAGCTTTATTCATGTATCGTTGACACAAAAGAAGCATGTTTACCTTGCCTCCCTCAAACAAACCTGCAGCATGAGCGTTCGTCATCCCAAGGAAGTTTCGCAGCATCCCGTTATAGCAAAGCTCACTCCTTACAACCACAGGAGTAGTCCGCATCGACCACCCCGCAATGGCCGAGAACTCCTCCACTAAAGGACACACCTCTCCCCCGGAAAACCTAAACACGTGCAAACTAGGATCCCAATAGTCTAAGCACGTATCAAGGAAGTCTAGATCGACTTTCATTTGACGAAAGCCAATAAAAACACCCGCACCATCATCATACACCACCTTCTTCATTGCCGAACTTAAAGAGGAAGTCCACCTCTTCAAATGAGCATCAAAATGCTCCTCCATTTTTCTTGGATACAAAAAAAAACTTTTGTGAATATACCTAATATATTTATGAAAGCAAAAATCTAAAGCAAAAGAAAAAAAGAGAAGTAGTTGTGAATGAAGATTATGGCACGCACCCCCTCTCCTTATATAGGAAAACAATGTCCGAAATATGGAAATACAAATACACAGACAGGACCAAAGAAACCGCATGGGTCTATGCGGTTTGCAACCCAAACCGCATAAGCTTATGCGGTTTAGCCCACGAACCGCATAAGCCTATGCGGTTTCAGGGGCTGGTTTTTCTCAACGTTTCCTAATTTCGTCTTTCCTAAAACACTACAACCTACACTAGGCTACGACATTCTCTCGTTGTTCCCCATGCACCAGCATTACACTTCACTTTAGCAACAACGATTCTTACCACGAGTCAAAACACAAACATCTTCGACATTCATACAAGCTCATTTCAACATTTAAAATGAACCTTTTGCAAAAACATTTTCACATTCTAAAATCAAACATCAAATGCATCCCACTCGGGAATCACATCATTTTTTCAAACAAGCCTACCAAACAGGTTTACCGACGACAATCAAGTTCAAGCTACAACGATCAAGTTCAAAGATCAAGCTACAACGGCCTGTACATAAAGGTTCATACAATCTCTATTACACAAATTCACTCGGGATGACGACGACGATACTCGTCAAACTCACGCCGAATCTGAGCCGTCTCACCTGGCTCGACACAACCGAAAGGTACCGGCCAAATTTCAAGCCATCCTCCACCTGTTGGCTATCCGCCATAGCTTCTTATGAGCCTCCTTAGCCACCTGTGATACACAACACAAAAACACTTCACATTTCTCTCCATTTTGCCTTAATTTCACTCAAATCAAGTCAAACTTGGGGGGGAAAAATTTCAAATTAACGGCGCTCATCCCCACTTTTTCAGATTAGGCCAAACTCGAGGGGGTAACCACAAAAACACGACTCTCACAAGTTTGATCATCGCTATATTTCATACCTCGAACAAACTGGGGGCTCACTCACATATACAAAGATACATACCTTCTTCACCCTGCCCGTCCAGCTGTCCATGCCCGCGTCAGTGGTCACCGGCAAGTACGACGATAAAGTGAAAGTACGACGCACACCTGACTCGTCGTACTCAACGGTGGTAGGGAAATCACCAGGCTGCTCCGCCATCCCCGGATCAAATTCCTACAACACAAGTACAAAACGCACACGTCAGGGAAATTTTTCGCAAAAATTACCTTACGCACCCTCAAAAGAAGCAAGCATACCTCAATCGGCCCACAAGCAAGCCGAGACTCAAAGAACCGCCATAATCTTCCCAGATGCAGAAGACTCACCGACTCTCCTTCCCGCATACGCCACCCGATCTGGAGCGAAACCCCTCGCCAAACAGACTCTCGGCGGATCCTTAGGCACCACCGGAGCTGGCCATCCTGCCTGAAAAACCAAACGCTCTCCAAGGTACCAAACCGATCCATACGGCGTCGCCAGGTACAGGCGCTGAGTCTCTCGCACTGCAAACCAAGCTCCAATACCCTCAGGAATATCCTCAGATCGGCCCTACTGAACGGCACGAACTACAAAAACAAAGACAAACACTCATAAATACAATACAACCACTTTAAGTACACTCTATTTAAAATGGTTCAAGCACAAACCTCATCAAACCGCATCCGGTTCAGACGATCCCGAACCTCGTCATACGACCGCTAAACGCAAAGACGGTTACATCGCATTCCAAGCACGCATCACGGTACTCCTTCACGATCCTCACAGCATGCGGGGGTAGCAGAAAAGGAAAGTGGCTAAGGATCCACGACTGCACACACAAGAAACAAAAACACGTTACAAAGACAAAGACAACAAAACAAACAGCAAAGCACCCGAAACAAAAACAGAATTAACACGTACCTCCATCAAGAATCCAGGCGAGACTAAGGACAGTCTCGACCCTCGATCCATGACTCGCGGTCTCACGGCATCCATGCAGAAACGAATGCACAAACCCAAAGACGGCGTCACCCAATCGAACGTCCCAATTGCATTCCAATCCAGGAGATGCATAAGGACCGACGTCGATGCCCGCTTGCCCTTATCGCCGAAATACACTACCGATAAACCACCATTAGCCACATACGAGCATTCTGCTCGTCACTCCACTCCGAGGGGCCATACTCGGTCTTCCCCTCAAAGTACTCCAAGATATAGCTCGTCTTGAAAGTATAAGGTGGTGCACCATCGCAAATCACCTCCAAACCACCGCCGATCGCATCGGTCACAACCTTGTCCACAACGGACGGCGCAAACTCGAAGCTCATGTCACGGTCTCCAAACGGCAGCCCCGTCATGACAAAGATACTCAGACAAGGTAATCTGGCCTCGGCCGGGCATATGGAACGCCGTCGTGGTGTCCCAAGACTGGCCCAAGAAGGCCCCGATCAACATCGTTCGCCACCCGCTTCTTCCTTGCAATCTCCTCCAAAGGGCCGAGCCAACGGGCCAAAAGCACCACGCAAAGACCCAAGCTTGCGCCCTCGGCGAAAGCTTCTCCTCAAAGACACACATTACGGACGAGACGCCCGAGAAAGTCCTCATCGAGCCTTTCTGCCAACCCATCGTCGCCCGATAGGAAACGTGTCTCTCCGGAGCAAGTAGAAGGTTCTGGCCATCCCAACCCTTGGCAAAGGCCCTGTTCACACGTGATTTTCGCGGCCTAGAGCTACTCGCTCTAGCCATAGCCTCCGCAGCCACCTCGACCTCCTCAGCCTCCTCCTCAGCTACATCCATCTCAGCCTCCAGCTCGTCCACAAACTCCTGAGTGAACGCATCCGCCTCCTCCTCCTCAGGATCAGGCACAGGGGCACGCCTCCCACGAACCTGACCCCTACCTCGTGACTGCCCACGTCTCGTGGACAAGTCACGAGGGTCGGCTTCCCTCTCACTACGCGCACGCCTCAAACCACTGGAGCCAGAGGCTCCCTCGGTCCTCGAGCTAGCACTCCTACGGGATTTCGACCTCGTAACACGACTAGAATCTTCCCCTGCAACCAAACACAACCAACACATACAGCTATAATGCATGCAAGCATACAACTTGGCATACACAAATACACACAAATAATACGCACATAATACATATGCATCCCTCAACATATTACACTATACACCCTACAGAGCATTTTTAGGCCTAATTCATAATTAAGCCGAAAACCATTCTCTACACTTCAAAATTACAACTTTATGGTTTCTATACGCCATAATAGCCCCAAACAACAACCCATTACAAGCAATTGCATTTTGCTCACTCCGATCAAAAACCCCCAATTCGCCTTAATTACTCCGTATAACTACGACTTAAGACGGCGATTTGAAAGCCCTAACTCGACTTTTTCGCAAAACTAACGCTATAGGCATGCTATACTCACTATGGGCATCCTACACCGAAGTTTAATTGAAATTCCGGGTCGGAAATTCCGGGTTCGTTTGAACGAAAACCTAATTTGGACGTTTTTCACACAAAGACGGTCTAAATCACAATCAATTCACACATACATGCTAACGTAGCATAATGCAACACAATGACGTCAATTTCAAGCATTCAAACGGCAAATTTCAAGCAAAACTCGGGTTTTCATTCAAAACCCGTCTTTTCAACATTTCAAGGCAAAACTAGCTAATTACAACAACAAATAACGTAAAAGCAAGTTAAAATGGAGCAATACCTCGTTCCATAGCAAGGCAACGCAAGAAAAACGAACGAAAACGGTTGAGAAATCGAAAAATGACGTTTTTTGAGTATGGAAACCGAAAAAGGATGGAATGAGTAACATACGGTGCTCTCGTGCCTTATATAGCCCCTGCAGCCTTCAGGGGAAACCGCATAAGCTTATGCGGTTTGCCCCATGAACCGCATAAGCTTATGCGGTTCCTGCCCCTGGTTTTTCTCGGTTTTTTTCTCGTTTTACGCCTACCTTTGAATTCCCAATTCACCTTAGCTCTAATGCAACCTGGGCACGCCTGTGCTTGGGTCAAGGCATCACCTACAGTCCGCCATACGCGTATATTAAGCATTTAATGTACGATCTGAAGGTATACCTAACGCTCTTCACGAGCATTACATCATATTTCCCTCAACGGAAGGCAATCATATGCATTTACGACTGCATAGACACTCCTCGGCGAGCCTAAGCATAAGCACTCTGCAATATACACCTAACTTCAAGCATCCCACTCTACATGGACACTCCTCGGCGAGTTTAAGCACGAATACCTCACGAAACACATCCGTACATCCAAGCATTGCAACCCTCACATGCGCTCCTAGGCGAGACTAGACACCTTTACATCCATGCACCCTTACACGATCACTTTGCACCCTTGCACATACGCTCTTTCGCGAGACCTACACTAAACACCTACATAAACGCTCCTACTCAAAGACACATGCACCCCTGCACTTTAGCTCCTTTTACACATGCAACATGAAGACATTACAAGCACCAGCACCAACATCTGACGATACCAAGCACACGCAAAGGCACCAACAAACGACAACAAGCACGACGAAGACATCCAGCAGGCCGGCAGGCCCTTATAGCATGCATGGACCGCCAAGTCCTTAAAATGCGCACGCCCCTCCCCGTTTAGCCCGGTTCGAAGTCCTCGTCTCACCCATGGACACATGCTTCGTTCCGCTGATCATATCGAGACTGTAATGGTCCGGATATGGTCGTGGATTTTGACTAGCGCTCTAGTCCGAGCTCAGTCAAACTGGGGGCTCTGTGGATACCCATATCCGTACCCTCCCAAACAAAACCCAGTGATGTAACACAGACTTTTATTACGCATGCTTTAACGTTGACTTAAACGGTTCTAACTAATGTCGAATTCATTTTGAGTCGTTTGAAATGTTAAAATGATTAAGGTCGCTTCACATCGCATCTAAGTAACGTTCATTTTGTCCATTTGGAGTCTAACTAGGTCCTTGTCCTGCTTCATTTGGCATAAGCTTCGCATTCGCACTACAATTAGCCCTTTTACATCAACAAGGTCTAATTCAGCATTCCTAAATTCCTAAATTTAGGCCCGGTGGCTAGATCTTCCCTTTAGCCTCCTCTTACACAAAATACAACCTCACGTCTTACCTTATTTCACAAAATCTATGCAAATACACCCTTTTCATTTTTCCGGGTCTCAGGCCCAAAACCGAGCCAAAGCCCAGCCTTTGGCCCGCACTCCAAAGCCCTGAACACCACAAATATCTCAGAAATATCCTAGGAGTTTTCTTGACGAGCAAGCTTAAGATTATCCCGTAATCTTTCTAAGATTTTATCAAACCGGAACTTGGAAACTACGCTAAAAACCACGCCCACAAACCGCTTAGCCTTATGCGGTTTGGGGTGGCAACCGCATAAGCCTATGCGGTTCGCCTGGGAAACCGCATAAGGCTATGCGGTTTCCTGGCTCTGTGGATACCCATATCCGTACCCTCCCAAACAAAACCCTGTGATGTATCACGGACTTTATTACGCATGCTTTAACGCTGACTTAAACGGTTCTAACTAATGTCGAATTCATTTTTGAGTCGTTTGAAATGTTAAAATGTTCAAGGTCGCTTCACATCGCTTTAAATAAATGTTCATTTTGTCCATTTGGAGTCTAGCTAGGTCCTTGTCCTGCTTCATTTGGCATGAGCTTCGCATTTGCACTACAATTAGCCCTTTTACATTAACAAGGTCTAATTCAGCATTCCTAAATTCCTAAATTTAGGCCCGGTAACTAAAACTGCTATTTAGCCCCCTCTTACACAAAATACGGCTTCACGTCTTACCTTATTTCACAAAAACTATGTAAACACACCCTTTTCATTTTTACGGGTCTCGGGCCCGAAACCGAGCCCAAACCCAGCCTTTGGCCCGCATTCCAAAGCCCTGAGCACCACAAAATATCTCAGAAATATCCTAGGGGTTTTCTTGAACCACACGTTTGAGATTATCACGTAATCTTTCAAAGATACAATTCAACCGAAACTAGGAAACTACGCAAAAACCACACCCTCGAACCGCATAAGCTTATGCGGTTTGGGGAGGCAACCGCATAAGCCTATGCGGTTTGCCTCGCAACCGCATAAGGCTATGCGGTTCCTAGGCTGTTTTTATCCTGAATTTCCTAATTTCTCCGAGGTTTTTAGTATATATACACCTCTATACCCCGACCTCAGAACAACAATTCTCAACCAGTATACATCTTTTACACCCTTTCTCATTCACAAAAGCCTCAAGCACTCAAATCCTTGAGTACAACACACCATCCGTGTTGAATTCATCCTCCTTTAAGTTCGAGAAGCGAAGCTCGCCCAGAATCTGAGCGCCAGGACGTAGTGTGCCGATCCACTTGGATCAGCTTTTTCTTATTTTCTATGGACTAACAAAGGGGTCTACACTTTAGCGCCCCGGCTTTGGCACCCAGCGCTTGCAATCCAAGTGTTCTACTTACTCAGGTACACTCCATATCCGATGACACGCCAAAGTCGCATAAGCAATCGACCTTATAAAATAAACCAATGGACAATTGAACTTTATTTTATTTGCATGCATCTTGCACCTTCTTATTTTGCATTAAATTAACTTAAACAATGAATTAGACCTTTAATCGAGCAGTTTCGTTAACAAGTTAAACATGCTAAGCGAGGGTTTTAATCAATCTTTTGCATCTGCATCTGCATTCTTTTACAAACTTATCGCACTTATGCGTAGCGATAACATTAGCTCAAATATCATCTTACAAGGATTGTTCTAGGTTAGTAGAGGCTATTTTTACATAGGCTTTTCTAAAGGTTTTCATAAATCATTATTTGAATTAACTCTTTTTCTAAAGTACCTCACTTGAATCCAATCTGGTTTCACAAGCCTTAGATCTAGGGGTGTCGGCGTGCTCCAAAATCTAGGACATGTTTTTAACTTAGAACATGGTAGCAGGTTCCTAATTTCCGCGATAATTAGGTGGCGACTCCATAACAGTTCTTAAAGGTTTTTCTAACTTAATCTTTTTTAACTTTAAAATCCGCCCTTAAGCAAGACGCCGAGTTGGGTCCCCCGAACGCGGTTCCCGGGTTCCACAGTTAGTTTAAATAGATTGTAAATAACAATCATAAAATTAAAGTTAAGTATAAATGAATTCTTACAAATAAGTTCTTCACTTTGTTGCTAATGAAACCGCCACTCCTTTTGGAGGTTTTTGATCTTCGGACGAGCCCGGGCACAGACAGTGGTGTCGACGTTCCTGCACACTTTTCATACAGAAAATAAAAAATATTTAGTAATTAAGAATACTGTGGAACCCGGGAATCGAGACGAGGGACCCAACTCGGCGTCTTGCTTAAGGGCGCGTTTAAAGTTAAAAAAGATTAAGTTAGAAAAACCTTTAAAACTGTTTTGGAGTCGCCACCTAATTATCGCGGAAATTAGGAAGCTGCTATCATGTCCTAAGCCTAAAGACATGTCCTAGATTTTGGAGCACGCCGACACCCCTAGATCTAAGGCTTGTGAAACCAGAATGGATTCGGGGTGAGGGTACTTTAGAAAAAGAGTTAATTCAATTAATGATTTATGAAAACCTTTTAGAAAAGCCTATGTAAAAATAGCCTCTACTGACCTAGAACAATCCAAGTAAGATGATAAATGAGCTAATGTTATCACTACGTACAAGTGCGATAAGTTTGTAAAAGAATGCAGATGCAGATGCAAAAAGATTGATTAAAACCCTCAGTTTAGCATGTTTAACTTGTTAACGAAAACGGTTCAGTTAAAGGTCGAATTCATTGTTTAAGTTGATTTTAATGCAAAATAAGAAGGTGCAAGATGCATGCAAATAAAATAAAGTTCAATTGTCCATTGGTTTATTTTATAAGGGCGGTTGCTTATGCGACTTTGGCGTGTCATCGGATATGGAGTGTACCCGAAGTAAATAGAACACTTGGAGTGCAAGCGCGCTGGGTACCAAAGCCGGGCGCTAGAGTGTAGTCCCCTTTGTTAGTCCATAGAAAATAAGAAAAAGCTTTGATCCAAGTGGATCGGTACCTACCTTGTCTTGACGCTTCAGATCTGGGCAGAGTTTCGCTTCTTGAACTAAAAAGGAGGATGAATTCAACACGGGATGGTGTGTTGAACTCAAGGATTTGAGTGCTTGAGGCTTGAGAGAGTTTTGTAGTGTGTTTGCTGTGAAAGCTGGGTGTAAATTGTGTTTTTCGAGGTCAGGTATAGGGGTGTATATATACTAAAAACCTCGGAGAAATTAGGAAATCCGGGGATAAAAACAAGCCAGGAAACCGCATAGCCTTATGCGGTTGCCCAGGCAAACCGTATAGGCTTGTGCGGTTGCCACCCCAAACCGCATAAGGCTATGCGGTTTGTGGGCGTGGTTTTTAGCGTAGTTTCCAAGTTCCGGTTTGATAAAATCTTAGAAAGATTACGGGATAATCTTAAGCTTGCTCGTCAAGAAAACTCCTAGGATATTTCTGAGATATTTGTGGTGTTCAGGGCTTTGGAGTGCGGGCCAAAGGCTGGGCTTTGGCTCGGTTTTGGGCCTGAGACCCGGAAAAATGAAAAGGGTGTATTTGCATAGATTTTGTGAAATAAGGTAAGACGTGAGGTTGTATTTTGTGTAAGAGGAGGCTAAAGGGAAGATCTAGCCACCGGGCCTAAATTTAGGAATTTAGGAATCTTTGAATTAGACCTTGTTGATGTAAAAGGGCTAATTGTAGTGCGAAATGAAGCTTATGCCAAATGAAGCAGGACAAGGACCTAGTTAGACTCCAAATGGACAAAATGAACGTTACTTAGATGCGATGTGAAGCGACCTTAATCATTTTAACATTTCAAACGACTCAAAATGAATTCGACATTAGTTAGAACCGTTTAAGTCAACGTTAAAGCATGCGTAATAAAAGTCTGTGTTACATCACTGGGTTTTGTTTGGGAGGGTACGGATATGGGTATCCACAGAGCCCCCAGTTTGACTGAGCTCGGACTAGAGCGCTAGTCAAACTCCACGACCATATCCGGACCATTACAGTCTCGATACAGTCAGCGAAACGAAGCATGTGTCCATGGGTGAGACGAGGACTTCGATCCGGGCTAGACGGGGAGGGGCGTGCGCATTTTAAGGACTTGGCGGTCCGTGCATGCTATAAGAACTCTTGCGAGTCTGCTGGATGTCTTCGTGCTTGTTGTCTTCTTTGTGTAATCTTTGTCGTATATGCTTGGTGTCGTCGGATGCCTGGGGCTGCTGCTTGTAATGTCTTCGTATTTGAAGGTACCGGGAAAGTGAGAGACCTATCGACGCCCTGCGCGCGCCCGCCCTCGCCCCGTGCGGGGGCGTCGGGAAGCGGATTGCGCCTCGCAGGAAAAAGTGCAAAGTTTTGTGAAAAATGGGGGAGATCATTGCATGAATTTATGACCAAAAAAGAAAAGTAGAAAAATCCTTTTTGAAAATGTATTTTCGGAGTCGCCACCAAATATTAAAGGAATTTGGAACCTATTCAACGCGTCTTAAAATATAAGACACGAGTGTCTCAGATTTCAAGATGCGTCGATATCTATCAATCTAAGGTTTGAAACCAGAGAAGGCATTCGGAGTGAGGTTACTTTTCAAAAGTTTTGACAAAAATGTGTTTTGAAAACTGAAATAAAAAAGCCTACGTAAAAGTAGTCTCTACTAATTTGAAAATATTTAGTTAATTTCGATATTTGGGCTAAAATGACGCTACGTACAAGTGCGAATATGTATGACTCGATGAAAATGTATAAATAATGTAAATCGTCAAAATAATGACTTTTCTATGGGAAATGTACGTTAAGTAATAATTTATTGACTAAATTATTACCATAAACGTTATTTTCCGACCTCATATTTGACTCTTTAACTATTTGTGAAAACCCTCAGTTTTGACATGCTAAAAAGACTCTATGAAACGGTACAATTTAGTGTTGGATTCGTGATTCTAGTCGTTATTTAATGCATGAATGAGGACTTGCATAATTATAAAAGTGACGTCGGTTTGCTTTAGTGATAATGAGTCGTTTATTTATGCGATATTGGCGGGGTTTAGACGGATTATGAATCCGAATTACTACAACCGTATTACGAATACGGCTTCGCTAATGCCAATATCGGGTCGGGGTTAATGTAACCCCTTTGTCCGAGTCTCAAACGTCTTAAACGTAGGTAAAATGTTTACCTTTCGAAAATGGAAAGACGGTATTTTGAGTGGATTTTGTGAGTAGTGTATGTGTATTCTAAAACCGATTGTTTTGAAATGAATGAAGGGGGTTGGTATTTATAGAGGTTGGCTGATTTTAGGATGAACAAAATATAAATCGCCTGTGTACAGGCGTTTTATATTTTGTTTGGGTTAGATTTTTGTAAAGAGAATCAAAAAGCGGCTGTGGGGGAAGAAGTTTATAATCGCCTGTTAACAGGCGATTAGAAACTTAATCGCCTGTCAACAGGCGATTTCTATTTTGTTTTGGTGGGCTGCTTAAGCCGCCTTTGGCTTAATGACGTGTTTTTGTGTGATGATTATGTTTTGTGAGGTAATATGTCGTGTGGGTTAAGTAATATTTGGGCCAAAATTAGTTTTGGTCCAAATTTCGATTTTCGTGCTCGATTTTTGTCGTGTTTTTCGGTTTTGGCTCGAAATAAAATAATATTAAAGTATATTATTTTACGGTATTATAGAACCTAATTTTGTGAAAATGTGACACGGGACGCTCTTTGGCCCCGTTTGTGTGTTGGGTTTTGGGGTCGTTTTTGTAGGTTTGGGCCGTTTTGTAGCTAGTTGAAATTTGTTTTTGTGGCTTGGCTTAATAAGACGTTCCTGTATCGTGCTCGTGTTGTGCTTATAATGACTAAGAGTGACATTCATTTTTATGATTACGCAAGTCCAAATTAATACGTTAAAATGACTAATACGTTTTAGACACTTTTGTACCGTTTTGACTCTTTTAAAAGCATGCACGAAAGTCCTTTTCATCATCGGGTTTGTTTTTTGGGGGGTACGGATACGGGTATCTACAGAGCCCCCAGTTTGACTGAGCTTGGACAAAGCGTTAGTCAAACTTAAAGATAGTATCCGGACCATTACAGTCTCGATACTACCTGGCGGCGCTAAGCATGTGTCTTATGGGAGAGACGAGGACTTAGCGTCGGGAAATACGGGGAGGGACGACATGTTTTTAAGGACATGACGGTCCTACATGTTTAAGGGCATGTCGGCCTGCATGTGGCCTGAGTACTCCCAGCTGGCGCCTTGCTTGTGCCTTCCTTGCGCTTCTGGCTTGCGCTCCTGGCTATGCTTCGCTTGCGCTTCTGGCTTGCGCTTCTGGCTTGCGCTTCTGGCTTGCGCTTCTCCTTGTGCTTCTGCTTGTGCTTCTTCGCTGGACGTCTCGTAGCAGAGGTTACGCGTTTTTGGTTTATAAGAATGGTTGGCGTTTTTGTGAAGGATTAGGTTTTTTTGTGAACGTCTCATAAGGAGGCTACGTGTTTTTGTGTTTCTCATAAAAAGGGCTAGGTTTTTATGAACGTCTCGTGAGGAGGCTACGTGTTTTTGTCATAAAAAGTTAGGTTTTTATGGACGTCTCGTGAGGAGGCTACGTGTTTTTGTGTTTCTCATAAAAAGGGCTAGGTTTTTATGAACGTCTCGTGAGGAGGCTACGTGTTTTTGGTTTTTCTCATAAAAAGTTAGGTTTTTATGAACGTCTCTTAAAGGAGGCTACGCGCTTTTGGTTTGGTTTTATAAAAGTGGTTAGGCTTTTATGAACGTCTCTTAAAGGAGGCTACGCGCTTTTGGTTTGGTTTTATAAAAGTGGTTAGGCTTTTATGAACGTCTCTTAAAGGAAGCAACGCGCTTTTGGTTTGGTTTTATAAAAGTGGTTAGGCTTTTATGAACGTCTCTTAAAGGAGGCTACGCGCTTTTTGGTTTTTCTCATAAAAAGTTAGGTTTTTATGAACGTCTCGTGAGGAGGCTACGCGCTTTTGTGTTTCTCATAAAAAGTTAGGTGTTTATGAACGTCTCGTGAGGAGGCTACGCGCTTTTTGGTTTTTCTCATAAAAAGTTAGGTTTTTATGAACGTCTCGTGAGGAGGCTACGCGCTTTTTGGTTGTTCTCATAAAAAGTTAGGTTTTTATGAACGTCTCGTGAGGAGGCCACGCGCTTTTTGGTTTTTCTCATAAAAAGTTAGGTTTTTATGAACGTCTCGTGAGGAGGCTACGTGTTTTTGGTTTTTCTCATAAAAAGTTAGGTTTTTATGAACGTCTCGTTAGGAGGCTACGCGCTTTTTGGTTTTTCTCATAAAAATTTAGGTTTTTATGAACGTTTCGTGAGGAGGCTACGCGCTTTTTGGTTTTTCTCATAAAAATTTAGGTTTTTATGAACGTCTCGTGAGGAGGCTACGCGCTTTTTGGTTTTTCTCATAAAAAGTTAGGTTTTTATGAACGTCTCGTGAGGAGGCTACGCGCTTTTTGGTTGTTCTCATAAAAAGTTAGGTTTTTATGAACGTCTCGTGAGGAGGCCACGCGCTTTTTGGTTTTTCTCATAAAAAGTTAGGTTTTTATGAACGTCTCGTGAGGAGGCTACGTGTTTTTGGTTTTTCTCATAAAAAGTTAGGTTTTTATGAACGTCTCGTGAGGAGGCTACGCGCTTTTTGGTTTTTCTCATAAAAATTTAGGTTTTTATGAACGTTTCGTGAGGAGGCTACGCGCTTTTTGGTTTTTCTCATAAAAAGTTAGGTTTTTATGAACGTCTCGTGAGGAGGCTACGCGCTTTTTGGTTTTTCTCATAAAAAGTTAGGTTTTTATGAACGTCTCGTGAGGAGGCTACGCGCTTTTGTGTTTCTCATAAAAAGTTAGGTTTTTATGAACGTCTCGTGAGGAGGCTACGCGTTTTTGTTGGGACTTGTCAAAGAGGTATATTATTTTTGTGGTTTGAGTTGAAATTGTGTTTGAAATGGGTTGAAAGTGTATTGGGCCGAGGGTCAGGTTCAGGACGAGGTTGAGGACCAGGCTGAGGACCAGGCTGAGGGTCAGGCTGGGGGTCAGGCCCAGGATGGAGGTGCGGCAGCTCTCGAGGCTGTGACGGAGGTTTTCATGGGGATGGTTGATGAGCTGGGCGTGAGCAGGAGGTGGCTGGTTATCGTGCCGAGATCGATTCCTTGCGTGCTGTCCTAGTGCGTCGTGACCACCACTGAGGGCGAACTTGTCGCTTTGTATTTCAGACTTCAGACGTGGTACATGTATTTTTGACTTGTATTATGTGTATTAGTATTTGTATTTGACGGCTTATGTATTAGGGCTCATGCATACTGGTTGTGTACTTTGGGCTTCTATTTGTGGTTTTGGTGTTTTGTAGGTGTTTATAAGTGGTTGTTTGGGCTTTGCTTATGGCTAAAGGTTCTACGTACGGCGTCCTAAACTTAGGTTATTTCGTCTTGTCTCGAAAAATGTGGGGTCAGTTGTGTGGTCGGGCCTGAAATCCTTCGTATTTGGCGAGCGTGCACTGAAAAAATCGTTAGTCGTAAAAACATACATACATGTCTCGATTGAGACTGACTCGTTTATGATTAAACTAAATGCAGAGTTTTGAAATATGCTGTTTAAAAAGTATTTTAGACTCGTAAAAAGACGCTTTTGACATTGTAAAAATGGGAGCTAAAACGACATTTTGAGACGAAAATTGTGAATGCAAAAATCGTGTTTTTTAATTTTTGTGTGATTATCGTGTTTTGTAAATGTGGAAAATTTGAAAACGGAGCCGACTACGCAAATCGAGACGACGCTACTGGACTGTAAATGTTGACCAAGAGGCTCGGTAAATGGGTAATAGGGTAACAAGTTAAAGGTTTAGGCGAGGTGTGTAAGAGTTGTAAGAAAGTCGAATAATTTTGTCGTGGAACAAAGAAAATCGCCTGCTCACTAGCGCCTATGTTTTTGTGTTGTACTTTGTTTGGCAAAGCTCAACTATAAAAGGAGGGCTAGGTTAACTCATTTTACTCATCCTTTCAACGCTCTATTCTCAGATTCCAAAGATATTCAAAATATTTACTTTAACGCTCGTCGAGTTATGGAGAACTTCAAGGAAACTTGCGTCGCTGGTGTTCATCCTTGTCGGGCCGGAGGAGAAGGACTTGAAAGATTGCGGTATCGGGTACTCCTGGCCTGAGGCAGGTTCAAATAGAGCCCGAGTTCTTAGATGCTTGTCTCGACTATTGGGACCTAAGTTTTCATGTGTTCCGCTTTCTGGCGGAGGGGTCTGTCCATTGGTTGAGGAGTTTGGAGCTATTGGAGGCTAAGGGAATCTGGTGTTTGTTTTATTGTGTTGTTGTTAGTATTATGTTCATATTATGTTGTATTTTATTATGTTCAGACACGCCTATCCTAAACCCGATGTACATGCCGGATTTGTATAAGTATTGTAATATATTGTAGTGTTGTTAGTGTATCTCTAAGGTTGTAGTTATGCTCCTACTTTTGAAAAATCCAAAATGAAACCGTTCTTTTTAAGATTAATAAAAATCGTGTTTTTATTTACGACTTTGCCTCATTTTGCTTATTATTCTGCGGTGAAATTCCTTGGCTCTAATTCTTTTTTCAAAGTTTAGAATGTAAGTATGGTTCTTGTTTTTAGGAATTTTTTGTATTGACTATTCCCTCGACCTTTTCAAGCTTTGGGTTTGTCGTTTATTGTTGAATGTTGTTCCTTTTACCCTTTGGGTTATGGAACGATTTTGTGATGACTATATCCTCAGCCTTTTTAAGCTTTAGACGTGCCATTTTTGTGTTGAATGTCGCCTTATTTCAACCTTTTGGGTTTCAAGAGGCGAATTTTTGTGTTGACTATGTCCTCGGCCTTTTTAAGCTTTAGATGTGTCATTTTGTGTTGAATATCGCCCTTTTTAACCCTTCAGGTTATGAGGCGAGTTTTGTGGTGACTATATCCTTGACTTTTTTAAGTTTTGGACGTGTCATTTTTGTGTTGAATATCACCCTTTTTAACCTTTCAGGTTATGAGGCGAGTTTTGTGGTGACTATGTCCTTGACTTTTTTAAGTTTTGGACGTGTCATTTTTGTATTGAATATCGGTTGTGCTTTTTGCAAAGCTGCCTACGTATCCATGGAAAATGGAATCAAACCGGCGTAGTTCGGGAGTGTACGTTTAGGGGCATACCGGCCCAAGAGTTGTGTTTGCTTTTTTGTGGTGAATGTGCACGTTTAGGGGCATGCCGGCCCAAGAGTTTGTTTATGGAATGTGCACGTTTAGGGGCATGCCGGCCCATGAATTGTTTTTTAGAAAATTTCGCATTTTATAGATACATTGCAAGGCATTTTTAAGGGTAGTACTTTTTGAGCTGGTCGAGGTTCGTTGCTAGGTTAAACTCTTGACCGTCCAAGTCGGTTAGTTTTATCGCCCGCTCAGTGAAGATTTCCTTGACGAGGTAGGGTCCACCGCTTAGGCTTGAATTTTCCTCGTGGGTCGACCGAAGTGGTGCTCTGATCGACTTTAGTACGAGATCACCTACTTTATGTGTCGTGGCTTAACTCGCTTGTTGAATGCTCGTTGTAGTCGGGCTTGGTACATTCGCATTCGGCACTCGGGGAATGCAATGGGCGTCATTCAGGAGCATGAGTTGTTCGTGATCGCTCACGCCCATTTCGCTCCTCGGATGCTACTTTCCATTAGTATGCGTAGAGATCGTATTTCTATTTCCACCGGTCGACGGCTTCCATGCCATAGGTGAGGAACAGGGGTCATGCCTGTGGGCGTGCGAATGGTAGTGCGGTATCCCCATAATGCATATGGTATCTTGTTGGGCCAATCTTTGCAACTGTCGATCATCTTCTCAAGTATGGTGACGACCGTCTTGTTTGCTGCTTCAACGGCTCCATTGGTTTGGGGTCGATAGGGTGAGGATTTGTGATGCTGTATGTTGTATTTTGTGAGTATAGCTTATGTCTCGCGCTGAAAGTGCGAGCCTTGATCGCTGATAAACTCATGGGGTATGCCATATCGGCATATGACGTTCGTCTGGATGAACTTGGCGATTTCTTTGGAGCCGAGGGTTCGAAAAGATGTTGCTTCTACCCATTTTGTAAAGTAGTCGATTGCCACTAGCACGAAACAGTGTCCTACTCCTGCTCCGATGGGGTGGACTTTCCTATTACGTCGATGTTGCTTGGCGGTTTCATACCCATTATTGCCTTGATTTTGGTCGGGTCTATTTCGATCCCGCGCTGGCTTACTATGTGGCCTAACAACTTGCCTGATATGACCCCAAAGATGCATTCCTGTGGGTTTAATCGCATCTTATACTGCTTGATTCGGTTAAAGAACTTCCGAAGGTTTGTGATGTGGTCATCCCTTTCTTTTGACTTTACGATCATGTCGTCGACGTATACCTTGACCTCCTTATGCATCATGTCGTGGAGCAAGGTGGTAGCAGTGTGTTGGTAGGTAGCGCCGGCATTGATGAGCCCAAATGGCACGACTGTGTAGCAGTATGTTCCCTAGGGGGTTACGAAAGTTGTTTTTGGCATGTCGTCTGCTGCCATCTTGATTTGGTTGTATCCTGCACTCCATCCATGAACGAGTAGGCGTGGTCTGGCCGTGGTTGTCGACTAGAATGTCTATGTGAGGTAATGGGAAATCGCCTTTTGACAAAGTGCTTTGTTTAGGTCCCGAAAGTCGGCAAGATACCAGATTTTACCGCTTTTCTTCATAACCGGACCATGTTGGAGACCCAATCAGTATTCAATGACTCGGATGAACCCGCCTTTGTAGTCAAGCTTCAATCTCTTTCTTGACCAAGAGGACCATTCTCGCTTGATGCGCTTCGGAGTTTCGCTGACCAGCTTTCGCCTAGCTTGATCGGGATGCGGTGTTCGGCTATCTTGCGGTCGATGCCGAGCATGTCTTTGTACGACCATGCGAAGACGTCCTTGAATTCTGTGAGGAGCTTGGTATATGTGGTCCTTTCTTCTGTGCTAAGAGAAGCCCCAGCTGTTGTTCTCGAGCTTCTTCAGCGCCTATGTTGATGGTTGTTGTGTCTTCAATAATGGGGTCCTGCTCGTTCTCGAGACAATGCATGCAATGTAACTATCTATTGCAGTGTTATTTTGTTTGAAATTATCGCATTCATTAGAATATGTAGATTTTAAATGAGGCAAAGAATAACCAAAAACTTTCATGTTATTAATGTTATCAAAAGCAGTTACATTTGAAGATAGCTCAGACGAGGGAGCTTTGGATAACCTTAATGACTCTAGTTTTTCAATTAGGTTTACTACTTTAGTAATGTAACCTAGTGACCCTGCCGTTTAAGAAAATTTTGGCGTCATAAGGACGCTAGACCTTATACTCTAGGTGTAGATACTTGAATTGAAACTGCCTAGGTCGTTAGTAGATTGGGCAGCGTTTTCTTCGAGCTTTAGCTGTTGGAGCGGCTTGGAAGTCCGAGGCCTTTGTGGTGATGATCTTGTCATCTAAAGGTATCCTAACCTTTTGGTGGAGCCTTGGCAGCCTTGGGGCGCCAGTAAAATCGGCGGTGCCTTTAGTGCGCCAAAGGCATTGATAGCGTGTATGGGCTCGACTTTGGCAAAGGGCTCGAGACGAGCTTCCTTGATATCCGCGACCGTATTCTTATTCCTATTTTCATGCGGAGGTCGTCTTCAATGAGTTCACCGACGACGCCGAGTGTTGAGAAATTGTCGAAATTTCCGCACTGTAGGTGTTGTTGGTATCGCAGGTAAGGTTGTTGATGAATTTAGTGATTAAATCTGTCCCTTGGCGGTTAGGTATTTGAGCACATAGCTTCTTCCAACGTGTTAGGTACTCAGTAAACCCTTCATTGTCTTTTCTGAGTCAGGACCTCCAAAGTACGTGGCGGGACTTGGATGTCGTTGTTGTCCGGGTACTGTAAATCGAATGCCACCGTTATGGCCTCGAAACTACCGGTTTTGTGTGGCTCTAAAGCATAGAACCATGCCCTGGTTGTGCGCCCAAATAACGCGGAATAATGTGGCCCATGCGGGGGGTTCGACACCTATGATGGCTATCTTAGCCTTGAAAGCTTTGTCATGTACGAGCGGGCTTTCATGACCTTTGAAAATGGGAAGATCGCTGAGTGCTAACTCGTCTGGTAGCATGGACCTGACGTTCTTTGGGATGTGCTCATTTTCTTGGTGTATGGAGTAACCCCTGGAGTTTGTAAGGCGTTCTTCCATGGCTCGAATCCTTTTTATGCTTGCTCGGATTCTTCGGCGAAGCGCGTGGCGTTTTTCTCTGCCTCAAATTTTTGCATGATGGCCATTTGCTCAATTGTTGCGGTGAGGCTAGCTATTCTGTCATTGAGTTGTCGGACTTGCTCGGCAGTTACCTCTGGGGGAGGTGGTGGCGGTCCGGCGAAACCTTCATCGTGTTGAAAGGCCATGACAGGTTTTGGTTTTGATTTGTTGTAGGCGCGCTTCTTTGGAGGCGGAGGTGGGTTTAAGTGACGGTTCTTGGTTCGTCGTGTATCCAGGTTTTGTTCAATGGGTGGTTTGTTGTGTATCCAGGGTTTTTCAATGAGTGGACCTGACAAAGTTTTCAAACCTTTAGTGAATCTAAAGAGGAAGAAAAGACTCAACGAAAAATCACATTCACAATAGGGAAAAAAAAAGAAGCAAAGGAGTAAAAAAGTGGGTGCATGACTCGACTCGTGTTTTTTTTAGCTTTAAAAGACACAGGAAGCTTTTGAGGTAGGGGCATGTTGACACGTCCCTAATCTCGAGGTAGGAAAATTTTTATGATCGTAGTCCGATTAACCCAGTTTAGCGGTATGTTGCTAGGGGTTTATCATCACGATAAAAAGGATCAAACCGAAGTAGCGATAGGCTAGTCGATCTGAGGATGTTAAAATTGGGTAAAAGGCGATCACTTGTTCGCCTTTTACGTGTGACTCAGGGAATTAAATCAAAATGACGATAGGTCACTTGATTCAAAAATTAAATCAACGGGTTCGCATCTGAACGAGCTCGCGTTTTTGGTTTTTTGAGGAAAAAGAGTAAATCGGGATGACTATGAAGTCACTCGACTTAGAGCTAATTCTAACGTACTAAAGGTTAATTTCATTTAAAATCTCCGAAATGCATTGACATTTACGGGTTTTTGCTTTATGAAATTTTTTGCAATAAATGTATTATGATGATACGTCAGTCGCATAATTCATTTACGTTTTGAAAAAGATCTGGGATCTAGCGATTATCCTGGATCGGTTTTAAATGCACTGGCATTTTATTTATCAAACTCAAATGACTATACGTCAAAGAGCCTAACAGCGTGTTTTTTAAAAGTATGACCTTTTGAAAAAAGTTTAAAAGTGGATTTCAAAAATGGACGTATTTTAAAAGTACAATGCCTAGGAAATGTTTTTGCATGCAAAGGTTTTGAAAGACTACTATAGTGAGGGTACTATAGCTTCACACTTGTACATATAAACACAGGTTTTTGGTTTATAGGGTAAGGTTCCCTCCGGCCATTCCCTTAACGTTTTGGTAGGGGCACCCGCAAGACTACACACGTCTTAGGTGTGCATTCAAGACGGGCCCTAGAGCGTTCGAGGTTGACTGGTTACGATCGTTTGTACGGATGCCGTACTTGTAATCGTGGAGGGGTGAGAGAACAACGTGTCCAGAGTTACCTCGACATGGGCGAGAGTTACTAGGGCCGTTCCTCGAGGGTGTGGTTTGAATCAGGAGGATTCGACTCAACGTACTTTTGCCCAAATATCGAAAGCGTAAATGTTTTCAAAGTTTCAAGCTTCACGTCTTTATGTTTTTAAAATAAAAGAAAAACTAGTTTTTCAAAAATAATAAAAATCATGCTCGTCCCCAGCGGAGTCGCCAGCTGAAGGTACCGGGAAAGTGAAAGACCTATCGACGCCCTGCTTGGCTACTCGCCGTCTTGGGCGTCGGAAGCGGAATGCGCCTCGTAGGAAAAAGTGCGAAGTTTTGTGAAAAATGGGGGAGATCATTGCATGAATTTATGACCAAAAAAGAAAAGTAGAAAAATCCTTTTTGAAAATGTATTTTCGAAGTCGCCACCAAATATTAAAGGAATTTGGAACCTATTCAACGCGTCTTAAAATATAAGACACGAGTGTCTCAGATTTCAAGATGCGTCGATATCTATCAATCTGAGGTTTGAAACCAGAGAAGGGATTCAGAGTGAGGTTACTTTTCAAAAGTTTTGACAAAAATGTGTTTTGAAAACTGAAATAAAAAAGCCTACGTAAAAGTAGTCTCTACTAATTTGAAAACATTTAGTTAATTTCGATATTTGGGCTAAAATGACGCTACGTACAAGTGCGAATATGTATGACTCGATGAAAATGCATAAATAATGTAAATCGTCAAAATAATTACTTTTCTATGGGAAATGTACGTTAAGTAATAATTTATTGACTAAATTATTACCATAAACGTTATTTTCCGACCTCATATTTTACTCTTTAAGAATTTGTGAAAACCCTCAGTTTTGACATGCTAAAAAAACTCTATGAAACGGTACAATTTAGTGTTGGATCCGTGATTCTAGTCGTTATTTAATGCATGAATGAGGACTTGCATAATTATAAAAGTGACGTCGGTTTGCTTTAGTGATAATGAGTCGTTTATTTATGCGATATTGGCGGGGTTTAGACGGATTATGAATCCGAATTACTACAACCGTATTACGAATACGGCTTCGCCAATGCCAATATCAGGTTGGGGTTAATGTAACCCCTTTGTCCGAGTCTCAAACGTCTTAAACGTAGGTAAAATGTTTACCTTTCGAAAATGGAAAGACGGTATTTTGAGTGGATTTTGTGAGTAGTGTATGTGTATTCTAAAACCGATTGTTTTGAAATGAATGAAGGGGGTTGGTATTTATAGAGGTTGGCTGATTTTAGGATGAACAAAATATAAATCGCCTGTGTACAGGCGTTTTATATTTTGTTTGGGTTAGATTTTTGTAAGAAAATCAAAAAGCGGCTGTGGGGGAAGAAGTTTATAATCGCCTGTTAACAGGCGATTAGAAACTTAATCGCCTGTCAACAGGCGATTTCTATTTTGTTTTGGTGGGCTGCTTAAGCCGCCTTTGGCTTAATGACGTGTTTTTGTGTGATGATTATGTTTTGTGAGGTAATTTGTCGTGTGGGTTAAGTAATATTTGGGCCAAAATTAGTTTTGGTCCAAATTTCGATTTTCGTGCTCGGTTTTTGTCGTGTTTTTCGGTTTTGGCTCGAAATAAAATAATATCAAAGTATATTATTTTACGGTATTATAGAACCTAATTTTGTGAAAATGTGACACGGGACGCACTTTGGCCCGTTTTGTGTGTTGGGTTTTGGGTCGTTTTTGTAAGTTTGGGCCGTTTTGTAGCTAGTTGGGCTGTTTTTGTGGCTTGGCTTAATAAGACGTTCCTGTATCGTGCTCGTGTTGTGCTTATAATGACTAAGAGTGACATTCATTTTTATGATTATGCAAGTCCAAATTAATACGCTAAAAATGACTAATACGTTTTAGACACTTTTGTACCGTTTTGACTCTTTTAAAAGCATGCACGAAAGTCCTTTTCATCATCGGGTTTGTTTTTTGGGGGGTACGGATACGGGTATCTACAGTATTGCATGTGTTGAAATGTAAAAGGGGCTAAAGTGCAGGGGTGCATATGCTTGTAAGATGTTTGGGTATGCGTGAGGTGTATAATTGAGCAGGGGTGTTCATGTAGGCGTTAGTGTTGGTGTAGGTCTCGTGGAAGAGCGTCATGTAATGCTTGTGTGAAATACTTGTGCTTGAACTCGCCGAGGAGCGTCTATGTAGAGCGAAATGCTTGGTGTATATCGAGAGTGCTTGTGCTTGGGCTCGCCGAGGAGTGTCTATGTAGTCGTAATTGCATATGGTTGCCTGCCGTTGAGGAGAAAATGATGTAATGCTCGTGAAGAGCGTTCGTGCTGCTGCTTCTATACCGTGTATTAAATGCTTAATATACGCGTATGGCGGACTGTAGGTGACGCCTCGACCCAAGTACGGACGACTTGGAGTCAGACTAGGGCCAATATGAATTAGGAATCGAAAAGTAGGCGTAAAACGAGAAAAATTCGAGAAAAACCACAGGAGCAAACCGCATAGCCTTATGCGGTTCATGGTGCAAACCGCATAAGGTTATGCGGTTTGCCTTAGTGGCTGTAGGGGGCTATATAACACGAGCTCAGCCGTGTTTGTTGCTCATTCACTCATTTCGGTTTTTCACTCTAAAAAACACCATTTTTCGATTTCTCAACCGTTTTTGCTCGTTTTTGTTGCGTTGTCTTGCTATGGCGTCAGGTAATGCTCCATTTTAACTTGCTTTTACGTTATTTGTCATTGTAATTAGCTAGTTTTGCCTTGAAATGTTGAAAAGACGGGTTTTGAATGAAAACCCGATTTTTGCTTGAAATTTGCCGTTTGAATGCTTGAAATTGACGTCATTGTGTTGCATTATGCCATGTGAACATGTATGTGTGAATTGATTGTGATTCGGACCGTCTTTGTGTGAAAAACGTCCCAATTAGGTTTCGGGCCCGAAAATGAACCCGGATTTTCCGACCCGGAATTTCAATTAAACTTCGGTGTAGGATGCCCATAGTGTGTATAGCATGCCTATAGCTTTAATTTTGAGTTAAGGCTTTCAACTCGATGATTTGCTTGAGTGTTCTTCGTAAATTGGGGGTTTTTGATCGGGATGACCAAAATGCAATTGCTTGTAATGGTTTGTTGTTGGGGACTATTATGGCGCGTAGAAACCATAAAGTTGTAATTTTGAGGTGTAGAGAACGGTTTTCGGCTTAATTGTGAATTAGGCCTAAAAATGCTCTGTAGGGCGTATAGTGCAATGTGTCGAAGGATGCATATGGTTTATGTACATATTATTTGCGTGTATTTGTGTATGTGTATGCCAAGTTTGTATGCTTGCATGTGTTATATTGTATGTATTGGTCGTGTTTGGTTGCGGGGAGAAGGTTACGTCAGCACACGAGATCAAAATCTCGTGAAGAGTAATCGGGCTCGAGGATCGAGGAGCCTCTAGTTCGAGTAGTATGAGGCGTTCGCGTAGCGAGAGGGATGCTAACCCTCGGGACACGCCACCAGACGGCGTGGCGATCCACGAGGTAGGGTCGTGGTCGCGGGCGTGACCTGGCCCGATCCCGAGGAGGAGGAGGAGGTGGATGCGCTTGCTTTAGTTGACGAGATAGAGGCCGGGATGGATGTTGAGGAGAGGCCGAGGAGGCCGAGGAGGTCGCGCTAGGGCGAGTAGCTCTAGGCCGCGAAAGTCACGTCGCGAACAGGCGCTCGCCAAGGGCCGGGATGGCCATGACCTTCTACTTGCTTCGAGAGACACGCTTCCTATCTAAGCGACGATGGGTTGGCGGAAAGGTCCGATGAGGACTTTCGCCGCCTCGTCCGTGATGTATGCTGAGAAGAAGCTTTGAGGGTGCGCAAGCTTGGGTGCCGCGTAGTGCTTTGGTCCTCTAGTTGAGCACCGGAGGGCGATCATGTAGGTCGGTTGACGGCGAACCTCGCCGATCGTGGCCTTCCTTGACAGGTATTGGGATACCACGACGACGTTTCACATGCCCGGCTTTGAGGCCGGTATTACCTTGTCTGGGTACGCGGTCATGACGGGGCTTCCGTTCGGGGACCGCGACATGATCTTTGGATTTGCGCCGTCCATCGTGGACGAGGTTGTGACTGCCGCGATTGGCGATGATTTGGAGGTGGAGTACGAAGGTAACCCACCTTATGTGATCAAGACTAGCTTCATCTTGGAGTACTTTGAGGGGAAGACCGAGCGAGGCCCCTCTGAGTGGACTGACGAGCAGAACGCTCGTTTGTGGTTGTGGTGGTTCGTTAGCGCCGTGTACTTCGGCGATAAAGGTGAGAGGGCGACGACGTCGGTCCTGATGCATCTCGTAGATCAGCGCGATCGGACACTTCGACCGGTGTCGCCATCCTTGGGTTTGTGCATTCGATTCTGCATGGACGCGGTGAGACCGCGGGTCATGAATGGAGGATCGAGACTGTCCTTAGTCTCGCCTGGGTTTGTGATGGAGGTATGTATTGATTTTGCTTTTGTTTTAGATGCATTGTTATTCGTCTTTGTTGTCTTGTAATGTGTTTTTGTATGTGCAGTCGAGGATCTTCAGTCACTTCCCTTTTCTGCTGCCTCCGCATGTTGTGACGATTCCGAAGGTGTATCCGGCGGTCGCATTGGGGCACGTCTGGCCGTGCGACTTTTGATCGGTCGTATGAAGAGGTTCGGGACCGTCTGAACCGGATGCAGTTTGATCAGGTTTGTGTTTGAACCATTTTAAATAGAGTGTACTTAAAATGATTGTATTTATGAGCGTTTGAACCTATTTTAAATAGAGTGTACTTAAAATGAGCGTTTGTTTTTGTTTGTAGTTCGTCTGCCAGTTCAGTGGGGGCGATCACGGGCATTAGGAGGAAGAGCATCGGAAGTATGATTTGCGTGCGTGACACCCAGCGTCTGTACTTAGCGGCAGCCGTCTGGGCGATTTAGTACCTTGGAGAGCGTTTGGTCTTCAGCGGGGTGGCGGCTCGATGGTGCTGAGATCCGTAGAAGGTCCTTTTTGGCGAGGGTTTCCATTCGGGGATCGGATGGCGTTGTACGGGGAAGGAGAGTCGGTGAGTCTTCTCTGTCCTGGGGAAGATTATGGCCAATTTGCTCAGTCTCGGCTTGCTTGTGGGCCGATTGAGGTATGCTTGCTTCTTTTGAGGGTGCGTAAGGTAATTTTTGCGAAAAATTTCCCTGACGTGTGTGTGACGTGTGCTTTTTTGTAGTTGTTTGATCCTGAGATGGCAGAGCAGGCGGGCGACTTTCCTACCACCGTTGAGTACGACGAGTCGGGTGTCCGTCGTACCTTCACTTTGCCGACGTACTTGCCGGTGACAACTGACGCGGGCATGGACAGCTGGACGGGCAAGGTGAAGAAGGTATGTATCTTTGTCTTTGTATATGTGAGTGAGCCCCCAGTTTGATCGAGGTATGGGTTATAGCGATGATCAAACTTGTGAGAGTCGTGTTTTTGTGTTACCCCCTCGAGTTTGTCTTAAGTTGAGTGAATTTAAGGCAAAGTGGGGTTGACTGCTTTTGTTTTGAAATTTCCCCCCGAAGTTTGACTTAATTTGAGTGAAATCAAGGCAAAATGGAGAGAATGCGCTTTGTTTTTGAAATTTCCCCCTAAGTTTGGCTTAATTTGAGTGAAATTAAGGCAAAATGGAGAATAACGTGAAGTGTTTACGTGTTGTGTATCGCAGGTGGCAAAGGAGGCGCATAAGAAGCTATGGCGGATAGCTAACAGGTGGAGGATGGCTTGGGCTGAGCAGGCTGCTCAGTTGTGTCAGAGTCGGGCTGAGACGGCTCAGATTCGGCGTGAATTTGACGAGTACCGTCGTCGTCATCCTGAGTGAACTTGTGTAATAACGATTGTATGAACCTTTGTTTACATGTCTTTGTAGCTTGAACTTGATTGTCGTTGTGAACCTGTTTGGTAAGCTTATTTGAAAAATGAATGATTCCCGAGTGGGATGCTTGGATGTTTGATTAGCTTGTGAAAATGTTTTTTTTGCAAAAAGTTCATTTTAAATGTGAAATGAGCTTGAATGAATATCGAAAATGTTTGTATTTTGACTCGTGGTATGAATCGTATTTGCTAAAGCGAAGTGTAATGCTGCTGTGTGGGGAACAGCAAAAGGATGTCGTAGGTTAATGTAGATTGGAGTGTTTAGGAAAGTCGAAATTAGGAAAGTCGTGAGAAAAGCCAGCCTCTGAAACCGCATAGCCCTATGCGGTTTGAGGTGTAAACCGCATAGGCTTATGCGGTTTGTAGGGCAAACCGCCTAGAGTCATGCGGTTTGTCGGCGTGGCTGGTAGCGCTGTGTTTCCATATTTCGGAGGCGTTTTTCCTATATAAGGAGGGGGGTGCGTGCCATAATCTTCATTCACAATCACTTCTTTTCTTTTCTTTTAGTACAAGTTTTTGCTCTCATAAATATATTAGGTATATTTACAAAAGTTTTTTTTGTATCCAAGAAAATGGTGGAGCATTTTGATGCTCTTTTGGAGAGGTGGACTTCCTCACTAAGTCCGGCGATGAAGAGGGCGGTGTATGATGATGGTGCGGGTGTTTTCATTGGCTTTCGTCAAATTAAAGTCGATCTTGACTTCCTTGATGCGTGCTTAGATTATTGGGATCCTAGCTTGCATGTGTTTAGGTTTCCCGGGGGAGAGGTGTGTCTTTTGATGGAGGAGTTTGCGGCCATTGCTGGGTGGTCGAAACGGACTACTCCTGTGGTTGTAAGGAGTGAGTTTTGCTATAACGGGATGTTGCGAAACTTCCTTGGGATGACAAATGCTCATGCTGCAGGTTTGTTTGAAGGAGGTAAGGTAAACATGCTTCTTTTGTGTCAACGGTATATGAATAAGGTAGACACTAGTATTTCGGACCGTTCTAGGCGGAGGGCCCTTGCTTTTTGTTTGGTTCATCGTTATGCTTTTGCGGGGTCCATGCCAGATGGGGTGTTCGGGAGCGCGAGGTATGCTCGCGTTGTCGAAGAGATGGAAAGGGGATATGATCCTTCTGCCCTGATTCTAGCGGAGACCATACTGGGCTTAGATGACCGTTTTGCTAATCGTCTGAGCTCGTAACGGGGTTGCGCTAGGATTCTCAACATTTGGCTCATGGAGAGGCTAAGTGTGTATAAGGCTCTTCCCCTGGGTGGTGTCTTCAAGGCTGCGGCGACGACGTCGCGAAAGATGGAATGGGCTAACCCTCGGGAGCGTTCACTCAACTACTACCGGGGGTTCGTGAAGGAAAGCACCATTCGTTGGTATGTGTCATGGTGGCGTATCGCAGAGATTACGGCGCCGTCTGTTGCGAGTGCGGCTCGTGGGTTGATGTTGTGCGGCTTTGAACGAGGGGTGTGGATTCATCCTCTTCGCTTGAAGAGGCAAATCGGGCTTTCTTTCGGACCATTCAGAAGCGGGGATACTCGAATTTGGTGGGGTTGTTGTCCTAAACAACCAGATGATTGATGCTTGGATCCGGGGATGGTCGGATCGTGTTACTTGGGCGGTCCCGGCGTATGTGGAGTCTACTCATGTCACAGACTTCTACACGCGGTGGTGCTATTCCAAGGATTCTCGAGAGTGGGAGAATCAGAGGAGAAGGGAGAAGAACGGGCCAAAGCCCTCCTTGGTGCATGAGGTGGTACGCGGAAAGAGGGATTATGGTGATCTTTGTGCTGTTAGTGCGGATTCTTCTACTTCGAGACCAGCGCGGGAGAGGCTTGGGCCGAGGGTGACTGTTAAAGATCGCCTAGGGCCAAGGATCGAGGAGCCCCCAGTCGAGCAGGACGAGGACCCGATCGAGCCCCCAGGTTTTGAGAGGACTGCTCCCGTGATTAGTTCGAAGATTGTGGCGGATCGGCCTATTGAAGATGAAGAGGCTAATCCGAAACGATAGAGGACGGCTCAGTAGTTTTCTTTTTGTTTTGCTTAGAAAATTTCTTTATTCGAATACATGTTTTAGTTTCAAATAAAGGGTTAAGGAGGCTTGTTCCTAACTCATTTCTAAGTTGTGAAAAATTCTAAATAAAGTAATAAAATAGAATTAATTTGCTTTTGTCTTGTCTCGTTGCTTTCTTTTGCTTTGTTTTGAAGTGTTCTCGACCTTTTTAAGCTTCAAACATGCGTAGTTTGTCTTAAATCCTCGACCTTTTTATGCTTTGGATCCGTATGTTTGATTTGTTTTGTCTTAAATCCTCGACCTTTTTAAGCTTCGGACTTAGATTTTTGTGTTGACTATGCTCTCGACCTTTTTAAGCTTTGGGCGTGCGTGCTAAGGAGTTCTGTTGTGCTTTGGACAAGCTGCGTACGTATCTGTGTTTCAATACAGAATCAAACCGGCGTAGTTCGTGTGATTCGGTTAAGCTCTTTGCAAAGCTGCCTACGTACCCACAGTGCGTGGAATCAAACCGAGCGTAGTTCATCCATGCGAGAGTAAGTTTTGTGTTTTGTGAAATACATTACAAATTTGTTTTAGTTTAGGGGTAGTATTTCTTGAGTTGATCAAGATTTGTTGGCAGTCGGAAGTCCTGACCGTCTAGGTCAGTTAACTTCACGGCTCCTCCAGGGAGGATTTCCTTGACCAAGTGCGGTCCGGCCCAATTGGGTTTGAATTTTCCTCTCGGGTCGACTGGTAATGGTGCTCGGACTGATTTGAGTACTAGGTCACCCACTTTGATATTTCGTGGCTTGACCCGTTTGTTGTATGCGCGTTGTAGGCGGGATTGATACATTCGGACTGTACTTAGTGAATGTAGCCGTCTTTCGTCTAAAAGGATGAGTTGTTCGTATCGTTCGCGTGCGTCTGATCCGCCAGGAATGTCTGCTTCCATGAGAATTCGAAGGGATTGCATTTCGATTTCTACAGGTTGGACGGCTTCCATTCCGTAGGTTAAGAAGTAGGGTGTCATGCCTGTGGGTGTGCGGATAGTGGTGCGATATCCCCATAATGCGAACGGGATTTTGTTGGGCCAGTCGTGGCAGGTATCGATCATCTTTTTAAGGATTGATACGCGGTTTGTTTCTTTGCCTCGGCCGCCTTGGTTGGTTTGTGGTCGATAGGGTGATGATTTGTGTCGTTGTATCTTGTATTTAAGGAGGAGTGGTTCGACTTCCCCTTGGAAGTGTGTGCCTCGGTCGCTTATAAACTCGTGGGGTATGCCGTAGCGACAAATGATGTTGTTTTGTGTGAATTTCGCAACTTCTTTTGTGCCTAGCGTTCGGTATGATGCGGCTTCGACCCATTTGGTGAAATAGTCGATGGCCACGAGGATGAAGCAGTGTCCTCCTGCTCCCACGGGTTGAACTTTGCCTATGACGTCAATTCCCCAGGTCGAGAAGGGCCACGGCGAGGTTAAACTGTATAGTGGTGAAGGAGGGATGTGTTGTACGTTTGCAAAAATTTGGCAATTATGGCAATGTTTGACATATTTTGCGCAATCGGCTTCCATGGTGGTCCAGTACCATCCTAGCCTTATGATTTGTTTGCACATGGCTCGTGCGTTCATGTGTGGTCCGCACTCGCCGTCGTGTATTTGGGACATGATTTCGTGTCCTTTTTTGTGATCGACACACAAGAGTAGTGTGCCTTGAGGTGTCTTTTTGAGTAGTTTGCCCATTTCCATTACGAATTGTGATGATAATAGGCGTAGGGCTCTTTTTCCCCGTTTGTCGATGTTCGGCGGGTATTCGCCGTTCGTTTTGTAGTTGATGATTGCTTGGTACCAAGGGTCGGTTTCTTCTTCCTCGGTTTCAATGTCACAGATGTAGGCGGGTTCATTCCGTCGTTCCACGACAATGGGTAGTGTTTCCATTCCCGGGGGTATGTTGATTAGTGACGCGAGCTTGGATAACGCGTCGGCAAATTGATTTTCTTCGCGAGGGAGGTGTATGAATTCTACGTGGTAGAATTCGTTTATGAGCTCTTGTATTTTGTTTTGGTATAGTGCTAGGTTTTCGTTAAGTATCTTCCATGCTCCGGATACTTGGTTGATTATGAGGGAGGAGTCCCCATAGACTCTTATGTTGCGGGCGTTGAGTACAAGCGCTGCTTGGAGACCGTGCAAGCACGCTTCGTATTCTGCGGCGTTGTTTGTTACATCCAAATCCAGTTTGATGGATAAGGGGGTGTGTTCGCCATTCGGGGATATGAGAAGTATTCCTACTCCACATCCTCGATAGTTGGAGGAGCCATCGAAGTATAACTCCCATTGTTCTTGGTTGATGTTGTAAATCCCATCGTCTGGAAGGGATGTTGTGTCGATGATTGGCTCTTCGTTGATTGCATTTTCGGCTAGGAAGTCTGAGACTGCTCGTCCTTTGATTTCTTTGAGGGGTACGTACTTAAGGTCTAATTCGGCTAGGAGCAGTGTCCATCTGGCCATTCGTCCGTTAAGCACAGGTTTCTCGAAAAGGTACTTTACGGGGTCCATTTTTGAGTAGACCTTCGTTTGGTGTGCTAGCATGTAGTGACGGAGTTTTTTGGATGACCATACCAATGCTAGACAGCTTTTCTCGACGGGTGAATATCGAGTTTCGTAATCGAGAAATTTCTTACTTATGTAATAGATTGCGTGTTCTTCGCCGTTTATTTCTTGAGCGAGCATGGCGCCCATGGCGGTAGGGGTTGTTGTAAGGTACAAGGATAATGGTAAATCCTTTTGTGGTGGTTGTAGAACTGGCGGGTTGGTTAGTAATTCTTTGACCTTGTCAAATGCCTTTTGACATTCTTCGTCCCATTCAACGTGGTCGGTTTTCTTGAGCTTCTTGAAAACTGGTTCACATATCATGGTGAGTTTGCTAATGAAGCGCGAGATGTATTGGATTTGGCCCAAGAAACTTCGAATTTCGTCGAGGTTCTTCGGGGGTTGCATTTCTAGAATTGCTTTGACTTTCGAGGGGTCGACCTTGATGCCTCTTTGGCTCACTACGTGTCCTAGTAGTTTACTGGATTTGACTCCAGAAGTACATTTTTGGGGATTGAGGCGCATTTTGTATTGTCGTAGGCGAGTGAAGAACTTGCGGAGGTTAGTGATGTGACCACTTCTCTCCTTTGACTTCACGATCATATCGTCGACGTAGACTTCGACTTCTTTGTGCATCATGTCATGTAAAAGGGTTGTGGCGGTGCGTTGGTATGTAGCACCGGCATTGATTAGGCCGAAAGGCATGACCGTGTAGCAGTATGTGCCCCACGGTGTAATGAAGGCCGTTTTTGCCATGTCTTCGCAAGCCATTTTGATTTGATTATAACCTGCGTAGCCGTCCATGAAGGATAGGAGGGCGTGATCGGCGGTGTTGTCGACTAGGACGTCCACATGGGGTAATGGGAAGTCATCTTTCGGGCTGGCTTTGTTCAAGTCGCGAAAGTCAACGCATATATACTCGAATTTTGCCATTCTTCTTCAAGACTGGGACCATGTTTGAGACTCATTCAGGATATTCGATGACTTGGATGAAACCGGCTTGTAGATGTTTTTCGATTTCTTCCTTCACCATAAGGGACCATTCGGGGCGTAGTCTTCTTTGCTTTTGCTTGATGGGTTTGTAACCGGGCTTAATCGGGATGCGGTGTTCGGCGATGCTTCGTTCGATTCCGGGCATATCTTTGTACGACCAAGCGAATACGTCCTTGAATTCGCTTAGGAGTTGTGTGAATTGGGCGCGCTCATCTTCGTCTAGCGAGGCACCTAGTTGTAGTTCCCTTGGTTCTTCGGGGGTTCCCACGTTTACGGTTATGGTTTCCTCGATGATGGGGTCTTGTGTCTTTGGGTAAACAATGTTTGCAATGCATTTGTTTAATGATTCATTTGTTTGTTCATTTTCATCGCATGAGTTAGTGTCTTTTGCATTTTGTGGTTTGTTTGTTGTTTGTTGATTTTTGTTTGTTTGTATTTTGTTGTTTGTTTTAGCTTGAGACAAGACGTAAGCAAATTTATTCATTTCATTATTTTGAAGAGAATTATTCGGCAAATCAGAAAATTGCTTGGAGCTAGCCTCCGTAAAAAGGAAATCTAAACTAAAGCTAGAGTCTAGGATAGATGGGTCGACAGATGACCCGACACTAAGGGCATTAGAAGCTAAAAGAATCTCTTCTTCTTCTTCGTCGTCTTCTGTGCCGCTGGAGCTGCTTGAGCTGCTTGAGTTGCTTGAGTTTGAATCACTCTCGTCCTTGTCTTTGAGATTAGTGACATGATCGAAAAGTGGTCCTTCACCGGTGATAAGCTGGAAGTGGTGGCCCTGTGCATCGGTCCATTTCAGCGTTTTATACCATCCGTTGAGGGTTTTGTCTGTGGCGTCGGCTATGAGTAAGTTAGGATCGAAGTGACGGTCTCGCATGATTGTGGAGACAATCTCTTCGTTTTTGGTGCTCGGTGAGGCCTTGAGTGTATTGGGCTCAGCCTCACTAGAGAAACAAGCTTCGGATGAATGAATGATGTCTCGAAGGGAGGTATTCCCATTGACCGTTCCTCCGGGGGTGAAATATGCTTTCAGGTCGAGGATGTAAGGTCGCAGGGTGACTTTGTGAGTTGACTTCCGCCTTTGGATTTCCTTAACCATCTTCTCCTGGTCATCGTCCTTGGGTTTATAGCCTAGACCCATGGTGAGCCAAAGGCTGTTGTTGTTTTTTGTTTTGAAAGGTTTGTAGGTTTTGATTGGTGCACGTGTGATGGTGCTGACTTCAAAGTCGAAACCACATAAGTCTTCTGTGGGTTCAGCCACAATTTCCGCAGAATTGGGCTCTTTTGGTGTATCGAAAAGGGCTCGGAAGTTTGAGGCATTCAAGGTTATGATCTCCTCGTTAAGAGGGATCTTAACCTTTTGATGTAGGGTGGAGGTCACGGCTTTGGTGGAGTGAATCCACGGTCGCCCCAGGAGTATGTTATAGGAAGGGGTCATGTCGATGACTTGGAACTCGACCTTTTTTTCTATAGGACCACTGCGTATGTGAAGAGAAATGGTTCCTTTCACGTGACGTCGGGTTCCGTCGAAAGCTTTGACTCCGTCCATGCTCGGGGTGAAGTCTTTATCGGATAGGCCGAGGCGATGTGCGGTGGCCAATAGTAATACATTGACTGCAGACCCGTTGTCAACAAGGGACACGGGTAAAGTTTTCTTCATACACTCTACGCTAATGTATAGAGCGAGGTTGTGATTTGGTCCGAATGCGGGGAGATCATCATTTGAGAAGGTAATAGCTCCTGGTAACCTATCCCTTGTGACACGGCTGACCATTTGATCTGGAGAGATCTCAGCATCTACGCACGCTATTTGTAGAGCGTGAATGAATGCGTTCCTATGTTCCGCCGAGTCTCGTAAAAGGGCCCAGATTGAAACATCGGCTTTTGTGCGAACGAGTTGCTTCTGAAGCACCTCATTCGTGTTAGGTGGTGGAATTATTGTAGAGGTGGAGGGTGTACTTGTAGAGGGAATATCCTCTTGGGCTACGGCCTTGCCTTTCTCGGCATGATTGCTTTTACGGCATGCTCATCCGTGAAGATATTACGATAAGGGCGACGGGCGTGTGAGGTGTGAAACCTCGTCTTGTTCTTTCTTCTCGGGCTGCTCGCCCTTTTCTTTTTGATCTTTGTTTTCGAGCTGTTTGCCCTTCTTTTTCTTCCCCTTTTTGTTCTTTTTGGTTTTATTCGAGGAAGGAGTGGTTGAGAGTTGAGCTACCGTTCTGTTAGTGGGCGGCCACTCTTCGTCTTCGTCATCACTGAACCAGACCCCATTGATTTGGTTGTTGGTGGGTGTGACTAAGTAGGAGCAGTCTATGACGGGTGCTGATCCGAGGAAGACTGCAGGGTTGTCATAAGTTGTGGGGTTGCTTTGGGCTCCGATGCCGATTTCAATGAGTTCTTCGAAATTCTCGGCATCGCCGTAATCAAAGTGTCTTTGCCACTCGGGTTGTAAGCTACCGAGAAACGTGTACATGAGCTCGTCTTCTTGTGGAGGGTTTGGAACTTGGGCAAGTAATTTTCTCCATCGGGCGAGGTATTGGGTAAAGTCCTCTCCGTCTCCTTGGTGTTGAGTGACGAGAGTATGAAGGGAGACATGCTTGTCGGCCTTGTTCTTGGAGCGTTGTTCTAAGCGTGCAGTTTCAAGTTGATGCAAGGCCTTCAAGTTGTCAATATTTTTGGTGAGTTGATTAACACGGTCACGGAGAGTTCTCAATCTATTGAGGTTAGCCACCTTTGAGGTGCGTTTGAAGCGAGGAGTGACGATGCGATTCATGGTGAGTATTCAGCTGAGGCCTGCATTTCACTTTGCATATTAGTGACACGACTCGACCCACTAGACTCACATTCATTTTTAGGCATTCATCTTAGCTCATTTCTTTGTTTAGAAAGACCTTTTATGTTTTGAAAAGTGGAGATTTTCGAAAAGGTTTTAGCTAAAGGAAGCTTTTGAGACGAGGATGTGTGCGCACGTCTCGCCTCGATGTTAAAATGTTTTGCTTTGCACCCGTCGAACTGATATCGGTAATTTGCCGAGGTGAGGTCGAGTTCGGATGTGTAAAAGGAAAAGGATTCGACTCGAGAGCGGTTAGCAAGTCGAGTCGAGGATGTTAAAAGAGGAGTCTAGGCCGTGTGACCTAGAGGACTAAAGTCCACGAGCTCGGGTTTTAATCCTTGCTCGGGTTTTTGCTTGTTAGTGAAAAAGGAGAATTTTGAGAAAGCTTGTTTCGAAAAATTCACGATAGCTTTGTTTGAAAAGTGTTAGTTTGTTAGATGTTAGGTTCATTTATCTTTGAAACGTTTAAGCGAGTTTTCGAAGATATGAATGCAAATGCTCGTTTTGAAAAAGACCATGGAGTGCATAGCCTCGAACTTGTACGTATGACTCAAAAAGGGTGAAAAATGAGTCGGCCGGGTACACCTCCAACTACCTCGAGTACGCTTTGGCAGATACTTAACCCCTTCATTTCCTTACGCCGGGGCGATAGGTTTTCTGAAGGGAGCACTGGGGCGGTCGAGATAGCCGTTTACGGCAAGCCGTGGAGGGGCGAGAGGAAAGCTAGTCCGGCATGTGCTTTATCGAGTGGACAAGCCTGCATGTGGGAACCACCTCTCGAGGGTGAAAGGGTGCCTAGATTCAAAAAGGAATGGACTCTAAACGAATGTGCATAGCTCAAATATGTTTACTTGGATTGTTCAAGGCTTTCAAGTCTCACCTCTTTATTTTTTAAAAAGAAAAAGCTAGTTTTAAGTTTTAAAAATAAAATCTCCCCAGCGGAGTCGCCAAACTGTGGAACCCGGGAATCGAGACGAGGGACCCAACTCGGCGTCTTGCTTAAGGGCGCGTTTAAAGTTAAAAAAGATTAAGTTAGAAAAACCTTTAAAACTGTTTTGGAGTCGCCACCTAATTATCGCGGAAATTAGGAACCTGCTATCATGTCCTAAGCCTAAAGACATGTCCTAGATTTTGGAGCATGCCGACACCCCTAGATCTAAGGCTTGTGAAACCAGAATGGATTCGGGGTGAGGGTACTTTTGAAAAAGAGTTAATTCAATTAATGATTTATGAAAACCTTTTAGAAAAGCCTATGTAAAAATAGCCTCCACTGACCTAGAACAATCCAAGTAAGATGATAATTGAGCTAATGTTATCGCTACGTACAAGTGCGATAAGTTTGTAAAAGAATGCAGATGCAGATGCAAAAAGATTGATTAAAACCCTCAGTTTAGCATGCTTAACTTGTTAACGAAAACGGTTCAGTTAAAGGTCGAATTCATTGTTTAAGTTGATTTTAATGCAAAATAAGAAGGTGCAAGATGCATGCAAATAAAATAAAGTTCAATTGTCCATTGGTTTATTTTATAAGGGTCGGTTGCTTATGCGACTTTGGCGTGTCATCGGATATGGAGTGTACCCGAAGTAAATAGAACACTTGGAGTGCAAGCGCGCTGGGTGCCAAAGCGGGGGCGGCGCTAAAGTGTAGTCCCCTTTGTTAGTCCATAGAAAATAAGAAAAAGCTTTGATCCAAGTGGATCGGTACCTACCTTGTCCTGACGCTTCAGATCTGGGCAGAGCTTCGCTTCTTGAACTAAAAAGGAGGATGAATTCAACACGGGATGGTGTGTTAAACTCAAGGATTTGAGTGCTTGAGGCTTGAGAGAGTTTCGTAGTGTGTTTGCTGTGAAAGCTGGGTGTAAATTGTGTTTTTCGAGGTCAGGTATAGGGGTGTATATATACTAAAAACCTCGGAGAAATTAGGAAATCCGGGGATAAAAACAAGCCAGGAAACCGCATAGCCTTATGCGGTTTCCCAGGCGAACCGCATAGGCTTATGCGGTTGCCACCCCAAACCGCATAAGGCTAAGCGGTTTGTGGGCGTGGTTTTTAGCGTAGTTTCCAAGTTCCGGTTTGATAAAATCTTAGAAAGATTACGGGATAATCTTAAGCTTGCTCGTCAGGAAAACTCCTAGGATATTTCTGAGATATTTGTGGTGTTCAGGGCTTTGGAGTGCGGGCCAAAGGCTGGGCTTGGGCTCGGTTTTGGGCCCGAGACCCGGAAAAATGAAAAAGGTGTATTTGCATAGATTTTGTGAAATAAGGTAAGACGTGAGGTTGTATTTTGTGTAAGAGGAGGCTAAAGGGAAGATCTAGCCACCGGGCCTAAATTTAGGAATTTAGGAATGCTGAATTAGACCTTGTTGATGTAAAAGGGCTAATTGTATTGCGAATGCGAAGCTTATGCCAAATGAAGCAGGACAAGGACCTAGTTAGACTCCAAATGGACAAAATGAACGTTACTTAGATGCGATGTGAAGCGACCTTAATCATTTTAACATTTCAAACGACTCAAAATGAATTCGACATTAGTTAGAACCGTTTAAGTCAACGTTAAAGCATGCGTAATAAAAGTCTGTGTTACATCACTGGGTTTTGTTTGGGAGGGTACGGATATGGGTATCCACAAATACACACGTCAGTAAATATATCACGTTCAAAATACACATATATATACATAAATAAATAAAGTTAATCATACGGAGCGCTCTATCTACATATTGCTCATATCTTGTCGACCCATTGTGTGAGTTCCCGCAGCCTTTCCATCCACGCCCTGAGAACAACGGTTCTTCTTTTTGTATATCCGCCTTTTTCTTGCCTTTCTGTAGATACCCGTATCTGTCGATATGGAAATTTATGGAAAACCCGACAAATACCCAATGATGATAGGACAACATGTATTTCGTGTCATTTATTTGAGTTCGTTTTACGATGTAAGTCGGGGGCTGTCAACCCAATGTTTATTAATTCAAAGAATATTTGATTCAATTTGCTCTGTCAAATTTTATTTGTCACAAGTATGTTTTATTGAAAATAAAATGTTTTGATTTGAAAAAATCATCTTAAGCTGGACCAAAAATGGTCAAGGCGGTCAAGGGTAAAACCGAGGGAGACCATGGGTTAGGGCCATGGGCTCAAACCCAAGCTTAGGCCATGGGTCAAGGGATCACTAAGGGCTAAGTAAAGTCAACTCTATGGTCAAATCAAGCCAACCTTAGTGATCAAGGAGAGTCAAGAGGAAGTCAAGTTGGAGAGCAACAAAAAAAAGTCAAGATTGTGCTATTTTTGAATGTGGTCAAAGTGGGTGCACCCATGTGAGTTAACCCTCCAATAAAAGGACTCACATGGTTCACAAAGCTAGCTCAAGGAGGTCCCTTAGGAGCCGGCCCAACAAGTCCCCAACAAACAATCACATTGTTTATGTTTATGTCATTTTCATTCAAGTCGCTTTCGTCACTTTATGCTTTATTGTTTTAGTGTGTAAAAAAATCAAAATGTAGAGCATGTGGACCGTCCTCCTTCAAGACCAAGGCTCACTCAAGGACCCTTGGATGATCCCAAACAAAGAATGGAGAGGATTGAGCCTCATGTCAACATCTACCTTTATGCTTTTATCTTTTGTTTGTTAGCCTACAAAATTCAGCTCTTGTAAGGCCTTTAGGCCGTTTTTTTGGATGTCTCAAAGGCTCATGTGAGCCCTTAGATTAACTTTGAAATGTAAGGCTTAGATTAGAGTAAGGGTCATATATAAACCCTCACTCTAACATCAAAATTTTTCAGCTTTGAATGAAAAAAGAAAACCCTAGTTTTATTGAGTGATCTTCATTTCTCATTACTTTGTGTTTGAGTTAGTGAAAGATTAGTTTAGTGGCTTTGTGCTTAAACTAATCAAACCCTAATTCTCTTGCTTAGTGCTTAGAATTAGATACTATCTTTATGTTCTTTCATTTAACAACAAAAATCAGAAAAATTTATCACAAAAAAAGTCATTTGGCCGAGTATATTCAAGAGGGTTTCAAGGTTTGATTTTGTTCATCCTTTGAGTGAAACTTGTTCCACTTAGTTTCACTCCATAAGCGTTTCGATTTGAAAAGTCGCTTTTACAAATTCAATTTTTGACTTGAAAAGTCATTTCTCGTACTTTTAAAACAGTTTATTAAATCGTATTCGACGAATTCGTTTTCTTAACAGCAAGTTTTAAAGCACGTTTTAAGCCCAATTTTAGGAACGATTTTGAGCCCGTTTCAACACGAATTTCGAGGCCTTTGCTACCCACTTACCCCTTTGACTGATTAGACCAGAAAACAGCCAAAAGAGCACGTATAGCAGCAGCCCAGGCCCCCTTCACCGTGCCCTGTTTCAGACAGCCCAAGTTTGGGCTAAAACCCGATTTTCTGGCCACCAAACCCTTACCCACAACCAAAAACCCATGCCTGATCCTCATGCTCCATTTACCTTCGCTTAACCCTCAAGAAAACACCCTACAAAACCCTAAAACGAGCCTTGAATAGCAGCTCTCGGAGAAAGGGGAGAAGCTGCTCTTTTCCTTCTTAAAACCCTACCTTCTGTCACTATATATACACACCCACCATAAGCATTCATACACGAATTGGAGAATACACATACACAATATCAAGCCACAAGAAAGCCCTAAAAAAACTCAAAAAGAAGTCGAGATAGTCGTATGAAAAACAGAGCACAACTTTTCTGATTTTCGTGCAACTATCACTTCTTCTGCTTTGTTTTTCGTGTTGAAAACATCATAGTCTCTCTTATTTCTTTACAAAATCTTAAAGTTCACTTTGTCACGATTCTAAAACATCTTTCGGTTCGAAATTTCGTTGAGAAACGAATAAGTTACAAGCTTTTGAAAATTGCTGTCAGTTTGGTTCAAAGCTACGTCTTTTATTATTGGTTTTCGTCGACGACGGCCCCTTGGGATAAAATCTTACAATCGATTACAACTCGAAGATTTGGTCAACGATACATGTAAGTTGAGGGTGCAAAAATACTCTTTTTATTCTGTTAAATTATCGTTTTTATTGTTTTTATAGCCCTCTGTCGTTTTTTATTACTCTCTGTCGCTCAGTTGTTTATCATCGTAGCTGCTGTTTTTTATCGTTCGTTTTAGGCTTATATTTTTAGCATGATTGTGATGCGTGTGTGTGAATGTTTCGTGCCCCTTGTTCACCTAGTATGCGTGTTTAATTTACTTGCGTGGTATGACTTGCGTGGTATGACTTGCTGTCGTTAGTTTGATTTGAATTTGCTCGTTAGCCTATGTGTGATTGGGTCTCGTTTGACTATGTTAATTGCCAGAAATTTGGTCCTTCATGTTCTTCTCCAGCTTTGTTGCCTGCGTTTTCACGTTAGATTAGTTTTCAATGATCTTTTGCTCTGTCGTTTAGTATCGGTTTCGCAATTCATCTTGTAAATCATGTAACCACCGTGCATTTCACTTTGTTTCTGCCTGCTGTTTCCTTTTTATGTTTTATTTGTTCAAGTCCTTAAATCATGCGTGGTTCTTTGATGTACGAATTTGTGTAGCCTGGGATTTCATGTGTAGTTCTTTTTTATGTTTGTAACGTTTATTCCCTCGTTTAACTTTCGTGTGACGATTAGTTCCGTAATCATGTGTAGGCCGTATGTTTGTACGTATGTTTTTGTTGCCTGTTGACAGTCTTGTTTTGTTCACTAAGCCTCGAGTTGCGTAGTAGTCTGACAAGTTTGGTTAAGGTTTCCATGTGATGCATTTTCATGAAGTCTGCTTATATTTGTGTATGTTTACTTACATTTGTGTGCATTGCTTCATCTGTTAGGCACCTGCTCGTATGTGTATTAGTTGATTTTTTGGTTGTACTTGGTCATTTGCGCATGTTAGTTCGTTTAGTTGTATTTAATTATTATGTTACACGTTGGTTTGCACGTTTATTCGTGTTTGTTGGTTACGATTTATGTAGGTCTGCATGTCAACTTTGTTGTACTTGGTTATTCAATTTATACGTTGGGTTGTATTCATCTGTCGCTTCTTTATATTCGAGTGTGGTGTTTAATTATCTATGTTAATCTTCCACGCTTATTCACGCATTAGTCATGTTGGTTATTTTTATCCGTCTGTTGCTAACATTTGTTAATCTATCTTATGCTATCGGTAAGTGTTTCTGCTTCTTTTCTTTGTTTGCTAGAATAGTAAATGAACCCATGTTGAATAACTTTGACGAAGAAAAGAAGCAGAAACACTTACCGATAGCTTAAATATCTCTTTTGAAACGATTTTTGACTTAAGCTGAAATGCTTTCCCTCTAAAAATCATTTTCTAAGCTGAAACGCTGTCTTTTTAGGATTAGAATAATCTTAAATATCTCTTTTGAAACGATTCTTGACTTAAGCTGAATTACTTTCCCTCTAACAAAGGTCATTCCTTAAGCTGAAATGCAATCCTTTTAGGATTAGAATGATCTTAAATAATTTCCGATTCTAGCTCTTTTGAAAAAAAAAAAAAAAAAAAAAAAAAGATCCACTCCAAGCTGAAATGCTACTCGTTTAGGATTAGAATAAATCTTAAATCACTTCCGATTTTAGCGCCTTTTTAAAGATATTCTTGTAGGATTAGAATAATCTTAATTTATTTCCGTCTTTGTAGTTCTTTTGAAAAAAGATCTCTTCCTAGCTGAAATGCTATCCATTTTCTTTTTTTACTCTTAAATTTTTTTTAGTCAAATGTCACCTTCCTTTAGTCGTCCTCGATTTCAAATTTCAAATCATACTCCGAGTCTAACCCAAGTCTAGAGTACGGAGTTCGAGTCAGTCAATCCCCATAGTCCACCCTAAAGTCCGTGTTTAAGCTAAGACGGGTAGGTTAGTGTCGAGTCAGCTTTCTTTTTGTTCTCCTTTCGAGTCTGGTTACGTGGGTGGGTGTTTGTCAGCTGCGTCGTACGTGTGTCAGTCAAGTTACAAGTGTGCAAAGGGTTTATAGGTCGATGACTGAATTCTGTTCGGGGTTTTATTGTAGAAAGGCCGGTCGAAACAAGAAACATGACTACCGCGGAACAGTTAAGCAAACTCAACGATACTTTAGCCGCGCTAATGGGTCGATTGGAATCTGTAGAGAAAAAGTTGTCGGTGGAAACTCCACCACCTCCACCACCAACTGAGCTTGAGAAGCGTTTCAAGCTAATAGAAGACCAACTGAAATTGTCTCAAGGAGAAAGCATTCACTTCGAGAATGCTCGTGGGTATACGCCGGTACAAGATAAACTGCCGACTAATTTTGTGCTTACTGACATCCCTAAGTTTAAGGGAACTGAAGACCCGTTGCAACATATTCGATCCTACAAAGAGTACCTCGCCTTGAAAGGGGTACCCGCTGAAATGTTGTCTCACGTTTTTGCTCAATCTTTGGGGGAACATCCAAGGAAATGGTTTTATGGTCTCGAGCTCAAAAATTTGCCGACTTTTGAAGATATCACCGTGGAATTCTGTAAGCATTTTGCTGATAATGCTGAAATTCAGACCACCATGCGAACATTGGAAGTAATGACACAAAAAGAAAAGGAGGAATTTACGGAATTCCTTAATCGATGGCGCGCAGAAAGCGTGAAATTGCCAAAAAGGCCCGAAGAGGTCGAAATGGTGGATAAGTTCATTAAGAATCTTCGCCCCGTCTACAAAGATGCTATCAAATACCAAAATTTCAGCTCGTTCAAAGAACTTGGCCGAGTAGGGATGAAAATTGAAGACGACGTCCGAACTGCAGAGGCCGAAAAACCTAAGGGGTATCAAGGGCCCTCTTCCTCTAAGTCAAGGGTATCTAATTCAGCAAATCACTTGCAAGCAATTAGTTTTGGGGGCCCTCGAGAGCAACAACGTCGAGCACCAAGGGCGTTTACTGATATCGGATGTACGTATGCCTCTGCTCTTCAAAGGCTCTTGGCCCAGGGGAAACTGAACCCAATTGGTCCGACTCCGGACCCACCAGCTGACCGACAAGGTAAATGGTACAAGCCCAACGCATATTGTGCGTTCCATCAAGGGAGAGGACACGATACTGAAAATTGTTTCCGTCTTAAGCACGAGATCCAGGACATGATTGAAAATGGGTCTTTGCCAATCCCTACAGTCAAGCCAAATAATGTGACTAATCCTTTCGGCAACCACTCCAACGCGGTGTTCATTGGAGACAATGATGATATGTCTCACTTAATCCGACCCGTTAATTATCTCACCGGGTTTTTCGTGGGAAAAGTTTATATAGATTGTGCTGATCTTTTTCCCAAGGCAAGAAATGACATTCGCATTGGGGATTTCAATATCAATTGTACACCGTACCTTGCTTAAAGCGGAAGTGAAATTAATGGGGCGTGGGCTGACGATGAGGATGATATTTATCTCACCGAAGGTGCAGTCATCCCACGCACTCAAGCAGAGATTATGCAGCTACGAAAAGATGTCCTCGAATCCAATCACCTAACTCGATCCGGACGCCCTTATCGAGTAGAAAAGTCGAGGAGCACTTCTGTTTTCGAGGATACCCAAAGCAAAACGCAAGCAAGTGCACCTACTGTAACAAAGACACTCGAAGAAGTGTCGACCGCAGGGGATCCTCTTATCAAGCAACTACAGAAAACCAAGGCGGATGTCTCTATATGGGAGCTTATTCTAAGCTCGTTTGAACATCGTCAAGCTCTGCTACAATCTTTGATGAACATGACTGTGCCTCCCACCACCACGCCTAATGATATGATCTCGTTGGTCTCATCAAGCCAACCTCGGCTTACGAACGTCATAACCTTTTCGGATGAAGATTTGCCTTCCTTCGGCCCCCAACATTGCTTAGCCATGTATATCACGGTAGAATGCCGTCACAAGAGGCTTCCAATGACGCTAGTTGATGATGGGTCTGCTGTTAATGTGCTCCCATTAAAAACCGCCTACATTTTGGGCCTGGAAAAGAATGATCTTATTCCAACCACGCAAACGGTCCGAGCTTTCGATGGTACAATACGTCGCGTGGCTGGGCTCGTCACCTTGAGCGTGAATATTGGTGCAGTAGAAAAGACGGTCAGTTTCCAGGTTATAGACCTTGTTTCGTCTTTTAGTATGTTGCTTGGAAGACCTTGGATCCACGCCGCAAGAGCTGTGTCTTCAACCCATCACCGAAAGATTAAAATTCCATTCAATGGAGGAGTGGTAACCATTAACGCTACTCCAATGGTCGTAACGGGTGGAGATGTGACTTTCGAGGTCTAAAATGATATCACCATTGAGACGGGTGGCTTTGAGGTCGTCAATGTGATCGAATCCCAAGTCAACGAGCCAAACTTGGAGTTATACACCGGAAGCCGTGCGTGTGAAACAATGCTAAGGACCGGAAAATACTTTGGCTTGTCTTTATATCCAAGGAAAGAGAATGCCTTCACTCCACCTCTGATGATCCCGAAGGGAATCACGTTTGGCCTCGGATACGAACCAACAAAGGAGGAAGATTATCTAAGCAAGGGACGAGATGCGAAGCTGAAACCGTACCCACTAACACTTAATGGACAATTTGTGAGAGCTGGAGAAGACACGCCATGTCTGGATTTTCCCGAACCCATCTATAACCGTAAGGTAAATCGTTGGGTCCCCGGAATTGAGATATTCCAAGATTGTTACTACATTCCAGACGACATCATGGCCACAATTACAACAAAGAAGGAATGCAGCCCAGTCGAAGACGGGAAAGCTATGGGCCTTCTTTTTGGAGAGGAGAGGAAAATAGAAGCATCGAGCGAAGCCTTGGTAAGTATGATCCTCATGAGTGACCGATTCGATCCGTCTACCCTCATCACAGATGTCAATCCGCAAGGGGCTACGTCCGGATGGAGAAAAACCGTCAAATGGACCGACAACAAGGGACTGCTGTTCAAGATGACCGTAGGAGAAGGGGAAATGTCCGAGCCAGATGGAAGTTCCGAGTCTGATTCTAAGTCTGAACCTGTTGATAATAGGAGTCTTAGTGCTAAGTCTAAGGAGTTAGGTGTCGAAGATACCCCCTCCCTAGTCTTTCCTTTTCATGTACCTTCATCTAGTTCCGGTATTCTGAGGCCTGTCTTGGATGCCACATCTATCCAGCCACTGACCCCTGATCAGTTGACCCAAATGTTAGCGCAATTCGCACAATTTCAAATCAATAATAATAAAATGAACCAGTTTGCTTATGACTTGTCTCTTTTACATTGCAATTCAATTTTTGAAAATGAATGTTTTAATAATGACATTGAGAGTGAGGACCAAGGTGAACAGGTAGAAAGTGAGGAGTTAGAACCATCTCCTCAGTTGTTAAAAGGGATACAGGAATATGATGAAAAAAGCTCGGTAGTCGAAGACACCGAAACAATTAATGTGGGAACCACTCTCGAACCACAAGAGCTGAAAATAGGGACAACTCTCGACCCTGCTGAAAAACAAGGGTTTATTGAGTTGCTAAATGAGTTCAAAGACGTATTTACGTGGTCTTACAAAGACATGCCAGGGATTGACAGGGAAATTGCAGAGCACAGAATCCCGATCAAACCAGGGTTCAAACCAATAAAACAGAAACTCCGCCGAATGCGACCCGAATGGTCTCTGAAAGTCAAAGAAGAAATTGACAAGCAATTCAAAGCCGGGTTTATCAAAGTTTCAGAATACTCAGATTGGGTAGCTAACGTGGTACCCGTACCAAAGAAAGATGGGAAGGTGCGTGTCTGCGTTGATTTTCGTGATCTAAATAGAGCAAGTCCGAAGGACGATTTCCCATTACCTCACATCGATATCTTGGTTGACAACACCGCCAACCACGCATTATTGTCCTTCATGGACGGCCACTGCTATAGGAATCAGATAAAAATGGCCGAGGAAGATATGCACAAAACCGCGTTCACAACGCAGTGGGGAACTTATTGTTATACGGTAATGCCGTTTGGTCTGATTAACGCGGGGGCCACATATCAACAAACTGCAACGACGTTGCTACATGATATGATGCATAGAGAGGTAGAGGTCTATGTCGATGATATGATTGTGAAATCCAAGGAACGCAGCGGTCACTTAAGTGCACTAAAGAAATTCTTCGAAAGATTAAGAAAGTACAACATGAGGCTAAATCCGCAGAAATGTGCATTCGGAGTCACTTCGGGTAAGCTACTTGGCCATATCGTCAGCCATCGTGGCATTGAAGTCAATCCGTCAAAGATCAAAGCCATATTGGAAATGCCTCACCCAAAGACCGAGAAAGAAATTCGAGGTTTTCTGGGCCGGGTGCAATATATCAGCCGATTCATCGCTAAGTTAACTATGATCTGCGAACCCATATTTAAAAAGCTCAAAGTTGGAGAACACGTTACATGGGACCATCAATGTCAAGCTGCGTTCGACAAAATAAAAGAGGTTTTGTCTTCCCCGCCTATTTTAAGCCCACCAGTGGCTGGTTTGCCGTTGTCATTATACCTAACAGTAATAGAGACCGCGATGGGTGCAATGTTAGCTCAAACTGTCGACAAAGAAGAAAGGGCAATTTACTATATTAGTAAGAAGTTCTTGGAGTATGAGGTGAAGTACACGATGCTAGAAAAAACATGCCTCGCTTTAGTTTGGGCCACAAAGAAGCTAAGACATTACATGCTCAGCTACAGTGTGAGTGTCTACTCTAAAATGGACCCGATCAAGTACTTGTTTGAAAAACCAGTACTAAATGGCAGAATGTCAAGATGGACTCTCATGCTAGCAGAATTTGACCTCAAATATAAGCCGCTAAAGGTAATAAAAGGAAGAGCTGTCGCTGATTTCCTTGCCGATAATCCAATTGAAGAAGCTGAAATCGTAGATACATGGTCATTTCCAGATGAAAATGTCGCAAGCGTCGAAGATAATACGTGGGATTTGTACTTTGATGGAGCATCGAATTACATGGGCTACGGGATCGGTATCCTCCTTGTCTCACCAAAAGGAGAACATATACCCGTATCCATTAAATTGGATTTTGCTGTTACCAACAACGCGGCGGAATACGAGGCATGCTTGTTAGGTCTGCACAGCGCTATCAATTTAGGCATAAAGAGGTTGCTCGTACACGGTGATTCCTCCTTGGTGATCAATCAAGTGAGTGGAGCATGGAGAATCAAAAGTAGCAGTTTGGCACCCTACCAAACAAAGATAGAAGAACTTGAAAAATTGTTCGACGAGATACAATACGTCCACCTCCCGAGGGAGGAAAACCAATTCGCTGATGCTCTGTCAAAATTAGCAGCCCTAATCAACATTCCAAACAGCATAGATAGTATGCCGTTATGTGTTCAACGCAGATCATCGCCCGCATATGTTAACATGATTGATAATGCTGAGGAAAATGAGACAGAACCCTGGTACGCATCAATTTTGAAGTACAAAAGCGCAGGAGAATATCCCACAGATCTAGACACACGTGGGAAACGAGCATTACGGATGCTGTCAGCCCAATTTGTTACAACTGACGACGGGCAGTTATACAAAAGGACGGCACAAGGCGTGCTTCTGCGGTGCATCGACAAAGCCACGGCAGAAAAAGTCATGGAAGAAGTCCACGATGGCGAATGTGGGCCACACATGAATGCCCACATGTTAGCCCGTAAGATCATGAGGCTTGGTTATTATTGGACGACAATGGAAATGGATTGTCGAAGATATGTCCGTCATTGTCACAACTGTCAAATATTTGCAAACGTCCAACATATCCCACCTTCTATGTTGTACACCATGACATCGCCTTGGCCCTTCTCGACGTGGGGAATCGATATCATCGGGAAGGTTAATCCCTCGGGAACAGGAGGGCATTGTTTCATTTTGGTGGCAATCGATTACTTCACGAAGTGGGTGGAAGCCAAGTCTTACAAAGTGTTAAATGCGAAGCAAGTAGCGAAATTCATTCAAAATGACATTATCTGTCGATACGGAGTGCCTCACGAAATGATCAGTGACCATGGCACCCATTTCCAAGCCGAAACAGCTCAGCTACTCGATAAATACAAGATAAAGCTTCACAAGTCATCACCCTACCGTCCTCAAACAAATGGCGCAGTAGAGGCGGCTAATAAGACGGTTACAGTCATTCTTAAGAAGATGACAGACAACTACCGTGAGTGGCCTGATAAGATACCCTTCGCGCTATGGGGGTACAGAACATCAATCAGAACTGCGACCGGAGCAACGCCATACTACTTAACCTACGGGATGGAGGCAGTCCAACCCGTTGAATTAGAAATACCGTCTCTGCGTATCCTGCTAGAAAGTAAAGTCCCAGAAGCGGACTGGGTCCAGGCCAGATATGACTCACTTGTGATGCTCGATGAACGACGTTTGAACGCACTATACAATGTCCAACTCTATCAGAAAAGGATAGAGCGCTCTTTTAATAAAAAGGTGAAACCTCGAGGAATTAAGGAGGGCGATCTCGTGTTGAAATCAGTGCGCGCACTACTACCGGTAGACCCGAGAGGAAAATTTAAGCCAAATTGGGCGGGTCCTTACTTGGTAAAGAAAATCTTGACAGGGGGTGCAGTTAGACTAACTGATCTAGATGGCAATGATTTTTCGAATCCAACGAACTTGGATCAACTGAAGCGATATTATCCTTAGTACTCATTCTCAAATGTTATGAAATAATGTTTGAATTGCGATGTATTAAAGTAGGTCTAAAGCTTGGCATTTGCCACCACACGAAATGTTTAACATACGAACTACGAATTCAATTTGATTCTGTGTAAAAAGTAGATACGTAGGCAACTCTTTACAAGAGTACAATCGGAATAGTGTTAACTTGATGAATGTGGAAACGGGAATTTTTCTAATAAATAGTAAAATTTCAAATTTTTAAAGTGGGACTCACGGACTTAATTTTTAGGGACTTAGTTTAACCTATATATATTTATATGTATATATATATATATATTTATATATATATATATATATATATATATATATATATATATATATATATATATATATATATATATATTGAGGTAGGTTATATAGAGTCCACATATTTTTTAGAGTCCTAGAGTCCACTTTTACGATTTGAAATTTTAACCAAAATAATTGAAATTTTAATCCAAAAATTTGAAATTCCAAAAATTCCAGGAATTCCAGAAAAATTTGGAATTCCAATGTTTTTGGAATTTCAAATTTTTGGACTTTTTGGAATTCCATTTTTTTTCTTAAAATTTCGATTTATTTGGTTAAAATCTCAAATCAAAAACTGGACTCTAAAAAATATGTGGACTCTAAAGAACCTAATTCTATATAGAGGAGGTAGGTTATATAGAGTCCACATATTTTTTAGAGTCCTAGAGTCCACTTTTACGATTTGAAATTTTAACCAAAATAATTGAAATTTTAATCCAAAAATTTGAAATTCCAAAAATTCCAGGAGTTCCAGAAAAATTTGGAATTCCAATGTTTTTGGAATTTCAAATTTTTGGACTTTTTGGAATTCCATTTTTTTTCTTAAAATTTCGATTTATTTGGTTAAAATCTCAAATCAAAAACTGGACTCTAGGACTCTAAAATCTCAAATATGTGGACTTTTATTTGATATTTTTCATTTTCAAATTTTTGCTTTTTCGTTTCAATTGATGTTTTTCATTATCGTTTTTACTTTTAATTCATGTATTACTCTTACGTTTTGTGATGTTCACTTTTAATTAATATTTTTGTTTATTAATACTAATTGTATATATTTGTTGGTTGCTTTTCTATTTTGCAGATTCTTCCTTTGAGGATGTTGTTTAAGACTAGGTCTGAATGTTGAAGAAATCTATATCTCATCAACTTAGAAAAGTTTCTTTTTTTATTTTCTCACATTTAATGTACAAATTATTATATTCTTATATGTCATTCGAGATGGTCACACTTTTGTATTTTTTTCTCGAGTTTAGGTTAGAATACTGTAGAAACTCATAATCAATAACATAGTTTAACCAGGTTCGCCATCAGATTTTTCAATTACATGTATCACAAACAATATCACAGTTCGTAATACAATATCATCAGGCTTGTGAAACAATACCATATTATCGAATTTTGTTGGTTAGCAACCAATGAGTGAGCTTGTTAAACAATATCACTTGCGCTAACAAACAATATCACCACACTTACCAAACAATATCAAGGCTGAAATTACTTCAAACGAGTCACCAATTGTATGCATTATAATATCACAATCCTTAAAAATCAATAACATCAGTAAAACAATATCACATTAACGCACTTTGTTGGTTAATGACCATTGACTAAGGCTGATAAACAATATCACATGCACTTACAAACAATATCACCGTACATATCAAACAATATCATCATACATGTCAAATACGAGAAATTAAATCAAAGATACCAAAAAATGATTAGCAATAATTTCATTTATTATTTGAGGAATATGAGTAGTATATACACCTACCACACAAAAACTTATTCACAACTAGATTACTAGTCTTACGACATTCACAACTTCTAGTTACAAACATACAATAACATGTCCAACTGTGGATACCCATATCCGTACCCTCCCAAACAAAACCCTGTGATGTATCACGGACTTTTATTACGCACGCTTTAACGTTGACTTAAACGGTTCTAACTAATGTCGAATTCATTTTGAGTCGTTTGAAATGCTAAAATGATTTAGGTCGCTTTACATCGCTTTAAATAAACGTTCATTTTGTCCATTTGGAGTCTAGCTAGGTCCTTGTCCTGCATCATTTGGCATGAGCTTCGCATTTGCACTACAATTAGCCCTTTTACATTAACAAGGTCTAATTCAACATTCCTAAATTCCTAAATTTAGGTCCGGTGGCTAAATCCCCCCTTTAGCCCCCTCTTACACAAAATACAGCTTCACGTCTTACCTTATTTCACAAAAACTATGCAAATACACCCTTTTCATTTTTACGGGTCTCGGGCCCAAAACCGAGCCCAAACCCAGCCTTTGGCCCGCACTCCAAAACCCTAAACATCAAAATATCTCAGAAATATCCCACGCCTCTTCCTTGGCGAGCAAGCAAGGATTATCCCGTAATCTTTCTAAGATTTTATCAAACCGGAACTAGGAAACTACACTAAAAACTACACCTTCAAACCGCATAATTAAGCTTATGCGGTTTGGGTGGGCAACCGCATAAGCCTATGCGGTTTGCCCTGGCAACCGCATAAGCCTATGCGGTTTCCTGGCTTGTTTTTATCCCCGAGTTTTCTAATTTCTCCGAGGTTTTTAGTATATATACACCCCTATACCTGACCTCGAAAAACACAATTGACAACCAGAATACATCTTTTCTTCATAACTTTTTCACCCAGAAATCACATCATACACACTTCAACACTCACAAAGCCTCAAGCACTCAAATCCTTGAGTTCAACACACCATCCCGTGTTGAATTCATCCTCCTTTTAAGTTCAAGAAGCGAAGCTCTGCCCAGATCTGAAGCGTCAGGACAAGGGAGGTACCGATCCACTTGGATCAAAGCTTTTTCTTATTTTCTATGGACTAACAAAGGGGACTACACTCTAGCGCTCCGGGCTTTGGCACCCAGTAGCTTGCACTCCAAGTGTTCTATTTACTTCGGGTACACTCCATATCCGATGACACGCCAAAGTCGCATAAGCAACCGACCTTATAAAATAAACCAATGGACAATTGAACTTTATTTTATTTGCATGCATCTTGCACATTCTTATTTTGCATTAAATCAACTTAAACAATGAATTCGACCTTTAACTGAACCGTATTCGTTAGCAAGTTAAACATGCTAAACTGAGGGTTTTAATCAATCTTTTTGCATCTGCATTCTTTTACAACTTTATCGCACTTGTACGTAGCGATAACATTAGCTCAAATATCATCTTACAAGGATTATTCTAGGTCAGTAGAGGCTATTTTTACATAGGCTTTTCTAAAAGGTTTCATAAATCATTAATTGAATTAACTCTTTTTCTAAAGTACCCTCCCCCCGAATCCAATCTGGTTTCACAAGCTTTAGATCTAGGGGTGTCGGCGTGCCCCAAAATCTAGGACATGTCTTTAGGCTTAGGACATGATAGCAAGTTCCTAATTTCCGCGATAATTAGGTGGCGACTCCAAAACAGTTTTAAAGGTTTTTCTAAATTAGTCTTTTTAACTTAATCCGCCCTTAAGCAAGACGCCGAGCTGGGTCCCTCGACGCGGTTCCCGGGTTCCACAGTTTGGCGACTCCGCTGGGGACATTTTATTTTTAAAAAAAAAAAAACTTAAAACTTGCTTTTTCTTTTTAAAAATAAAGAGGTGAAACTTGAAAGCCTTGAACAATCCGAGTATACATATTTGAGCTATGCACATTCGTTTAGAGTCCATTCCTTTTGGAATCTAGGCACCCTTTGCACCCTCGAGAGGTGGTTCCCACATGCAGGCTTGTCCACTCGATAAAGCACATGCCGGACTAACTTTCCTCTCGCCCCTCCACGGCTTGCCGTAAACGGCTATCTCGACCGCCCCAGTGCTCCCTTCAGAAAACCTATCGCCCCGGCGTAAGGAAATGAAGGGGTTAAGTATCTGCCAAAGCGTACTCGAGGTAGTTGGAGGTGTACCCGACTGACTCATTTTCACCCCTTTTGAGTCATACGTACAAGTTCGAGGCTATGCACTCCATGGTTTTTTTTTTTTTTCAAAACGAGCATTTGCATTCATATCTTCGAAAACTCGCTTAAACGTTTCAAAGATGATTGAACCTAACATCTAACAAACTAACACTTTTCAAACAAAACTATCGCGAATTTTTGAAACAAGCTTTCTCAAAATTCTCCTTTTTCACTAACAAGCAAAAACCCGAGCAAGGATTAAAACCCGAGCTCGTGGATTTCAATCTTCTAGGTCTTACGGCCTAGACTCCACTTTTAACATCCTCGACTCGATTTGTTAACCACTCTCGAGTCGAATCCTTTCTCTTTCACACGTCCGAATTCGAGCTCACCTCGGCAAATTACCGATACTAGTTCGACGGATGCAAAGCAAAACGTTTTAACATCGAGGCGAGATGTACGCACACATCCTCGTCTCAAAAGCTTCCTTTAGCTAAAACCTTTTCGAAAATCTCCTCTTTTCAAAACATAAAAGGTCTTTCTAAACAAAGAAATGAGCTAAAAATGAATGCCTAAAAATGAATGTGAGTCTAGTGGGTCGAGTCGTGTCACTAATATGCAAAGTGAAATGCAGGCCTCAGCTGGATACTCGCCGTACCAAACAACGTGTAATAATCCCCTACAAGAAACGAACCTACACCCACAAAATGGCCGGCAACAACGAAGAAGTCAACGCACTCCGTGACCAAGTTGCAAAGCTGACCGCTGACCTTGAGGGCCTTTTGACCCACCAAACAGTCGAGGTGGAACGTATGGAACTCAAGATTAAGGAGGAAGCCGATAGGCACGCTAAGAAACTCCAAGCTATAGAGGAGAGGCTCTATGTCTCGAGCACTTACTCTATTCACAAGGAGAATGAGAACGTACCTACTAGCATTAAGGACGAGCTCCCAAACAAGCTCGCCCTTAGTGATCTTCCTATCTTTCAAGAACATGAGAGCCCGATCATTCACATCCGAGCTTTCAAATCCCAAATGGCCATCAAGGGGGTCGATTCCAAGCATTGGCTCACCCTCTTCCCGCACTCCCTTGCGGCAGTGCCGAAGACATGGTTCTACTCACTCGACCCACAACGGGTCCCCACATTCGAGGAACTCACAGTCGAGTTCGACCGACAGTACCGAGACAATGAAGACACTCAAGTCTCAATTCGCACCCTAGAAGTCCTATCTCAAAAGGACAATGAAGGTTTCACCGACTATCTTACTCGTTGGAAGAAGCTAAGCGCTCAAATCCCCAACCGTCCCCGCGAGGACGAGCTCGTACCGAAGTTCATAAATAACCTGCGACCCGTGTATCAATTCTACATGAGGTACAAAGAACATTGAACTTCAAAGAACTAACTAAGGTCGGCACTCAAATTGAAGATGACCTTAGGACTGGCACCATGGCTAAATACACCGGCCACGCTTATCAAGGGAGCTCTTCTAAGTCTTCGCCGCAGTCAAAACGACGAAAATCGCCGCCGTCGGCAACCTCGACGATGACACCCTCGACGCCGCAACTACCTTTTCACCACCTCCCAAGGCCAAGAGAAACTTCGACCCTCTCTTTATGTCTTACACCAAGGCATTCCAAAGGTTAGTCGAAAAGAACTACCTACAACCTATCGGGCCTACTAGCGAGCCGCCCGAAGACAAGAAGCCTAAATCTTGGAACCCCAATGCCTTCTGTGCATACCACCGAGGCAAGGGGCATGACACCGAAGCGCTTTAGGCTCAAGAACGCTATCCAAGATCTGATCGATCAAGGAAAGCTCAGCAAACCATCTCAACCCACCAAGCCATCAAATAATGACAACCCACTCGGCAACCACGCCATCTTCTTAGGATCAATCCCTATACTAGACTGCTCCTACCTCATCACACCCTCCGACGGTCAAATCAATGCCGTTTGGTCTAGTGATGACGAAGACGACGAATACTGGCTACCCACTGACAAGGTGGTAAGCCACATCAATCAACTTGCAAAAGACATCAATCACCTAAAAGCTCTACATCGCACCGCAGTCGAGCGTTTGGAACGTCGCGTCCAAAAAGAACTTAGCAACCCGGTCTCGCTCGACACCCTCGAAACTTTTCGTCAGAAGGACAATGAAGGCTTCACAAACATCTTGCATGATGGAGGAAACTACTTTCCCGAGTCTTGGATCACCCACACGAAGATGAACTCATATCCACTTTCCTCTTGACCATGACCCGCTGGCGATACTACTTTCACTTACGCCACGCCGTAACTTGAACATCTCATCGAAATTGGCACTGTGATCGAAAAGGATCTCACATCTAGCTACGAGGATCCCGCCATCAAGTACCCTTCGAGAACGCACTCTTAAAGGACGAAAAATACACAACTCGCATGGCTCTGCAAGGAACTTTGACAGACTCTATATGCCCTACGCTGTGGCATTACAAAAATTAGTTGAAAAAGACTACCTCATGCCAATTGGACCTATTAACGAGCCACCCATGAGAAAGAAATTAAAATCATGGGACCCCAACGCCTTCTGTGCATACCACCGGGGCATGGGGCATAGCACTGAGAGTTGTCTTAAACTCAAACATGCCATCCAAGATCTTATCGATCAAGGAAGAATCAAGAAACCTCGAAGGAAAACCACACCTTCCTCCAGCAACGACGCAATCTACATCACAACTCAAGCAACTCAAGCAGCTCCAGCGGCACAGAAGACGATGAAGAAGAAGAAGAGATTCTTTTAGATTCTAATGCTCTTAGTGTCGGGTCATCTGTCGACCCATCTATCCTAGACTCTAGCTTTAGTTTAGATTTCCTTTTTACGGAGGCTAGCTCCAAGCAATTTTCCGACTTGTCGAATAATTCTCTTCAAAATAATGAAATGAATAAATTTGCTTACGCCTTGTCTCAAGCTAAAACAAACAACAAAATACAAACAAACAAAAATCAACAAGCAACAAACAAAACACAAAATACAAAAGACACTAACTCATGCGAAAATGAACAAACAAAAGAATCATTAAACAAATACATTGCAAACATTGTTCACCCAAAAACACAAGACCCAATCATCGAGGAAACCATAACCATAAACGTGGGAACCCCCGCAGAGCCAAGAGAACTACAACTAGGTGCCTCACTAGACGAACACGAGCGCGCCCAATTCACACAACTTCTGAGCGAATTCAAGGACATATTCGCTTGGTCATACAAAGACATGCCCGGAATCGAACGAAGCATCGCCGAGCACCGCAGCCCCATTAAACCCGGTTACAAACCCATCAAGCAAAAGCTAAGGAGATTACGCCCCGAATGGTCCCTTATGGTTAAGGAAGAAATCGAAAAACAACTGCAAGCCGGTTTCATCCAAGTCATCGAGTATCCTGAATGGGTCTCAAACATGGTCCCAATCTTGAAAAAGAATGGCAAAATTCGAGTATGCGTTGACTTTCGCGACTTGAACAAAGCTAGTCCCAAAGATGACTTTCCATTACCCCATGTGGACGTCCTAGTCGACAACACCGCCGATCACGCCCTCCTACCCTTCATGGACGGCTACGCAGGCTACAACCAAATCAAAATGTCACTAGAAGACATGGCAAAGACGGCCTTCATTACACCGTGGGGCACATACTGCTACACGGTCATGCCTTTCGGCCTAATCAATGCCGGTGCTACATACCAACGCACCGCCACAACCCTTTTACATGACATGATGCACAAAGAAGTCGAAGTCTACGTCGACGATATGATCGTGAAGTCCAAGGAGAGAAGTGGTCATATCACTAACCTCCGCAAGTTCTTCACTCGCCTACGACAATACAAAATGCGCCTTAATCCCCAAAAATGTACTTTTGGAGTCAAGTCCGGTAAACTACTAGGACATGTAGTAAGCCAAAGAGGCATCGAGGTCGACCCCTCGAAAGTCAAAGCAATTCTAGAAATGCGACCCCCGGAGAACCTCGACGAAATTCGAAGTTTCTTGGGCCAAATCCAATACATCTCACGCTTCATTAGCAAACTCACCATGATATGTGAACCAGTTTTCAAGAAAACCGACCACGTTGAATGGGACGAACAATGTCAAAAAGCATTTGACAAGGTCAAGGAATTGCTAACTAACCCACCAGTTCTACGACCACCCCAAAAGGATGTGCCACTGTCCTTGTACCTCACAACAACCCCTACCGCCATGGGCGCCATGCTCGCTCAAGAGAAAAACGGCGAAGAACATGCAATCTACTACATAAGCAAGAAATTTCTCGATTACGAAACTCGGTATTCACCCGTCGAGAAGAGTTGTCTAGCATTGGTATGGTCATCCAAAAAACTCCGTCACTATATGCTAGCACACCAAACGAACGTCTACTCAAAAATGGACCCCGTAAAGTACCTTTTCGAGAAACCTGTGCTTAACGGACGAATGGCCAGATGGACATTGCTCCTAGCCGAATTCGACCTTAAGAGTACGTACCCCTCAAAGAAATCAAGGGACGAGCAGTCTCTGATTTCCTAGCAGAAAATGCAATCAACGAAGAGCCAATCATCGACACGACATCCCTTCCAGACGATGGGATTTACAATATCAACCAAGAACAATGGGAGTTATACTTCGACGGCTCCTCCAACTATCGAGGATGTGGAGTAGGAATACTTCTCATATCCCCGAATGACGAACACACCCCCTTATCCATCAAACTGGATTTTGACGGTACAATCGACGCCGCAGAATACGAAGCGTGCTTGCACGGTCTCCAAGCAGCGCTTGTACTCAACGCCCGCAATATAAGAGTCTATGGGGACTCCTCCCTCATAATCAACCAAGTATCCGGAGCATGGAAGATACTTAATGAAAACCAGGCATTATACCAAAACAAAATACAAGAGCTCATAAACGAATTCTATCACGTGGAATTCATACACCTCCCACGCGAAGAAAACCAATTCGCCGACGCGTTGTCCAAACTCGCGTCACTAATCAACATACCCCCGGGAATGCAAACGCTACCCATTGTCGTAGAACGACGGAATGAACCCGCCTACATCTGTGACATTGAAACCGAGGAAGAGCAAACCGACCCTTGGTACCATGCAATCATCAACTACAAAACAAACGGTGAATACCCACCAAACATCGACAAACGGGCCAAGCGAGCCCTACGCCTATTATCATCACAATTCGTGATGGAAATGGGCAAACTACTCAAAAAGACGCCTCAAGGCATACTACTCTTGTGCGTCGACCACAAAAAGGGACACGAAATCATGTCCCAAGTACACGATGGCGAGTGCGGACCACACATGAACGCACGAGCCATGTGCAAACAAATCATAAGGCTAGGATGGTACTGGACAACCATGGAAGCCGACTGCGCAAAGTATGTCAAACACTGCCATAATTGTCAAATTTTTGCAAACGTACAACACATCCCTCCTTCACCACTATACAGTTTGACCTCGCCATGGCCTTTCTCAACCTGGGGAATTGACGTCATAGGCAAAGTTCAACCCGTAGGAGCAGGAGGACACTGCTTCATCCTCGTGGCCATCGACTATTTCACCAAATGGGTCGAATCCGCATCATACCGCACGCTAGGCACAAAAGAAGTTGCGAAATTCATACAAAACAACATCATTTGTCGCTACGGCATACCCCACGAGTTTATCAGCGACCAAGGCACACATTTCCAAGGAGAGGTCGAACCACTTCTCCTCAAATACAAGATACAACGACACAAATCATCACCCTACCGACCACAAACTAACGGCGCGGTCGAGGCAGCAAACAAAACCGTCGTATCAATCCTCAAAAAGATGATCGACACCTGCCACGACTGGCCCAACAAAATCCCATTTGCATTATGGGGATACCGCACAACCATCCGCACACCCACAGGCATGACACCCTATTTCCTAACCTACGGGATGGAAGCCGTTCAACCTGTAGAAATCGAGATGCAATCCCTTCGAATCCTCATGGAAGCAGACATTCCTGAAGCCGAATGGGCACGCGAACGATACGAGCAACTCATCCTTTTAGACGAAAGACGGTTACATTCACTAAGTACAGCCCGAATGTACCAATCTCGCCTACAACGCGCTTACAACAAACGGGTCAAGCCACGAAACATCAAAGTGGGTGACCTAGTACACAAATCAGTCCGAGCACCATTACCAGTCGATCCAAGAGGAAAATTCAAACCCAATTGGGCCGGACCGTACTTGGTCAAGGAAATCCTTCCCGGAGGAGCCGTGAAACTAACTGACCTCGACGGTCAGGACTTCCGATTACCAACAAATCTTGATCAACTCAAGAAATACTACCCCTAAACACAAACAATTTTGCAATGAATTTCAAAAACAAAACTCACTCTCGCATGGGTGAACTACGCTCGGTTTGATTCCACGCACTGTGGATACGTAGGCAGCTTTGCAAAGAGCTCAACCGAATCACACGAACTATGCTCGGTTTGATTCCACGCACTGTGGATACGTAGGCAGCTTTGCAAAGAGCTCAACCGAATCACACGAACTACGCCGGTTTGATTCCGTGAAACGCGGATACGTAGGCAGCTTGTCAAAAGCACAACCGAACTTCCTAGCACGAACGCCCAAAGCTTAAAAAGGTCAAGGGCGATGCACTCACAAAAGGACATGCTCAAAGCTTAAAAAAGTCGAGAGCACAGTCAACACAAAACAAAACAAAAATCCAAGTCCAAAGCTTAAAAAGGTCGAGGACTTAAGGACAAGACAAATTGAACAAACAAATCCAAAGCTTAAAAAGATCGAGGATTTTAAGACAAAATACGAATGTTCGAAGCTTAAAAAGGTCGAGAACATTTCAAAGCAAAACAAAAGAAAGCAACGAGACAAGACAAAAGCAAATTAATTCTATTTTATTACTTTATTTAGAATTTTTCGCGATTTAGAAATGAGCTAGGAACAAGCCACCTTAGCCCTTTATTCAAATCTAAAACATGTATTTAAATAAAGGAAATTTTCTAAACAAAACAAAGCAAACTACTCAAGTCATCTTCTGACGCTTCGGATTAGCCTCTTCATCTTCAAGGGGCCGATCCGCCACAAATTTCGAACTAAGAACGGGAATAGATCTCTCAAAACCTGGGGGCTCGACCGGATCCTCGTCCTGCTCGACTGGGGGCTCCTCGATCCTTGACCCTAGACGATCTTTAACAGTCACCTTCGGTCCAAGCCTTTCCCGCGCCGGTCTCGAAGTAGAAGCATCCACACTGACAGCACAAAGATCACCATAGTCCCTCCTTTCGCGCACCACCTCATACGCCAAGGAGGGCCTTGGCCCATTCTTTTCCCTCCTCCTTTGATTCTCCCGTTCCTGAGGATCATTGGAACGGTACCACCGTGTATAGAAGTCTGTAACACGACTAGACTCTATATGCTCTGAACGACCCAAGTAACACGGTCCGACCATCCTCGGATCCAAGCATCGATCATTTGGTTGTTTAGCACAATAACCCTCCAACCCGAGTATCACCGCCGGGTATGGTTTGAGCAAGCCCGATTTGCCTCTTCAAGCGAAGAGGATGAATCCACACCCCTCGTTCAAACCCGCACAACATCAACCCACGAGACGCATTCGCAACAGACGGCGCCGTAATCGCCGTAATACCCCACCAAGACACATACCAACGAATGGAGCTCTCCTTCACGAACCCCCGGTAGTAGTTTAATGAACGCTCCCGAAGGTCAGCCCACTCCATCTTTCGCGACGTCGTCGCTGCAGCCTTGAAGACACTTCCAAGAGGAAGAGCTTTATACAAACTTAGCCTCTCCATGAGCCAAATGTTGAGAATCCTAGCGCAACCCCTGTACGAGCTCAGACGATTAGCACAACGGTCGTCTAAGCCCAGTATGGTCTCCGCTAGGATCAACGCAGAAGGATCATATCCCCTTTCCATCTCTTCGACAACACGAGCATACCTCGCGTTTCCGAACACTCCATCTGGCATGGACCCCGCAAAAGCATAACGATGAACCAAACAAAAAGCAAGGGCCCTCCGCCTAGAACGGTCCGAAATACTAGTATCAACTTTATTCATGTATCGTTGACACAAGAGAAGCATGTTTACCTTGCCTCCCTCAAACAAACCCGCAAAGATGGCGTTTGTCATCCCAAGGAAGTTTCGCAGCATCCCGTTGTAACAAAGCTCACTCCTTACAACCACAGGAGTAGTCCGTTTCGACCACCCCGCAATGGCCGCAAACTCCTCCATTAAAGGACACACCTCTCCCCCGGGAAACCTAAACACATGCAAGCTAGGATCCCAATAATCTAAGCACGCATCCAGGAAGTCAAGATCGACTTTCATTTGGCGAAAGCCAATAAAAACACCGGCACCATCGTCATACACCGCCCTCTTCATCGCCGGACTTAATGAGGAAGTCCACCTCTTCAAAAGAGCATCAAAATGCTCCACCATTTTCTTGAATACAAAAAACTTTAATAAATATACCTAATATATTTATGAGAGCAAAAACTTGTATTAGAAGAGAAGAAAAGAAGTAATGGTGAATGAGGATTATAGCACGCACCCCCCCTCCTTATATACAAAACATATTACGGAATATGGAAACTCAGCATTACCAGCCACGCCGCCAAACCGCATAGCCCTATGCGGTTTGCACCCCAAACCGCATAAGCCTATGCGGTTTGACCCCTAAACCGCATAAGGCTATGCGGTTCAAGGGGCGGGTTTTCTCGCAACTTTCCTAATTTCGTCTTTCCTATACACCACAATCAACACTACCCTACGACATTCTCTTGTTGTTCCCCATGCAGCAGCATTACACTTCACTTTAGCAACAACGATTCATACCACGAGTCAACACATAACATTTTCGACATTCATGCAAGCTCATTTCGCACTTAAAATGAACTTTTTGCAAACGCATTTTCACAATCTAAAATTAACATCAATGCATCCCACTCGGGAATCATTTCATTTTTCAAACAAGCTTACCAAACAGGTTCACAACAACAATCAAGTTCAACGTTCAAGCTACAACGACATGTACACAAAGGTTCACACAATCTATGTTACACAAATTCACTCCGGATGACGACGACGATACTCGTCAAACTCGCTACTGACCCGAGCTGCCTCGGCCGGCCCTGACACAACTGAGCAGCCTGCTCAGCCCAAGCCATCCTCCACCTGTTGGCTATCCGCCATAGTTTCTTATGAGCCTCCTTAGCCACCTGTGATACACAACACAAAAACACTTCACATTTTTCTCCATTTTGCCTTAATTTCATTCAAATTAAGCCAAACTTAGGGGGAAATTTCAAACGCTTCACATTTTTCTCCATTTTGCCTTAATTTCACTCAAATTAAGTCAAACTTCGGGGGGAAATTTCAAAACAAAAGCAATCAACCCCACTTTGCCTTAATTTCACTCAAATTAAGTCAAGCTCGAGGGGGTAACCCAAAAACACGACTCTCACAAAGTTTGATCATCGCTATAACTCATACCTCGATCAAACTGGGGGCTCACTCACAAATACAAAGACAAAGATACATACCTTCTTCACCCTGCCCGTCCAGCTGTCCATGCCCGCGTCAGTGGTCACCGGCAAGTACGACGGCAAAGTGAAGGTACGACGCACACCCGACTCGTCGTACTCAACGGTGGTAGGAAAGTCACCAGGCTGCTCCGCCATCTCGGGATCAAATTCCTACAAAACAAGCACAAAACGCACACGTCAGGGAAATTTTTCGCAGGGAAATTTTTCGCAAAAATTACCTTACGCACCCTCAAAAGAAGCAAGCATACCTCAATCGGCCCACAAGCAAGCCGAGACTGAGCAAACTGGCCATAGTCTTCCCCAGGACAGAGAAGACTCACCGACTCTCTTTCCCCGTACAACGCCATCCGATCCTGAGCGGAAACCCCTCTCTCAAACAGGACCCTCGGCGGGTCCCTAGGCACCACCGAGCCGCCACCGACTTTGATAAACCAAACGCTCCCCAAGATACCAAACCGGCCCGTACGGCGTCGCCAAGTACAGGCGCTGGGTCTCTCGCACTGCAAATCGCGCCCCGATGCCTTCAGGAATGCCCGTATACCGACTCCACGGGAACGGCACGAACTATAAACAAAAACAAACACTCATAAATACAATCATTTTAAGTACACTCTATTTAAAATGGTTCAAGCACAAACCTGATCAAACCGCGTCCGGTTCAGACGGTCCCGAACCTCGTCATACGACCAGTTAAATGCAGCACGGTTACACGTACCCCAAGTACGTACCGCCGGGTACTCTCTCACGATCCTCGTAGCATGCGGAGGGAGCAGAAAAGGAAAATGGCTAAGAATCCACGACTGCACACACAAGAAACAAAAACACGTTACAAAGACAACAAAAACAAACAACAATGCATCTAAAACAAAAACAAAATCAACACGTACCTCCATCAAGAATCCAGGAGAGACTAAGGATAGTCGCGACCCTCGATCCATGACACGTGGTCTCACGGCATCCATGCAGAAACGAATGCACAAACCTGTGAGAGGCTACCTACCAAACGCCCCAATTGCATTCCAATCCAGGAGATGCATATGACCGACGCCGACGCCCGCCACCCTTATCGCCAAGTACACTACCGACAAACCACCACAGCCACATACGAGCATTCTTCTCGTCACTCCACTCCGAGGGGCCATGCTCGGTCTTCCCCTCAAAGTACTCTAAGATGTAGCTCGTCTTGAAAGTGTAAGGTGGTGCACCCTCACAAATACACACAAATAATACGCACATAATACAAATACACCCTTCTTATATACATATACATCCCTCTACACATTACACTATACGCCCTATAGAGCATTTTTAGGCCTAATTCACAATTAAGCCGAAAACCGTTCTCTACACCTCAAAATTACAACTTTATGGTTTCTATGCGCCATAATAGTCCCCAACAACAACCCATTACAAGCAATTGCATTTTGGTCACTCCGATCAAAAACCCCCAATTCGCCTTAATTACTCCGTATAACTACGACTTAAGACGGCGATTTGAAAGCCTTAACTCGACATTTTCGCAAAATTAACGCTATAGGCATGCTATACACACTATGGGCATCCTACACCGAAGTTTAATCGAAATTCCGGGTCGGAAAATCCGGGTTCGTTTTCGGGCCCGAAACCTAATTTGGACGTTTTTCACGCAAAGACGGTCTAAATCACGATCAATTCACACATACACGTTCACATGGCATAATGCAACACAATGACGTCAATTTCAAGCATCCAAACGGCAAATTTCAAGCAACACTCGGGTTTTCATGCAAAACCCGTTTTTTCAACATTTCAAGGCAAAACTAGCTAATTACAACAACAAATAACGTAAAAGCAAGTTAAAATGGAGCATTACCTGGTTCCATAGCAAGGCAACGCAAGAAAAACGAGCAAAAACGGTTGAGAAATCGAAAAATGGCGTTTTTAGAGTTTAGAAACCGAAAATGAGTGAATGAGCAACAAACACGGTATACTCGTGTTATATAGCCCCCTACAGCCACTAAGGCAAACCGCATAACCTTATGCGGTTTGCACCACGAACCGCATAAGGCTATGCGGTTTCTGCCTGTGGTTTTTCTCGGATTCTTCTCGTTTTACGCCTACTTTTGAATTCCTAATTCATCTTGGCCCTAATACAACTCTGGGCACGTCCGTGCACAGGGTTAAGGCGTCACCTACAGTCCGCCATACGCGTATATTAAGCATTTAATGTACGGTACAGAAGCAGAAGCACGAACGCTCTTCACGAGCATTACATCATTTTCTCCTCCACGGAAGGCAATCATATGCAACTACGACTACATAGACACTCCTCGGCGAGCCTAAGCACAAGCACTCTATATACACCTACCTCCAAGCACTTCACTCTACGTAGACACTCCGCGGCGAGTTCAAGCACGAGCATTACACGGACACTCTTTCACGAGACCTATGCCAACACCTACATAAACACCCCTACTCAATTATACACCTCACGCATACCCAAACACCTTACAAGCATATGCACCCTGCACTTTAGCCCCTTTTACATTTCAACACACACAACGGTATCAGCAAAAAGCATCGACAGTACAACAAGCACGACGAAGACATTCAGCAGGCCGGCAGGCCCTTATAACATGCACGGACCGCCAAGTCCTTAAAATGCACACGCCCCTCCCCGTCTAGCCCGGTTCGAAGTCCTCGTCTCACATATGGACACATGCTTCGTTCCGCTGACTGTATCGAGACTGTAATGGTCCGGATATGGTCGTGGAGTTTGACTAGCGCTCTAGTCCGAGCTCAGTCAAACTGGGGGCTCTGTGGATACCCATATCCGTACCCTCCCAAACAAAACCCTGTGATGTATCACGGACTTTTATTACGCATGCTTTAACGTTGACTTAAACTGTTCTAACTAATGTCGAATTCATTTTGAGTCGTTTGAAATGTTAAAATGATTTAGGTCGCTTTACATCGCTTTAAATAAACGTTCATTTTGTCCATTTGGAGTCTAGCTAGGTCCTTGTCCTGCTTCATTTGGCATGAGCTTCGCATTTGCACTACAATTAGCCCTTTTACATTAACAAGGTCTAATTCAGCATTCCTAAATTCCTAAATTTAGGCCCGGTGGCTAAATCTCCCCTTTAGCCCCCTCTTACACAAAATACGGCTTCACGTCTTACCTTATTTCACAAAAACTATGAAAATACACCCTTTTCATTTTTACGGGTCTCGGGCCCAAAACCGAGCCCAAACCCAGCCTTTGGCCCGCACTCCAAAGCCCTAAACATCAAAATATCTCAGAAATATCCCAGGCCTCTTCCTTGGCGAGCAAGCAAGGATTATCCCGTAATCTTTCTAAGATTTTATCAAACCGGAACTAGGAAACTACACTAAAAACCACACCTTCAAACCGCATAAGCTTATGCGGTTTGGGTGGGCAACCGCATAAGCCTATGCGGTTTGCCCTGGCAGCCGCATAAGGCTATGCGGTATCCTGGCTTGTTTTTATCCCCGAGTTTCCTAATTTCTCCGAGGTTTTTAGTATATATACACCCCTATACCTGACCTCGAAAACACAATTGACAACCAGAATACATCTTTTCTTCATAACTTTTCACCCAAAAATCACATCATACACACTTCAACACTCACAAAGCCTCAAGCACTCAAATCCTTGAGTTCAACACACCATCTCGTGTTGAATTCATCCTCCTTTTAAGTTCAAGAAGCGAAGCTCTGCCCAGATCTGAAGCGTCAGGACAAGGTAGGTACCGATCCACTTGGATCAAAGCTTTTTCTTATTTTCTATGGACTAACAAAGGGGTCTACACTCTAGCGCCGGCTTTGGCACCCAAATACGCTTGCACTCCAAGTGTTCTATTTACTTGGTACACTCCATATCCGATGACACGCCAAAGTCGCATAAGCAGCGACCTTATAAAATAAACCAATGGACAATTGAACTTTATTTTATTTGCATGCATCTTGCACCTTCTTATTTTGCATTAAATCAACTTAAACAATGAATTCGACCTTTAACTGAACCGTATTCGTTAGCAAGTTAAACATGCTAAACTGAGGGTTTTAATCAATCTTTTTGCATCTGCATCTGCATTCTTTTACAACTTTATCGCACTTGTACGTAGCGATAACATTAGCTCAAATATCATCTTACAAGGATTATTCTAGGTCAGTAGAGGCTATTTTTACATAGGCTTTTCTAAAAGGTTTTCATAAATCATTAATTGAATTAACTCTTTTTCTAAAGTACCCTCACCCCGAATCCAATCTGGTTTCACAAGCCTTAGATCTAGGGGTGTCGGCGTGCTCCAAAATCTAGGACATGTCTTTAGGCTTAGGACATGATAGCAGGTTCCTAATTTCCGCGATAATTAGGTGGCGACTCCAAAACAGTTTTAAAGGTTTTCCTAAATTAGTCTTTTTAACTTAATCCGCCCTTAAGCAAGACGCCGAGCTGGGTCCCTCGACGCGGTTCCCGGGTTCCACACCAACATATTAGCAACTATTTTATTCCTTAACCTCTACATCTACCCAGTCATTCATGTCCTCTTAGTATTTTCAATACTCTTGTATGGTACTGCTCTTTTTTCCATCGCTTTTTCAGCATCTTCAACATCTTCTCTCCATTTATTTTCTCTGTAATCAAATGCATAATAAAAGTCAGTAATTATTTTTTTATAGTTTTTGGTTTGAATTACCATTCAACCATTCCCATTTTATTATTATTAAAGTATTTGGAACAATATCACAACTTTTGTAATAAATCTCCCACACATTAATATATGATTATATTATTGAGTATCACTAATCCTCATTCAACTCAATATCACACTAAACAGATAACAGTATCATAAGAATTTCTTATCATAGCAAACATGTATATATCGACATTACTCAATTAACTGAACAAATCCAATTCTATAATAAGAAAAGATTATTTTCAGTTAAATTATGCTAAATCTAGGTACAGACAATTCAAAATATAAACTTCTAATTTTGTTACTTTAAACAATTAACAATGTTAAACCTAATTTTTGCAATTAAGAGAATGTGAAACCCAAAATTTTCGCATTAAACATAAAAAATTTGAAGAACACCTATAATATACAAGTGATATATCATAATTAGTTCGATTTTGTTGATAAAAACTCAAAAATCGTTTGAAGTTATCTGTTATTAACATATTTATAACTTTAAAACAAGAACATCAAAATACCACATAACAATCAACAATTTTTTCAATAATTTTCATATAATCGTATCATATTCTTCAAAATCAACATATACACTATAATTTCGAACAAAATTAATATGAATTATCAATTTAATATTGCTAAATTGAAATTAAATCGGTGAAAACTAGAGAAAAATAGGAAACGAGTTTACCTTTTGATTTTGGGGTCAAATTCAACGAGATTAGAGTATTGTAGTGATCGAATTAAAGTAGTACGCTGAAATCGATTTGATTTTCGATGAATTTGCCTACTTTTAGCAAGAGATTAGAGAGATTATTGAAATTAAATTTTTTTAGAAAGAGAAAGAAGATGTGCGTTTCTTTGTTTTGCTGAAGTAGTGTTAGGGTTTGGTGGATGTTACGTGGTTTAATCTGGACGCTTCATTTTGTTCAGATCCAACGACTCCTATAAAGACTCACGGACTCAAATATTTAGGTGGACTCATGGGATCCCACCTATATATATATATATATATATATATATATATATATATATATATATATATATATATATATATATATAGAGAGAGATTAGTTCAAATAAGTTCCTAAATATTGGTAAATCCGTAAGTCCGTAACTGTAATACTTGTAAATGAAACTGTAATTTTCATATAAAAATGTAATTTTTAATAAATAAATTTGAATTTATGTTATTCGAAGATAAATTTTTTCAAATTTCGGACTTTTGCGAATGTAACTTTAGCGTTTTACGATTGTAACTATTAATAATTTATTTTGAAACTTTAGATTAAAATGTGATTTTTAATAAATAATAAGCGTTATTTAAAAAATAAATAATAAGTGTTATTAATAATTTTATTTTTACGAGTGAAACTGCTGTATATTACGATTTGTATGGTTATGCAGGCGGGTGAAACTACTGTTCTTTACGAGTGAAACTACTGTTCTTTACGCGTGAAACTTTAATACACGTTTCAGTCCGTCAAACCCAATATTGATGCCCCCCACCCACCCACCTTCCAGATCTGGTTCCCACCACCTTGCCTCACCACCTTGCACCAACTCTACTAGCCACCACCACTGCTTCACCAACCGCCACCCACCACCGCTAGAATTAGATCTGAAAAAAAAAATTGAAAAGAAAATGTCAAATTTAAAAGAAACAACCACACAAATAATGAAATTAAAAGATTTCGAGTTAGTTTTTATAAAAATAAGTTTTAGATCTGAGTTTTTCATACCTTAAAACTCAATATAGAAGTAGTGGCAGCGGGAGGAGGAAGTAAGTGATGGTGGCGGCGGCGACAGAACTTCGTGGTGGTGGTGGTGCGGTGGGTACGGTAGTCGGGGCGACGTGTGTAGTGGTGGTGCGATGGTGCGAACGAAGGAAGTTGGCGGCGGCGGTGGTGGTGTAGATGGTGCGGTGGTGTATGTTGTGTGGTGGTATGGTGGTGGTGTTTGAGGGTGGTGGTGATTGAATATGAGTGGGGATGAGAATGAGAGTTTAGAGAGAGAGGGAGGATGTGTAGAGAGAGAGGAAAAAGGCTGAGAATGAGGGTGAAAATGTGAGGGAAGTAGGGTTTTTTTTTCTTTTAATCTCAGCCCTTCATTTGTTTTGATCCAAGGGTTTAGATTGGGACTTACGGACTTATCAATTTTGGGAGAACTTATTTGATCTAATTTCTATATATATATATATATATATATATATATATATATATATATATATATATATATATATATATATATATATATATATATATATTTATGAAAACTTACTTTTATCAAATGGTGTGAAATTAATAATTTCACAGGTTTTGACACATAAATTTATAATTTCTCAAAATTTATAATTAGAAAGGTTATATGTATTGAAGAATGGGAAATCACCCCTATTAAAACACAACCTTGATTAATAAAGGATTTCTTATTTACTACTATTATTGGGATTATATCCAAGCATTTGATAAAACTTTTTTATATGAAAATGACAAAGAAGTCATACTTGATTTATAAAATTTAGCCAACACATTTATACCCAAAATGACCTTAGTTAATAAAATGGTGACAATTTTATGGAATGTCAAAGGAAATATTATCTCAAATATTTAGATATTTCTATAATAAATGGAAAGAGGTTATGCCAAAAGCTCTAGAGGTTAATGTTCTTGGAATTATTCAAATGCAATTTTTTTTATTGAATTTTCTATTCTATCGTTTTGGAATTTTTATTCAAAAACAGGTTATACCCAAGAAAAACTAATTTGTTAAAAAAGAGAATCATATTTTTATTTCTGGGATACTATACTTAGAGAAAAAAAGACGCCAAGAAGCTCATTTGTTGCTCTACAATTAATCTTTTTGAAGAAAAAATTGATAATTTTCTTTATCTCAATACTGAGGATGAGTACTTTGATCGTGCTCGTTAAAAGTCTAGGAATCTCCAGGACTAAACAAAGGAAGAAGTTGTTCAACATTATTTAGCTTTTGCTTATAAAGCTGTGGCTCAAAAGGCCAATAATGACAGGATAACTAATCAAGGATTAGTGATAATTCTATGACATTGTCTTTAACTTTAAGCAACAAAATCAAATTTGATCTTTTACAAGACGCTCAAGGGCCATAGGAGGATAATATTATTGAAAAAATGATAGAAGATGATATCAAGAATAATACCCAGATTATTCAGGACTTGGAAAATAGGTTTAAGTGTTAATAAGGACCATTAAAATTATGGTTTTCTGTACTAAGCAAAAGTTCTCCTATTTGGAGCATTGAAGAATAATGCATGTTCATGCATTATGTGTATCAAAAACACACTTGAGTAGCACTATGAAAAAAGGACAAATATTTGAAAGCATTGAAGTAAATGATACGTAATTGATGGTTTTCTATTTGTGGTGTGTTCAAAGACACACTTGATTTTTTCTTTTAATTGTTTGCTTTCATAAAGCACTCTGTATATATCACTTCTTTTTTCCAATCATCATGAGGGCTTGACATTACTACCTTCATTTGACTTGAATTTGATGAAAATACTTTTAAAAAACTCATCCAAATATATTAATGTTTAAATGTAAAAAATAACGTTTGAAAGGTGTGGGTACCGGGATCTAGGCCCACTCAACGTCTTGCTTAGTGTGCCATAACGTGCGCTATTTTGGCCAAGTGGCGGATGATTCATATTTTAAAAGATTTAATCGTTCAAAAATTGTTTAAAAGTTGTTTTCAGAGTTTTCATCAAATATTATAGTAGTTTGGAACCCACCAACGTGTCTCAACCCCTATGACACAAATCTTAGGATTCAAGGCACGTCGACACCCATCCACTAAGGTTATTGTGAAACTAGAGTCGTATTCGGGTTAAGGGTACTTTTAAAGATTTAATTCAATTATTTTAGAATGAAATTGTTTAACTAGCCTATTATTTAATATAGCCACTACTTGCCGTAAAATGATCTGTTAATTGTAACGTTTAAACCATAACCCGCTACGTACATACATGATCATACGTGGTAAAATTAATGCCGCGGAAATGCCAGAATCTCCAGAAGCTTGGCGATTCACTCTAAAAATCGCTAGAGGACTAGCGATTGAAGGCCAAAATCGTCAATTCTCTTGTTGTTCCAGAGTTTGTGAAAAACAGTACGAATTTAGTTTTAAAGCATACTTTAATGAATTAAACAAAAATCGATTGAGTTATGTCGAATCCGTTAATTTAGACGTGATAATGCTTTTAGTGAGAGAATTTGATATAACCTGTTCAATTAAGATGATCAGTTTGTTCATTTCAAAATGGGCGTTGATTATGCAATTTTGGCGGGGTTAAACAGATTAGGAATCCGATTTTGCTACCATTCCTTTATGAAAAAGATTTCACGATGCCAATATTGGGGCAGGTTAGAATGTAACCCAAATGGTCTATGTCCTTGGTTTAGTCATAAATTGTTTAATTCTATCATTAAAAGTGACTTATAAAGAGGAATTATGAAAGTACAAACTGGCAGAGTTTCGTTGTGTGTTTGATTGTTTATAATGTTGAATTGTCTTTATGAAATGACGGGGGGAGGCTGGTATTTATAGAGATTTGGGTGTCAACGGGGCTAGAGTCGCCAAAAGAGTGGCGATTCGGGGCTGAAATCGCCAGATCCTTTGGCGATTCCCAGCCTCTAGGGTATTTGGATACGAAATTGATTTGATTACGTGACTAGGGGGATTGGATAAGATGCGCCGCTCAAATCCGTTGTTCTATTTCTAGCCATGCGAATTTAGGGTTTCAGAAGGCTTAGGGTTTGGACTTGGGCCTAGTGAAGCGAGCCCAAGTTGGTTAGGGCTTAGGTTTTGGACCCGAGGTCAAATTTTCGGGAAAGTGTATTTTTATTGAAAATTTCATTTTAAGTTTAACTGTGCACTCAGTTTTTGTGTTTGAGATGTGTACGAGTCGGTTTTCATTTAATGGGGCTAAAAAGAGTTTTGGGTGGCTTGTTTTGTGTTTGGTCTTGAAAAGGGTTTTAATTCGTAGTTGAGCTTTAAAAAAGGCTCGTTCGATTACTTTGTGTGTGAAAAAGGGACGTGCTTAATTTAAAACATTGTGGATAATTTTTAGTTAAGAGACCTTTGCAATTAAACTCATTTTATGCATTTTATTCGTCTAGTTTGTTTTCAATATAAAACCGATTACGTTTACGTAAAAAAACATGCAATAAATGTCCGTTTGATGATAGGGTTTGTTTTGGGGGGTGCGAATACAGATATCTGCATAGCCCCCACACTGAGCGTAGACGAAGCGCTAGTCCAACTAGATGATAGTATCCGGCGTTAGTCAAGTAAAAGTTAGCATTTCGACTCGATTAGCATTTTTAACAATTAACTTAGTTTTCGACACTTAGTACCGTATATGTCATATTAAAGTATGCGTATTAGAAGTCCTGGTTACATCAATGGGTTTTGTGTGGGAGGAACGGACACGGGTATCCACAGAGCCCTCAGTTTAATTGAGCTTGGACTAAAGCGCTAGTCAAAATTATTTGACAGTATCTGGACCGTTACAGTCTCGATACCATCGGCGGCACGGAGAATGTGTCTCGGGGAGAGACGAGGACTACGTGTCAGGCTATCCGGGGCGGGACAACATGTTTAAGGACATGACGGTCTGTGCACGTTTAGGGGCATGTCGGCCCACTGTATGCCTTGTGCTTCTTGCTATGCTTGTGTGTTGCTAGTGTTTTTGTATTTGCTATGCCTGTGCTTATGCTTATGCCAATGCTTTTGCTTTTGCTGGTGCTTTTTCTTATGCCTGTGCTTTTGCTTCTGCTTGTGCTTGTGCTTTTGTTCATGCTTTTGTCGTTGCTTGTGTTGTTGTTGTTGCTCAGGTATAGACTTGCTGGGGAGTGTGGCTACATTGTGTAGTGTGTATTTGTTGGGGAATGTTTGTCCGCTGGGGTGTATTGATTGCGTACAGCGCAGATCCGTTGGGGAGCGTTTTTATAGCTGTTTTGCGTGCCACTTTTCGTGTGATACGTGTTTAAATCAGGCTTGTTGGTGCATATGTAAAACGAATATGGGACTAATGTAGGCTAATGGGCCCAACCAAAGGCTCGAAACAAGAAGAAATAAACTGAAAACCAAAGGCTGAAACCGCCAGGGCTCATGCAGCTAAGAAGCCTAACCGCGAGAGCCCTTGCGGTTTAAGCTACTTGGTCAGACTAAGTTTAAAAGGCAAACAACAGATCCGTGTTGGCCATAACACGTATCTCGCGGTTTTTTTCCTCTCTAAACTCGTTCTTGCAGCTCTCTTCTCAAATCGACTCGTTTTTCTTGCGTTACGACGTCATGGATCAAGGTATGTGCTCAACCCATCACGTTTTACGCGTTTTTAGCCTTGAAATGCGTGTAATTTGCTTGAAATCTTGAAATTGACGGTATTTGTGAAATACCGTATTTGTGCTTGCTTGAAAATGTCGTTTCTTTGCATGAAAACCTTGCTAGTAGGTTGCATAATGTTGTTCTTGTTTGTGTGCATAAAATACGTGTGAAAATGTGGGTGAAATCGCTTGATTTCGACCGAGTTAGGGTTTGGGACGATTTGGGGCCCGAATTTTTCAGTCCCGAAATCTCAATTAAACTTTGGTGTAGCTTCCTTACAATTAGTATAGTGCTTTGTGCGCATACTTCTTATAGTGAGAGCACTGAATTTTACTTTTGTTTAGACGCCCTTCATTACTGCGTCCACATCCCCTGTCTCCACTACGACCACGACCGTGAAATCCGCCTCTCCAATTACCTCGACCACTAAAGCTTGTATTTTTTTTTTTTGTCTTTCCCATCTGATGGGAAGACTGTCCCTTCACCCGAAAACTCTCTCTTCTAATTTCTCGCTGGACCTATTTAGCTTATCCTCATGAGCCAACAATGAAAAAAATTGTCTCATAAAATGTATAGCTAGAAGGTTCCTTTGACTCCTCAATGACAGCTACAATATGATCAAATTTTGAACTCAAAGTTCTCAAAACCTTACTCACAATCATACTATCATCAACAGTTTCACCATATGTTTTCATTCTGTTAGCTATTTCAGACACTCTAGACATAAAATTTTGCACAGATAAATCTTTTTACAAAGCCAACAATTCAAAATTATGACCAAGTGTTTGCAACATAACTTGAATTACCTTCTTATCGCCCAAATACTCCTGCTTCAAGATATTGCATGCTTCTTTTGACGTCTTCGTTGTTGCAATTCGAGGGAAAACAGTGTCATCAAGAGCCAATTGAATGTAGAGCAAAGCTTTCTCATCCTTCTTTCGATTATCGTGAAGTTGTGCATCAGGTTCCGCCGCCTGATTGTCTTGGGGTTTTGCATACCCATTCTCTACTAAGTTCCACAACTCTTGAGACTTGAACAAAGTCTGTATCTTTTGACTCCAAAATTAATAATTTTGTCCCTTAAAACTGGGTATAAGGGGTTATGATGATCTACCATTTGTTGCTGCCATTTGATCGAATTTGGGAGCAATTAATTGATGTTGCTTTCAATTGATTTTTTTTTATTTCACAAAAAAAGGGGGATGTTTTGTGTTTGTGTTGCGTAATGTTGCTTTGTTTCTCTCTCCTTTACTTTACTTTCCTTAGTTTTTTTTTGTTTGTCTATCTATCTCTCTCTCTCTCTTATATTTTATGTTTGTGGATCTTAACCTTATACTCTAATACCAAATGTAAAATATAAATAGAGAGGCAAATATGGAAAAACATTTATTTTCACCCACACAATGAAATGGAGGTACAAGCAGGGAATTAATAGGACTACAAAAATCATAACGGACGACATTATTATGAACTTGCATGACACTCAATAATAACTCTATAATAAAGGACCGATAAACTCTATAATAAAGGACTCATAAAACATGTTACTGTAACCGATAACAAATAGTCAATTGTAAAGAATTTGAATCAATTATTAACAGGTGGCTCCCACCGTACAGAGACCACATCGTGGCTCTGGCATGGAAAGGAGTCCATCCACGACCCTCGTGCTTGGGTGGCTCTTACTGTACGGAGACCATATTGTGGCTCCTACGTGGAAAGGAGTCCATCCACGGCCTTTGTGCCTAGGTGGCTCCCACTGTAGAGAGACCATACTGTGGCTCTTGCGTGGAAAGGAGTCCATCCACGACCCTTGTGCCTGGGTAGCTCCCACCGTACGGAGACCAGAATGTGACTCTTGCGTGGAAAGGAGATCATCCACGGCCCTCGTGCCTTGATGGCTCCCATCGTATGGAGACCACACTGTGGCTCTTGCGTATAAAGGACTTCATCCACGGCCCTCGTGCCAAGTTAGCTCCCACCGTACGGAGACCACATTAAGGCTCTTGCGTAGAAAGGAATCCACCTATGGTACTCGTACCCAGGAAAATCCCACTGTAAAGAGACCGCACAACGGCTCCCATCGCCAAGGGACCACCTATGTAGCCCTCACTTATTTATCGATAAATCCACCTGAAGCCCCGATCACTGATGGCCCTTACTACATACTGACACGGCTACTTAATAAAGGCAGGACTAAGAACCTGCCAACAGTTAAACGTACTTGAAAATGGCTTAAGTCATAAAATGTCACGATGAATAAACGTGGGTAAGTGCTCCTAGGTAACATTAGCCTCGGCAAGCCTCTTATTCACATGACACTCCCCGCTCCGTGCGACACTAATTGCGCGAGATGCTATAGGCTTCGTTAGACATAGCCACGAAACGTCGACAGCTCCGCATGATTCTTTGCTGTAACAACCCGGATTATCCAAATAAAATAAATAAGAAAAATAAAACGGATATATAAAAGAAAACAAAATAAAAGCGAGCCACGGTGACGAAAACACCGTGGAATCCGGATCGTCACTAACTAAAACAACGGTCAAGACTTCAAAGTCTAAACAAGCGGGAATAAACACTCTTTTACAAAGGCTAATTGAAGACAACTCTAAACTAAAAAAAAAGACTAAACCGATAAATAACTATAATGAATGAGCTATACTCGCGGAAATCCTCACTCTTTACCCATCCCCGCATGCAAACCTGCCACAAAGAAAGTAACAGACACAATCAGTGGGGAGTAACTAGGTATAAACCGATCAATACAACCCAAAAGTATGGTAAACATAAGGCAACCTCAAGCCAACTAATTAGGAACCAACTCAACCATCTGCCAACTCAACATCCAACAAGCACCACAAGTCAATCAGTGTTAAACTAATTCATTAGGTTATTTAGGCTCGACTCAACTTAAACAATCTCAATCTCTCATCAACAAAGTGACAATCAACAATCAACAATCGCAAGAGAAAGCACGGAGTACTGGGTGCTATAAAACACCTCAGAATGACAAAAGTCCCAACCCTATGGCGGAACGACAAAAGTTCCTCAACTGTGTAAATTTGGCCAAACCCACCGCGACAAAAACGATGTCACCGCGACAAAAACGGTGTCGACATAATAATCAATAACCATAGTCTCAAAGCCACTACAAAATGCTTGAGAACCCACGACAGGCGGCATCCGTCCTACAAAAGACGTCGTATCTCCTCACGTACGGGCCCAACAGTGCACGCACGCACACTTAACTCAAGCATATCAAACAAGCCAATCCAAACTCGAGTCAAATCATATTCAACATCAATTTAATCATTCTTAAACTCAAAATCATCTTAACATCCATCTTAAACTCATTTACAACATAATTATCCCTTTTATATCCATTCTCAACAATAACTATAGTTAACGGTGTAATAACAAGCTTAATACGGAGTAATTATCATAGTACCTCAATAATAACCATAGAAAATCCATTACAACAACCCAAAGTTGTCACCTTTAGGTGACCCGGCAACATAATACCCAAATTCAATGCAACAACATCCCAATATAAGGCACTAGACTCAATTGTATGAGACCGACTCCAATTCATCCCAAAGAATGCATCTTTACATCACATACACCCAAAGACCATACTTTTGCAACCATACAAACAAGCAAACATCCATAATCGATACTATGGTCTCACACAATTCAAAATATGGCTAGGGCTACTCCCAGTTACCTTATTCGGAGCACAAACACACTATTCCTCCTCCTTGTCGATGTATATTGTGTCTTCTTCGCTTTGAACACCTTCTCCTTTGATTTGAAGAACAAAACATACAAAAAAAAAAAATACAAGCACACAATCAATAACACATAAAATACTAATAAAACTATGAAAACTAGGCCAACAAAGACATAGGAACGAAGAATTACCGACGGAGATTGAAAGGAATGACATTAGGGTTCGAAAGGATGAACTTGGATGAATTTCAATGGAGTTTGGTGTGAGAATTGATGAGGAATAAGGAGAGAGAAGAGAGGGTTTTAGTTTAAGGTTAATAGAATAGGAGAATAATGAATGATTAGGGCAAAAATAAGGTTTAAAAGCTGAGTAATTAAGTCCTAATTAATTACGGATCAAAACCACAAAACTTGCGGATCAGAGTGGAGCGACTCGCTCCATACCAGAGCGGCTCGCTCCATACCTGAGCGGCTCGCTCCATACCAGAGCGGCTCGCTCCAGACCAGAACGGCTCGCTCCGAGCTCGCCTTCTGGTCGCGCCCCAAACGCCTGTTGCTCGCGGTTTCTGTTATGTTTTTCTCGGATGCTTTCTTCCCATTCCGCGAATAATAAGCAACCCTATACCTTCACCACTAGCTCGCCACTCTCACCAACACTTCACCCAACTCACCACACATCTACACACTCGACAACCACCTCGAACCACGCAACGTCGACTCGTCAACACAACACGCAAGCTAAGGAAACGACTTCCTCGAGCCAAATGGGAAAATCGCAAGAAATGAAATACGAGTATTAACGTGGTGAATTATAAAATATAAAAAATAAGTCGGGGTGTTACATTCTGACCCCCAAAAAAAGTTTCGTCCTCGAAACTTGAGAACAAGAAGAGTACCAAACGAAAAAGGAACTCACACACTCCTATGGTCGCCACGAAAAGGATCACCAACACCGCACATATCGACGACAAGGGTATATGCACATGTTACGATGCCTAAGATATCCCGACTCCACCAAACGCTCGGATAATGATCAATACACTCGTGTAACCTTTGGTACCTTTGGTACTTCCTAAGCTCGACAAACCCCAAATCGAATACACTAGCCTCGCAATGACATCACAACTCAACCTAGTATCTCAAGTTCCAAGCCTTACCACCACTCCAAACGCGTTTTAAACCAAAAGGGCTTCTTAACTCTCGTTGTGGATACAACGCATAACCCAATTCTCAAATCAATACCACCTACCTTAGTAACACTTCCCGGTTCATACTAACCCACGGTTGTCACGCCCCATATACCAACATGATTAAGTCCTCAAGTACTCCCTATGTAGATACCGTCAAGTCCTTACGTCCACTCACCGTACAATAAATCATTAATCCCCAAAGGCCAAGACTCACACGTAACATTAACTCATGATTGTTAAGCCGACTCGGGTTGCACTAGCTAGGAACCACGAAACTGAGAATCCTCAAAAGCTACAACGACTTACTATGAACATCGCCTAACAGACTATCCATGCTATTAACCATTTATCCAAGCTCTACCGTCTAGGACTCCTATAACAATGACAACGTACCTAAGGGTCAAATCTCGGGCTAGAGAAAGATTAATCACCCTACGCCAAAGCATGTGATTAGGGGAACTTATCGAGAAAAGGATTGATGCTAATACATCAAGAGTCCTTATGAAGTTGAGAGCGTGAAAGTCTATGAAAAAGAAGGGAATGGAGTAAAAGATCAGCATTTCAAAAGCCAGCTCAAAATCAAGAAGGATAGTTATATAGAGACCATTAGAGAAATGGAATAACATAAGCTATGATGACAAGACCAAAATTTGATAGATAGGATCACTTTACAAGAGTGGAATAATTTATGATGGGAATTAAAGGAAGGAAGAAAACAAAATAGGTAAAATCATGACGTGATAAACCTTTCGCTTGAAAATGCTTAATAACCATGTACTTGATATAGGAAATTTTGTGATCAAACGATGAAGAAAGTTTAAAACGTGCTCCTGGATTTTACAAATAAATGCATTAGACCCATTTCGAACAAAGAACTAAAATTAGCTTCATTGTGAAGGTAAAACGCTCATGAAAGGTTTGACAATTATAAAGTGTGATTAGCAGTAACGGTTGGAAAAGAGGAGTCTTAAAAGTGAGTCTCAAAATGGAAATGGGTTTTAGAAGAATGACGCTACTAAAATGTAAAGCTGAATAGATATAATCATAAGTAAACAAGAGACCCAAATTAGAAAGGTTTAATAAACAGGAGTTTAGTAAAACAAGGAAGGTTTGATCAAGAAGTGAAAGCAATGAACACATATCAATCATTTAAAATCGATAGAGCAATGAGCTGTCAAAAGATGTTGAAGGAATTAGTGATATAGAACACGTAGGTTCTTTAGAAACGTAGCAGCGGAATTTGTAACTGTGGATATGTATGCAACGTGTAGTTGCTGTTTTTGGGTGGAAACGCAACGTGAGGTTGCAAATAAGATGGATAATGCAAGTTCTTGATAACAAGAACGAATAAGTAAGCAATCTTGATCAATCCTCGCAAGGAAGTCACTTGATTAGCTAAATCTCAACCTCGCAAGGAAGAGTTTGAATTCAATCTCGCAAGAAAGAAAACAAGGGTTTAAACTCGCAAGTTTAACAAAGTATAAAACTTTATTCAAAGTATGATAAGATATCAAAATAAGGTCACAAGTCGACCCTATTTATAGTACTCTAAAACAGCTATGCCGGACCTAATATAATTAGGAAACCAATTTATTCATTAACTAAGAATTTCCTAATCTAATTAGGAAATAAAATAAAATCAACTAAAAGACATTATTACTTCTACCACTTCTAGGAAACTTTCCCAAGTTTATTTGCAAGTAAATAAAGAAAATAAACTAAGAATAATTAAAGTTATACTAGCTGAATCCTACGGACTAATTTAAGGAAAGCGTGTTGAGCTGTACACGTTTTCCAGCGTTTCCAGCTAGTCTGTGGGAAACGCGTCTGCGTTTCCTGTGAGTTTCTAGGAACCTTCAAAGCCTGTGTTTCCTTCTGCGTTTCCAGCTTCCATACCTGCGTTTCCAACTTCTCCATTGTGTTTCCAAGTAACCATAGTTACATAATTCGAACCAATCTTCAACTCTTTAGTGATCTTAGGTAAATGTCGGCTTAGAAGTACTTCGTTTTCAACCTCCTCTAATGCTCCTGCATCATTCTCTCCTTCTTTTTGAGAATTTGACCTCAAATTGTCGTCTTCGAGATATGGTGATAGATCCCCAACATTAAACGTTGCACTAACTCCTCCATACTCACTTGGCAAATCAAGCTTGTAACCATTAGAACAGTAACACTCCATTACTTTGAATGGACCATCAGCTCTCGGCATGAATTTATTCTTTCGTTTCGATGGAAACCTCTCTTTCCTCATGTGTAACCACACAAGATCACCCACTTGAAACACAGGTTGCTTTCGATGCTTATTCGCTTTCTCCAAGTATTTCGCGTTCGTCTTCTCTATTTGAGCTCTCACTTGCTCACAAGTTCGAAGAAACGCAGCTTATCTCTCCTTCGCTTCAAAACTCATGAGATCTTTCTTTGGAATCGGAATCAAATCAATAGGTAGGAACGGATTAACTCCGTAAACGATCTCGAATGGGGCACGACCAGTAGTAACCGATGGAGTACGTGACACAGCTAAGTCGTATCGCTGAAATCAAAGATAAACCCTACGGACTACTAACGATAGCTAGCGGTAACAAGGGGTCGAACCACAGAGAAACGAATACTCGCAAGACACTTAGTTACTAGGTTACTCCTGAGTGTGAAAAATCTTTGGGGTGAAAAACTATAAAACTACTAGCAAAAAAGATAAAGAGGGGTTTAAACTAGGGAGAAAAGACTAGGGTCTCGGGTTCCTTATGTCAATAATCCGGATAATATAAGTTTCACCAAAATAGAAATCAATCGGACTGTGCAAGGCGATTAGGGCAAAACACGCTCTCTCGAATCAATGTTACCTTAAGCTGATTTAGCGGGCTCTCGCGACTTACTAAATCATCTCATCAATTACGCGAAGTGGTCTAATACTGATTAGGCTTTCGATCTTAAATCAATATTACCCTAAGTTCAATTCAATTAAGGCGTCCCTAAATTCAATTGATAATTAATCACGCAGGAAGAAATCGCACAAGCACAACCCAATCAATTACAACGATTTAATCAAAACACCGGATTAAAGGCATAATTCCCCCTCAACCCTAGTTGGGGGATTAGCTACTCATAATTAGGGCAGACGACATAATAATAATTAAATAAAAGAAATTAAGAACAATAAACATGAAATTACCAATTGGAAATAAACTTGAGATTGAATCTGAGTACCGACGGTTACAAAGTTTGAAGATGAAATTAAAGAGGACTTGAAGTTTTCTAGAGAGTCTAATTTCTAAAAAGCAGTAAAAGTACTAATGACAAGATAAAAAGATGCTTAACCTAACTTCCAACTTTCTAATATATAGTATTTCCTAAAACTGTTAAAGTAATTAAAATACAAGATAATCCCGTCAAATAAAACTCCAAGGTACGTATTCACGGCCGTCAGAATCGAACGCAACCCAAATTTTGGGGCTAAAAATCTCCGCGAAAGTCAAGAAATGCCCCTTAGCCGGCCGACCGGCCGCCGGTCAGGTTTGACCGGCCGGCTCTCCGAAATGGCCTGGACTTCTTCTTGGGCTTTGACTTTTCCTTCTACTTGGGCCTTTACTTTTAATTTCGCCCAAGTCGTCTAATTCACTTCAATCCCGAGCTCGTCTTCGCCTCGGCTTTCGGGTTTCCGTCATAGCTTCCATTTTTCAGCTCAAATGCACGGAAATGCTACAAATTCCTGCAAACTACAGAAAAACACCAAAAGCGCTACTCGAGCGATATGTGAGAACAAAATGGCCCTAAAGGGCGCATTTTGACAATAAAACGCAGCTCGGGACGGGGGTAAAAACGTATAAAAATAACATATATCAGTACGGTTATAAGCAAACTCGGCATGTGCGAGTTTCACATCCCAATCCTTCGTGCTCTTGCTAACCAACCCTCTCAACAAACTTCCAAGAGTTCTATTAGTCACTTCCGTTTGACCATCAGTTTGTGGATGGTGAGAAGTACTAAACAATATCTTGGTTCCCACTAATCTCCACAATGTCTTCCAAAAATAGCTAAGAAACTTTACATCTCGATCCGACACAATAGTAAGTGGAATCCCATGTAAACGCACTACTTCTTTATAATAAAGATCAGTAACATGAGTAGCATCATCGGTTTTATGACAAGGAATAAAGTGAGCCATCTTTGAAAATCGATCAACCACAACCATAATCGAATCCTTTCCTCGTGTTTTTGGTAACCCAAGTATAAAATCCATACTAACCTCACTCCATGGTTGCGTGGGAACAGGTAAGGGCGTGTATAATCCCTTATTGAACGAACTCTTCGCCTTTTGGCACACAACACACTTAGCCACGATGTCTTGCACGTCTTTGATCATCTTCGGCCAATAGAAGTGTTCACTTACAATGTCGCAAGTCTTATTAGTTCCAAAGTGACCAGCAATTGCCCCTCCATGAGCCTCACGAATCAACAATTCCAGAATCAAATCAAAAACTTTAAGAAGATTATTTTAGAAGCAGAACGAGGAATCTCTGGAAGTGGGTCTTGTACCTGCATCCAAAGTAAGAACGTGATCTTATGGTGGAATCCTAAGTCCACCATTCACACAACTACTCAATCTTAACAAACACACATCCTTAGTGACCAATATGGCGCAAACTAACCCCGAAGACTTCTACCCATTACTCTCACTCGGTTCATTAATCCATTTTAAGTTATTTACCTAACGAGAGTTGGAAGCGTATTCGCTCTTATACCAACTGTAACAACCCGGATTATCCAAATAAAATAAATAAGAAAAATAAAACGGATTTATAAAAGAAAACAAAATAAAAGCGAGCCACTTTGGCGGAAACACCGTGGAATCCGGATCGTCACTAACTAAAACAACGGTCTAGACTTCAAAGTCTAAACAAGCGGGAATAAACACCCTTTTATAAAGGCTAACTGAAGACAGCTCTAAACTAACAAAAAGATTAAACCGATAAATAACTATAATGAAGGAGCGACTCTCGCGGAAATCCTCACTCGTTACCCATCCCCGCATGCAAACCTGCCACAAAAAAAGTAACAGCCACACACAGTGAGGAGTAACTAGGTGCTCCCCAGTCACATTTCAACATATCCAAAATAAACAACAATACATCAAACATCCCAACTGGCCTATGGCCTATAATCGAAGTATAAACCGATCAACAACATACAACCCAAAAGTATGGTAAACATAAGGCAACCTCAAGCCGACTAATTAGGTAACCAACTCAACCATCTGCCAACTCAACATCCAACAAGCCACACAAGTCAATCGGAGTTAAACTAATTCATTAGGTTATTTAGGCTCGGCTCAACTTAAACAATCTCAATCTCTCATCAACAAAGTGACAATCAACAATCGCAAGAGAAAGCACGGAGTACTGGGTGCTATAAAACACCTCAGAATGACAAAAGTCCTAACCCTATGGCGGAACGACAAAAGTTCCTCAACTGTGTAAATTTGGCCAAACCCACCGCGACAAAAACGATGTCACCGCGACAAAAACGGTGTCGACATAATAATCAATAACCATAGTCTCAAAGCCACTACAAAATGCTTGAGAACCCACGACAGGCGGCATCCGTCCTACAAAAGACGTCGTATCTCCTCAATGCAGACGGCCCAACAAAGATTGCACGACGCACACTTAACTCAAGCATATCAAACAAGCCAATCCAAACTCGAGCCAAATCATATTCAACAACAATTTAATCATTCTTAAACTCAAAATCATCTCAACATCCATCTTAAACTCATTTACAACATAATTATCCCATTTATATCCATTCTGAACATTAACTATAGTTAACGGTGTAATAACAAGCTTAATACGGAGTATTATCATAGTACCTCAATAATAACCATAGCAAATCCATTACAACATTCTCAACCCAAAGTTGTCACCTGTAGGTGACCCGGCAACATAATACCCAAATTCAATGCAACAACATCCCAATATAAGGCACTAGACTCAATTGTGTGAGACCGACTCCAATTCATCCCAAAGAATGCATCTTTACATCACATACACCCAAAGACCATACTTTTGCAACCATACAAACAAACAAACATCCATAATCGATACTATGGTCTCACACAAGTCAAAATATGGCTAGGGCTACTCCCAGTTACCTTATTCGGAGCACAAACACACTATTCCTCCTCCTTGTCGACGTATATTGTGTATTCTTCGCTTAGAACACCGTCTCCTTTGATTTAAAGAAAAAAAACATACATAAAATACAAGCACACAATCAATAACACATAAAATACTAATCAAACTATGAAAACTTGGCCAACAAAGACATAGGAACGAAGAATTACCGAAGGAGATTGAAAGGAATGAAATTAGGGTTCGAAAGGGATGAACTTGGATGAATTTCAATGGAGTTTGGTGTGAGAATTGATGTGGAATAAGGAGAGAGAAGAGAGGGTTTTAGTTTAAGGTTAATAGAATAGGAGAATAATGAATGATTAGGGCTAAAATAAGGTTTAAAATTTGAGTAATTAAGTCCTAATTAATTACGGATCGAAACAACTAAACCCGCGGATCAGAGTTGAGCGGCTCTGTGGATACCCATATACGAACCCTCCCAAAACAAACCCAGTGATGTAACGGACTTCTTATACGCATGCTTTAACGTTGATTTAGACGGTTCTAATTATGTCGAATTCATATTAAAGTCGTTTGAAATGTTAAAATGAGTTGAGTCGCTAAACATCACGCTTAAATAAATGTTCATTTGTCCATTTAGAGTCTTGCTTGGTTCACGGCTCGCTTCTTCTAACATGAGCTTCCACATCGCATTACAATTGGCCCTTTTACATTAAAAAGTCCCAATTCAGCATTCCTGAATTTCTAAATTTAGGCCCGGTGGCTAAAACCGCTATTTAGCGTCTTCTTACACAAACAACGGCCTCACAGGTCATCTCATTTCAGAAAACACTACCAAATGCACCTCATTTACATTTTCGGATCTCGGGCCCAGAACCGAGCCCAAACCCGCTTTAGGCCCGCACTACAAGGCCCTAAGATCTCACAAGCATCTCACAAAATATCTAGGAAAGCCCTCAATCAGTATTCTTGACGTCCAAGCCAAAATTATACTGTGTCTTTCTGAAATATGTCAAACCGGATTTAGGAAATACAGGTTTGAAACCAGACCCACAAACCGCATTGCCTATTGCGGTTTGTTGGGCAAACCGCATTGCCCTTTGCAGTTTGCTGGTCAAACCGCATTGCCTCTTGCGGTTTACCTGCCTGGTTTTATCCGGATTTTCCTAATTTTTTCGAGGTTTTTAGTATATATACTCTCCTATACCCGACCTCCTAACACACAATTCACAATTACAATTCAATCAGCTATCAAGCACACATCCACAAAAGTCTCAAGCACTCAAATTCTTGAGTTCAACACACAATCCCATGTTGAATTCCTCCTTTAGTTCATTCAAGAAGCGAAGCTCTGCCCGTTTTGAAGCGTCGAGACAAGGTAGGTACCGATCCACTTGGATCAAAGCTTTTTCTTATTTTCTTATGGACTAACAAAGGGGACTACACTCTAGCCACCCCCCCTCTCCGGCATTGGCACCGAGCCCGCTTGCAGTCAAGTGGTCTTATTACTTCGGGTACACACTATATCCGATGACACCGACCTATTAAAATAAACCAATGGACAATTGAACTTTATTTTAATTATATGCATCTTGCACCTTCTTATTTATGCATTAAAACAACTTAACAATGAATTCGACATTAACTGGACCGTTTTCATTAACAAGTTAAGCATGCTAAACTGAGGGTTTTAAACAATCTTTTTGCATATGCATTTGCACTCTTTTACAAACTTTTTCGCACTTGTACGATTACATAAGCTCAAATATCTTTAAACATGGATTGTTCAAAGGCTAGTAGAGGCTATTTTTAATAGGTTTTTCTAAAAGGTTTCATAAATCATTAATTGAATTGATCTTAGGAAAAGTACCCTCACCCCGAATCCATCAGGTTTCACAAACCTAGATCTAGGGGTGTCGGCGTGCTCCAAAATCTAGGACGTGTTCTACAGCTTAGGACATGTTAGCAGGTTCCTAGTTACCACGTTAATTAGGTGGTGACTCCAAAACAGTTTTAAAGGTTTTTCTAACTTAATCTTTTTAACTTCAAGCGCCCTTATGCAAGACATCGAGCTGGGTCCCCACACCCCGTGTTCCACAGTTTTGCGATTTCACTGGGGAAATTTTATTCTTAAAACTAAAAACTAGCGTTTTCTTTTTAAAAATAAAGAGGTGAGACTTGAAAGCCTAAGAACAATCCAATTTTACATATTTGAGCTATGCATATTCGTTTGTTCGAGTCGGATCCAATTGAAATCCAAACACACATGCACCCTCGAGAGGTGATCCAATACGCAGGCTTGTCCATTCGATAAAGCACTTATATGACTAACTTTCCTCTCACCCCTCCACGGCTTGCCGTAAAAGACTATTTCGACAGCCCTAGTGCTCCCTTTAGAAAACCGTACGCTACGACGTGAGGAAATAAAAGGGTTAAGTATCTGCCAAAACGTACTCGAAATAGTTGGAGGTGTACCTACCCTAAGCCAAAATCCCTTGTGTCATACGTACAAGTGCGAGGCTATACACACTATGGCCTTTTTCAAAACAAGCATGTGCATTCATATCTTCGAAAACTCGCTAAACTTTTCAAAGATTTAAACAAAACCTAACAACTAACAAGCTACCGCTTTTAAACAAAACTATCGCGGATTTTTGAAATGAACGTTTTTCAAAATCTCCTTTTACCAATAAGCAAAAACCCGAGCAAGGATTAAAATCTGAGCTCGTGGATTCAATCCCCTAGGTCACACGGCCTAGGCTCCGCATTTAACATCTTCGACTCGACTTGCTAACCGCTCTCGAGTCGAATCCTTCTCTTTCACACATCCGTACTCGAGCCCACCTCGGCACACCACCGACATCGGTTTGACGGATGCAAAGCAAAAACATTTTAACATCGAGACAAGATGCGCGCACGCATTCTCACCTAAAAAGATTTCCTTTAGCTTAAACCTTTTTGAAAACCTCCTTTTTCAAGCTTAAAAGAGTTTTCTTAACAAGAAATGAGCTAAAATGAACGCCTAAAATGAACATTGAGTCTAGTGGGTCTAGTCGTGTCACTAACATGCGAAGTGAAATGCAAGTCTAACTGGATACACGTCTGTGGATACCCATATCCGTACCCTCCCATGCAAAACCCTGTGATGTAACACGGACTTTTATTACGCATGTTTTAACGTTGACTTAAACGGTTCTAACAATGTCGAATTCATTTTGAGTCGTTAAATGATTTAGGTCGCTTCACATCACACTTAAATAAATGTTCATTTTGTCCATTTGGAGTCTAGCTTGGTCCTTGTCCTGCTTCATTTGGCATGAGCTTCGCATTTGCACTACAATTAGCCCTTTTACATTAACAAGGTCTAATTCAGCATTCCTAGATTCCTAAATTTAGGCCCGGTGGCTAGATCCTCCCTCTAGCCTCCTCTTATACAAAATATAGCCTCACGGGTTACCTTATTTCACAAAACGCTACAAAATACACCTTTTTCACATTTTCGGGTCTCGGGCCCAGAACCGAGCCCAAACCCACCTTTGGCCCGCACTCCAAAGCCCTCAACCTTCTAGTAGGTCATACTAGGTCTACTTGGAGCACAAGCAGGGAGATTACACCGAATATTTCCAAGATTTGGCAATCCGGATTAAGGAAATACGAAATCACGGAATTAAAACCACACCAGCAAATCAAAATAGGCTATGCGGCTCAGGGTACAAACCGCATAAGGCTATGCGGTTTGCCCCCCAAACCGCATAAGCCTATGCGGCTCCCTGGTGTGGCTTTTTCCCCTGTCTTTCCTAATTTCTCTCGGCTATTCTCCTATATATACCCCCCTATGCACGGCCTATTCACACAAGTTTTCCACACAAGAAAACCTCTCCTCTCACAACCTCTCTTCCTAGTTTTAGTGCCCATACTTGGGTCCCACAAAATATACCGTCTAGCACGGTATACACCTAAATACATTCACAAAAGCCTCACGCACTCAAATCCTTGAGTTCAACACACCATCCCGTGTTGAATTCATCCTTTTTAGTTCAAGAAGCGAAGCTCTGCCCAGATCTGAAGCGCCAGGACAAGGTAGGTACCGATCCACTTGGATCAAAGCTTTTTCTTATTTTCTATGGACTAACAAAGGGGACTACACTTTGGCGCCCCCCCCCCCCCCCCCCCCCCCCGGCTTTGGCACCGAGCGCGCTTGCATTCCAAGTGTTCTTATTACTTCAGGTACACTCCATATCCGATGACACGCCAAAGTCGCACAAGCAACCGACGCTCTTAAAATAAACCAATGGACAATTGAACGTTTATTTTATTTGCATGCATCTTGCACCTTCTATTCTGCATTAAAATCAACTTGAACAATGAATTCGACCTTTAACTGAACCGTTTTCGTTAACAAGTTAAACATGCTAAACTGAGGGTTTTAATCAATCTTTTTGCATTTGCATCTGCATTCTTTTTACAAACTTTACAGCACTTGTACGTAGCGATAACATTAGCTCAATTATCATCTTATTTGGATTGTTCTAGGTCAGTAGAGGCTATTTTTACATAGGCTTTTCTAAAAGATTTTCATAAATCATTAATTGAACTACTCTTTTTCTAAAGTACCCTCACCCCGAATCCATTCTGGTTTCACAAGCCTTAGATCTAGGGGTGTCGGCGTGCTCCAAAATCTAGGACATGTCTTTAGGCTTAGGACATGATAGCAGGTTCCTAATTTCCGCGATAATTAGGTGGCGACTCCAAAACAGTTTTAAAGATTTTTGTAAATTAGTCTTTTTAACTTAAAGCGCCCTTACGCAGGACGCCGACTTGGGTCCCTCGTCCGATCCCGGGTTCCACAACGTCACACAACCTAACCCGTTTAAACATCCTCGACTCGACTAGCTAACCGTTCTCGAGTCGAATCCTTTTCATGCATCTAGGCTCGAGCCCTTAACGATGAACCGTTAACATGGGCTCGACGGATGCAAAGCAAACACATTTCAACATCGAGACGGGATGCGCGCACGCATTCTCGCCTCAAAAAGCTTTCTAGGCACAACATCATTCCTAAAGCAACACGCTCTCATTTTTGAAATAAGCTCTTTTCAAAAATTTCTCATTTCAATTTTTTTTACAAAACACTCTCATTTTTGAAATATGCTCTTTTCGAAAATCTCCATGCTTTTACAGAACAAGCAAAACTGTTTCGTTTTGAAATAAACACTTTTTGAAATTCCGAGTCAAACCAAATAGTCTTTCACTATTTCGATTTGACCCACTAAGCATTCTTTACGAATCACTCGGGAATAATCATTACATTCCCGAATCTTTTCAAAGCACAAATGGACTACTTGGCCCTTGGCCCTTGGCCATCGTAACCTATTTATCTCAAAGCATTTTCATTAAAGCAAAACCCGAGATTCTCGTCGCATTCTTAGAGTTTTTTCATTCTAAGCGGCCCGCGGCCCTTCACATTTTGAAATAACATTTTTCAAAATTCCGTGTCAAGTCAACTAGTCTATACCTAGTTCGATTCGACCTAGTCGCAAATCTCTTCAACCGTCTGGGACTAATCACTACATTCCCGAGACGTTTCAAAAACGTCAATGGACTACATGACTCGCGGTCATCGTATGCCAATCTCTAGCAAAACGCTTTCACAAGCCCAAAACCAAGAATTACATAATATTCTTTTTGGACTTTATACGGCCCCCGGCCTTCTCAACTTTTCAAATGAAGCACTTTGCAAATCTCACAGGGCCAAACGACCCAAAGTCGGCCCGATTCAACAAACATCATCTTTTACAAGAAAACAAAACTCGAGAATGGCCAAGCCCAATCTCGTACTCTTTTCATTGGTTCGAATGGCCCATAACCATCTCGACCCAATTCCTCTTGAGCAAAAAGCATGTGGACGTACAAACCTGTCCACATCCTACCTTAGCATCTTCGATCCGACTAGCTTATCGCTATCACGGATTCACTCCAAACAACTCCATCGCAATCTCGCGATAGGCCCATAATGACATGCCGTTAACTTGGGCCAATCGGATTCAATGAAAACTCTTTAAACATCGAGCCGGAAACGTGTCAACGCGTCTCTAGCTCAAACCCCTTCCAAACATTTTGTCAAAGCACGACAAGTTGTTTTCATAAAATCCTCATCACATTTTTGAGATAACCTTTTTCAAAAATCCTTCCTTCGAACCGAATGACCCACAGTCATGATGGTTTGATCCAGACAAACAGTCTCTTCAAAACATCCAAGAATAATCATTTCGTTCTTGCGACATTTCCAAAACATAAATGAACTACATGACTTGCGGTCATTGTAACCCATTTATTACAAAGCATTTCCAAACCCGAGTGTGGTAACCCATTCTCGTGGACCTTTTCTCGAGAGCAAAATCAAGCGGCTCACGGCCTTTTAAAATCTCTATTAAAATAAGCATTTTTTTCGAAATCTACGGTTCAAATGGCCTATTGCCATTTTAATCCAAACATCTCCATCTTCAGAAAACAACAATATCCAGGAATGAACTAGCATCATCAAACGGTTCCTTCACGGTTAGACCAAGTGGCTCATAACCTCTTCGATCTAACCCTCCTTCAACAAAATGCATGAAAACAAGCTTAACCGTTTTCATCACATTTCAAACACCCTTGATTCGGATAGCCTATCGCTACTCCGAATTGACTCACGTTTCATCGCAATCCAACGACAAGCCCATAACGACACACCGTTAACACGGGCTTATTGGATTCAAATCTCAAAACACCTTTCGAATCGAGCCAAAATGTGACAACGCATTTCTGCTCAGCAAAACATCCCGCTTTTGTCGAAAACAAAACTGTTGCAAAAACAAAGTCGAATCTACGTATGTGTGAACCGAGTATCGACACGAGGATCAACCACATCTGAGACATGCGCGTTTCGAGCATCCAGCAAAGCATCCATCAAGGCACCAACGACGGTCTCACGGACCACATCAAGCAGCTCACAATGTTTTCAATACGGGTCGAGTCGTAAGCATCGAGTTAATCTATGCCAGTCTAAGGCAATCGAGTCTTCGACGTACGACACTTTAACAAATTGATAAAGGAATAAGTTTGCTTACATCTTAGCTTCCTTCCAAACTCTCAGCTCTTATACACCGAAATACATTGCATCCTAGGAGTAATAGCCCGAAAGAGGTCTAGACCGGATACAAAGGTCAAAGACAACGTCTATACAAGACATAAGAACAAGAAGGCTTCCGGCGACTAAACATCTAAGGTCCGGTAGTCAACTTGTGGTCTACTAGCTACTCCGCTGCTTTTGGAGGAGGGTCCATTAATTTGGAGCTCCATAGTGATCATGAATTTGATCATGACCAGAGGTACGAGTATTCCTGGATTGCCCTCCGCGTACTTGGTCGCGTGCCTAATAAGCAAACGAACTTGTCAGAGGAGTCCGGCGTGATAGACATACGATCACAAGCGGCCCTCGAACCGCAGGGTCTAGCAAAGTCAAACCACAAGCCCAAGCCACAAAGGGCGTGACATATTCTTAAAAAAAGACGAGAATACAAAAAACGAAGCAAAAAAAAAAAAAAAGAGCAAAAAGTCCCATAACTCTAAAGCAAGGGACAAAGAAAAAAAGCCTAAAAACCCCTCTATCAAGTGGCGAAGCGAGCAAAAGGTAAGAAGCATCGAAGCCCACAAACAAGTGGCAAAGTCTTTGAAAATCTAAATCGAAGACCAAGCAGTAGCAACAAGCGGCCTAGATCAACTAAGGGGAACCTACCCTTAGGATGCAATGTATCGAGGTCAAACACATAACACACTTCATGCGCCGACATGCCCTTAAACATGCACCTTTACAAACACATTCTACGGCCCGGCATGCCCTTAAACGTGCTCTTTGGAACTACGCTCGGTTTGATTCCGTACCCACGGATACGTAGGCCGGTCTCCCGAGCTCGACCAACCCTTTTACAAAAATCCACAAAACATTCTTCCGTCTAAAGCTCACGAAGCTAAGTACGTGTCCACATCAAAATCACAACTCAAAAGCAAACTAACTGTTCCTTTATCAAGGCGTCTAAAACAACTACGTCGAGGCAAAGTTGTCCTAGACCTAGCAGTAGTACTCTGCTTTTTCGTCTAACTCTGTTCTGTAGGAACAACAACATCCTATCAAAGACAAGCAAACACCATTGGGGGCTCTAACAACGCACGTGTTCCCAAATGTGACATTCATGCAACCGTCGAGCCTCGAGTCACGCATACGATCCGTCTTTCTCTTTCAAAGTTTTCGGCATTTTAAGCATTCCATAAACATCGACTCACACATCGGTCGATTCTCTTCCAATCAACAAGCATTTTTGGCATCAAAAACAATTTGGCGACATTTAAACCGCCCCTTTTCAAAACTTTTCAGTTTCCAAAACACTTCCTAAATGCTATCACAAGCCGGCATGCCTTTTAAACATGCACGAGGTAACGCGCCCTCAAAATAGCTAATCACCTTTCAAAATTAACTCAACGCTCGAGTTAATGTAAAAGCACTTGCACTTCACTTTTGCAAAAACACTTTTTCCCATAAGCAAAATGTATTTTTCGAAAATGCATCTCAAAGCTTTGAAACGCATCTCGAAGCTTCGAAGTCCAAGCTTTTTCAACATGAACAAGCATTCATAATGCTAAACATGCACACAATGGTACTGGAAACATCTTATCCAAACAACACTGAATACACCTTGTCCAACGGTACTAGATACACCATATATAACGGTATTGTCCGAAGATATTATTGGATACACCTTATCAAATGGTATTGGATACACTCTTCATAAACATAACAAAATGCAACAACAATCGTTCGACACCGACATCCACGATGGAACCCATCTACTTGCACTTAAATAGCAAAGCCACAAGACATGAAGCTTATCTACGATATCACAATATCTAAAGATAACACATTCCCACACCCACAACGAGAAAACTGGGGGCTAGCACTCCATCTCAACACTATACCCTTAGGCACAAACAAAAACACTACAGCACATGGGTGTTCCTCAGGAGCATCCTAAACAACAAACAAAAACAAAGCCCTACCTCGATAGGCCCACAAAACCAGACATCCTCAGCCGAATGTCCTAGATACATACACCAACATGCCCTTAAAAATGCATGTTACCTTTCACAAAAGCTTCAAACATCCAAACAGGATAAAAGCAAAAAAACACTACAAGCAAAGACATAAGCAAGCCCAACTCAAAATTGGTCTTAGCTCACACAGTCAAACGGGCCGGCATGCCCCTAAACGTGCACAGTCGACTTTTCACAAGACGTTTCGTGATCCACGCAGGATAACGTTAAACAACCCTTAAAGGAACAACACCCTACAAGCAAAAGCTAGTCTAATTCAAAATTCGACTTAGCTCAAGCATTCAACGGGCCGGCATGCCCTTAAACGTGCAAATATCGAAGTACGCCGGTTTGATTGCACATAGGTGAATACGTAGGCAGCTTACACAAAGCACAACCGAATCAAGCATTGCATACCACTCCGTGGTGTCATTCGAAACAACCACGATCAAAGCAACATTTTGCAAACGAGAGCATTTCTCTCAAAAAAATGGGATTCCACCGAATTCTCGTCCTCGACAACTGGGGGCTTTTCAACCTTCACACCCAAGCGACCCTTCACGGTCTATGCAACTCTAGCTTGAGTTTACGACGTCAAAGCACTTTTTCATCTCGCATGAATCCTAGTGACACATCCTACTACACGCATTTTCAACAACATTTAGCTCACATTTTCGCTCATCACATTTTCAACAACATTTAGCTCACATTTTCGCTCATCGTATTTTCAACAACATTTAACTTCAAACCAAGCACATCCTTTACTATACTTTGACTCAGTTTCATACAAAACTTAGTCAAACTCAAGGGGGTAATCCAAAAACACCATCTCCTGGCACATTAACAACTTTCTTCACATAGTTTGACTATCATTACACATTATAGCTCAGTCAAACTGGGGGCTCACATACACCCATCCTCAATCACGAAAATTGGGTAATTTTTCGCATTTCTCGCAAATGCACCTTTGCACAAACACCTACACATACGCCTAGCTGAATAACATGGCACACCCATAGCAGTTTTCTTACGAGAGCATAACATCCGCATCAACACAAGCATCTACGGTTTAGCCACACCTCCAGAACCGCCTCAAACAATAGCATGCACACTACAAGCATAATACTTTTACATGTGCATCAAGCATGAAGCACCCTAACATGGGATCATACACCAAAGTGTAAAAACACTTAAACATGAGTTCAAGCTTTTAGCATGCAAACAAACATTCAAGCACTAAGCACCTAAACGTGGGTTCAAGCACCAAAGCGTAAAGTACTAAGCACCCAAACATGGGAACGAGCTTTAAGCACCCGAACGTCGGTCCAAACATCACGCACTCGAACATGAGTTTAAGCACCAAACATCCCAATTACAAGAGACATGTATTACGTGAATCCAAGCAAAATCAACAATGGAATTGCAATGATACCACGTTCCATGGTCAAAGCAAGCGAAAAATGAAGAATTTTAGAAGAGAAAATCACGAGATTCAAATTTTTCTGGGTTTGAAACCGCGACATGTGCGAAAGAGTACACGCTTGAAGTCGCCAATTGATAAGAGATTCCCCGGAAGAATCACTAGTCAACAAGGCAATTTCTGAGGCATATTTTGTTCCACGTTTTCTCTCCATCTTGGGCTCGTCGATTCATTTCCAAGCCTAAGTATTTTTTTTCGTACACGCCAAGCTTTAATGGTTAAGGCGTCACCTACAGTCCGACACAAGCACTAGCACATGCAACCGTGCCTTTGGTTAAGGCGTCACCTACAGTCCGTCATACGTGTGTATTGAGCATTTAATACACGGTACAGAAGCAGAAACATGAGCACTTTTCACGAGTCTTTTACACCCCTTTACGCATCCCCGCGGAGTACTACTTTTTCCACGCGGAGCTCAAACACTTGCACCCACATCCCAAGCGGATTTAAAACACTTTTTCCCAGCGGATCCTTATACATTACATGCATCCTTCACGGATTTACGCCATGCGTTCCTCAATGGAATCCCTTTAAACACATGCACTCCCCAGCGAGTCTGATTTACTTAAACATCATATTCCTCGGCGGAAGGCACCCACGTGCAATAGCAACTACACATGCACTCCCCAGCGAGTTCAGACACAAGCATTTTCCTACAAGCACATCTACATAAGCATTATACACGAACATCTGCATCAAGCACACGCAACTACAACTGCAATTGCGCTCCTCGGCGAGACCATACATATACATTCTTCCCCCAGCGAACTAGCACTACTCCAACGGATACTACACTAAGCACCTGCACTCCATGGCAAGACTCAACACAAGCATAGCATCAGCAATAAGCAAATACAACAATAAAGCATAAAGTGCAGCATAGCACAAGCACAACACTACACATCAGCCCTACGCAACAAAGATTACGCAACAAAGACAAGCACAAAGAACAAGACGTGTCGCAAGATGCCCTCACAATATGCACGGACAGCCATGTCCTTAAACATGCACATCCCGCCCCGGATAGCCCGGTTCGGAGTCCTCGCCTCACTCGTAGGCACATTCTTCGTCTACCGATAATATTGAGACTGTGATGCTCCGGATATTGTCGTATTGTTTGACAAGCGCTCTAGACCGAGCTCAGTCAAACTGGGGGTTCTGTGGATACCCATATCCGTACCCTCCCAAAACAAACCCAGTGATGTAACGGACTTCTTATATGCATGCTTTAACGTTGATTTAGACGGTTCGAATTCATATAAAAGTCGTTTGAAATGTTAAAATGAGTTGAGTCGCTCAACATCACGCTTAAATAAATGTTCATTTGTCCATTTAGAGTCTAGCTTGGTTCGCGTCTCGCTTCATCTAGCATGAGCTTTCACATCGCATTACAATTGGCCCTTTTACATTAACACGGCCCAATTCAGCAATCCTAAATTTCTAAATTTAGGCCCGGTGGCTAAAACCGCTATTTAGCGTCTTCTTACACAAAATACGGCCTCACGGGTCATCTCATTTCACAAAACACTACCAAACGCACCTCATTTACATTTTCGGGTCTCGGGCATCTCACAAAATATCTAGGAAATCCCCCAATCATCTCACAAAATATCTAGGAAATCCCCCAATCATCTCACAAAATATCTAGGAAATCCCCCAATCAGTATTCTTGACGTCCAAGCCAAAATTATATTGTATCTTTCTGAAATATGTCAAACCGGATTTAGGAAATACAGGTTTGAAACCAGACCCACAAACCGCATTGCCTATTGCGGTTTGTAGGGCAAACCGCATTGCCCTTTGCGGTTTGCTGGTCAAACCGCATTACCTCTTGCGGTTTGCCTGCCTGGTTTTATCCGGATTTTCCTAATTTCTTCGTGGTTTTTAGTATATATACTCCCCTATACCCGACCTCCAAAGACACAATTCACAATCACAATTCAATCAGCTCTCAAGCACACCCACAAAAGCCTCAAGCACTCAAATTCTTGAGTTCAACAAACAATCTCGTGTTGAATTCCTCCTTTTAGTTCATTCAAGAAGCGAAGCTCTGCCGGATTTGAAGCGTCGAGTCAAGGTAGGTATCGATCCACTTGGATCAAAACTTTTTCTTATTTTCTTACGGACTAACAATTGAACTTTATTTTAATTGTATGCATCTTGCACCTTCTTATTTATGCATTAAAACAACTTAACTATGAATTCGACATTAACTGAACCGTTTTCATTAACAAGTTAAGCATGCTAAACTGAGGGTTTTAAACAATCTTTTTGCATATGCATTTGCATTCTTTTGCAAACTTTTTCGCACTTGTACGTAGCGATTACATAAGCTCAAATATCTTTAAACATGGATTGTTCAAAGGCTAGTAGAGGCTATTTTTAATAGGCTTTTCTAAAAGGTTTCATAACTCATTAATTGAATTGATCTTAGGAAAAGTACCCTCACCCCGAATCCATCTGGTTTCACAAACCTAGATCTAGGGGTGTCGGCGTGCTCCAAAATCTAGGACGTGGTCTGCAGCTTAGGACATGTTAGCAGGTTTCTAGTGACCGCGTTAATTAGGTGGCGACTCCAAAAGCAGTTTTAAAGGTTTTTCTAACTTAATCTTTTTAACTTTAAGCGCTCTTATGCAAGGCGCCGAGTTGGGTCCGCACCCCGGGTTCCACAGGCTCGCTCTAGGCCAGAGCGGCTCGCTCCGAGCTCGCTTCCTGGTCACGCCCCAAACGCCTGTTGCTCGCAATTTCTGTTCTGTTTTTCTCGGATGCTTTCTTCCCTTTCCGCAAGTAACAAGCAACCCTATACCTTCACCACTAGCTCGCCACTCTCACCAACACTTCACCCAACTCACCACACATCTACACACTCGACAACCACCTTGAACCACGCAACGTCGACTTGTCAACACAACACGCAAGCTATGGAAACGACTTCCTCGAGCCAAATGGGAAAATCGCAAGAAATGGAATACGAGTATTAACGAGGTGAATTATAAAATATAAGAAATAAGTCGGGGTATTACACTTGCGAAACGTGACCACTCTGTCGGACACGATCCACGAGACGCGATCGCTCAGAAGTACTCTGGCCACGAGACGCCGTACACTCTGCAGGACTCCCCGTGAGACGCGATTAGCTCGTAGGATTCTAGCCGCAAGACGCCGTGTGCTCCACGTAACACTTGTCCGCGCCACATGTTTCATATTCCCCGACTCACTATACTCAGCATCAACCCTGGCTGTAACACCCTAACTCCTTTAATTTAAATTAGATTTATTTCATTTAGATTTTTCCATTTAAAATTCGGGAAAATCATGATCGTAGATTAAATTGGGTTCAAACACGGGTTGTGGGTCTCTTGGGTCGAGTGGAGCAAGTCTTTGGGTTAGTTGTTTCGACCTGGTTCATAAAACTTAAACTAATACATCCTCATTAGTCATTAAACCCTCAGCTCCCACCTTAACCAGTTTTAAATTTCTGCATCATTAAAACATTGCTTTATTTCCCTCTCCTTCAAGTTATTCAAATTCTATCAAAATTCTCCATCAAAATTTTCTCTTTTTCAATTAAGATCAATCATATTATCGTTTTTCTCACCTTTGATCGGTAAGAGTTTTATTCTTTTAGTCATTAGTAGTATCTATGTCATAATCCTAATCATGTTGATTGAATTAGGGTTTTGTTCTCATATATTCTTGCTTTGTATCGACTTTGATCAAAAGGGGAAGACGGCCTTGGAAAGGATAACAACATTTTCGTGGAGGATGAAGAGTAGGCTCCGGATTTCACGAAAAAGGTAACTAGGTGTGGCCGTATTCGTACATTAGCATGTGTGAGACCAAGTAAAGTCATTAGGGATGTTTGATAGTTGCTTGATTGTGAAAGAGATGAACTGGCTATGAATTTTGATGTTTTGGATTATCGGTTGTGTTGTTTTATGAGTCATGTCGGTCTCACCTTGTCGAGTGTAACACCCTGACTCATTCCTATATTTTATAATTCATTTCAAGTATATTCATGTTTCATTTCACGCGATCTTCTCATTTTTAGTTCGAGAAAGTCGTGTCCTTAGCTTTCGTGTCGTGTCATGGAGTCGAGGTTGCATGAACCGAATGGGTTGTCGAGTGTGTGAATGTGGGGGTGAGTTTAGTGAGGTTTAAAGGGTTTGGTAGTGTGTGGCAAACAAGGGGCGAGCTTGGTTGTATGTGAAGAGAGATTGAAGTCGAAAAAGTAGACAGAGGGTTTTACGCGACGAGGAGGCGAGTGGGGCACGACAGGCGCGGCGGGGCGGGGGCGGGGGGAGGCGACTCACATTTTCTGCTTTTTCCGGATTTTCGTGTTTAATTAGGATTATAATTCCGCGTTAATATATAATCTCCCCTAAACCAAAAACTCGTCATTTACTCTCATAATCCTGTTCCCTAACCCTAATCCTCTCTTCTCTATCTCAAAATCCTCATTAATCCTTCCATTAAAACTTCATTAAATTCGTTCAAGTTCATTCCTTTTCAACCCTAGTTTCATTCCTTTTCATTCTTCTTCAGTAAATCATCGTTTCTATATCGTTTTCTTTATAGTTTTGATAGTATAGTTATTATTTTATGTGTTATTGTTTGTATACTTTTATTGTATGTTTATTTTTGTGTATTAATCAAAGGAGAAGGCGAGTTCAACGAGGAGGACACTATCTACGTTGAGGAGGACGAAAAATAGCTTGGTTTTTGCTTTAAAAAGGTAACTAGGTGTAGCCCTAGCTATAATTCGACTTGTATGAGGCCCTAGAGTTTGTTTAGGTGGTTGTTATTGAATGTTTGGTTGTGAAGTTGTGAACTTTGGCTTGTATTGTGGCCTTATGATTGAATGTGATGGATTTTGGAGTCGCCTCATACATAAGAGTCTAGAAGCATGTTCTAGGTTGTATGATCACTTGGGTAATGACTTGAGTTGGGAATTGGCTTTGCTATGATTGTGTATAAGATATATTGTTAATTACTCCGTATTAAGCTTGATATTGCATTATTGACTATGATTCACATTGAGATTGGTTAAAATGGAACTGGGTGTGACATTGTTGAATAAAAGATGATATTGTGATGATTGAATTTGAGTTGGTCATGTTGTATTGGCTGGTTGCATGCATGAGGTGAGTGTGTGTACGTGTACAGTTGGACACGTGCGTGAGGAGTTACAACGTCTTTTGTAGGACGAATACTGCCTTCTGAGTTCCACGTCTTTTGTAAGGTGGGTCCCTTTGGGTTCTCAACTGTTTTGTAGCGGCTCTGAGACAATGGTTATTGATTTACCGTTTTGTAGCAGTAATTATGTCGACACTGTTTTGTAGCGGTGGCTTTGGCCAAATTTAGACATTTGTTCGAGGAATTTTGTAGTTCCACCATAGGGTTGGGACTTTTGTAGGTCCCGGGGTGTTGTTTGTTGCACTCAGTGCTCCGTGCTTTCTCTTGCGATTGTTGATTGTTGGTTGTCACTTTGTTGATGACGGTTTGAGTTCGTATACTGTAAGTTGTACCTAGTTGTTATTGGTTGTTGTTTATACTTTGATCATAGGCCATAGGCCAGGTAAGGTACATGTTGTGTTGGTTATGTTTGTCTTGTTGAAATATGACTGGGAGCACCTAGTTACTCCTCACTGACTGTGGCTGTTACATTCTTTGCGGCAGGTATGCGCAGGGACAGGATCATGTGTGAGGAGCCGTGTGAGGACGACCCCGTAGTTAGCTCGGATGATGTTTAGATTATGCTTTTGGATTAGACCTTATCGATTTTTATACTTATGTTTACCCTCTTGATGGACCTCAAGGTCTATATCGTTTATTTCACGTGTTTCCGCCATCGTGGTTTGGCTTTTATTTCATTTTCGTTTATAAACCTATTTAAATTCGCATTTTATTTTTATTTAAATAATCCGGGTGGTTACATCGAGTCTTTTGAAATACGATGTAAAGTATGTTGCTTTAATGTTATATGTATGTTGGGGTTCTTTAGTATAAAATTTTTGGAGAGTCACGAATTTTTGTGTAATTCGAACTGAAGCACGTGGAAATATTGTCTGTCTCGACCGGGACAGTCATCGTGATGCACCGGGACAACCGTCCCTAGCCACTAGGACACCCGTCCCGATCAGGATAGAACATTTTTGTGTCCTTAAAACTTCATAGATGCGACGGCGTCGAGAAAATACACTGTTTAGCCTTTTCAATCACCTGAATCGGAGTTCATATGAGGAAATGGCGTTGTTTTTAAGTTTTGAGCTGTATTTTCGTTTATTTCTCATCACGAATCATATAGTTATTTGTTTGTTGAGCATGTTGGCGCATATAAACACATTTTAAAATTTTGAAACATTATTATGATACTATTAATGATATGATGTTATGATTATTGTTGGACAGGTTATTGACTGATTAAATCGTAACCGATTCTTGTTGAGATGGCGTTGAATTCTTGGATACTTGAGTTAATTTTGCGTACAAGAATGTTATGGCTTGTGAGTAAAGAGCTACACCGTCCTGTTTTGGGCGTATACCGCTCCTAGAACCCTCGGTTGTTCCAGTTACTCAGTTAGAGCTTCTATGGGTACTCAGGCGTTCTAGTTGTTCGGTTAGAGTCTATGGTTTGTTATTATGTCGTCACCGTTCCAGTTGTTCGGTGGGATTTGGCCAAATTTAGACAGTTGTTTAGCACATCCAGTTGTTGTCCTACCATAGGGTTTGGATGATTGTAGTTGTTTCATCCGGGGTGATTCTAGTTGTTTCACCTAGTGCTCTATTCTTACTCTTGTGATCCTTGTTTGTTGTTACGTCATCCAGTTGTTAACAGTTGTATGGCTTGTGTGTTTGTCTGGTTGTTTGTTACTCTGAGTGTAGGCCGTAGGCCAGGTAAGCTTGTTGTGGTGGTTGCTATGTCGGTATGTTGAAGTATGATTGGGGAGCACCTGGTTACTCCCCACTGACTGTGGTTTTTCTAAAAATGTTTTCAGGTATGCGCGGGGGTGGATAAAGTGTGAGGATGCCATGTGAGACGAACCCGTAGCTAGCTTTTGAATTTAATTGACTTGTTTTATTTTGGTTAAACTCATGTTGGGTTTTTCTTTTATATACGGGTATTTATTCCCGGTTGTGTAGATTTTATTCACTAGAACGTTTGAATTCCGTGATGCCTGGATTGCACGGTGTTTTCGCCACCGTGGCTCGCTTTTATTTTACTTTTCTTTTATCAAATCCTATTTTCGTATTTTGTTTATTTAAAATAATTCGGGTTGTTACCGTTGGTATCAGAGCGAATGCGCTCCCACCTCTCTCTAGATGAGCGACTAGGATTAGACTTAGCACACCGAGGTAGAGTGATTGGGTTAGACACCATTGGAGGTTCACTAATTCTTGTGTAAGTCAGGACTTACAATAAATTATTGTAAGTTCGCCTCATTTGTACCCGATTATATAGCTTTTGTACTATTTAAGTGATAATTATGATTAATTGTTACTAAATCTTTTTAGTACCCCTGTTAGTGACTTTAGTAGATTTGTTTCATGTTTTTGTACCACTTTAACTGCAATTTGTACCTTGGTCTCACATTAACTTAATGTGAGTTCAGCCTTACAGGAGAATTACTGTAGGAGGTTTATGTTGTTTGTTTGGTACTTATGTTTGCTTAGTTGTGTGAAGCGGCAAGTTTAGTAAAGTGTCGCTAATAACATAACTTTTGTGATGTAGATGACTAGAAACGGAAATGTTGCTAACAACGACTTGCAAAGAATTTGTCGGCTCGAGGATGTTATCCTTGCCATGACGGAGCTGCAAGCTAACAACCAATCTGTGTATGACCGCTTTGACCGACACCGTCCTCCCACGTATGATGGTGCGGATGATCCGGTCCTTCTAGAATCATGGATTCGGGAGATGGAGGAGCTCTTCGTTGCTACGAGGTGTCCCGATAATCAAAAGGTGGATTTCGCCACCTATTATCTAAACAAAGAAGCTGACAACTGGTGGTCCTTATCCAAGGCCGCTTTACAAGCTCAAGCTAAGTTTAACTGGGCGAGGTTTGGTGAGGCTCTGAAGAAAGGATTTTATCCCGATGAGCTCTGTTGGCAAAAGGAGCAAGAGTTCATCCACTTGGAGCAGGGCTCTATGACGGTTCAAGAATATGCTAATAAGTTAATTGAGTTGGCACGGTTTGCTACTAATATCGTGCCTGATGAAGCTGCTAGAGTTCGTCGCTTCGAGAAGAACCTAATTCCTAAAGTTAGGACTGTGCTTGCTGGGATTCCTTCTCCTACATTCAAACAGGCGAATGACCGTGCTCTCAGTGTCTATGAGTCGGTTAAAGCTGAGGAAGTCGAAGCTGCTGCGAGAAACAGTTTCGTGAAGAGGTTGTTCGTCCCACATCAATCTTTCCAAGCTGTGAAGAAGGCTAAGTTTGAGGCTCGTCCTATGGGTAACCGTTCTCAAGTTCCTACTAGGCCAAATATGCTCTGCTACCGGTGCAAGAAGGCTTACCATTCGGGTAAGAATTGTGATGGAGCTCCGATCGTTTTTTATATCTAAAAGGATCCAGGACACAAAGCTCATGAGTGTCCTAAGGCTGCAAAGCCTGCTGCTGCTGCTGCTTCTACTACTGTGCTTCTTCTACTCCTGCTGTTACACCTATTTTCAACCCTCTAACTTAGAAGGGTAGTATCTTCGTTATGAATCGTGCTAAAGCAGAGAGCCGTCCTAACGTGATTACTGGTACAATCCTCGTTAACTCTGTTCCTACTTTTGTTCTATTCAATACGGGTGCGTCCATGTCATTCATATCCGCTTCATTGATCGAAAAAGCTAAACTCACATCTTCTACTTCCGTGGATACTATCATTTCTCTTCCCTCGGGAGAAACTGTCCCTTGTTCTCTCATTTTCAAGGATGTTCCTATTTCTATTGGGGGATCCATCTTATCAGCCGAACTTGTTTGTTTTGATCTCTCCGACTTCGATGTCATCTTGGGGATGGATTGGCTAGCGAAGTATGATGCGCGTTTCGTCTGCCGTGATCAGAAGGTTCTGTTGAAAGCGTCGTTTGGGTGTAGGATATCTTATAATGGTGCGCCGTCGAAGCCGAGTCTGAGATGGGTGTCAGCTAGAGCTGGAAAACAATTACACGACCCAAAAACACGACACGAACCCGACACGAAATTAACAGGTTTGGGTTGAGGCATGATGACCCATTTTTGTACGTGGGTGAACACGAATACGACACGAAATTTAAATGGGTTGGGTTAGGGTTGAGCTCTTTATAAATGAACCCGACATGAATAACCCATTTATTAAATTAAATAGTCATATTTTTAATATAATATTTGGTAAAGTTTCCAAAAATGGACAAAACACGAAAACACGACACGAACCCGACACGAAATTAATGGGTTTGGGTTGAGGCATAATGGCCCATTTATGTATGTGGGTCAACACGACACGAAACTTAATTGGGTCGGATTTGGGTTGAAGGATTCGTGACCCGTTTACATGTGAAACGAACACGAACACTAACACGACACGATATGACCTCTTTGTTAGGTCTAGTGTCAGCTTTGAAGAAGAGCAATATGAAGAGAAAGGGTTATCAAGTGTTTTTGTGCATGGTGAAAGATGTTTCTAACTGAAGTTGGATGATATCCCTGTGGTTCGTGAGTTTGCTGATGTGGTCCTGAGGAACTGCCTGGGATTCAACTTGAAAGAGATGTGGAGTTCGCGATTGATCTAGTGCCCCTAAGGAGCTGTATCGTATGGCGCCTGCCAGAAGTAGTTAAAAGTGATGATTGAGAAGGGGTTCATCAGACTGAGTGTGTCCCATAGGGGTGCGTTGGTGTTGTTTGTCAAGAAGAAGGACGAAAGCATGCGGTTGTGTATTGACTACCGCGAGCTTAATAAAGTAACCATCAAGACAAGTATCCTTTGTCGCGGATGGAAGACCTGTTTGATCAGTTGAAGGGTGCGAGTGTGTTCTCTAAGATCGATCTGAGGTAGGGTATTACCAGATTCCAATTCGAGGGCAGGATATTCCAAAGACTGCGTTTCGATCAAGGTATGGGAATTACGAGTTCGTGGTGATGCCGTTTGGTTTGACGAATGCTCCTGCAGTGTTTATGGATCAGATGAAACACACCTTTGGTGAGTACTTAAACCGATGTGTCGTTGTGTTTATCGATGACATTTTGGTTTATTTTCGAAATGAGGCCGATCACGAGAATCACCTACGCCAAATTTTGGGAGTGCTTCGAAAAAAGAAGTGGTACGCAAAGTTCTCGATGTGTGAGTTTTGGTTGAATGAAGTGGCTTTCTTGGGTCATGTTATCTGAGGTGAAGGTGTCAAGGTGGACCCGTCGAAGGTTGAAGCAGTTTTAGTTGCGAAAGCCCGAAGAATGTAAACGAGATTCGAAGCTTTCTTAGGTTAGCTGGCTACTACAAGAGGTTCGTGCAAAACTTCTCAAAGTTAGCTAGGCCTTTGCTCAATTGGTGAAGAAGGACTCGAAGTTTGTGTGGAGCGAGGCTTGTGAGACCGCGTTTTAGGAATTGAAGAAGGGGTTGACTACGGCTCCCGTGTTAACGTTACCAGGGGTAGAGTTTGATGTCTACCGTGATGCTTCTAAGCTTGGCTTGTGGTGCGTGTTGATGCAGAAGGGTAAGGTGATTGCTTATGCGTCTAGGCAATTGAGAGTAGACCTGGCAAACAGGTCGTGTCGTGTCGTGTTCGTATTCATATCACATGTAAATGGGTCACTAACCCTTCAACCCCAACCTGACTCATTTACATAAACAGATCATTAGTGCTTGACTCAAACCCAACCCGTTTATATTCTAAATGACCTCACCTAACCTGTTTAACCAATTTAAATTAAGGATTAATTGTCAAGAATAATCCAAACTGGTCTCTTATTCCATAAATAATCCGAACTCGAATTAATCTACGAATAATCCCAACTATTGAACAATCATTCCAATAATGTACTTTCACAAATTTTAAGCTGCTTTAATCGATAAAAAAAAGTGGTGAAATCGGTTTGAATTTTACTTAAAATAACAGTGAGGTGAAGTTAGAGTCAAATTCACTAATTTTTTTTTTTACGTGTTAGAGTCGATTGAAATTGGCCAAAGTACGTTATTGGAATGATCCTTCAATAGTTGGGATTATTCGTGGATTAATTCGAGTTCGGATTATTTATGGAATAAGAGGATCAGTTCGGATTATTCTTGGCAATTATTCCTTAAATTAATAGGTTAAAATTTGACCTGCTTAACCTATTTAACCAATTAGACCTATATAACCTATCTAACTAATTAAATCATAGTCAAATTGAAAACAACACATAAACACATCTACACCAAAAAACGATAACTAAAAATTAATATTTATCAAATAATAATAGGTTATGTCGGTAAAGCCACCAAAACAAGAGCCATAATAAACAGTATATTAAGAAACAATGTGATCTTCTGTTTTAAATTTTGGAACAAATGGGTTAAATGTGTTATCAAGTTAATCTACCTGTTTAACCCATTTAATTAAATGGGTTATCAAGTTAATCTTCTTCCTAAGGACATCATTTTAGACCGAGATCCTAGGTTTTGTTCTCAGTTTTGGAAGAAGCTGCAAGTTGCCTTAGATAGTGAGTTGAAGCTTAGTACGGCGTTTCATCCGGCTACAGATGGTCAAACCGAAAGGACCATTCAGACTTTGGAAAGTATGTTTATTAGAGATTGCGTTTTGGAGTTCCATGTTGGTTAGGAGAAGAGCTTACCGTTGGTTGCGTTTTCTTACAACAATAGCTTTCAGGCGAGTATCAAGATGGCTCCATTTGAGGCTTTGTATGGCCGCAAGTATTGAAGTCCGATGTGTTGGGATGATGTGACGGAGGCTGCAATGCTTGGTTTCGAGATGGTTCAAGAGTCCATTAAGCAAATGAGGATCAGTCGTGAGAAGCTGAAAGCTTCCCAGGATCGACAGAAGTCCTAGGCTGACTTGTGTCGTGGACCGATCGAGTTTGAAGGTGGCGATAAGGTGTTTCTTAAGGTGTCGCCAATGAAGGGTGTTAAGCGGTTCGGGATTAAGCGCAAGTTGAGTCGTAAGTTCGTTGGACCGTATGAGGTTTTGGAGAGATTAGGTGAGGTGGCTTACAGGTTGGCTTTACCACCGAACTTGTCTAAGGTGCATGACGTGTTTCATGTATCTCACTTGAGAAGATATCAGAGTGATCCTTCAAATGTTGTGGGAGACCGAGGCTTCTATGCGCGAGAAGTATCGGTTCCTTTTCGTTTCAGGCTTCTATGATCGTAGATTAAATCGGGTTCAAACACGGGTTGTGAGTCTCTTGGGTCGAGTGGAGCAAGTCTTTGGGTTAGTTGTTTCGACCTGGTTCATTAAAATTAAACTAATACATCCTCATTAGTCATTAAACCCTCAGCTCCCACCTTAACCGGTTTTAAATTTCTGCATCATTAAAACACTGCTTTTCTTCGCTCTCCTTCAAGTTATTCAAATTCTATCAACGTTATCCATCAAAGTTTTCTCATTTTCAATTAAAATCAATCATATTATCGTTTTTCTCACCTTTGATCGGTAAGAGTTTCATTCTTTTAGTCATTAGTAGTACCTATGTCATAATTCTAATCATGTTGATTAAATTAAGGTTTTGTTCTCATGTATTCTTGCTTTGTATCGACTTTGATCAAAAGGGAAAGACGACCTTGGAGAGGATAACACCGTTCTTGTGGAGGACGAAGAGTAGGCTCGGGATTTCGCGAAAAAGGTAACTAGGTGTAGCCCTATTCGTACTTTAGCATATGTGAGATCAAGTAGAGTCATTAGTGATGTCTGATTGTTGCTTGATTGTGAAAGAGATGAACTTGCTATGAATTTTGATATTTTAGATGATCGGTTGTGTTGTTTAATGAGTCATGTCAGTCTCACCTTGTCGAGTCTTTTGAAATATGATGTAAAGTATGTTGCTTTAATGTTGTATGTGTGTTGGGGTTCTTTGGCATGAGAATTTTGGAGAGTCACGGATTTTTGTGCATGGAGCTGATGCACGGGGAAAAATTGTCTGTCTCGACCGAGACAGTCATCCCGATGCACCGGGACAACCGTCCCCAGCTGTCGGGACACCTGTCCCGATCGGAACAGAAGCTTTTTGTGTCCTTAAAACTTCACAGATGCAACGGCGTCGAGAAAATACGCTGTTTAGCCTTTTGAATCACCTGAATCGGAGTTCGTATGAGGAAACGACGTTGTTTATAAGTTCTGAGCTATATTTTCGTTTATTTTTCATGACGAATCGTATAGTTATTTTTTTGTTGAGCATGTTGACGCATATAAACACGTTTTAAAGATTTTGAAACATCATTATGATATTATTAATGATATGATGTTATGATTATTGTTTGACGGGTTATTGGCTGAATAAATCATGATCGATTCTTGTTGAGTTGGCGTTGAATTGTTGGATACTTGAGTTAAGTTTGCGTACAATTACTATTCTGCCTTGTGCATGAAGAGCTACACCGTCCTGTTTTGGGCGTATACCGCTCGTAGAACTCTCGGCTGTTCAAGTTGCTCAGTTAGAGCTTCTATGGGTACTCAGGCGTTCTACTTGTTCAGTTAGAGTCTACGGTTTGTTATTATGTCGTCACCGTTCCAATTGTTCGGTGGGATTTGGTCAAATTTAAACAGTTCTTTAGCACATCCAGTTGTTGACCTATCAAAGGGTTTGGATGATTGTAGTTGTTTCATCCGGGGTGATTCTAGTTGTTTCACCTAGTGCTCTACTCTTACTCTTGTGATCCTTGTTTGTTGTTACGCCATCCAGTTGTTGAATTTAAATAATTAAAAATGGGATATCGTATGATTGCTCGTATGGCTTGTGTGTATTTGTCTGGTTGTTTGTTACTCTGAGTATAGGCTGTATGCCAGGTAAGCTTGTTATGGTGGTTGCTATGTCGGTATGTTGAAGTATGACTGGGGAGCACCTGATTACTCCCATCGATCGTGGTTTTTCCGAAAATGTTTTCGGTATCTTGTGAGGGTGGGTAAAGTGTGAGGATGCCATGTGAGACGAACTCGTAGCTAGCCTTTGGATTTAGTAGACTTGTTTTAGTTTGGTTAGACTCATGTTGGTTTTTTTTATGCACTAGACCGTTTGAGTTCCATGATGACCTGGATTCCACGGTGTTTCCGCCGCCATGGCTCGCTTTTATTTTACTTTTCTTTTATCAAATCCTATTTTCTTATTTTGTTTATTAAAATAATCCAGGTTGTTACATTGGTCGTGCCGCATAAACCCTGTCTGAGCCGTAGGTCTCTTATTCCCGTGACACACTCTAGTCAGCGTCACCCTTCGCAGCGCCACGTGACCCTTTTCCACGCCGCAGACCTCTTATTCCTGTGTCGCACTATACTCAGCGTTACCCCTGATCGCGCCACGTGACCCTTCTCCACGCCACAAGTCTACTATTTCAGTGACGAACTCTACTCAGCGTCACCCCTGGTCGCGCCGCCTAACCCCTATCTGTGCTGCAGACTTCTCATTCACGTAAAGCACTACACTCAGCGTCACCCTAGAACACGCCGCATAATTTTTTCGCATAACGAAATCTGCTCTATGTGACGCTAATCGCATGATGTTATCCATTTAAAAGGACTTCGACTTCGGATAAAGAATCTGATACCCTAAAAAGTCCAACTAGTAATAATACTCCTAACGCCTAAGCGGCCGAAAAATCACACAGCCTCCGAGGCTTATTATATATTTGCTGTGCCAACAGGTAACCATGCTTACGCGGTGCCTCTTTTACAACAAACTTATTTTACGTGATTATATTCACCCGTACCACCCACGGTAAATGGTTTCGCGCATTCCGTTCGACATCAACATTAAATACCGAACCCGCATACCAATATGGGAATCCGGTGGGGGTAATTGTTGAGGGTCGAATACCCTACTACGCTCACAAGGACTAGACGACATAGTAAGGATAAACCCTAAACCCCACCAACCAAACCACTCTATAAATATCCCCAAGGGCGTAAAAGTAAAGGGACTCAACCTCACACACATAATCACTCTGACACATCTCTCTACTCTACTCTATTTATTATTTTCTCACATATACTTATACATATACTTGTCTCGGTACTTACTTGGGCGTCAGAAGCTCTCCCCGGGGGCCACACCCTTGGGCTCGAAGTTCATTTTGTAGGTCGACTCTTGGAGCATGTCTAGCGGCCTAGACCACGCGACGTCATCCTAAATACCCCGAGTTTATACCCGAAACACCACTAATATGCATCGATATGAAAGAAGTTGAAAAAAAAAAAAAAAAAAAAAAAAAAAAGAAAAGAAAAGAGAAGACCTGTGCAATAATAACAATTATGATATATTGGCTATAATGGCAGCTAGAGTAAAAGGTACAATATGCATGTACAATTAGTAAGTCACTCCTGTAAAACAAAGGAGCCTTCTATCCTTTTGTCCAAGGCTAAGGGAGTCAGTAAATTAAGCGGAGAGTACACGTCTTTAAAACTCGAGCTCGAGGCAGGCTTGAATTCGTACGGTCCTTCCTTAACTCCCCAAACCTGTTGCAGAAAAATGGTGCCAAGAGGCAGTTCACGTATGTAAGTTAAAAACAAAGCAAGATAGATAGGTTTGCGTGTGGTTCTTCAGCTCAAACACTCCTTCCAATTCTCTTGATATGTAATGTTTTTGGTACCATTATTAACGTGGATCTCACAAATAAAGTAGTGTGTTTAAAGCAACAAAAAAACATTCTCGAACTACAAAAGGCGCACCGTCTAAGAATATGGATGAGTGTTGCTTCCATACTTATACCTTTAAAGTGGAAATACGAGTAGACAATTTAGTGCATGCGAATTGAAGTACCTGATTTCCGTCATCATCATATCCTCGATCCCACACATGTATCTCATTGTTCTTCAGTATCGCCAACTCTGATGTACAGTATGCTGCTCCACTCTATCATACGCAACAGGACCAGTTAACCAAAATTGAAGTTCGTTTTCTAATTACTCCGTAATAAATTGGACATGAAACATTGAAACCTTCTCCTACATATTTCAGGGCATGGACATGGAAACAATGCGGCACCCTTACCAAACCGAAGTTTTCCTTAAAAGCGGTAAACAAATAACTACTCGTATTAAAAAAAAGTAGGCCATGTTTGTACGATTAATTTAAAGTAGAATACTAGGATATTTAAAGATACAAAGCCTTATTGTTCAAACATTTCTCTATTTCACTTTTGAGATCACGTAAGTGTTCATAGATACGGAGTTACTATATACTATTGGAAATGTCCCTGCGTATCTATCATCATGCCCAAATCAAAAAAATTGATTCATGCCAAGTTGAACGCTTAGATATGTAGCTACATACCTCCAGACCTCTAGTGTGCGATAATGAAACCCATATACGAGTTACCAAATTTATGTCGAGCCTGATCTTCTACTAACCAACTTTTACTCTTGTAATTGATTTAGCTAGGAAAAAATATTAACGTTTTTTTTTCGCAAACCATGCAATGAATTGTCCAAAATTTATATAATCAACTTTTCTAGACACTTTGTTCATGTCCAAGTACTTGCTTATTTAGTAAGAAAAGCCCGCCTTCAAAAGTCTTGAGTTTGGTAATATGCATTGTGCTAAAACGGATAAGAGGTGATCAAACTACTACTCAGCTCAGCTAGGGTTAGTACACCCTCGTACCAATTATGAAGAGCAACAGAGGCAAAAACATATTCCATGCAATAGAACAATCAGAAGATCGAGTATACTCACCCAAGTATTAGGAAATCCCTCGGGTGGTGTTGTCCCCTCGTATAAGCATCGCTTACCACGTTCACAGCGTTTAAGAGGGACAGTTGTCAAATGCTCTGCAATATCCTACAAATTGAACATAATGTTAGTTTTGAGGAACGTCACGCAGATGGACTATAGCTTAACTGGCCTATAGCACTTAAGCCACTCCGTAGGATCCAAAATTTAATTTTGCACTTATAACCACCACTATCAATACGTAAATTGCCTCGACTACAATTATATGTCGAGTAGGAGGCAGCAAATAGACATTCGTCATCAACATACATTTGTTGGGAGATCGTACATCATCTAACGCATATCTAAAAGGCTGAAACCACCCTTGGCCTGAAATAGGGTGAAGAAGCAAGTTCAAGACACCTAAATTAGCACAAAGCATAGCTGCTCAACTAAATATATCAAGTCATTCAAAAACCAATCATCTAAAACACTATAATTCGAAACACTATAATTCGAAGTCGATGTTGACTTTAGAATCCCTGTGAAGAGAAAAAGAGACTCCTCCAACATGCCACAAATTCTTGTGTGAGTCAAGCCTCACAATAAGTCATTGTAAGTCAGCCTCATTTGTACTCGATTATATAGTTTTTGTACCATTTTAGTAATAGTTATTATTAATTATAACAAAAAAATTTAGTACCCCTAAAAGTCACCTTAGTAAATTTGTTTCATGTTTTTGTACCCTTTTAACTACAATTTGTACTTTGGTCTTGCATTAACTTAGTATAAAGCTAGTCTCACAAGAAACTTACTGCCAACACGCCATGAAACAAGTGTACCTTAGTAGATGACTGACGAAATAATCCCTATAATAAGTACTCTGTCTCATTCACTGGATTTCCAACATTTCCTAAAATGCCTCTTACATAACACATCATTACCTTCCACTTTTATTCTCTCCTTGCACTCATCCAATCTTTCTCTTAATATATTTGTCATTTGCAAATGTTACAATTCTAGAGAATAAGAGTATCTGTTTATCACAGCCATGCAGCAAGTTCAGCTTTTGCACTTTCTATCTTCGACCTTTATGTGCATGATCATGGTTGCTAAAGCCCACTCAGTACTCGGTACTCACTATAGTACACAAAGCCACTGAACATTTGTGAAAACCGAGACAGACTGATCTACTTTTTATGTCGCAGCGGCACTATATTATCAGTAGAAAAAGTTTCAGCAACTTGATAATCATTTTCTTTCTGAGAGTGAACTTCAAATACAGAACAAGGAAGCCAGCAGTCAAGCAGTACAACTTCAGAGCAACAAACTAAACCAGGATGGCAGGATGCACCAAGAGACGAGAAAAGTACAGCACTAACTTACTAAACATGAATAGGAAAAGCAAGTAGTTTAGAACCCTACATAGAAACATGACTCAGATAAGGACTTGTAATATGATGCAGCAATTATCAGTGCTCAGAGAGTACCTCCACATCAGAGAGATCCCACAGTAGAAAAAATAAAAAAAAATACATAAAGGCTGTATATGGTGGTAACAGCAGTTGCGTGATAGTATTCAACGTCACGGCCTAAAAGCTAAGATGTGAGTTAATTTTCAATTTTCTATTTTGTGACGCACTCAATTCTCTTTTATGGCTCCTTTCTTCACAAATACGTACACTAATCACGTATATGCCTGAATAATCCGTTCTGTGTCAAAATATATAACGTAGAACAAAATAGGTTACCCGCTTTGCAGCTAAGTATTCACTATATTATCAATGTTTTGTTTTTGTGACTGATATATCAGCTTGTTGTTTACAGGACTTTACATATCTTGGATAATACACAACTAAGTAAGACATTATGTTCCCTCATGCATCTGCAATCTCAATTGCCAATAAAAGAAGGTTGACTGGTATTAATAATAGTAGGGAGAGGCCAAAAGCAGTCAGCTGAATTCTTATGAGAGAACCAAAACGTAAAAGGAAGGAAAAAAAAAAAAACTGTGGAAAAGAGACTGCATCTGGTACCATGACTCGAAAGTATAAAGTGATATGTCAATACCTAAAGTCAAATACGAGAACATAACATTGTTGTTGAAGTGTAGATAATGGCTCTTAAAGGTAATATCACCGTTAATGACAGCACAGTGAGCACACAACATCACTTGTCTTTTCAATCTTTTCTTTTTTGAGGATGCGACATCATTTATTAATTCTGCCTTAACCACCATCAAGGCTGCTTTACAATACAGTAATCTTAGGCTTACATTGCGCAATTGACAAACCTTCAGAAGGATTCATTTTAGATTGGCGCTTGCCTAAAGCTATAAATTAACTGGAGAAGTATCTCAAATATTGACAGTCAACTAGTTAACACTAACCAAATTTCCATTCTATGTTTTTCCCTTCCTTTGTCCGTTTTAACAAGATTTTGTACAAATAAAAACAATTGACAATCCTAAAGAATGAAAGAAGCGTGCTGTGAATTAACTTACGTTACTACTTCCAAACTTCCAAGTACCAAAGCACTCCACGAAGAAGTGTTCAAGAAAACAAAGCTTGGAGATACATTGACATAGAATCACAAAAACATGACAAGAGTTCTAATACTTTCACTAGCACACTAAGATTGACGTCAACTTATTGAAAATAAAGCATATCAAATGCTATGTGGTATAAAATAGCAAACTCACTCCAATAACTTCTTCAGGAAGTGGGCGTTGATCCTTTGTGCGGTCACAGAAATTCTTGTATTCCTCCATGTCTCTAATGGCGTATGTACTTAACTGTATAGGAAAACATTTCACTTCACAGGAATCGAGTAATCCACATGTATCCAAACAAACTTAATTATACTCACCAAAAGTTCTAGAAAGGAAAAGAGATGAGAAAATGCCCACCTCAACGTCACACTTCATCTCCTTTGGACAAGGTTTCACCACATAGAACCTCTGTAATGCAAGGAATGATATTAAGAACATAAAATGTACTTTGTGCACATAAACATTCAACACGAAAAGACAAATCTAAAGAGAAGAACAAATAACTTCAGTCACTAAGGCACACATGGAGTTGAAAAGTAAAAAGTTAAAAAGGTAAAACAACTCAGGCTGTTAGTCAATTATGTAGACAGAGAATCGTAGAAGAGTCAGAAAACAATATCAGACAATTAGTAAAGCACCTCACCTGCCTGAAGGGCTTCTGAGGTGTTCTCCAGAATGCCTGGTGACAAACAGGAGATATTAAAACCATAGATTACCATAAATCAGTTTATTGTGACGAGGCAACATACTTTTCTACTTACCTGTTCTACATAAAGAACATTTGAGCCATCGGCCAAATCTGCAGCAGGGCAAGCAATCATTCTGCAAAGATTAACTTTTGAATCACTCAATCTTCTGTATGGCAAGATAAACTTTCAACAATCATGAAAACCATGACCCCGTCTCTCATCTGTTCAAGCTCCGAGCATTATATGGCTCCGTCTTCCAATTACAAATAAGATATGTGCTACAAACTTCATTTTTTATGCAGTTGGATAGCTCCTATATAAAATGAGTTCGCACATGGATAGTTAACTGTGGCTCATGCTTATCAACGATCACTCAATTACGCTTAGCATTGATCAACACTCCTACCAATGTCCATAATATTTTGATTTGATCATCTTTTTTGAATTGATCACTTGAGCTTTATAAGTTCATATGTAATGAAATGTCACTAGGTCGACTTAAAGCTCAACGAAACATTCAGCATAGGCTATCAAAGGGTACATCCAGCCCTCCCTTATCCCGCAACAAGATGACCTTTCAAGGCGCTTTACACACCCTACAACTTACAGCTTTTCAGCTATTTCATAAATTCAGCACAGTGTAAATCGCTCGCTAATTCACTACTTGCTTTACACGATGAATATTGATCACGAACCCAAAAGACAACCTCTTTAGTTGCAAACTACACTAAGATTCGGCTAGAAGTATCCGACAAGTGTACACAGACAAGTGTTGGACGGGGTTATAACATTCACGATTTGGCTTTAAAAGAAGTGTCGAAGTATCTTACCAAATACGAGAGTCAGACCTACGTACGAGAAGGCAAAAAGTTGTCCGAAAAACATACATAACAATATTTTTTAAGAATTGCAAGAAATTTACAATACATTCAAGCAACTAAATTCATACCAATAAAAGTTCATGAATTAAAAAACCTCAGTAATCCAAACAACATAAATCCTAAATTTTAAAAAAAAAAAAAAAAAAAAGTTATCCGGCTTATCTCTTCATCCACCACAAACCCCCAAAACTCAAATTCCCCGTAAACCCATCAAAATCAACCAAGTAAGCCTTACGTACAACGAGTTTATTGTGAACATTATCAAAGTCCATTGAACCATCATTGTACGCAAATATCGATCTCACAAGAATGTGTTTGTGATAACCACCCTAAATTATCCACTACAACAGTAATCAACTTCATCACAAATACCAAATACCAAATACTAAATACGGAGTAGAAAACAATCGAAGGTACCTTAAATTAAAGTAATGATCAGGGTCACGAGCAGCTTGTTCCTTAGAATTCTACACCAAAAAAATCACAATCAAAAACCCAAAAACAAAAAGAAAATTACATTAACACTTATTAAAATTAACAATAATTAAAAGAAGGGAAAAGACAATACTTTTTCGCCGGAAAGAGAGTTGAAAACGAGACGGGTGTGGTCGCGGCGGGTAGTCGATTTCGTAAGACGGCGAACGAAAAGGGCCCCACCAATGACAACCAAAGTTTTGAAGACGACCCCTTTCGCAGTGTTCCAACCTCCTCCATTTTCTCCACCATTTGATGATGATGATGATGATGAAGATGATGGCGATGAATTTGCTCCACCTTCAACTACCATTTTTACAGTGAGGTTATTATTGCGTGGATTTTGTTTTGCATTTTTGTTGAGATGAATTGGGTTATCTGAGGGTGAAATTGTTGATAGAAGTTCGAAGTGAGTTGCGTTTTGGGGAAAGAAGGATTTCCGTGTTCCGTGTTTGTTTTGTGTGCCAACAGGTTTTTGGGCAATGTGATATTTCCGCTTTTGTAATTTCCATTTTAAAATTTTCCACTTTTTGTAATTTTCTTAAAACCTCTCACCTTTTATTAGTTTTTTCTTAAACAATCCCCATCAAAATGTAATTTTTTTTTGTGAAAATTAAAGAAATTTTTTTCTAATATTTTTATTACTAATGAAATCTATCGTGCACCGAAACCCAAATATGAAAAAATAAAACGAGAATTTAATGTTGTCATAAGTGAAAATAATGATTTAATATGGTGAAATTGGGGTTTTGGTGGGAAATTTTGAGAAAATGTTTATAGAAGGTGGAAAATTTTAAAACATGTTAGAAAAGGTGGGAAATTTTAAAGATGTGTTTAGAAAAGGTGGGAGTTAACAATAAGAACATGTTCTTTCGGACTTTTTAAATTTCGAAGTAGGCCCAGAATCGAATTTGGCCCAGGCTGAAATGAGTTGAGATTGAATCCCAGGCGAATCGAAAGTGAACTAAAGTAGGCGAATCGAATCGAATGAAGTTCAATTAAATAACATCATTGTCTTTGAAGCCCAGAAGTGGTTTGGCCAGATTGAAGCTTAATCGAATCGAAATTTCTTTGAAAATAAGCTGGAAAGAATATGTCCTAAATCCATATTTTTTTTGGGATTGATTGACAATAAAAATTCGACTTAGCAATTATATTCTACAAATAATTTCAATTCGAAATAATTCGCGAATAATCTCAACTATCAAACAATCATTCCAATAATATATTTTCGCCTTTTTTAACCTGCTTTAATAGATGAAAAAGAATGAGAAATCAATTTGAGTTTTATTTAAAGTAAGAGTGGAATAAAGTTAGAATTAGTTTTTACATGTTATAGTTGATTAAAATTGAACAAAGTATGTTATTGGAATGATTTTTCAATAGTTACGATTATTCGTGGATTATTTTGAGTTGAGAATTATTCATGGAAGATGAGTGTCAGTTCGTAATATTTCTGGCAATTATTCTCTTGTGGGTACTGGGGACTACATATCACTCGACGTTTTGTTTTAAATCGGCGAATCAAAGAGGTGTTTAAATTAAAAAGATTAAATTAAATTAGAAAAACCTTGAAAATTGTTTTGGAGTCGATTAACGCGGAAATTTGAAACCTGCATACGCGTCCTACGTTGTAGAACACGTTCTTAGATTTCAGAGTACGTCGACACCCCAACATTTAAGGCTAATGAAACCAGATTAAATTCGGGGTGAGGGTAATTTTCTTTAAGTTCATTTATAACACCCCGACTCATTTTACATTTTATATTACTCATATCATTTAATTCGTGTCTCATTTCTCTTGATCTTTCTCGTTTTTGGCTCGAGAAAGTCATTTCGCTTGATCACGTGTCGTTTTCACGAGTCTTGGAGGCGCTAACCTAGGTGGCTTCCGAGGTAAGGGTGTGTGAGTAGCTAAGGAGGAGTTTGGAGGAGAGTATGTGTGAAAAACTAAGTGAGAAAGTTGATTTTTGAAGCCAAGAATTTCTAGACGAAGTTTGAGCAGTCAAACCGACCGGTTCCCACTGAACCGACTGGTTCAAGTACCCAAACCGACTGGTTCCCCCCTAAACCGGCCGGTTCTGCCTGTTTTCGGGTTGCAGATTTCGTTTCTTGCTCGGGACTTAATTTCTACGAATCCTTTATAATATTAACTTCTCCCTGACCCTAATATCATTCTAAAAGCTGCTAAACTCTCATCTCATCATAACCCTCTCTTCTCTCTCATTAAATCCTCATTAATCCTCACATAAACTTCATTCAATTCTTCTCTAGCAAACCCTAATCATCCATTCTCTCATTCCTTTGCTAATCCTTTGGTAATTCTTAACTTTTGTTATAGTTTTCTGATTATTTTGTTATCATATGTGCTTTTGTTGTGTTCTTATATTTTATATGTATTGTTGTGCCCTAATCAAAGGAGAAGAAGACTTGGGTGAAGAAGACACCATACTTATTGAGGAGGAAGAAGACTAGAGCTATTTCTATCACTTGAACAAGGTAACTAGGTGTAGCCTTGGTTGTATTTTGACTAGTGTGAGGCCTTATTGTTGTTTGAGTCATTGGCTATGGTCGTATGTTGTAAAGTTGTGACATTTGCATTAGTTTGGATGAATTGTGATCATATGGATTCAGTTAAGGGTCGGCCTCATACTATATTGAGTATAGAAGCATGCTAGGTTGTTATTTCACATGAAATATTGATATTAAATGTTGAACTATGATTAAAGTTGATGTCTTGGTTGAATTGTGATCATTTTATGCATGCCCTAATGATGGTTGGTTACACATTGTGTTGTTTAAGCATGCTAATGTTAGTCTAATGTCATTGTGTTGGTCATTGTGATAATGTTGGTTGTTTATAAGGTTGTAATGGTTGTAAATTGGTATTGGAGATGGGTTGGATTGGATTGGTTTGATATTGTTCTTATGCTTGAGTTAAGTTTGCATGTATGTACTGTTTGACACGTATGTGAGGAGCTACGACGTCCTAGTTTGGACGGATACCGCCCATAGTCCCCTTGGCTATTCTTGTTGCTTAGTTAGAGCTATTATGGGTTCTCAACCATGTTGGTTAGAGACTATGGTTTATATAATGTCGTCACCGTTCTTGTTGCTCGGTGGGATTTGGCCAAATTTAGACTATTGAGATTAAGGTGTTGGAGTAAGTGTCCACCACAATAGTGCGATTACTTAATAAATCTCAATTAAGGAATACATGGGGATAATCCTGTATTATTGTCAATTGATTAACGTAAATCAATAACGGTTGGCTGACTAGAGTTTGACGTTATTGTCGTGAGAACGGCGGTAATCAATGTAACAACCTGGTTTTTCGTGACTTTAATTAAACTAAGGCGGAATATTAATTAAGTCTATTTATTACAAAACCAGCTGTCATCGTATTACAACTCATTATACATAATAAGAGTCATAGATAAAGCAGAGTTTAATTGATTACATTCTCTCAAAATATAAAATAAGGCCTTCAATCCCCTGATATAGTTCGTCAATGTAGCCTCGGGGTACCTACGGGAAAATGCCGTTCAAACTCGATTATGCCCCGCACACGCTAAGCCACATAAAACCCATAGCGGTAAACACATAATAATTAACATATGCGCATGTAATTAAATCAACAAGAAATAACACATACAATAATGCAATACATAATACATAACATATCATAAGTCATATAACATAGCAATTAAATCATCAAATTATCTCAATTCATAATCATGTAAGCAAATCATTATCATTTCATTCACATTCGGGGTAGTCGACCCTTTTCAATTATTCATATAGTAACATATACTCGCGAGTCTTGACTACAGAGTGGCTTGTGTACTCTCATGGTAAATCACCCATATGATTCGCCATCAAAGTGCACTAGTTACTCAGACTCGTACATCAGATCAAACACTAAGTAGCATAAGATACAGCTACCTAACATCCAACGCAACATGGATAATCTAAGATGAAACACGACCATAAGCCAACAAACTAGCAAGGATGGAAACATGCGTTAACACAAATAGCATGTTAACGCGCGACAGCGTGCCGGTCACATCAACGGACTTTAAATGCTGAAGATATCAAACAGGTAATAAGGAGGATCAGTCCCTTGTCTTTTGCATGCATACACTACCCTATTGGTACGACTATTACACTACGACAGATTCCCCGGATGGGAATGGCTATTTTCCGTTACCTCATATGGGCCCGTGAACGAATCACTACCCAGGGCGAAAATCACGTTAAATAAAGACTAGGAGAGTCATTAGATTACCACTAGCACCAATAGCGATGATAGTGTCCCCATATGCGGCTACCTTACCAACCACGACCTATAGCGTTTAACATCGCAGACACCGAGTACTAATCATACAACGTTATAATCGAGGGGTATAATCTCATGTCGGTAGGGCCTTTTGATTCATTATCCTAAGTTGTCGAAGGAATATCGAGTATGAGGAATATATTCCTCATCGTCGGATTCAACCCAAACAACCGGAGATTCTTAGGGTTCCCAAGTTAGAGCGGACGGTCAAAGAGAAGTCATCGAAAGGGCAATTCAAAAGAGAGGTGCGTATTATTCTATACATGTGAGGAAAACAGAATACCAAGTATTCAACACTTAATTCATTCCTTCTTTTATTATTCATAACACATTCTATAATTTTTATTAGTTATAACATCGTCGAACTTGTATAATGAAATTTTAGTTCTAGCAGTTCTTCAGGTAAACAGAACACATAGAAAATCTTAATTATTCATTTTGAGTCCGTCAGAATTTTAAATATTTTCACTATTCATTATTTTACTATTCATTGTATTTACTATTCATCGTATTTACTATTCATCGTATTTACTATTCATCGTATTTACTATTCATCGTATTTATTATTCATCGTATTTTTATACGTATTTTTATACTTTGTATTTTATTCGTATTTTTATACTTTGTATTTTATTCGTATACCTAGTATTTATTGTTATATTTTCTTTATACTTAGTATTTTTATACTTTATACCAATTTTTATACTTAGGATATTTTTAGGTTTACAAAACCAACTTTTATTTTCTAAGTACGAAATTCTAGTTTTAAAGTCGTTAGGTTCGTTTTGTATTTAGTGATTTTGAAATATTATTTTAAATGAAAGACTCGATTTAAACTTAAGCACAAATTCTAATTTCAAAGTTGTTAAGTTCATTTTGTACTTGGTCATTTTAAATAACATTTCAAAAGTAAAACTCGGTTAAATTTAGTCGTATACTTAACTAAGCTTTTAGCGGTTTCCATTTTTAGTGAGGTTGTCGTAGTTCATTTTAAATAGTCCGTATGTCCACATCCAGATTTAAGCATAGGTAGTAGCACTCGACAAGGTTCATTTTAATACTTGTAACGTTTATTTTTATCGGTTTAGTTGATTCTTTTTATTAACCGTTCATTATACAATCTAATATAATCCTACTCATAAATCAATTTTAGTGACTAAGTGATAAATTCATTTTGACCAAAATTGACCCATTTTAAGGGTGAATGCCGTGTATATATATATTGTTAGTCTATTTATTTCTTTTTTTGTTTTTATTAACAATTCATTACTTTAACTAATTAATTTATCTAAGTGATAAAAATAAAAAGTGACAAAAATCATTTTTAGTCCAAAATAGACCCTAAGGCCGTGGCTACTCATACTTGCACCATTTATTTTCGTTTTCTAATTTTATCGGTTTTTGACTTAACGTTTTTATATACTAATTATTTAGTTTATACTTAAAGTGATTTAACTAGTTTACGATTTTCACTAAATATTTTATTTCATTTATGAATAGTGATTTTACTCACTTTAATTTTCTAACTTTTTCATTATAAAGATTTAGCTTATTTAACTTATATATTTAGTATTATATTTATTCACTAATGGATTTAAACAACAATATAACAAAACTTATAAGTATTTTGGATCAACTTAGTCATCTAAGTGAAGAACACATGAAGTTATGAAGAACTTTAATAATTTTTCATATGAACTATTTTAACTCAAATTTTTATATGTTTATGTAATTTTTCCAAATTTTTCATACAAGTCCATTTTAACTAAACTAATTATAATATGTTATTTAGAAAAATTAAAACTAAAATTTGGTCCAAAATATTTAAGTTGGCCGTGTATGTGTATGTATATATTCAAAGTTTTATTTTTAATTTATATACTTCTAATTCAATAACTAATTTACTTTATATCATTTATATATTTAACATATGTGAAAATCATATACCAACATTAACACACATAAGTAAAAATCATTTAAACACAAGAATAACAATAAAAGTTCAAGAACAAACATAAACACATTAAAACATTTAAATTTCATAACAAATTCATTTCAAGTCCTAAACATAAACTAATTATATTTTCATATCCATTTTATTCATAGTATTTTTAAGCATGCAATTTACAAAAATTAAAACGAAAAATTAAATGAAAATAAGAGAGGAGGCCGTGGGTTATTCATGGTGAGCACAACTTTTATTTTTTCGATTTTTGTCTCCTAATTTAACATATGATTACTAGGTGATCATAAACACACTAAATATAACATATAACATTTAAGCATGCGATTTACAAATTTTAAACTAGTGTGCGGGGGCACCTTAAATTAGATGATTATCATCGGGGGATCTAAAATAAATCTTAGACCCGGAATTTTCTTCACCCAAAATACCCATGATCTTCACCCATAATACCCATGAATATTAGCTTCAAAAGACCCACTAATAAGCTAAGAACACTTAGTAATTATTAGAAATAATATTAAGGTTTTTATTTAATTGGTTTTGTAATAAAAAGAAAGAAAATGAAAGAAAGCAAAAGGGAGAAAAGAGGAAGTGAAGCTACGGCAATTTGGTGTTGCCACAAGTTGATTTTGCTCTTTGATATTTGTAAGGACAAGTTAGAATAGTTTAGGTGTTAACTTTTTAATTAAATTAAATAAAGTTTAATTAAAAGAAAACAAAAATCATCATCACATTTGTAAAGCAAGTCCAACTTACTATTTGGTGTAGAAATGGTCCCCTTGATCTTTTAAAATGCTTTTACGAAATAAATCGGGTTTAAAAAGTCAAGGCGTCAAAAGGCGATAAAAGTTAGTGTGCAAGGCGTTTGACGATTTTTCTAAATATCTCTACTTTAAAATTTTAAGACTAAAACATTTTATTTACTATTGAAGAAAATATTTAAAAGTTGAGGAAGTCGATAAAATTTTCAAAAGCTAAGGCAGTGAAAATAGAATAGAAGGTTCGAGGAATGAAATTTGACCTTTGAATGAAAACAGAAAAATGAATTTAGTTTGGTCTGTCTAATAGTTATGAAAATTGTACCATTAAATCCGTCTCGAAAAATTAGGTGGTTTAGGCTTTTGTTTCGCTTAATTAAGTCCAGTATGACCACTTTTTCTGACCTTGAAATTTAGACCCTACAAGTTTATACGGGTGACATTGAAATTAAAGGAGATTAGTTGTTAAATAATGTTCAATGTAAATTAAAATAAATGATGACCTATATTAGGTGTGTAAGAGAAATGTAAGTTGTGTAAGAAGTGGAAGATGATAAACTTGGACTAAATGGTCCAAGTTAGTCGACTAGAGTAAAGAAAATCGGGCTCGATTTTCGTTTTCGAAATTTTCGCTTCTTGCATTGTGAAAAAGTCTCAAAATAAAATATATAGTCTTAAAATGATGGTTCGAAGTAAGATTGAAAATAAAAGTGAAAATAAAACTCAAAACGAAATCAAAACAAAAATTGGGTACTAGTTCCTCGCAATTCTAAATAAAAATTTTATTTGATCGAAATACTTATTTTTTTCGTTGAATGTTATCGAATTAAATCATTATACTCAAACGTCAAAAAATTTATCAGTTTAGGCTTAGTGTAACTCAATATATCGAGTTTTAGTGAAAGTGTTAGTTAAATCAAAATGGAATAGTAATTTGATATTATTATTATATGTTTTTGTTAGTAATAATCAAAATGATTAAGCTTAAACTACTTTAATTAGATTTGGATTATGAGTAAGTATATTTAAGAAAGGATTAGGTGACTTAATCACATTTAGGTGGCTTGGCCATTTGGTCAACGTTTGACCTCGATTTGCGTGCCAAAATTTGTCGTTGAGAAAATTGTCGTAGATTCTTTGTTTGATTTATCGAGTTTGAAAATGTAAAAATAAGGTTCAAATTCAAAGTAATTCAAAGCGGTTTTAATTTAGGTGCAAAATAACTTGTAGTATAATGTGTTAGGGAAATAAGTGAGCGAGGATGTTTAATTAATGATTTGCGCAATTATAAAGGCTTAACTTAACATGGAGTGTTACATGTTTAGCGAAAAAAATTCAGTCGCATTTTTATTATAAGGAAAAATGATGAATTTAATTTAAGGAATCAAATTCTTTCATAAAAATGTGTTTCAAAAACACGGGGTGTTACAATCCTACCCCCTTAAGAAAAGTTTCGTCCCCGAAACTTGAAAAGAGTGGATAACTGCTCAAGGTTAAAACAAGGCAGTTAGAGAGAATATTCAGATTTTACAAATTTGGATAATAATATTTGGTTTTATGGGAATAAGACTTTTTTGAAAGCTTGAGTTTTCTAAATAATACAGAAACGTCGGATAGAGTGAAAATATTGGAGAGCAAAATCGCGTTTGATTTATTAATGAGATATTTAAATAAATATAGAAATGTTACTAGAATGTTATTTTTGAAAATGACGCGAAAGAGATTTATTAAAAGGTAGGGCCTAGAAGTTTTGTACGGAATTAAATTAAATTGAAAATAATAAGAGTTTTAGGAATAAAGATAATTTATTTAGATTTGAGAATAAATGTTCACCATAAAATAGATTGAAAATAAGAAATTTCAGATTTAAGTAGGACTTTAATATAATCCAATTACAGTCCTACCCCCTTAAGAAGTTTTAAACGTATATACCTAATATTATTATTGTTACTTTTAATGATCACTTAAATAAGGTATATAACCTTAGGAAAAGAACGACAATTAGGGAAAATAGATAAAAGTCGTAGTGATCATAAGGAGAATATGAGCTTTAATAAAACTACGAGAAATATAGGTTATCGTTGAATGATTAAATAAAGTTTTAGAGAATTATGGATAACCTTGTTGATATAGCTCATTTTCTAAAATTATTATTATAATGTTATTAGATGAAACAGAAACGTTATAAATCATATTTAGGATATGATTCAAAATTTATACTAAGGGGTTATATAAAAAGAAAATACGATATATGTAAATATATTTTGACGAGAGAAAATTGTAATAGATATAACAAGTTCGAAAGGTATTTAAAATATAAAGAAAAAGAGGTCGAAACAACTAAGTTTCAAAAGTATCTAAAATTAAGAAGTAAGGAATTTATGAAGGGAATTGAAAATATGAAATCCAATTTAATGATTAATACATAGAAAACTATAAGTTTTAAAACAGATGAAAATTCTCGAGGAGGTAATAATAGATTTAAGGAACTTGAAAAGTAATAAAGTTCGAAAGGTATGAAATAAAGAATAAGCAATTTAAGACAAACAAATATGAAAGATATTTCAAACTATTTAAATAAAAATCTTGCGAAACAAAGGAATAATTTTCGAAGATGTTTTAAGACGAAATACGAAGGTAAATTTTCGAAGGTAGTTAGGAATTATAAATTTATGATTTTAAATATTTAAAACGAGATAGTAAGGCTAGGATTTTGAAACTACTCAATTTAAAAAAAAATATTTAAAATTGAAGGATGATTTTGATATGGTTGTAGAAATCTCCAATGCTAATGAAATCCTCGATGTCTTGAAAATTGTCTTAGATAGCGTGATTCTTGATACGTCTTTCTGCATGCGCTTCCAGTTTTGTCTTCAAGTCTTATATTTGCGAGGAGATGGAAATAGGTAATTTCAAAAGGAAGATTTCATTATAAGAGTATACGTTAGGAAGGTTTTATTTCAAAAGGAGAAAATTATTTAAATAGATCGATGAAAATTTTCTTTTTGAATAAGTTAGGAAGAGATGAAAATGGATGTTTGAGAAAGTTATAGAGGTCTTCAAATCAATGGATTTCTTCCAGGTCCAGAGAGTCGCTTCAGATCGTTCAACTCTTGATGCGTCCATTTGCAAGTGCTTGAGTCCTTGTTGTCTCGTCTTCGATTTATACGTCTCAAGTTTAGGTAACGTTAGTATAAAAGATTGGTTAGTCAAAAAGATTAGTCATAGAGCACATAGCAGGCAATCGAGAACCTAAAGTCTAGGTCAGTCGGTCAATCCTTAATGTTTCTACCCATTCTCACTTTTAAAGTGTTCTAAGATTATTATTTTAGCGATCTTAGATTTGTAATTCATTATTTGATCCTATAAGTCTATGCCTGTCATATATATTAATATGTATGTCATGGCCCAGGTGTCGTCTCGCTAGATGAGATAACTTTAAGCTACTCACGGTCGCAAGACAGCTCTGATACCAACTGTAACAACCTGGTTTTTCGTGACTTTAATTAAACTAAGGCGGAATATTAATTAAGTCTATTTATTACAAAACCAGCTGTCATCGTATTACAACTCATTATACATAATAAGAGTCATAGATAAAGCAGAGTTTAATTGATTACATTCTCTCAAAATATAAAATAAGGCCTTCAATCCCCTGATATAGTTCGTCAATGTAGCCTCGGGGTACCTACGGGAAAATGCCGTTCAAACTCGATTATGCCCCGCACACGCTAAGCCACATAAAACCCATAGCGGTAAACACATAATAATTAACATATGCGCATGTAATTAAATCAACAAGAAATAACACATACAATAATGCAATACATAATACATAACATATCATAAGTCATATAACATAGCAATTAAATCATCAAATTATCTCAATTCATAATCATGTAAGCAAATCATTATCATTTCATTCACATTCGGGTAGTCGACCCTTTTCAATTATTCATATAGTAACATATACTCGCGAGTCTTGACTACAGAGTGGCTTGTGTACTCTCATGGTAAATCACCCATATGATTCGCCATCAAAGTGCACTAGTTACTCGGACTGCACATCAGATCAAACACTAAGTAGCATAAGATACAGCTACCTAACATCCAACGCAACATGGATAATCTAAGATGAAACACGTCCATAAGCCAACAAACTACCAAGGATGCAAACATGCGTTAACACAAATAGCATGTTAACGCAGCGACGGTCAAGTGCGGCCACATCAACGGACTTTAAATGTTTGAAGATATCAAGCGGGTAATAAGGAGGATCACCACTTGTCTTTTGCATGCATACACTACCCTATTAGTACGACTATTACACTACTTAATGCATTCCGGGATGGGAATGGCTATTTTCCGTTACCTCATATGGGCCCGTGAACGAATCACTACCCAGGGCGAAAATCACGTTAAATAAAGACTAGGAGAGTCATTAGATTACCACTAGCACCAATAGCGATGATAGTGTCCCCATATGCGGCTACCTTACCAACCCTGACCCTATAGCGTTTAACATCGCAGACACCCGAGTACTAATCATACAACGTTATAATCGAGGGGTATAATCTCATGTCGGGCCGGGCCTTTTGATTCATTATCCTAAGTTGTCGAAGGAATATCGAGTATGAGGAATATATTCCTCACTGTCGGATTCAACCCAAACAACCGCGGAGATTCTTAGGGTTCCCAAGTTAGAGCGGACGGTCAAAGAGAAGTCATCGAAAGGGCAATTCAAAAGAGAGGTGCGTATTATTCTATACATGTGAGGAAAAACGGTAACACCAAGTATTCAACACTTAATTCATTCCTTCTTTTATTATTCATAACACATTCTATAATTTTTATTAGTTATAACATCGTCGAACTTGTATAATGAAATTTTAGTTCTAGCAGTTCTTCAGGTAAACAGAACACATAGAAAATCTTAATTATTTATTTTGAGTCCGTTCGTAAATTTTAAATATTTTCACTATTCATTATTTTACTATTCATTGTATTTACTATTCATCGTATTTACTATTCATCGTATTTACTATTCATCGTATTTACTATTCATCGTATTTATTATTCATCGTATTTTTATACGTATTTTTATACTTTGTATTTTATTCGTATTTTTATACTTTGTATTTTATTCGTATACCTAGTATTTATTGTTATATTTTCTTTATACTTAGTATTTTTATACTTTATACCAATTTTTATACTTAGGATATTTTTAGGTTTACAAAACCAACTTTTATTTTCTAAGTACGAAATTCTAGTTTTAAAGTCGTTAGGTTCGTTTTGTATTTAGTGATTTTGAAATATTATTTTAAATGAAAGACTCGATTTAAACTTAAGCACAAATTCTAATTTCAAAGTTGTTAAGTTCATTTTGTACTTGGTCATTTTAAATAACATTTCAAAAGTAAAACTCGGTTAAATTTAGTCGTATACTTAACTAAGCTTTTAGCGGTTTCCATTTTTAGTGAGGTTGTCGTAGTTCATTTTAAATAGTCCGTATGTCCACATCCAGATTTAAGCATAGGTAGTAGCACTCGACAAGGTTCATTTTAATACTTGTAACGTTTATTTTTATCGGTTTAGTTGATTCTTTTTATTAACGGTTCATTATACAATCTAATATAATCCTACTCATAAATCAATTTTAGTGACTAAGTGATAAATTCATTTTTACCAAAATTGACCCATTTTAAGGGTGAATGCCGTGTATATATATATTGTTAGTCTATTTATTTCTTTTTTTTGTTTTTATTAACAATTCATTACTTTAACTAATTAATTTATCTAAGTGATAAAAATAAAAAGTGACAAAAATCATTTTTAGTCCAAAATAGACCCTAAGGCCGTGGCTACTCATACTTGCACCATTTATTTTCGTTTTCTAATTTTATCGGTTTTTGACTTAACGTTTTTATATACTAATTATTTAGTTTATACTTAAAGTGATTTAACTAGTTTACGATTTTCACTAAATATTTTATTTCATTTATGAATAGTGATTTTACTCACTTTAATTTTCTAACTTTTTCATTATAAAGATTTAGCTTATTTAACTTATATATTTAGTATTATATTTATTCACTAATGGATTTAAACAACAATATAACAAAACTTATAAGTATTTTGGATCAACTTAGTCATCTAAGTGAAGAACACATGAAGTTATGAAGAACTTTAATAATTTTTCATATGAACTATTTTAACTCAAATTTTTATATGTTTATGTAATTTTTCCAAATTTTTCATACAAGTCCATTTTAACTAAACTAATTATAATATGTTATTTAGAAAAATTAAAACTAAAATTTGGTCCAAAATATTTAAGTTGGCCGTGTATGTGTATGTATATATTCAAAGTTTTATTTTTAATTTATATACTTCTAATTCAATAACTAATTTACTTTATATCATTTATATATTTAACATATGTGAAAATCATATACCAACATTAACACACATAAGTAAAAATCATTTAAACACAAGAATAACAATAAAAGTTCAAGAACAAACATAAACACATTAAAACATTTAAATTTCATAACAAATTCATTTCAAGTCCTAAACATAAACTAATTATATTTTCATATCCATTTTATTCATAGTATTTTAAGCATGCAATTTACAAAAATTAAAACGAAAAATTAAATGAAAATAAGAGAGGAGGCCGTGGGTTATTCATGGTGAGCACAACTTTTATTTTTTCGATTTTTGTCTCCTAATTTAACATATGATTACTAGGTGATCATAAACACACTAAATATAACATATAACATTTAAGCATGCGATTTACAAATTTTAAACTAGTGTGCGGGGGCACCTTAAATTAGATGATTATCATCGGGGGATCTAAAATAAATCTTAGACCCGGAATTTTCTTCACCCAAAATACCCATGATCTTCACCCATAATACCCATGAATATTAGCTTCAAAAGACCCACTAATAAGCTAAGAACACTTAGTAATTATTAGAAATAATATTAAGGTTTTTATTTAATTGGTTTTGTAATAAAAAGAAAGAAAATGAAAGAAAGCAAAAGGGAGAAAAGAGGAAGTGAAGCTACGGCAATTTGGTGTTGCCACAAGTTGATTTTGCTCTTTGATATTTGTAAGGACAAGTTAGAATAGTTTAGGTGTTAACTTTTTAATTAAATTAAATAAAGTTTAATTAAAAGAAAACAAAAATCATCATCACATTTGTAAAGCAAGTCCAACTTACTATTTGGTGTAGAAATGGTCCCCTTGATCTTTTAAAATGCTTTTACGAAATAAATCGGGTTTAAAAAGTCGGGCGTCAAAAGACGATAAAAGTTAGTGTGTGCGCGTTTGACGATTTTTCGAAATATCTCTACTTTAAAATTTTAAGACTAAAATATTTTATTTACTATTGAAGAAAATATTTAAAAGTTAAGGAACGTCGATAAAATTTTAAAAGCTAAGACGGCGAAAATAGAATAGGAGGTTCGAGGAATGAAATTTGACCTTTGAATGAAAACAGAAAAAATGAATTTAGTTCGGTCTGTCTGATGGTTATGAAAACTGTACCATTAAATCCGTCTCGAAAAATTAGGTGGTTTAGGCTTTTGTTTCGCTAAATTCCGAGTCCGTATGACCACTTTTCGGACCTTGAAATTTAGACCCTACAAGTTTATACGGGTGACATTGAAATTAAAGGAGATTAGTTGTTAAATAATGTTCAATGTAAATTAAAATAAATGATGACCTATATTAGGTGTGTAAGAGAAATGTAAGTTGTGTAAGAAGTGGAAGATGATAAACTTGGACTAAATGGTCCAAGTTAGTCGACTAGAGTAAAGAAAATCGGGCTCGATTTTCGTTTTCGAAATTTTCGATTTGCGCGCACGCGAAAAGTCTCAAAATAAAATATATAGTCTTAAAATGATGGTTCGAAGTAAGATTGAAAATAAAAGTGAAAATAAAACTCAAAACGAAATCAAAACAAAAATTGGGTACTAGTTCCTCGCAATTCTAAATAAAAATTTTATTTGATCGAAATACTTATTTTTTTCGTTGAATGTTATCGAATTAAATCATTATACTCAAACGTCAAAAAATTTATCAGTTTAGGCTTAGTGTAACTCAATATATCGAGTTTTAGTGAAAGTGTTAGTTAAATCAAAATGGAATAGTAATTTGATATTATTATTATATGTTTTTGTTAGTAATAATCAAAATGATTAAGCTTAAACTACTTTAATTAGATTTGGATTATGAGTAAGTATATTTAAGAAAGGATTAGGTGACTTAATCACATTTAGGTGGCTTGGCCATTTGGTCAACGTTTGACCTCGATTTGCGTGCCAAAATTTGTCGTTGAGAAAATTGTCGTAGATTCTTTGTTTGATTTATCGAGTTTGAAAATGTAAAAATAAGGTTCAAATTCAAAGTAATTCAAAGCGGTTTTAATTTAGGTGCAAAATAACTTGTAGTATAATGTGTTAGGGAAATAAGTGAGCGAGGATGTTTAATTAATGATTTGCGCAATTATAAAGGCTTAACTTAACATGGAGTGTTACATGTTTAGCGAAAAAAATTCAGTCGCATTTTTATTATAAGGAAAAATGATGAATTTAATTTAAGGAATCAAATTCTTTCATAAAAATGTGTTTCAAAAACACGGGGTGTTACAATCCTACCCCCTTAAGAAAAGTTTCGTCCCCGAAACTTGAATAGGATGGATAACTGCTCAAGGTTAAAACAAGGCAGTTAGAGAGAATATTGAGATTTTACAAATTTGGATAATAATATTTGGTTTTATGGGAATAAGACTTTTTGAAAGCTTGAGTTTTCTAAATAATACAGAAACGTCGGATAGAGTGAAAATATTGGAGAGCTAAATCGCGTTTGATTTATTAATGAGATATTTAAATAAATATAGAAATGTTACTAGAATGTTATTTTCGAAAATGACGCGAAAGAGATTCACAAAAAGGTAGGGCCTAGAAGTTTTGTACGGAATTAAATGAAATTAAAATAATAAGCGTTTTAAGAATAAAGATAATTTATTTAGATTTGAGAATAAATGTTCACCATAAAATAGATTGAAAATAAGAAATTTCAGATTTAAGTAGGACTTTAATATAATCCAATTACAGTCCTACCCCCTTAAGAAGTTTTAAACGTATATACCTAATATTATTATTGTTACTTTTAATGATCACTTAAATAAGGTATATAACCTTAGGAAAAGAACGACAATTAGGGAAAATAGATAAAAGTCGTAGTGATCATAAGGAGAATATGAGCTTTAATAAAACTACGAGAAATATAGGTTATCGTTGAATGATTAAATAAAGTTTTAGAGAATTATGGATAACCTTGTTGATATAGCTCATTTTCTAAAATTATTATTATAATGTTATTAGATGAAACAGAAACGTTATAAATCATATTTAGGATATGATTCAAAATTTATACTAAGGGGTTATATAAAAAGAAAATACGATATATGTAAATATATTTTGACGAGAGAAAATTGTAATAGATATAACAAGTTCGAAAGGTATTTAAAATATAAAGAAAAAGAGGTCGAAACAACTAAGTTTCAAAAGTATCTAAAATTAAGAAGTAAGGAATTTATGAAGGGAATTGAAAATATGAAATCCAATTTAATGATTAATACATAGAAAACTATAAGTTTTAAAACAGATGAAAATTCTCGAGGAGGTAATAATAGATTTAAGGAACTTGAAAAGTAATAAAGTTCGAAAGGTATGAAATAAAGAATAAGCAATTTAAGACAAACAAATATGAAAGATATTTCAAACTACGAAATAAAAATCTTGCGAAACAAAGGAATAATTTTCGAAGATGTTTTAAGACGAAATACGAAGGTAAATTTTCGAAGGTAGTTAGGAATTATAAATTTATGATTTTAAATATTTAAAACGAGATAGTAAGGCTAGGATTTTGAAACTACTCAATTTAAAAAAAAATATTTAAAATTGAAGGATGATTTTGATATGGTTGTAGAAATCTCCAATGCTAATGAAATCCTCGATGTCTTGAAAATTGTCTTAGATAGCGTGATTCTTGATACGTCTTTCTGCATGCGCTTCCAGTTTTGTCTTCAAGTCTTATATTTGCGAGGAGATGGAAATAGGTAATTTCAAAAGGAAGATTTCATTATAAGAGTATACGTTAGGAAGGTTTTATTTCAAAAGGAGAAAATTATTTAAATAGATCGATGAAAATTTTCTTTTTGAATAAGTTAGGAAGAGATGAAAATGGATGTTTGAGAAAGTTATAGAGGTCTTCAAATCAATGGATTTCTTCCAGGTCCAGAGAGTCGCATCAGATCGTTCAACTCTTGATGCGTCCATTTGCAAGTGCTTGAGTCCTTGTTGTCTCGTCTTCGATTTATACGTCTCAAGTTTAGGTAACGTTAGTATAAAAGATTGGTTAGTCAAAAAGATTAGTCATAGAGCACATAGCAGGCAATCGAGAACCTAAAGTCTAGGTCAGTCGGTCAATCCTTAATGTTTCTACCCATTCTCACTTTTAAAGTGTTCTAAGATTATTATTTTAGCGATCTTAGATTTGTAATTCATTATTTGATCCTATAAGTCTATGCCTGTCATATATATTAATATGTATGTCATGGCCCAGGTGTCGTCTCGCTAGATGAGATAACTTTAAGCTACTCACGGTCGCAAGACAGCTCTGATACCAACTGTAACAACCTGGTTTTTCGTGACTTTAATTAAACTAAGGCGGAATATTAATTAAGTCTATTTATTACAAAACCAGCTGTCATCGTATTACAACTCATTATACATAATAAGAGTCATAGATAAAGCGAGTTTAATTGATTACATTCTCTCAAAATATAAAATAAGGCCTTCAATCCTCGATATAGTTCGTCAATGTAGCCTCTGGTACCTACGGAAAATGCCGTTCAATCTCGATTATGCCCCGCACACGCTAAGCCACATAAAACCCATAGCGGTAAACACATAATAACTAACATATGCGCATGTAATTAAATCAGCGCAAATAACACATACAATAATGCAATACATAATACATAACATATCATAAGTCATATAACATAGCAATTAAATCATCAAATTATCTCAATTCATAATCATGTAAGCAAATCATTATCATTTCATTCACATTCGGGGTAGTCGACCCTTTTCAATTATTCATATAGTAACATATACTCGCGAGTCTTGACTACAGAGTGGCTTGTGTACTCTCATGGTAAATCACCCATATGATTCGCCATCAAAGTGCACTAGTGACTCGGACTGCACATCGATCAAACACTAAGTAGCATAAGATACTGACTACCTAACATCCAACGCAACATGGATAATCTAAGATGAAACACGACCATAAGCCAACAAACTAGCAAGGATGGAAACATGCGTTAACACAAATAGCATGTTAGCAGCGCTGACGACGTCTTGGTCACATCAACGGACTTTAAATGCTGAAGATATCAAGCAGGTAATAAGGAGGATCAGTCCCTTGTCTTTTGCATGCATACACTACCCTATTGGTACGACTATTACACTACGACAGATTCCCCGGATGGGAATGGCTATTTTCCGTTACCTCATATGGGCCCGTGAACGAATCACTACCCAGGCTAAAAATCACGTTAAATAAAGACTAGGAGAGTCATTAGATTACCACTAGCACCAAATAGCGATGATAGTGTCCCCATATGCGGCTACCTTACCAACCCTGACCCTATAGCGTTTAACATCGCAGACACCCGAGTACTAATCATACAACGTTATAATCGAGGGGTATAATCTCATGTCGGGCCGGGCCTTTTGATTCATTATCCTAAGTTGTCGAGGGAATATCGAGTATGAGGAATATATTCCTCATCGCTTGATTCAATCCAAACAACCGCGGAGATTCTTAGGGTTCCCAAGTTAGAGCGGACGGTCAAAGAGAAGTCATCGAAAGGGCAATTCAAAAGAGAGGTGCGTATTATTCTATACATGTGAGGAAAACGGTAACACCAAGTATTCAACACTTAATTCATTCCTTCTTTTATTATTCATAACACATTCTATAATTTTTATTAGTTATAACATCGTCGAACTTGTATAATGAAATTTTAGTTCTAGCAGTTCTTCAGGTAAACAGAACACATAGAAAATCTTAATTATTCATTTTGAGTCCGTTCGTAAATTTTAAATATTTTCACTATTCATTATTTTACTATTCATTGTATTTACTATTCATCGTATTTACTATTCATCGTATTTACTATTCATCGTATTTACTATTCATCGTATTTTTATACGTATTTTTATACTTTGTATTTTATTCGTATTTTTATACTTTGTATTTTATTCGTATACCTAGTATTTATTGTTATATTTTCTTTATACTTAGTATTTTTATACTTTATACCAATTTTTATACTTAGGATATTTTTAGGTTTACAAAACCAACTTTTATTTTCTAAGTACGAAATTCTAGTTTTAAAGTCGTTAGGTTCGTTTTGTATTTAGTGATTTTGAAATATTATTTTAAATGAAAGACTCGATTTAAACTTAAGCACAAATTCTAATTTCAAAGTTGTTAAGTTCATTTTGTACTTGGTCATTTTAAATAACATTTCAAAAGTAAAACTAAGTTAAATTTAGTCGTATACTTAACTAAGCTTTTAGCGGTTTCCATTTTTAGTGAGGTTGTCGTAGTTCATTTTAAATAGTCAGTATGTCCACATCCAGATTTAAGCATAGGTAGTAGCACTCGACAAGGTTCATTTTAATACTTGTAACGTTTATTTTTATCGGTTTAGTTGATTCTTTTTATTAATCGGTTCATTATACAATCTAATATAATCCTACTCATAAATCAATTTTAGTGACTAAGTGATAAATTCATTTTTACCAAAATTGACCCATTTTAAGGGTGAATCTGTGTATATATATATTGTTAGTCTATTTATTTCTTTTTTGTTTTTATTAACAATTCATTACTTTAACTAATTAATTTATCTAAGTGATAAAAATAAAAAGTGACAAAAATCATTTTTAGTCCAAAATAGACCCTAAGGCCGTGGCTACTCATACTTGCACCATTTATTTTCGCTTTCTAATTTTATCGGTTTTTGACTTAACGTTTTTATATACTAATTATTTAGTTTATACTTAAAGTGATTTAACTAGTTTACGATTTTCACTAAATATTTTATTTCATTTATGAATAGTGATTTTACTCACTTTAATTTCCTAACTTTTTCATTATAAAGATTTAGCTTATTTAACTTATATATTTAGTATTGTATTTATTCACTAATGGATTTAAACAACAATATAACAAAACTTATAAGTATTTTGGATCAACTTAGTCATCTAAGTGAAGAACACATGAAGTTATGAAGAACTTTAATAATTTTTCATATGAACTATTTTAACTCAAATTTTTATATGTTTATGTAATTTTCCCAAATTTTTCATACAAGTCCATTTTAACTAAACTAATTATAATATGTTATTTAGAAAAATTAAAACTAAAATTTGGTCCAAAATATTTAAGTTGGCCGTGTATGTGTATGTATATATTCAAAGTTTTATTTTTAATTTATATACTTCTAATTCAATAACTAATTTACTTTATATCATTTATATATTTAACATATGTGAAAATCATATACCAACATTAACACACATAAGTAAAAATCATTTAAACACAAGAATAACAATAAAAGTTCAAGAACAAACATAAACACATTAAAACATTTAAATTTCATAACAAATTCATTTCAAGTCCTAAACATAAACTAATTATATTTTCATGTCCATTTTATTCATAGTATTTTAAGCATGCAATTTACAAAAATTAAAACGAAAAATTAAATGAAAATAAGAGAGGAGGCCGTGGGTTATTCATGGTGAGCACAACTTTTATTTTTTCGATTTTTGTCTCCTAATTTAACATATGATTACTAGGTGATCATAAACACACTAAATATAACACATAACATTTAAGCATGCGATTTACAAATTTTAAACTAGTGTGCGGGGGCACCTTAAATTAGATGATTATCATCGGGGGATCTAAAATAAATCTTAGACCCGGAATTTTCTTCACCCAAAATACCCATGATCTTCACCCATAATACCCATGAATATTAGCTTCAAAAGACCCACTAATAAGCTAAGAACACTTAGTAATTATTAGAAATAATATTAAGGTTTTTATTTAATTGGTTTTGTAATAAAAAGAAAGAAAATGAAAGAAAGCAAAAGGGAGAAAAGAGGAAGTGAAGCTACGGCAATTTGGTGTTGCCACAAGTTGATTTTGCTCTTTGATATTTGTAAGGACAAGTTAGAATAGTTTAGGTGTTAACTTTTTAATTAAATTAAATAAAGTTTAATTAAAAGAAAACAAAAATCATCATCACATTTGTAAAGCAAGTCCAACTTACTATTTGGTGTAGAAATGGTCCCTTGATCTTTTAAAATGCTTTTCTGAAATAAATCGGGTTTAAAAAGCTCAAGGCGTCAAAAAGTCGATAAAAGTTAGTGTGTGCGCGTTTGACGATTTTTCGAAATATCTCTACTTTAAAATTTTAAGACTAAAACATTTTATTTACTATTGAAGAAAATATTTAAAAGTTGAGGAAGTCGATAAAATTTTCAAAAGCTAAGACGGTGAAAATAGAATAGAAGGTTCGAGGAATGAAATTTGACCTTTGAATGAAAAAAGAAAAATGAATTTAGTTTGGTCTGTCTAATAGTTATGAAAATTGTACCATTAAATCCGTCTCGAAAAATTAGGTGGTTTAGGCTTTTGTTTCGCTAAATTCCGAGTCCGTATGACCACTTTTCGGACCTTGAAATTTAGACCCTACAAGTTTATACGGGTGACATTGAAATTAAAGGAGATTAGTTGTTAAATAATGTTCAATGTAAATTAAAATAAATGATGACCTATATTAGGTGTGTAAGAGAAATGTAAGTTGTGTAAGAAGTGGAAGATGATAAACTTGGACTAAATGGTCCAAGTTAGTCGACTAGAGTAAAGAAAATCGGGCTCGATTTTCGTTTTCGAAATTTTCGATTTGCGCGCACGCGAAAAGTCTCAAAATAAAATATATAGTCTTAAAATGATGGTTCGAAGTAAGATTGAAAATAAAAGTGAAAATAAAACTCAAAACGAAATCAAAACAAAAATTGGGTACTAGTTCCTCGCAATTCTAAATAAAAATTTTATTTGATCGAAATACTTATTTTTAGTTGAATGTTATCGAATTAAATCATTATACTCAAACGTCAAAAAATTTATCAGTTTAGGCTTAGTGTAACTCAATATATCGAGTTTTAGTGAAAGTGTTAGTTAAATCAAAATGGAATAGTAATTTGATATTATTATTATATGTTTTTGTTAGTAATAATCAAAATGATTAAGCTTAAACTACTTTAATTAGATTTGGATTATGAGTAAGTATATTTAAGAAAGGATTAGGTGACTTAATCACATTTAGGTGGCTTGGCCATTTGGTCAACGTTTGACCTCGATTTGCGTGCCAAAATTTGTCGTTGAGAAAATTGTCGTAGATTCTTTGTTTGATTTATCGAGTTTGAAAATGTAAAAATAAGGTTCAAATTCAAAGTAATTCAAAGCGGTTTTAATTTAGGTGCAAAATAACTTGTAGTATAATGTGTTAGGGAAATAAGTGGCGAGGATGTTTAATTAATGATTTGCGAATTATAAAGGCTTAACTTAACATGGAGTGTTACATGTTTAGCGAAAAAATTGATCGCATTTTTATTATAAGGAAAAAGGATGAATTTAATCTAAGGAATTAAATTCTTTTATAAAAATGTGTTTCAAAAACACGGGGTGTTACAATCCTACCCCCTTAAGAAAAGTTTCGTCCCCGAAACTTGAATAGGATGGATAACTGCTCAAGGTTAAAACAAGGCAGTTAGAGAGAATATTGAGATTTTACAAATTTGGATAATAATATTTGGTTTTATGGGAATAAGACTTTTTGAAAGCTTGAGTTTTCTAAATAATACAGAAACGTCGGATAGAGTGAAAATATTGGAGAGCAAAATCGCGTTTGATTTATTAATGAGATATTTAAATAAATATAGAAATGTTACTAGAATGTTATTTTTGAAAATGACGCGAAAGAGATTTATTAAAAGGTAGGGCCTAGAAGTTTTGTACGGAATTAAATTAAATTGAAAATAATAAGAGTTTTAGGAATAAAGATAATTTATTTAGATTTGAGAATAAATGTTCACCATAAAATAGATTGAAAATAAGAAATTTCAGATTTAAGTAGGACTTTAATATAATCCAATTCTGATCCTACCCCTTAGAAGTTTTAAACGTATATACCTAATATTATTATTGTTACTTTTAATGATCACTTAAATAAGGTATATAACCTTAGGAAAAGAACGACAATTAGGGAAAATAGATAAAAGTCGTAGTGATCATAAGGAGAATATGAGCTTTAATAAAACTACGAGAAATATAGGTTATCGTTGAATGATTAAATAAAGTTTTAGAGAATTATGGATAACCTTGTTGATATAGCTCATTTCCTAAAATAACTATTATAATGATATTAGATGAAAGAAACGTTATAAATCATATTTAGGATATGATTCAAAATTTATACTAAGGGGTTATATAAAAAGAAAATACGATATATGTAAATATATTTTGACGAGAGAAAATTGTAATAGATATAACAAGTTCGAAAGGTATTTAAAATATAAAGAAAAAGAGGTCGAAACAACTAAGTTTCAAAAGTATCTAAAATTAAGAAGTAAGGAATTTATGAAGGGAATTGAAAATATGAAATCCAATTTAATGATTAATACATAGAAAACTATAAGTTTTAAAACAGATGAAAATTCTCGAGGAGGTAATAATAGATTTAAGGAACTTGAAAAGTAATAAAGTTCGAAAGGTATGAAATAAAGAATAAGCAATTTAAGACAAACAAATATGAAAGATATTTCAAACTACGAAATAAAAATCTTGCGAAACAAAGGAATAATTTTCGAAGATGTTTTAAGACGAAATACGAAGGTAAATTTTCGAAGGTAGTTAGGAATTATAAATTTATGATTTTAAATATTTAAAACGAGATAGTAAGGCTAGGATTTTGAAACTACTCAATTTAAAAAAAAATATTTAAAATTGAAGGATGATTTTGATATGGTTGTAGAAATCTCCAATGCTAATGAAATCCTCGATGTCTTGAAAATTGTCTTAGATAGCGTGATTCTTGATACGTCTTTCTCGCATGCGCTTCCAGTTTTGTCTTCAAGTCTTATATTTGCGAGGAGATGGAAATAGGTAATTTCAAAAGGAAGATTTCATTATAAGAGTATACGTTAGGAAGGTTTTATTTCAAAAGGAGAAAATTATTTAAATAGATCGATGAAAATTTTCTTTTGAATAAGTTAGGAAGAGATGAAAATGGATGTTTGAGAAAGTTATAGAGGTCTTCAAATCAATGGATTTCTTCCAGGTCCAGGAGAGTCGCTCGGATCGTTCAACTCTTGATGCGTCCCATTTGCAAGTGCTTGAGTCCTTGTTGTCTCGTCTTGATTTATACGTCTCAAGTTTAGGTAACGTTAGTATAAAAGATTGGTTAGTCAAAAAGATTAGTCATAGAGCACATAGCAGGCAATCGAGAACCTAAAGTCTAGGTCAGTCGGTCAATCCTTAATGTTTCTACCCATTCTCACTTTTAAAGTGTTCTAAGATTATTATTTTAGCGATCTTAGATTTGTAATTCATTATTTGATCCTATAAGTCTATGCCTGTCATATATATTAATATGTATGTCATGGCCCAGGTGTCGTCTCGCTAGATGAGATAACTTTAAGCTACTCACGGTCGCAAGACAGCTCTGATACCAACTGTAACAACCTGGTTTTTCGTGACTTTAATTAAACTAAGGCGGAATATTAATTAAGTCTATTTATTACAAAACCAGCTGTCATCGTATTACAACTCATTATACATAATAAGAGTCATAGATAAAGCAGAGTTTAATTGATTACATTCTCTCAAAATATAAAATAAGGCCTTGATCCCTCGATATAGTTCGTCAATGTAGCCTCTGGGTACCTACGGAAAATGCCGTTCAAACTTCGATTATGCCCCGCACGCTAAGCCACATAAAACCCATAGCGGTAAACACATAATAATTAACATATGCGCATGTAATTAAATCAGCGCAAATAACACATACAATAATGCAATACATAATACATAACATATCATAAGTCATATAACATAGCAATTAAATCATCAAATTATCTCAATTCATAATCATGTAAGCAAATCATTATCATTTCATTCACATTCGGGTAGTCGACCCTTTTCAATTATTCATATAGTAACATATACTCGCGAGTCTTGACTACAGAGTGGCTTGTGTACTCTCATGGTAAATCACCCATATGATTCGCCATCAAAGTGCACTAGTTACTCAGACTCGTACATCAGATCAAACACTAAGTAGCATAAGATACAGCTACCTAACATCCAACGCAACATGGATAATCTAAGATGAAACACGACCATAAGCCAACAAACTAGCAAGGATGGAAACATGCGTTAACACAAATAGCATGTTAACGCGCGACAGCGTGCCGGTCACATCAACGGACTTTAAATGCTGAAGATATCAAGCAGGTAATAAGGAGGATCAGTCCCTTGTCTTTTGCATGCATACACTACCCTATTGGTACGACTATTACACTCTGACCAGATTCCGGATGGGAATGGCTATTTTCAGATTACCTCATATGGGCCCGTGAGCGAATCACTACCCAGGTGAAAATCACGTTAAATAAAGACTAGGAGAGTCATTAGATTACCACTAGCACCAAATAGCGATGATAGTGTCCCCATATGCGCTACCTTACCAACCACGACCCTATAGCGTTTAACATCGCAGACACCCGAGTACTAATCATACAACGTTATAATCGAGGGTATAATCTCATGTCGGGCCGGGCCTTGATTCATTATCCTAAGTTGTCGAAGGAATATCGAGTATGAGGAATATATTCCTCACTTTGTCGGATTCAACCCAAACAACCGCGGAGATTCTTAGGGTTCCCAAGTTAGAGCGGACGGTCAAAGAGAAGTCATCGAAAGGGCAATTCAAAAGAGAGGTGCGTATTATTCTATACATGTGAGGAAAAACGGTAACACCAAGTATTCAACACTTAATTCATTCCTTCTTTTATTATTCATAACACATTCTATAATTTTTATTAGTTATAACATCGTCGAACTTGTATAATGAAATTTTAGTTCTAGCGATTCTTGAATTAAGCAGAACACATAGAAAATCTTAATTATTCATTTTGAGTCCGTTCGTAAATTTTAAATATTTTCACTATTCATTATTTTACTATTCATTGTATTTACTATTCATCGTATTTACTATTCATCGTATTTACTATTCATCGTATTTACTATTCATCGTATTTATTATTCATCGTATTTTTATACGTATTTTTATACTTTGTATTTTATTCGTATTTTTATACTTTGTATTTTATTCGTATACCTAGTATTTATTGTTATATTTTCTTTATACTTAGTATTTTTATACTTTATACCAATTTTTATACTTAGGATATTTTTAGGTTTACAAAACCAACTTTTATTTTCTAAGTACGAAATTCTAGTTTTAAAGTCGTTAGGTTCGTTTTGTATTTAGTGATTTTGAAATATTATTTTAAATGAAAGACTCGATTTAAACTTAAGCACAAATTCTAATTTCAAAGTTGTTAAGTTCATTTTGTACTTGGTCATTTTAAATAACATTTCAAAAGTAAAACTCGGTTAAATTTAGTCGTATACTTAACTAAGCTTTTAGCGGTTTCCATTTTTAGTGAGGTTGTCGTAGTTCATTTTAAATAGTCCGTATGACCACATCCGATTTAAGCATAGGTAGTAGCACTCGACAAGGTTCATTTTAATACTTGTAACGTTTATTTTTATCGGTTTAGTTGATTCTTTTTATTAACCGTTCATTATACAATCTAATATAATCCTACTCATAAATCAATTTTAGTGACTAAGTGATAAATTCAATTTGACCAAAATTGACCCATTTTAAGGGGTGAATCTGAGTGTATATATATATTGTTAGTCTATTTATTTCTTTTTTTTGTTTTTATTAACAATTCATTACTTTAACTAATTAATTTATCTAAGTGATAAAAATAAAAAGTGACAAAAATCATTTTTAGTCCAAAATAGACCCTAAGGCCGTGGCTACTCATACTTGCACCATTTATTTTCGTTTTCTAATTTTATCGGTTTTTGACTTAACGTTTTTATATACTAATTATTTAGTTTATACTTAAAGTGATTTAACTAGTTTACGATTTTCACTAAATATTTTATTTCATTTATGAATAGTGATTTTACTCACTTTAATTTCCTAACTTTTTCATTATAAAGATTTAGCTTATTTAACTTATATATTTAGTATTGTATTTATTCACTAATGGATTTAAACAACAATATAACAAAACTTATAAGTATTTTGGATCAACTTAGTCATCTAAGTGAAGAACACATGAAGTTATGAAGAACTTTAATAATTTTTCATATGAACTATTTTAACTCAAATTTTTATATGTTTATGTAATTTTCCCAAATTTTTCATACAAGTCCATTTTAACTAAACTAATTATAATATGTTATTTAGAAAAATTAAAACTAAAATTTGGTCCAAAATATTTAAGTTGGCCGTGTATGTGTATGTATATATTCAAAGTTTTATTTTTAATTTATATACTTCTAATTCAATAACTAATTTACTTTATATCATTTATATATTTAACATATGTGAAAATCATATACCAACATTAACACACATAAGTAAAAATCATTTAAACACAAGAATAACAATAAAAGTTCAAGAACAAACATAAACACATTAAAACATTTAAATTTCATAACAAATTCATTTCAAGTCCTAAACATAAACTAATTATATTTTCATATCCATTTTATTCATAGTATTTTAAGCATGCAATTTACAAAAATTAAAGCGAAAAATTAAATGAAAATAAGAGAGGAGGCCGTGGGTTATTCATGGTGAGCACAACTTTTTATTTTTAGATTTTTGTCTCCTAATTTAACATATGATTACTAGGTGATCATAAACACACTAAATATAACACATAACATTTAAGCATGCGATTTACAAATTTTAAACTAGTGTGCGGGGGCACCTTAAATTAGATGATTATCATCGGGGGATCTAAAATAAATCTTAGACAGAATTTTCTTCACCCAAAATCCCCATGATCTTCACCCATAATACCCATGAATATTAGCTTCAAAAGACCCACTAATAAGCTAAGAACACTTAGTAATTATTAGAAATAATATTAAGGTTTTTATTTAATTGGTTTTGTAATAAAAAGAAAGAAAATGAAAAGAAAGCAAAAGGGAGAAAAGAGGAAGTGAAGCTACGGCAATTTGGTGTTGCCACAAGTTGATTTTGCTCTTTGATATTTGTAAGGACAAGTTAGAATAGTTTAGGTGTTAACTTTTTAATTAAATTAAATAAAGTTTAATTAAAAGAAAACAAAAATCATCATCACATTTGTAAAGCAAGTCCAACTTACTATTTGGTGTAGAAATGGTCCCCTTGATCTTTTAAAATGCTTTTACGAAATAAATCGGGTTTAAAAAGTCGGGCGTCAAAAGACGATAAAAGTTAGTGTGTCTTGGCGTTTGTGATTTTCGAATTATCTCTTCTTTAAAATTTTAAGACTAAAACATTTTATTTACTATTGAAGAAAATATTTAAAAGTTGAGGAAGTCGATAAAATTTTCAAAAGCTAAGACGGTGAAAATAGAATAGAAGGTTCGAGGAATGAAATTTGACCTTTGAATGAAAAAAGAAAAATGAATTTAGTTTGGTCTGTCTAATAGTTATGAAAATTGTACCATTAAATCCGTCTCGAAAAATTAGGTGGTTTAGGCTTTTGTTTCGCTAAATTCCGAGTCCGTATGACCACTTTTCGGACCTTGAAATTTAGACCCTACAAGTTTATACGGGTGACATTGAAATTAAAGGAGATTAGTTGTTAAATAATGTTCAATGTAAATTAAAATAAATGATGACCTATATTAGGTGTGTAAGAGAAATGTAAGTTGTGTAAGAAGTGGAAGATGATAAACTTGGACTAAATGGTCCAAGTTAGTCGACTAGAGTAAAGAAAATCGGGCTCGATTTTCGTTAAATTTTCGATTTTATACGCTAAAAGTCTCAAAATAAAATATATAGTCTTAAAATGATGGTTCGAAGTAAGATTGAAAATAAAAGTGAAAATAAAACTCAAAACGAAATCAAAACAAAAATTGGGTACTAGTTCCTCGCAATTCTAAATAAAAATTTTATTTGATCGAAATACTTATTTTTAGTTGAATGTTATCGAATTAAATCATTATACTCAAACGTCAAAAAATTTATCAGTTTAGGCTTAGTGTAACTCAATATATCGAGTTTTAGTGAAAGTGTTAGTTAAATCAAAATGGAATAGTAATTTGATATTATTATTATATGTTTTTGTTAGTAATAATCAAAATGATTAAGCTTAAACTACTTTAATTAGATTTGGATTATGAGTAAGTATATTTAAGAAAGGATTAGGTGACTTAATCACATTTAGGTGGCTTGGCCATTTGGTCAACGTTTGACCTCGATTTGCGTGCCAAAATTTGTCGTTGAGAAAATTGTCGTAGATTCTTTGTTTGATTTATCGAGTTTGAAAATGTAAAAATAAGGTTCAAATTCAAAGTAATTCAAAGCGGTTTTAATTTAGGTGCAAAATAACTTGTAGTATAATGTGTTAGGGAAATAAGTGAGCGAGGATGTTTAATTAATTATTTGCGCAATTATAAAGGCTTAACTTAACATGGAGTGTTACATGTTTAGCGAAAAAAATTCAGTCGCATTTTTATTATAAGGAAAAAGGATGAATTTAATTTAAGGAATCAAATTCTTTCATAAAAATGTGTTTCAAAAACACGGGGTGTTACAATCAATTGATCCCTTTAAGTCACACCTATAGGAACGTACTCCAAATATTTAAGCTAATTAATTGTATGAGATACGATTATATTAGTAACTTGATAAAATGACTAACGGTTAGTCAGTGTATTGATTTAGAGAGAAATCGAGTTGTGAACTCGGATGATTCAATTTTATATCGATAAAATTATTAAAGGAGATGAGAATTAGTGATTAACTGTTAATTCACTAATCATGTATATTTTACTAATGAGATTAGTAAAAGTACAATTCTTAAATATGTGTAAGTGTACACATATGTTAAAGCAGAGTTGTGAGTTCAATTTGATAATTTGTACTTTATCATATTAGATGATTAAGTGATAAATTATAAGTGTTTGTGGGACAAATATTGAAAACAAATTGGACCCATTATCAGGGCCATATAGCCAGTCAAACCAAGGAGGAAGAGGAGAGAAAAGATTCTCTTTTGTCTTTTACTTTTGTATTACTTTTGCACGCTTGAGCAACATCATCATTAACATGCTTGCAATTTGTCTTTCTGAAAAGCACTCCACTCTCTCCTCTCACTTGAATAGGCCGGCCCCCTTGAGTGTGTAATACACACTTTGTTTTGTTGTTTGCTCTTATTTAAACACAAGACAAAGAAAGAGAAATGCATGCATTTTCTCTACAACTCTTCTACTCTTTCTCTCACAAAACCTCTCTAATACAATACTCATATTATACTATTTTACTAAGAGTTAGTAATAATACTATCATATATATTATCAAGTTAATGCTAAGTTATTTCTAGATCAAAATGCTTAGTGTTTTTGGAGTACTTCTTGGGTGTATCTCAAAGGAGGTTTCCTTGTTTGGAAACTCGGTTTTGGAGGATCATCCTAAGCTTACATTCAACAAACAAAACTAGAAAGGAGTTCTAGTTTTGTGCCCTTTTTCCTTTAAGAGAAAGGTATAAATTTCTAATCTTGTTGACAATGTAAATTTGTACTACATAGATCTTGCTAAATCAAATTAGAGCAATTTGATTTACACTAATATTTGATTAGTGATTGGGAAGAGTTCCCTACAAGTGGTATCAGAGATAAGGCTTGTAGTTACAAATTTATTTTGTTGTTTTTGGAGTTTTATATATTTATTGAGAATAAATATGATAAAATCCGAAAATAGTGTTAAAAATGGTTTTAACACGAGATTTTTATTGCATGCAAAGTTTCTGGTCTCATGAAGTTACTGGTCAAATTTCGTAATTTTTGAAATTTTTTTGCTAATTTAAATGTTTTTTTATACAAAACCGAGTCAAAAAGTGTGTGTTTGGCTAAAATAATTACTATAAATAGTTATAGTTGGAATCTGGTCACGAAATCTTTACACAGTGATATTTCATATTTATACATTCTGCATGTAAATTTTCAAAGTCATATTTTGAGTTTTGAATATTTATTCATATTTTTGTTTAAAATCGGTATGATATGCATTTTATGTCCAAAAATATAGTAAACGTTGTTTTCTGGACATGAAATTTATACCAATATTTTTACACATTATGAGGATGCTCGCGTATAAATTTGGGATTTTTCCTCACTGTTTTAGACGTTTTCTTGATTTTATGAGATAAAATTGATGAAATCGTATGTTATTTTATATAAAATAATTCGTAAATATTTTCTGACCAAACTTTTCTTTTCTGATATTTTGGAAGTGTTCCAGAATATACAAAATTTTGTCAAAATAAAAATGACCAAGTTTATGAACTAAAATCACCATGAATTAGTGAAAACTAATTTTGAGTGTTCTAAATCAGTTTAGAAGTTTTAGTTCAAGCTTAAAAGGTGTTTTAAGCATTATTGATTAATATAAGATTAATCGATTAAAAATGAGATCGGTTTGAAACGATTAAATGCGATTATTGTTTAAGGCGATTTTGGCATGTTTTTATTTATAAGCTTTACATTATGCATGTTTGGATGAATGTTTATTATTGAATGAATGTTTGTTCATACTAGTATGGCCATAGTTTGTTATATTTTTACCGATATTGCCCGTAATGAAAGGGAATATCGTGTGGTTTGTAATTAAATGCGATCTCAGACGCGGTTTGTAATTTAATAGTTTATTTCATTTATAAATGTATAATAGGATTGCTATGTATTCATTTGTAAATCATACTTGTAACTATTTGTAAATCGAAGACCGGTGATGGAGATCGACTTGGAGCCTTAGAAGTGTTCTAAAGCTTGCAAGGAGGAGCTTGGATGAGATCCATATGAAGAGGGACCAAAGGAGTTGGTTTCCAATTTGTAACTCCTTGTATTTTTAATTACCTTTAGGTGGCCATACTAGGTTTATGCTTTTGCTTGCTATGCTTGTTTGATTGCTTATTTATTCCGCACACATGCCAAAATCGCCATGCATGCCACGTTATCCCACTATGATTGTCGTTTTTAGGTCGCCATTCTTAAATTAGTTCACTTATAAAGAATTTAAATGACTAAATATTGACAAGATCACCCACATTTTAACAAATGAATTGAGATTAAGCCTTTCCAAATGTAGCGACTATGAACCCCATGTTCGTGAGGACCTCCGCGACGTGGAACCTTGTTACCATGGGTAAGTAGTGGGAGGAAGTCCCATGCTAATTTGGTTTGGACTCAACCAAATAAGAGTTATTTGGGGCTAATGGATGCATTTTATAGAAAATCATCAACCAAGCATTCTAGTGTAGAATTAGTCAAGTGTTGACTTATCGTTTTTATATAAAAGGAAACATGAGATGTCTAATTTTATATGAAAAAGGAGTCTTGGAATCATTTATATAATTTCGTGGGAGATCATTATATAAATGGACATTTGTTTTAAAAAGTGTTTTAGCAAATGTCATTAATGTACAATGAATGTTAATTTCCTCATATTTGTTGTAGAATCGTTTAATTCAAATCGCAATGGCATCATCATCATCAACTCCCGCGCCCATTTTGGGCAAAGATTCATGGTTGCGAACCGTGATGGATAAGTGTATCCTTAAGGATGACGGTAGCAACTTTGTGGAATGGGATTCGACGATGAGAGGCGCCGCTACATCCGACAATGTGCTCAAACACCTTACCGAACCACACCACTTGAACCCACATTCGATCCGGCGCACGAGCCACCTATGATGAGTATGTGAAAGTGGACAATGACGTGAAAAACGTCTTGATTTGGTCCATGGCACCCGCTCTCAAACTCCGATTTGTCACACAAAAGAGTGCATATGAGATATTCACTCGTGTGACAACCATGTTCTCAAAAGCACCGAAAATTAGGCTTTACGAAGCCGCCGTGCGGTTTTTCGATGCAAAGCTTGAGAGGAACCAAAAAGTTGGTCCTCATGTGCTCAAAATGATTGAGTACATAGACACTCTTGAGCGTCAAGAGTGTTCTATACCCAAGGCTCTTGCGATCAACCGCATTCTTCATTCTCTTCCTAACAAGTTTGCTCACTTTCGAGTAAACTATAACATGAACAACATGGATAAGAGTTACCATGAACTTCATGCACTCTTGGTCCAAGCCGAGAGGGATATGGAAGTGAATGAGGTGGAGAAGATGTAGGGATCGGATCCCATTTACTAATCAAGTATTAGTGTAAATCAAATTACTCTAATTTGATTTAGCAAGATCTATGTAGTACAAATTTACATTGTTAACAAGTTTAGAAATTTATACCTTTCACAAAGGGAAATTAGGGCACAAATCTAGAACTCCTTTCTAGATTTGTTTCTTGAGTATGAGCTTAGGATGATCCTCCTTAATAACCCAAGTTTTCAATATAGAAAACCTCCTAAAAGAAGCACCCAAGAACACTCCAAACAATACTAAAGATTTTGACTAGAAATCACTTAGTACTAACTTGATATTATTTGAAATCTTATTACTAACTCTTAGTAATGTAATAGATAATGTGAGTATTTGTTTAGAGAGAAAATAGTGAGAGAGTAAGAGAATGCATGAATGAAAACTTGCTCTCACTTTATCACATATATTTAATGAAGAAAAGAGCAAAATAGAAGTGTATATTACACTCTATTTTTCGGCCCATGTGAGGAGAAGAGAGGAGTGTAAGAGTCTTGCATAGTGTAGAACAATTACATGCATTGTAATAATTATGTTCTTGCATGCAATAGAAAAACAATTTGGAAAAAGACAAGAAGGAATCTTCCTCCTTTGTCTCCCTTTTGGACGGTCCTCTAGGGCCTTATGGGTCCATTTTGTTTTTCCAATATTTGTCCCACAAATACTTATAATTTATCACTTAATTATCTAATATAATAAAGTGTAAATCAAATAAACTCTTCCTTAATATATATGTACACTTACACATATATTAAAAATATACTTTCACTAATCTCATTAGTGAAATATACATAATTAGTGAATTAACGTTTAATCACTAATTCCCGTCTCCTCAAATATTTTTATCGATATAAAATTCAAACGTTCGAGTTCTCAACTCGATTTCTCTCTAAATCAATACATTGACTAACCGTTAGTCGATTTATCAAGTTACTAATATAATCGTATCTCATACGATTAATTAGCTTAAATATTTAGATGCGTTCTATAGGTGTGACTTAAAGGGATCAATTGATCACCGCTAGTTCTCACGACAATAACGTCAAACTCTAGTCAGCCAACCGTTATTGATTTACGTTAATCAATTGACAATAATACAGGATTATCCCCATGTATTCCTTAATTGAGATTTATTAAGTAATCGCACTATTGTGGAGGACACTTACTCCAACAATCTCCCACTTGTCCGAGACAAGTTGTGCATTACCAATTCTCATGTTCGTTTCACATCTCCCACTCGATGCAAGGTGTCTTACAGGTCGTACTTGCATCCTGAGATATATATCGTGAGTGGTTTTCTCGATAAGGAGAGTAGTCGTGACCGGGAATCGTAGATTCTTACTGAGCGCGTGGCCACGCATTTTCGACTACTCCTCGAGTGGCCCAAAGATGTTTTACCCTGACGAGGGTGGACATTTCCCTTCCACTCGATTGTACTGTATAATGCAGATCACCATGACCCCAAAGATGCCCTTATAACCCCCTTTCACGGCATGGCTTAGGACAAAAATGAAAGTCACTCGGAAACTGCACCGACTGCATAATCGGCTCGGTCAAAGAATCGACTCAAAGGAATACTATAGAATTCCCACCACGACCAGGTTTCAATCTCATTGAAAAGGAATTCTATAAGCGTCACTGTCCGACAGAGTGTCTCACAGTCTGTCTATGCAAACGATCGGTCATCCCGTATGACCCTATGGTGTTGAACCCACCATCGATCGACTTGCAATCTAGTCTCTCGGAGACGTCACCTCATATGAGAGACTAGGGACCAAATACTTAGTTTATACCGTTCACTTGAATATGTTCAAAGTTGTCACACAAATATTCGGATAAACAAAGTATGCATTCAATAATGACTTAAGATAAAACAATGAATGTTATTTTCATATATGTAATAGGATACATTATTCAATTACATATTACTAAACTAAAGGAAATCTGGCATACGCCGCAACCCCATGGAGGCGGTGTGCGCGTCATGCTTAGCCCTCGAAAGAGGCTTGGTTAAAGGATCAGCGACATTATCGTCTGTCCCAACCTTACAAATATCTATTTCCTTCCTTTCCACATTATCTCTAATAACGTGGTATTTCCTCAAAACGTGTCTAGACTTGTTACTAGACTTGGGCTCCTTTGCTTGAAAGATGGCCCCACTGTTATCACAATAAACAGTGACTGGATCCACGGCACTGGGGACTACTCTTAGTCCATCCAAGAATTGCCGAATCCACACAGCTTCTTTAGCAGCTTCAGATGCTGCCAAATATTCACTTAGTTGTAGAATCGCGGTGACACTCTGTTTGAAGCTCTTCCAACAAGCGGCTCCTCCATTCAACATAAAGACATAGCCGGATTGGGATTTGATCATCCCCATCGGTTTGAAACTCGCATCCGTGTAACCCTTTACACGTAGCTCAAGTTCTCCTCCAAACACGTAAGCGAATCCTTAGTTCTTCTCAAGTACTTAAGGATGTTCTTCACAGCTATCCAGTGACTCTCACCGGGATTAGCTTGATACCGGCTCGTCATGCTCAAAGCGAAAGCGACATCGGGACGAGTGCACATCATAGCATACATGATTGATCCTACAGCGGAAGCATAAGGGATCAATTTCATGCGTTCAATTTCCGCAGGAGTCGTAGGACATTGAGATTTCTTCAATGTTATTCCTACACTCATCGGAAGAAAGCCTCTCTTGGAGTCTTTCATATTGAACCTATCAAGAATCTTATCGATATAAGCTTCTTGACTTAATGCTAGTATCCTCTTGGATCTATCTCTATAGATCCGGATACCCAAGATGCGTTGTGCCTCTCCCAAGTCCTTCATTTGGAAATGGTTTCCCAATTCCACCTTTACCGAGTTCAGACTTGGAATATCATTTCCAATCAGTAGTATGTCATCTACATACAAAACAAGGAAAGTTACCTTACTCCCACTAAACTTCATGTACAAACAAGGTTCCTCGGAACTTCGAGCGAATCCATGTTGTTTGATAACATGATCGAATCTATGATTCCAACTCCTCGATGCTTGCTTAAGACCATAAATGGATCTCTTAAGCTTGCATACTTTCTTAGGGTTGGATGTATCTACAAAACCTTCAGGTTGTGTCATAAACACTTCCTCTTCTAGAATCCCATTCAAGAAGGCGGTTTTACATCCATTTGCCATATTTCATAGTCATGAAATCGCCAAGAACCGCTAAGATTATCCTTATGGATCGAAGCATAGCAAGCTGGTGCAAAGGTTTCATCATAATGAATACCTTGGACTTGTGAAAAGCCCTTTGCCACCAATCTAGCTTTGTAAACATCAATATGTTTATCTATGCCGAGTTTGATTTTGAATATCCATTTACCTTTGAAGGGGTCGCACTCCTTGAGGTAAATCTACCAAGTCCCAAACTTGGTTCTCGTACATAGAATCCATTTGGATTTCATGGCCTCAAGCCATTGTTAGGAGTCAGGGCTACTAATAGCCGCCTTGTAGGTTGAGGGTTCGTTGCTTTGAATAACAACAAATCACCCTCCTCCTCGATATTACCGAGGTAGCGGTCGGGTTGTTGACTAACTCTTCACGACCTCCTAGGGACTATAGTGTCGAGAAGGCGAGGCAGCTTTCCTCGTTTTCTGCGTCGGTTTGTGGCTCTTGAACTTCATCAAGTTCAAATTTTCTCCCACTCTGTTTTTTAGAAATAAATTCATTTTCTAGAAAAACAGCATCACGAGCCACAAACACTTTGTTCTCGTGAGGGTTGTAGAAGTAATAACCACAGGTTTCCTTAGGATAACCTACAAATAGACATTTGTCAGACCTTGGAGCGAGTTTATCGTCAGTTTTATTCTTGACGAATGCCTCACATCCCCAAATTCTCATGAATGACAAATAGGGAACCGTTCCCATCCATATCTCATATGGAGTCTTATTGGCTGCTTTAGTCGGACTTCGATTTAGTGAGAATACAGCAGATAATAGCGCAAAGCCCCAAAATGATCCAGGAAGCTCACTTTGACTCATCATAGACCGAACCATGTCAAGCAAGGTTCGGTTTCTCCTTTCTGCAACACCATTTAACTGTGGTGTGCCCGGAGGAGTCCATTGTGATACTATACCACAATTCTTTAGATGTGAATCAAACTCATTACTTAGATATTCGCCACCACGATCCGATCGTAGTGCTTTTATCCTTTTGTTTAATTGGTTCTCAACCTCATTTTGAAATTCTTTAAATTTCTCAAAAGCATCACTTTTATGCCTTATTAAGTAGACATAACCATATCTACTTAAGTCATCGGTAAAAGTAATGAAGTAATGATATCCTCCTCTAGCGGTGATGTTTAATGGACCACACACATCGGTATGTATGAGTCCTAAAACCTCACTTGCTCGTATCCCTTTACCACTAAAGGGTTGACGAGTCATCTTGCCTAAAAGGCAAGCTTCGCATGTACCATATGATTCGCAATCAAATGGTTTGAGAACCTTGGTCTCAACAAGTCTCTTTATGCGTCTTTCGTTTATGTGACCTAAACGACAATGCCAAAGGTAGGATTTGTTTGATTCATTCGTTTTGAGCCTCTTGTTCTCAACATGATAAACATCATTAACATCATTTAAAACATAAATACCTCCAATTGAAATAACTTCACCATAAACCATTTCATTAAATGAAAAAGTACAACGGTTGTTCTTAATCATGAAACAAAAGCCTTCCGCATCTAAAACGGAGACGGAGATAATGTTTTTGGTTAGAGTTGGTACAAAATAACAGTTATTTAAATACAACTCTAAACCACTAGCAAGAGCGAGTACAAAAGTTCCCACGGAAACGGCCGCTACTCTAGCTCCATTGCCCATGCGGAGATCTACATCACCCTTGGCTAGAGCTCGCACGTTTCTCATCCCCTGCAAATGATTACAAAGGTGAGATCCACATCCGGTATCCAATACCCATGTAGAAATGCAAGCATGATTGATGTCAATCATATAGAGATTAGAAGGAATACCTTTGGATGTCGCACATCCATTTTTGAGATCCTTCTTATACTTGGGACAATCATGCATCCAATGACTCCACCTCATTGCAATATTTGCAAGTGTCTTTGAGGGGTCTTCCCTTGTTGATCTTGGGCTTAGGCTTGTGTGGAACACCTTCCACAATAGCCTTTCCCTTACCCTTGCCAATGTTAGATGGCGCCTTCTTGGCCACCTTCCCCTTCCTCACTCCCAAGTTCATGTTCTTCATTTTCATGGAGAGAACATCTTTCTTCTCCACCTCATTCACTTCCATATCCCTCTCGGCTTGGACCAAGAGTGCATGAAGTTCATGATAACTCTTATCCATGTTATTCATGTTATAGTTTACTCGGAAATGAGCAAACTTGCTAGGAAGAGAGTGAAGAATGCGGTTAATCGCAAGAGCTTTCGGTATAGCACACTCTTGACGCTCAAGAGTGTCTATGTGCACAATCATTATGAGCACATGAGGACCAACTTTTGGTTCCTCTCAAGCTTTGCGTCGAAAAACCGGACCGCGGCTTCATAAAGCCTTATTTGCGGTGCTTTGGAGAACATGGTTGTCACTCGAGTGAATATCGCATATGCACTCTTTTGAGTAACCATTCGGAGTTTGAGAGCGGGTGACATGGACCAAATCAAGACGTTTTTCACGTCATTGTCCACTTTCACATACTCATCATAGGCGGCTCGCGCCGCCCCGGATCGAGAAGTGGGTTCGGCGGGTGGTTGATCGGTAAGGTGCTTGAGCACATTGTCGGATGTCGCGGCGCCCTTCATTGTCGAATCCCATTCGACGAAGTTGCTACCGTCATCCTTGAGGATACACTTATCCATCACGGTTCCCAACCATGAATCTTTGCCCAAAATGGGCGCGGGAGTTGATGATGATGATGCCATTGCGATTTGAAACAAATAATTCTACAACAAATATGAGGAAATATATTAACATTCATAGTTCATTAATGACATTTGCTAAAACTCATTTTTAAAACAAACGTCCATTTATATAATGATCTCCCACGAAATTATATAAATGACTCCAAGACTCGTTTTCCATATAAAATTAGACATCTCATGTTTCCTTTTATATAAAAACGATAAGTCAACACTTGACTAATTCTACTCTAGAATGCTTGGTTGATGATTTTCTATAAAATGCATCGATTAGCCCCAAATAACTCTTATTTGGTTGAGTACAAACCAAATTAGCATGGGACTTCCTCCCACTACTTACCCATGGTAACAAGGTTCCACGTCATGAGGTCCTCACGAACATGGGGTTCATAGTCGCTACATTTTGAAAGGCTTAATCTCAATTCATTTTTGTTAAAATGTGGGTGATCTTGTCAATTTTTAGTCATTTAAATTCTTTATAAGTGAACTAATATAAGAATGGCGACCTAAAAACGACAATCGGAGTGGGATAACGTGGCATGCATGGCGATTTTGGCATGTGAGCGGAAAATAAGCAAACAAACAAGCATGATAAAGCAAGCAAGCAAAACCTAGTATGGCCACCTAGAAGTAATTAAAATACAAGGAGTTACAAATTGGAAACCAACTCCTTTGGTCCCTCTTCAAATGGACTTCATCCAAGTCTTCTCCTTGCAAGCTTTAGAACACTTCTAAGGCTCCATGTCGATCTCCATCACCGGTCTTCGATTTACAAATAGTTACAAGTATGATTTACAAATGAATACATAGCAATCCTATTATACATTTATAAAAGAAATTAGCTATTAAAAATTACAAACCGGCGATACGAGATCGCATTTAATTACAAACCCACACGATATTCCCTTTCATTACGGGTAATATCGGTAAAATTTTTTAACAAACTATGGCCATACTAGTAAGAATAAACATTCATTCAAATAATAAACATTCATCCAAACATGCATAATGTAAAGCTTATGAATAAAAAACATGCCAAAATCGCCCTAAACAATAATCGCATTAACTTGTTTCAAACCAATCTCATTTTAAATCGATTAATCTCATATTAATCAATAATGCTTAAAACACCTTTTTAAGCTTGAACTAAAACTTCTAAATTGATTTAGAACACCCAAAATTAGTTTTCACTAATTCATGGTGATTTTAGTTCACAAACATGGTCATTTGCTAATTAGATGCACTTTAATCATAACCTTTTTATGAATAAAGCTTTATAAAATCAAAATAAATTAAAATAAAACCATTTTTATTTTGACAAAATTTTGTATATTCTGGAACACTTCCAAAATATCATAAAAGAAAAGTTTGGTCAGAAAAATTTACGAATTTATTTTATAACAATAAACATATGGTTTCATCGATTTCATCTCATAAAATCAATAAAACATCTAAAACAGTGAGAAAAAATCCCAAATTTATACCTTAGCATCATTTTAATATATAAAAACAGTGGTATAAAATTTATGTCCAGAAAACAAATATTACTATATTTTCGACATTAACATTCATTTTATACCGATTTTTATCAAATAAATGAATAAATATTCAAAACTCAAGATATGACTTTGAAAATTTACATGCAGAAAGTATAAATATGAAATATCACTGTGTAAAAATTTCGTGACCAGATACCAACTATAACTATTTATAGTAATTATTTTAGCCAAAAACACACTTTTTGACTCGGTTTTGTATAAAAATCATTTAAATTAGCAAACAAATTTCAAAAATTACGAAATTTGACCAGTAGCAACATGAGACCAGAAACTTTGCATGCTATAAAAATCTCGTGTTAAAACCATTTTTAACACTATATTCGGATTTTATCATATTTATTCTCAATAAATATATAAAACCTCAAAATTAACAAAATAAATTTGTAACTACAAGCCTTGGCTTTGATACCACTTTTAGGGATCGGATCCCATTCACTAATCAAGTATTAGTGTAAATCAAATTACTCTAATTTGATTTAGCAAGATCTATGTAGTACAAATTTACATTGTTAACAAGTTTAGAAATTTATACCTTTCACAAAGGGAAATTAGGGCACAAATCTAGAACTCCTTTCTAGATTTATTTCTTGAGTATGAGCTTAGGATGATCCTCCTTAATAACCCAAGTTTTCAATATAGAAAACCTCCTAAAAGAAGCACCCAAGAACACTCCAAACAATACTAAAGATTTTGACTAGAAATCACTTAGTACTAACTTGATATTATTTGAAATTTTATTACTAACTCTTAGTAATGTAATAGATAATGTGAGTATTTGTTTAGAGAGAAAATAGTGAGAGAGTAAGAGAATGCATGAATGAAAACTTGCTCTCACTTTATCACATATATTTAATGAAGAAAAGAGCAAAATAGAAGTGTATATTACACTCTATTTTTCGGCCCATGTGAGGAGAAGAGAGGAGTGTAAGAGTCTTGCATAGTGTAGAACAATTACATGCATTGTAATAATTATGTTAACTGCATGCAATAGAAAAACAATTAGGAAAAAGACAGAAGGAATCTTCCTCCTTTGTCTCCCTTTTGACTGATCCTCTAGGGCCTTATGGGTCCATTTTGTTTTTCCAATATTTGTCCCACAAATACTTATAATTTATCACTTAATTATCTAATATAATAAAGTGTAAATCAAATAAACTCTTCCTTAATATATATGTACACTTACACATATATTAAAAATATACTTTCACTAATCTCATTAGTGAAATATACATAATTAGTGAATTAACGTTTAATCACTAATTCCCGTCTCCTCAAATAATTTTATCGATATAAAATTCAAACGTTCGAGTTCTCAACTCGATTTCTCTCTAAATCAATACATTGACTAACCGTTAGTCGATTTATCAAGTTACTAATATAATCGTATCTCATACGATTAATTAGCTTAAATATTTGGAGTACGTTCCTATAGGTGTGACTTAAAGGGATCAATTGATCACCGCCGTTCTCACGACAATAACGTCAAACTCTAGTCAGCCAACCGTTATTGATTTACGTTAATCAATTGACAATAATACAGGATTATCCCCATGTATTCCTTAATTGAGATTTATTAAGTAATCGCACTATTGTGGAGGACACTTACTCCAACAGAAGAAAGATGTTCTCTCCATGAAAATGAAGAACATGAATCTTGGAGTTAAGAAGGGGAAGGTGGCTAAAAAAACGCCATCCGTCAAAGGCAAGGGTAAGGGCAAGGCTATTGTGGAAGGTGTTCCACATAAGCCTAAGGCCAAGATCAACAAGGGTAAACCTCTCAATGACACTTGCAAGTATTGCAATGAAGTGGGTCATTAGGCGAATTGTCCCAAGTACAAGAAGGACTTGAAAGATGGATGTGCGACATCCAAAGGTATTCTTCCTTCTAATCTCTATATGATAGACATCAATCATGCTTGCATTTCTACATGGGTATTGGATACCGGATGTGGATCTCACCTTTGTAATCATTTGCGGGGGGATGAGAAGCGTGCGAGCTCTAGCCAAGGGTGATGTAGATCTCGCATGGGCAATGGAGCTAGAGTAGCGGCCATTTCAGTGGGAACTTTTGTACTCGCTCTTGCTAGTGGATTCTGATTGCTTTTGAATAACTGTTATTTTGTACCTACTCTAACTAAAAACATTATCTCCGTCTCCGTGTTAGATGCGGAAGGCTTTTGTTTTATGATTAAGAACAACCGTTGTACTTTTTCGTTTAATGAAATGGTTTACGGTGAAGCTTATTTCAATTGGAGGTATTTATGTTTTAAATGATGTTAATGATGTTTATCATGTCGAGAACAAGAGGCTCAAAACGAATGAATCAAACAAATCCTACCTTTGGCATTGTCGTTTAGGTCACATAAATGACAAACGCATAAAGAGACTTGTTGCGACCAAGGTTCTCAAACCATTTGATTACGAATCATATGGTACATGCGAATCTTGCCTCTTAGGCAAGATGACTCGTCAACCCTTTAGTGGTAAAGGGACACGAGCAAGTGAAGTTTTAGGACTCATACATACCGATGTGTGTGTGGTCCATTAAACATCACCGCTAGAGGAGGATATCATTACTTCATTACTTTTCCCGATGACTTAAGTAGATATGGTTATGTCTACTTAATAAGGCATAAAAGTGATGCTTTTGAGAAATTTAAAGAATTTCAAAATGAGGTTGAGAACCAATTAAACAAAAGGATAAAAGCACTACGATCCGATCGTGGTGGCGAATATCTAAGTAATGAGTTTGATTCACATCTTAAGAATTGTGGTATAATATCACAATGGACTCCTCCGGGCACACCACAATTAAATGGTGTTGCTGAAAGGAGAAACCGAACTTTGCTAGACATGGTTCGGTCTATGATGAGTCAAAGTGAGCTTCCTGGATCATTTTGTTGCTTTGCATTGTTATCTGCTGTTTTCTCACTAAATCGAAGTCCGACTAAAGCGGCCAATAAGACTCCATATGAGATATGGACGGGAACGGTTCCCTATTTGTCATTCATGAGAATTTGGGGATGTGAGGCATTCGTCAAGAATAAAACTGACGATAAACTCGCTCCAAGGTCTGACAAATGTCTATTTGTAGGTTATCCTAAGGAAACCTGTGGTTATTACTTCTACAACCCTCACGAGAACAAAGTGTTTGTGGCTCGTGATGCTGTTTTTCTAGAAAATGAATTTATTTCTAAAGAACAGAGGGGGAGAAAATTTGAACTTGATGAAGTTCAAGAGCCACGCATCGAGGCAGGAAAATGAGGAAGCTGTTCCCTCGTCTTACGACACGGTGATAATCCCTAGGAGGTCGGGAAGAATTAGTCATCAACCCGACTGTTACCTCGGTAACATCGAGGAGGAGGGTGATTTGTTGTTATTCAAAGCAGCGAACCCTCAACCTACAAGGTGGCTATTAGTAGCCCTAACTCCGAACAATGGCTTGAGGCCATGAAATCGAAATGGATTCTATGTACGAGAACCAAGTTTGGGACTTGGTAGATTTACGAAGGAGTGAGACCCCTTCGGTGTAAATGGATATTCAAAATCAAACTCGGCATAGATAAACATATTGATGTTTACAAAGCTAGATTGGTGGCAAAGGGCTTTTCACAAGTCCAAGGTATTCATTATGATGAAACCTTTGCACCGATTGCTATGCTTCGATCCATAAGGATAATCTTAGCGGTTGCCGCATTTCATGACTATGAAATATGGCAAATGGATGTAAAAACCGCCTTCTTGAATGAGATTCTAGAAGAGGAAGTGTTTATGACACTACCTGAAGGTTTTGTAGATACATCCAACCCTAAGAAAATATGCAAGCTTAAGAGATCCATTTATGGTCTTAAGCAAGCATCGAGGAGTTGGAATCATAGATTCGATCATGTTATCAAACAACATGGATTCGCTCGTAGTGCCGAGGAACCTTGTTTGTACATGAAGTTTAGTGGGAGCAAAGTGACTTTCCTTGTTTTGTATGTAGATGACATACTACTGATTGGAAATGATATTCCAAGTCTGAACTCGGTAAAGGTGGAATTGGGAAACCATTTCCAAATGAAGGACTTGGGAGAGGCACAACGCATCTTGGGTATCCGGATCTACAGAGATAGATCCAAAAGGATACTAGCATTAATTCAAGAAACTTATATCGATAAGATTCTTGATAGGTTCAATATGAAAGACTCCAAGAGAGGCTTTCTTCCGATGAGTGTAGGAATAACATTGAAGAAATCTCAATATCCTACGACTCCTGCGGAAATTGAACGCATGAAATTGATCCCTTATGCTTCCGCTGTAGGATCAATCATGTATGCTATGATGTGCACTCGTCCCGACGTCGCTTTCGCTCTGAGCATGACGAGCTGGTATCAAGCTAATCCCGGTGAGAGTCACTGGATAGCTGTAAAGAACATCCTTAAGTACTTGAGAAGAACAAAGGATTCGTTTCTGGTGTTTAGAGGAGAACTTGAGCTGCGTGTAAAGGGTTACACGGATGCAAGTTTCCAAACTGATGGGGATGATTTAAAATCCCAATCCGGCTATGTCTTTATGTTGAATGGAGGAGCTGTTTGTTGGAAGAGCTTCAAGCAGTGTCACCGCCGATTCTACAACTAAGTGAATATTTGGCGACATCTCAAGTCGCTAAAAACACTGTGGATTCGGCAATTCTTGGATGGACTAAGAGTAGTCCCTAGTGCCGTGGATCCTGTCACTATTTATTGTGATAATAGTGGGGCTATTTTCCAAGCAAAGGAGCCCAAGTCTAGTAACAAGTCTAGACACGTTTTGAGGAAATACCACGTTATTAGAGATAATGTGGAAAGGAAGGAAATAGATATTTGTAAGGTTTGGTACAGACGATAATATCGCTGATCCTTTAACCAAGCCTCTTTCGAGGGCTAAGCATGACGCACACACCGCCTCCATGGGGTTGCGACGTATGCCAGATTTCTTTTAGTTTCGTAATATGTAATAGAATGATGTATCTTATTACATACATGAAAATAACATTCACTGTTTTTATCTTAAGTCATTGTTGAATGCTTACTTTGTTTATCCGAATAATTGTGTGACAACTTTGAACGTATTCAAGTGAACGGTATAAACTAAGTATTTGGTCCCTAGTCTCTCATATGAGGTGACGTCTCGGAGAGACTAGATTGCAAGTCGATCGATGGTGGGTTCAACACCATAGGGTCATATGTGATGACTGATCGTTTGCATAGACAGACTGTGAAACACTCTGTCGGACAGTGACGCTTATAGAATTCCTTTTCAATGAGATTGAAACCTGGTCGTGGTGGGAATTCTATAGTATTCCTTTGAGTCGATTCTTTGACTAGAACTGATTATGCAGTCGGTGCAGTTCGAGTGACTTTCATTTTTGTCCTAAGCCATGCCGTGAAAGGGGGTTATAAGGGCATCTTTGGGGTCATGGTGATGCATTATACAAGAGACAATCAGTGGAAGGAAATGTCCACCCTTGTCTGGGTAAAACATCTTTGGGCCACTCGAGGAGTAGTCATTTGAAAATGCGTGGGCCACGCTCGGTAAGAATCTACGGTAGATTCCGGTCAGACCTACTCTCCTTATCGAGGAAACCACTCATGATTTATATCTTTAAATGCAAGTACGACTGTAAAGACACCTTGCATTGAGTGGGAGATGAAAGCGGACATGAGAATTGGTAATGCACAACTTGTCTCGGACAAGTGGGAGATTGTTGGAGTAAGTGTCCTCCACAATAGTGCGATTACTTAATAAATCTCAATTAAGGAATACATGGGGATAATCCTGTATTATTGTCAATTGATTAACGTAAATCAATAACGGTTGGTCGACTAGAGTTTGGCGTTATTGTCGTGAGAGCAGCGGTAATCAATTGATCCCTTTAAGTCACACCTATAGGAGCGTTACTCCAAATATTTAAGCTAATTAATTGTATGAGATACGATTATATTAGTAACTTGATAAAATGACTAACGGTTAGTCGATTGTATTGATTTAGAGAGAAATCGAGTTGTGAACTCGGATGATTTAATTTTATATCGATAAAATTATTAAAGGAGATGAGAATTAGTGATTAACTGTTAATTCACTAATCATGTATATTTTACTAATGAGATTAGTAAAAGTACAATTCTTAAATATGTGTAAGTGTACACATATGTTAAAGCAGAGTTGTGAGTTCAATTTGATAATTTGTACTTTATCATATTAGATGATTAAGTGATAAATTATAAGTGTTTGTGGGACAAATATTGAAAACAAATTGGACCCATTATTAGGGCCATATAGCCGTCCAAACCAAGGAGGAAGAGGAGAGAAAAGATTCTCTTTTGTCTTTTACTTTTGTATTACTTTTGCATGCTTGAACATCATCATTAACATGCTTGCAATTTGTCTTTACAAGAAAAGCACTCCACTCTCTCCTCTCACTTGAATAGGCCGGCCCCCTTGAGTGTGTAATACACACTTTGTTTTGTTGTTTGCTCTTATTTAAACACAAGACAAAGAAAGAGAAATGCATGCATTTTCTCTACAACTCTTCTACTCTTTCTCTCACAAAACCTCTCTAATACAATACTCATATTATACTATTTTACTAAGAGTTAGTAATAATACTATCATATATATTATCAAGTTAATGCTAAGTTATTTCTAGATCAAAATACTTAGTGTTTTTGGAGTACTTCTTGGGTGTATCTCAAAGGAGGTTTCCTTGTTTGGAAACTCGGTTTTGGAGGATCATCCTAAGCTTACATTCAACAAACAAAACTAGAAAGGAGTTCTAGTTTTGTGCCCTTTTTCCTTTAAGAGAAAGGTATAAATTTCTAATCTTGTTGACAATGTAAATTTGTACTACATAGATCTTGCTAAATCAAATTAGAGCAATTTGATTTACACTAATATTTGATTAGTGATTGGGAAGAGTTCCCTACATAAGGAACTTCTTGTTGCTGTTCCGCCATAGGGTTGAGTAATTCTTGTTGCTTCACTCGAGGTGATTCTTGTTTCTTCACCTAGTGCTTTGCGCTTACTCTTACGCTCGTGTTGATTGGTTACGAGTTTGGTTGGTTCGAAGAGATTGGTTGTGGGCCGTATGTGTGGTTGTTGTTGAGCCGTGAAGTTGTTGTTATTGAGCCGTGTCGATTGTTGTTGTTGCCCCTTATATTGTCGCTTGTTTTGGTACTTTGATTATAGGCCGTAGGCCAGGTGAGCTTGTTTACGTGGTTTATTCTGTTTATAATGTTGAAATATGACTGGGGAGCACCTAGTAGGGGTGAGCAAAACCGGTTACCCGCTCCGGTTTTTAAGTTCGGTTCGGTTACCCGGTTTTAAAATGAGTGAAATTGTCAATCCATATCCAACCCGGTTAATTCGGTTATCCGGTTTTCGGTATCCAAAATTCGGTTAACCATATATCCACTTTATTGTCAAATATGATTTTTTTGGTCAAATTTACAAAAAAATTGCGATTTTAAATATTCTTATATATCGTCCATAATACACCAAAATTTAAAAAAAAAAAATTTGTTCACAATGTAATTGACAAACAATGTCTAAATATAGATGGAATTGAGAAAATAAAAATGGCAGTACAAGAGTAGAGGCCAAGGGTGAGTAAACGTAGGAAATTACTTAATTCAGAGTGAGTAGTAGATTAGTCTACTGTCTAAGTAGTAAGTACAATGTATAATTGTACATCACCACAAACAATGTATACCGTAATTAATTTATTGATAATTTTTTTAAAGTAAATTTTAAAATTTTAATATTAGTTTTGATAAAAACCGGTTTAAAATCGGTTATCTGTTTTACAAATTTTAATATCCATATCCGCTCCGGTTTTGAACTGGATATTCGGATTCGGAACCCGGATTTGAAAAAAACCCGGATTTTCGGGTTTTTTCGGATCGGTTTCGGTTCGGTTTCGGATATAAAAATCGGATCGGTTTTTTTTGCTCACCCCTAGCACCTAGTTACTTCTCACTGATTGTGGCTGTTACATATTTTGTGGCAGGTATGCATGGGGATTGTTTGAGTGAGGAAAAGAAAGGATTGACCCCGTAGCTTGTCTTGAACTTTATGGATGGCTTTGTTTAGACTGATTCGATTAGACCTTTACTATACTTTTGTTCTATCCACGTTTGTATACTTTGATTTGGTTGTAAGAGGTATTTATTCCCCATTGTTAGACCTTGAGGTCTACTTTACTTTTGGTTTGGTTTGTTTTTAGTCGTTTGTGAGTCGATTCACGGTGTTTCCGCCACCATGGTTTTCATTTTCATTTTCCATTTTCTCTTTTAAAACCTTTTTAAAGCTTATTTTATATTGTTAAATAATCCGGGTTGTTACATCATTCAAGTGTATTAGAAAAACCGTTTAGAAAAGCCGCTAGTGCACTTGTGGCTGGTTTCGGAGCCGCCAGTGCGGTTGTGGCTAGGCACCCTCAGCTTTGCCTAGATTATGAATCTTTCCAGGTTTTGTTTTGGTAAGATACGACCTAATCTTTTGCTTAACCCTCAAGATACTTTTCCTAGAGATTCTAGAAGGTTGCTAAGACGGTTACTAAGAGCTATGAACCTCGGGAAGCGGGCCGAAGACAGTTTTGGGCCCGGTACCCGAATTTCTGACAATTGCCTATTTCGATGAAAACTCGATTTCGAATTCAACCGTGAGCTCCGATTTTGCATTTAAGGATTCCAAATAGTGGTTTTAGCTACCAGACCACTTAAATTTAGGAATTTAGGAGGTTTGTGCGTGGGCGTTTGTAAGAAAAAGGGCTTGTTTCGGGTATAAAGTTAGGAACTAAATACCAAAACTAAATACAAATGATTACAAATTGGATATCGATTATAAACTAAATAAACCAAGTCCTGAACGGTCCTCAGCTCCCGGTTCTTCTCTTCCTTCCTCTCGTCCTGAAATCACGTAACAAACCTAGCCCCGGGGCCTTCCGGGTGATGGCCCTCCGACGCTCAAGTCAGCTACTAAGACAAATAAATCTAGAGAGAGAAAAGAGGGAGAAAAACCTTTTGTGTCGTGTTTTTGTGTTGTGTGTGTATATGATTTTTAGGGTTTTTGGTTACCTTTTATACTTGTCGCCAATTTGTCCTCTTGTGCTGCTGCTCCGTACGGTACGGTCCCGGGTTGGCCATAGTTACCCCGGACCCGGGAGATACCCTTGGGTCCCCTGGCAGATGGCCCTTCCCGGCCTATTATCCTCCCGGCCCGATATGATCTGACCCGGGTTGTGTCACCCCCAACAACTGCCCCCATACAGGGGAAGCCCTGGGCTTGGCCTGTATGCTTCGTTCCTGCTTGGCTGACCCTTCTTCCCCGCGTTCCGGGTGTTCCAGGCCTCTTAGCGTCCCCGTTCCGTATCCTCGCTCCAGCTTACTCCCGCTTGCAAGTAGTGTGTTGAATACGCTTTCTATTTTGGCGCAATTTTTGAATTTCAAGACCCAAGGAGGCGACGTTTCCTCTCCCTCGGCTGACACGTGTCGTACAACGGATGGAAGTGCACTGTTCACGCCTTTCCCTATAAATACCCCCCTATTTCGTTTCATTTTCCTCTTTTTAACTCCCAAAAACGCATAACTCTCTCTCAAAAACCTAGCAAATCTCATCCATCTTTGTTCGTACTACGCCTTCGTCTCATCCCGCTTCTTCCTTCTTCCTCGTCCGTGTTAATCCTCAAGGTAATCTTTGCGTTTGTTTCTTGATTTCGTAAGTTTCTATTTAGTAGAGAACAATGAGTGCTTCGGCCGATTCGTCTTCTAGAACTGCTTCAGACTACGACCTGGTCTCAGATTCTGAAGTAGAACCTGAGATAGAGGATATAACCTCGGGCCGGGTGGGTGAAACCGACGTAGAGGCTCAGGCTGGTCCCTCCCAGGCTGGACCTTCTCAGGCCGAGGCCCGGCCTGTGCGAATCTTAGAGCCGTCGGTATTCCGGATTCCCATGGATACCAGAATACACTTAAGTTACAGGGATTTTCTGAGCGAGCATAATTGCCCCGGGCTCGCGGCTAAACATTATTACTTGCCCAAAGGCTGGGAGTTTGTCGTGCCGGGACGACACCAAAACGTGGTCCAACCCCCGGACCTGCACACAGCCGTGTATATCAAGAACTTAGAACACGGGCTCCGGTTCCCACTTCATCCTTTCATCGAGACGGTACTCGACCGGGCCAACATTGCAATCTGTCAGATGACGGCATTTGGGATCAGGGTCATAGTCGCCTTCGCCTGGACTTGTCTGTATTTGGGGTTCCCTCTGACGGTGAACTTGTTTCGTCGCCTTCATCATTTTCAACCATGTACCACTCCCTCCATGAAGGGGTGGTGGTCCCTTCACACCGAGGCCTGCTATCTGACCCATTTCCCCATCAAGACTTCGATGAAGGGGTGGAACGAGAGGTGGTTCTTTTTGAAGTCTTCTGAGCCCTTCAACCACCCTCGATGCTTTCACAACGATGTGAGGGGCCGCCTAGAGACTCGGGATGAGTGGGTTCCAGGGAAGATCCTTTCGTGGAAGGATGTTCCCCTGACCGAGGACGAGTCTGCTGCTGTGACCTACTTCGAGTCGTATAAAAAGGGCAAGCAGATATTTCCCAAGAATTGGCTCCCTCCGGCGGAGACGATTACCCAAGACAAGTTTCTGAGTGTGGTGGGCTTAGTCCCGGCCCTTGAGGCAGGTAAGCAGGGGCCGGGTGCCTGAGCGTTTGGTGTCTGTCGCTTTCACTTGTGTTTGTTTTGTTGTCTTTTGCTTTACCCGGGTCTGAACGCTGTGGCTTTATCTGTTGCAGGTGACTTGGGTTACTTGACGGAGGAGGACCTTGCTTCCATCGGTCTTGGCAAGGATAACAAACCTCTCGACGCGCCTGTTGACGTAGATTTCGAGCGCCGCAAACCTACGCTCAAAGAGCTGGTGAAGATGCAGCCGGGAGAAGTTCCTAAAAGGCCAAAGGGGAAAAAGAGGTCTGCCTTCAAACCCCCCCAAGGACAGGAAACCTGAGCAGGCCGCCTCCGTTTCCTCTCCTGGTCCTAGTCCTGGTCCGGAAGCTCTTGAAGAGGCGGCGAAACCCTTCCTGGCTCCCAGCCCACCCCGAGAGGTTGAGGCTTCTCAGCAGCCCCCGCCTGCGTCAAAAGCCCCTGAGTTTGTGGTCCAAACCATAGACTCAGACCCCGAGGAAGAAGAGGAGGAGAGGCCCATCAAGAGGCAGAGGCAGGAAAAGGTTAGTGCCGTTCTCTCGTGGGGGAGCCTCTCTGAAGGCCGTCCCCTGGACGTTCCTCGGATGGTCTCTTCCAGTGTTTCCAATCGGTGGCGGGGCGTATTTGACTGTTTAGTTCTCTGTTCAGGGTTCCTCCTCCCAGGCCGTCTTTGATATCTTTGAAGGTATCTGTGGCCGTCCCGGGCAAAGGGGGCCTAAGCGATCTGACCCGGCCATAACCGCGGAAGACGCATGCGGAGACCTCCTCTTGCCCGGCAAGTCGGCGGAGTGTGCGTTCTTGCGGAGTTGGCTGCGAAGGCCAACCGTGCTCTCAAGGGCCTCTCCGCCGCGCTCACGGATCTTTCCAAGTTCACGGATGATACCGCCCGTGAACTTGGCGACCCTCATGGATTCGTCGGCTCATCATGCGTGCGCAGCTGCAGTGTGACCTAACCCGTCTGCGAAAGGAAAGGGCGGCCCGGGACAAAACCATCTCTGACCTCAGGGCTGAGGTCAAGCATTTTCCTCGGTTGAAGGAGAGGAGGAAGACTACGCCTTGGATAAGGAGAAAAAGACTTTGGTCCTCCAATCTGGCCGATCTTGCCAGGCAGGACTCTGCGGTGGCGAGGGCACTGACCGCCGAAGAGAGGGCGACGGAGGCTGAGATCAAAGCCACTCGGTTCGCAATGGACATAGCCGAGCTGAAGGCCAAGCACGAGGAGGAGCTGGAGCAGGTCAAGGCCGATGTCTTTTACACCGGGTCAGACTTTGGGGCCAACGAAACCAAGGAGCTCGTGGCTGTTATCGAGCCTGGTTTCGACTTTGCCCGCCTTTCCGAATTGGAGGCGGCGAGGGATAGGGCCGAGAAGAGGGAAACGAAGCGGACCCAAAAGCGGGGCCGTCTGCAGCTGGCGGCGAGGCCGGTTGCTAGGAATTCGGGCTGTCGTCTTCCGAATCCTCCTGCTCGGGATGACTTGCGAGGTCTCCCCTTAGCCTACATTTTGTTTAGTTTTATGTTAGTAAGACACACCAGTCTGCGGTAGGCGGGCCTTTTGTGGTAGACGGCCGCCGACTCCGGTAGGTCTTTTAGTTGTTCTTTTTTCTTTCTATTTGCATCAGCCTGCTCCTGACCCGGTCTGTGGGCCTAGGAGCAGCACACTTGTATTATACTCTTTTAATTTCGAGCGTGTTCTTCTTCCAACTATGCTGTTGTCTTTTGTCTTTTATACTTAGTTTATTTCTCTTTTGTTTTTTACTCGTACTGCGTTCGTCCGAGAACGGGGGATTTTACCACACTTAGCTTATTTTTCTTCCAATCGCTTACACGACCTTTCATTGTTTACACCGGCGCCGGACGATACTTTTTGGCCTTATTACCTTGTTTATACTTAGCCAAATTTCTCCCTTTTCCCCTACATGTTATCCATGCCGGGACTGCGCGTTCCTGCCCCCTATTGCCGGGCGATTGTACTTAGGCTACTTGGTGAACTGAACGCTCGTGAACAGGCCGTTTCTACCATCCTGGTGTTTTTGCATAAGGGCAACCTCATCCGGGCCCGACGACGCCGGATGAGTATTGTGCAAGGCCATACGCAGGGCGCGAGCCGCCCAGGCCCCAGGCCATGGACTCTCAGGGCGCGATGTTCATCCGTGCGTAGGCAATGTGCCATACGTAGGGCGCGAGCTGCCCAGGCCCCAGGCCAAGGACCCTCAAGGCGCGATGTTCAACCTACATAGGCAATGTGCCATACGTAGGGCGCGAGCTGCTAGGCCCCAGGCCATGGACCCTCAAGGCGCGATGTTCAACCTACGTAGGCATGGGAGGTCCGCAGCCGCCACCGGCTACAAGGCCGGCATCAGACACTGTGGTGAGAGCAGCCTAGGCACGTGGGCCATCATAGACATCCCGGCTCTTTTGCATAAAGGCACCCTCATCCAGGCCCGACGACCTCGGATGAGTATTGTGCAAGGCCATACGCAGGGCGCGAGCCGCCCAGGCCCCAGGCCATGGACTCTCAGGGCGCGATGTTCATCCGTGCGTAGGCAATGTGCCATACGTAGGGCGCGAGCTGCCCAGGCCCCAGGCCAAGGACCCTCAAGGCGCGATGTTCAACCTACATAGGCAATGTGCCATACGTAGGGCGCGAGCTGCCCAGGCCCCAGGCCATGGACCCTCAAGGCGCGATGTTCAACCTACGTAGGCATGGGAGGTCCGCAGCCGCCACCGGCTACAAGGCCGGCATCATACACTGTGGTGAGAGCAGCCTAGGCACGTGGGCCATCATAGACGTCCCGGCTCTTTTGCATAAAGGCACCCTCATCCGGGCCCGACGACCTCGGATGAGCATTGTGTAAGGCCATACGCAGGGCGCGAGCCGCCCAGGCACTAGGCCATGGACTCTCAGGGCGCGATGTTCATCCGTGCGTAGGCAATATGCCATACGTAGGGCGCGAGCTGCCCAGGCCCCGGGCCATGGACCCTCAAGGTGCGATGTTCAACCTACGTAGGCATGGGAACCTGCCAGGCGGGTGCCTTGGAGGTCTTGCCCTTCTCCGGTCTTTTGTGTCCCTTAGCTGCTCCGGGGCCTGTTCTTGCCCCCATTCTGCTCCGGGTGGGGTTTGCAGTGTTCATCCCCCCTTTCTCCTGAAAGTGTTAGCAAAATTTTCAAAAATTCCTATTTTTGAATCAGACTATCGTGATTGGCCGGGGTCGGGGGTAGTCCCCCCTCCTTGCCCCCTGGCCAGTGTTTGTGTGATACAAATCTAAACAAATGCTGGGCAAAAATTCTACCAAAAGTTTCTACTAAAGACTTACAAAAGCTCGCGGTGTCAACATTCCTGATCACTCGCGTTACAAATGTCTACACGTTGCCTCGTTAAAACCTTCCCGTGGAAAACCCAGTGGGACAAAACCACGGGTAAGGAAAAAGAGTACAACGTTTACACGTAATATTTCTTTAATGTATCAGAGTTTCAATGGGACGGGAGGTCGTGGCCGTTCATATCTCTTAGCATGAAGGTCCCTGGTTGTTTTATCTCAGTGATCTGATAGGGTCCTTCCCAAGTAGCTGACAACTTCCCGTGAATGTTTCCCTTCCCGGTGGCGGATGCTCTTCTTAGCACTAGGTCTCCAAGTTCAAACTCCCTATGCTTCACTCTTCTATTGTACATCCTCCTCATCCTGTTCTGGTAGACCGCCAGGTTTTCTCTTGCTTAGTCCCGGACCTCGTCTAGCAAGTCCAGCGACTCTCTCCTTGCTTGTTCGTTACTGGCGGGGTCGTGTAAATTTGCTCGAGGGCTGGGAAGGATTGCTTCAATCGGGAGCAATGCTTCGGCCCCGTAGACCATGTTGAATGGAGTGTGTCCGGTAGATTCTTTGACTGTAGTTCTGATTGACCAGAGAACGCTTGGTAGCTCATCGGTCCATGCCCTCTTCAGCTCATCCAGTCGTTTTTTCATGCCGTTCAACATTTGCTTGTTGGCGGCTTCGGCCTGTCCGTTGCTTTGCGGATGACAGACTGATGAGTATGCGACGATTGTTCCGTTCCGCTTCAGCCAGTCCCGCATGCTATCATTGTCAAATTGTCTTCCATGGTCAAAAACCACTACTTTGGGCACGCCAAACCTGGTGATTACATTTCTCTAGATAAATTTTCTCACGGCCTGTTCAGTGATGGTTGGGATGGCTTCCGCTTCAATCCACTTGGTGAAATAGTCGATAGCTGCCACCACGTACTTCCTGCCCCCGGTCGCCGTTGCAAACGGTCCCAGGATGTCCATTCCCCATTGGTCAAAAGGTACCGGGCTCAGGACCGGTCTGAGATCTCTGGCGGGGAGGTGGATGTCCGGGGCAAAAATCTGGCACTGCCGGCACTGTTTGCTCAGTTCTTTGGCATCTTTTAGCATGGTGGGCCAGAAGTAACCAGCCCTCAATGCTTTGTGGGCCAACGTACGCCCAGTGACATGATGGCCGCAGACTCCAGAATGTATGTCATTCAGGATGAATTCAGCGTCTGTGCTCCCTATACACTTTAGCAGCGGTGCCGAGAAGGACCGTTTGTAAAGTTCCCCATCCACAAGGATGAACCAAGGGGCTAGTCTCTTTAGCTTAGTAGCTTCGCACTTATCTTCCGGGATTTCTCCCTCCAGCTTGTACCTTAGAATTGGTCTCATCCACCCGTTGTCTTCGGATATGGCGTTTACTGTCAACACTCCTTTCTGCCGGCGGATGTCGACCGTGACCGTCTTTGACTTGTTGTCTGCTGTTGCGCTGGCCAGCTTGGCCAGTGCATCAGCTTTGTTGTTCTCGGACCTCGGAATGTGGCGGGCCTCGAAAGATTTTAGTTCGGAGGTCAGAGCTTTTGCTTACTGGAGGTACGACATCATTCCCTCTTCCCGGGCCTCGTACTCTCCCTTGAGCTGGCTTGCTACCAGCTGCGAGTCCGTTCTAAGTTCAATCTCCTCTGCCCCCATGGCCTTCGCCAGCTCTAGCCCCGCTAAGACCGCCTCGTATTCAGACTCATTGTTCGTAGCCGGGAAGGCAAACTTCAAAGCGTGTTTGAATTCATGCCCTTCGGGACTGATGATGACCACCCCTGCCCCGGAGCCGTGAATGGTGGCTGACCCGTCTGTATATACCTGCCATACTCCTCCCGGTGCATCCCCCCTGGCCGGGTGGGTGCACTCGGCAATGAAGTCTGCCAGGGCCTGGGCCTTGATTGCTATTCTTCAGGCGTAGGTTATGCCAAAGCCTGACAGTTCAATCGCCCACTTGAGGAGTCTACCGGATTTTTCAAATTTCTCGAGTGCTTTCCAGTGGTCGGTTTGGCGCACTCACCGGGTGAGCATCAAAGTACGGTCTGAGCTTCCGGGTTGCTATGACGACAGCGTACGCTGCCTTCTCGATGATGGGATAGTTCCTTTCTGACTGACCCAATGCATGACTGACGAAGTAGATTGGCTGTTGTTGTTTTTCTTCTTCCCGTAGAATTACTGCTGATATTGCGCTCGCGGTCACGGCGATGTACAAGATTAAAGTTTCGCCCGTGACCGGCCTTGCCAAAGTAGGCAATGTTGTAAGGTGCTTCTTTAACTGTTCAAAAGCTTCATCCTGCTCCTTTCCCCATACGAACTTCTTATTCCCTTTTAGTACCTGGAAGAATGGTGTGGACTTGTCGTGGACACGGAGATGAACACGGAAAGTCTTGCCATTCTCAGGTCAAAATTTGGATATCCTTAATTGTCTTCGGTGCCGGCAAGTCTAATATAGCCTTGACCTTCTCGGGGTTGGCGTCAATCCTCTTGGTGACCGGGTATCCCAAAACTTTCTGGCCAGAACCGAAAGTGCACTTCTTCGGGTTCAGCTTCATTTGGTATTTTCTGAGTGAGTTGAAAGTTTCCTTCAGGTCCTCCAGGTGCTGCTCGTCAGATTTGCTTTTTACAATTGCATCATCCACATATACTTCCATGTTCGTCCCTTTCTGCTTTGCAAACACGGCGTCCACCAGACGCTGGTAGGTGGCTCCAGCATTCTTAAGCCCGAATGGCATCATTTTGTACATGTAGACCCCATGTCCCGTGATGAAGGCACATCGGGGTCTATCTTCTTCCGCCAGGTAAACCTGGTGGTACCCTGAGAAGGCATCTAGGAAGCTCAAGGTCGAATGACCGCTGGTGGAGTCCACCAGCTGATCAATCCTCGGCAACGGGTAGCAATCTTTGGGGCACGCCTTGTTTAGGTTTGTAAAGTCAACACACATTCTTCATGCCCCGGACGCTTTCTTCACCATCACAACGTTTGCTAACCACTCGGGATAGTCACAACGTTCAATGAAACCTGCCTCCAGCAATTTGTTTATTTCTTCGAGAATGGCCGCGTCCTTTTCTGCACTCATGGGCCACAGCCTCTGCTTGATCGATTTGTAGCCGGGGTTAACATTTAACTGATGCACAATTACATCCGGGCTTATCCCCGGCATCTCGGCGGCTGAGTAGGCAAACACGTCTTTGTTCTCTTCCAAGATACTAATCAGACTATCTTGAAAGCCGGGGTCTAGCTCCGCCCCTATGATCACACTCCTCCCTGGTGACAATTCAATTTCTTTTGTTTCATTTCCCGGACCTGGCGTCACTTCCAGACCCTTCTTCTCCTTCCGTTAAGGAGCTTCACCTCATTCTTGTCTTGTTTTGCCCCTGGGCCGATAAGAGTGCGGGATCTTAAACACTGGGTCTCCGTAGATCTTCCCCTCAGTCCAGTTGTCCGTGATGTAGGCCATGGCCAGTGCTCGTATCGACACCACGGCATGAATGTGATCCAAGGTGACTCGACCAATGAGGGCGTTGTATGCAGATGGGGCGTCCACGACCACAAAGCTCGCGTCCACGCTTCGGGCCATGTCTTGCTCCCCTATCGTGACCGGCAAAGTTATCGTCCCCATTGGTCTGATACCGGCCCCGGCGAAACCATAGAGTGACCCTATGTAGGGTGTCAGCTGCTCTCTTTTCAAGCCAAGCTTCTCGAATACCTATCGGTACAGGAGGTTAGTGCAGGCCCCGGTGTCTATCATACACCTGTGGACCAAATGAGGCCCAATGTCCAGGGAGACAACCAACGGGTCACTATGTGGATAGGAGACCCGCTGGTAGTCCTCGTCGCTGATGGTAAGGTCCGGGACTGGTTTCGGTGCTGTCCTTCCGGCTGAATAGATGCTCATACTCGATTGCTCGCGTTTCTCCGCCTTTCTTTTCCTCCCAGGACAAAGCCCGCGATTCTTAGTCCGGCGATCATATGTATTTCACCAATTCTTTGTTTGTTCTTTTTTGGACCTGCCTGGGCCGTATCCCTACTCCCTTCTCCTTCGTCCCTCTCCCGTTTGTCCTTAACAAAACGTCGCAAGGTACCTTGCTGCACCAAGCGCTCAACTTCGTTTTTCAGGGACACGCAATCCTCCGTCGCGTGACCCGCTACTTGATGGTACCCACAGAACGCGGACTTGTCATTTCCTGGGTGCCTCATTGGCCGCGGGGTGGCCCACTTTATCTCGTTCTTCGTCATTTCAAAAATCTCTGGCCCCCTAATGCGGGGCGTATAGTGAGTCCAGGTCTCGAACCTTTGGCCGCTTCCCTGTTGGCCGCGGGTATCCCGATTATCCCGGCGATTGCTGTGATTGTTATAATTGTTGTTGTTGTTGCTGCGGTTGTAATTGTTGCGGATGTTGTTGTTGTTGTTGTTCTGTTTCCGGGGCGGTCCCTTCCAGTCTTGTTGGGCCCCGCCCTGGTCTTCCCTCTTGTCGTTTCTCTTGCTGAATGTCTGGTGAAATTGTTCCTCCCTCACAAATCCTTCAGCCATCTCTCGGGCCGCCATGAGACTGGTCGGCGGATTCCTGATCAGGAGGCTTTTCAGTTCTCCTTCCCTTAACCCAACTGTCAAGGCATGGATCCCTATCTTTGGGTCCAGGTCCCTGATTTGCTGTGACTCCCGGTCAAATCTTGTCATGTACTCCTTCAACCCTTCGTTCCTTCCTTGTACCACGTTCAAAAGCTCCGTAGCCACCTTCTCCCTTCTTTTGTTTCCTGCGTACTGCTGGCGGAAGACCCGGCACATGTCCTCATATCCGTATATAGAACCGGTTGGAAGATTACGGAACCACGTTTGTGCAAGCCCCGTTAAGGTCGTGGGAAAGACTTTACACCAAACGTAGTCCGTAGGGTCGTACATCATCATGTGGCTCTCGTAAGCCGCCAGGTGTTCTTCCGGGTCCGTCTTCCCATCATATTGTACCGTTGGGATCTTCAGTTTAGGTGGCAGAGGGTATTCCAGCACCGAGGGGGCCAGGGGCGACTTCACTGAGACTTTTCCTTGCATTTTGTTTTCTTTGGGCTTGGTGCGCCTGGGCCTCTCAGTGCGTGGAACAGTGGGCTTGGACACCTCCTCAACTGAAGGTGATGACTGGGACGTTGAGTGGGCATGCTCCGTTTCCTGCCATGAACTGTCATCGCTCAATACCTCGTTCTCCTCGTGGAAGAGGTTCTTGGGTGTCACAGACGGGATGGAGTTCTTCTTTGGTGGAGGTACTTGCTGGCTTGGCTCGGGCGGCGGGCTTCCGGTAGGTGGCTTCTTCCTCAATTTCTCGAGGAAAGCACTCATCATCTTTTTCTCCTCTGGGGTCAAAGGCGTTTGTAGCTCGGTCTCCAGAGGAATACCGCCTACACCTCCTCCCGGGGAGGAGGTTCCTTCGACTGTCTTTCTCGGCTCTCGTGGTGGGCTTGATGTAACAACCTGGTTTTAGTCGACTTTAATTACTAAGGCGGAAATTAATTAAGTCTTAAACCAGAGTCATTAATTATACATAAACCCAAAATGTTACATCCTCGTTCGAGAGTTGAATAATACAACTCAAAATACGGTAGTTAAAAGAGTAGCGTTATATATTACATATCTCTCGGAAAACAATAAAAGTAAAGCATAAAAGCGTCTCGTGGCCCCATCCAAAATCCAGCTCCTGGTCCACGAACGTCCTGCACAATAAACTATGGGGGATGCCCATTGAGCGGTGTGATGACTAGCTATGCTCATACTTACCCTCGATTTCAATTACTTTGGTTTATTACTATCGCTTTATAACTATAATAGTATGATAAAACGATAAACATGCTTAAAACATATAGCATGTAAAGACATATTAGTCATAATAAACATGCGATTTAAAACGATAAATCATATAGGCATGCTATTCAATTAGGAAAGCAGATAACAGATAAAATCATATCCTTTGTATCATAGATACACAGCAAGATTACAAAGCGATATCGGATCGCAAACAGGCGTACATACAGTATCATTCTCAACATGCAGACTCGATTCACTTCAGAAATTTGTGGTCTTTAATTTTCGAAGATGGTACACACTCATTCTCATTTAATTCAAACAACAAACAACACATATCGCTACGAGCACGACCCTTTGAGTAGGCCTTTGTACTCGATCGATTGCATCTCACTTCCATAGTGCAGAGGCTTACTCGACTTCGTAAACCACGCAGAATACTATAATACTTGCATCTCATCCTCTAGTGTTCGAAATGATTGAACTTGAGATACAATCTCGTCAAGTAATCTTTCTGAGGGTAAGAGCGAATGCAAGTGTCGCGCCCACTAAGAACGAAACACGGCAAGGAGGCGAACCGCCAAAGCGCATAAGCACATAATGTCACGGTGGCCCTGGTAACTTTAGCGAAATAGGGAATAAAGCCACTAGTCTAGTATGCATACACTAATATCCAATTTAAGAATAGGCTATGCTATTCATAGAGCACCTTAACTCGAGGATAAAGCGACTATTTCCTAAAGCTGACCCACTAAGAGTTGAATTTTTCATTATCTTGTATGCGGCGTTGGCTATCGACTTAAGGCGTAACGGCATGGGCGGGATGCACTAAGCAATAAAGTGCCGGCTTAAACCACACTATTCGATGTGACCGAGCCAGGACCGAGATAGTGGTATCCGCACAAGACTATCTTAACCCCACTTCACTTACGATTGGCGTTTTCATAAGCGAGGCCCAAGCTTGACCTTTTATTTAAACATACTCATGATTTATTATTTATTTGATATTCCATATCACGTATTCTTACTAGACTCTCCTAGTCTCAGCGTCAAACGTTTTACTTGAATGGTAGGTTTCATATGATCACATAACACATTCGTTTATTATTTGAAGTGTTGTTAATTATCAATGTTTTCAAGTTTCTAAATTGAAACATTTATTAGTATGTCAATTTTATTTATGTGTTTTTCAAACACTTTAGGTCATTTACTTCTTCATTTTAAATTTTCTATACTTAGTAAAATTTTTCAATTATTTTGATGTTCACTATTCATAAATCACTATTCACTTGACACTATTCATTGGTCACTTTATTCATCGTATTTTATCGTGATTTTTATACGTATCCGTATTTTTATACTTAGTATTTTATACGTATTTTTATACGTATTCGTATTTCTATACTTCATTATTCTATCGTATTTTTATACTTATACGTATTCCTATACTTATGCGTATTTTTATATTTATCGTATTTTTATACTTAAGATATTTTAACTATAATACTAAACTTGTTTTTATTTCCTAAGTACAAATTTCTAGTTTCAAAGTCGTAAGGTTCGTTTTGTACTTAGGTGATTTTTGAAAATATCCTAAAGTCTAGTTTTAAAAATGTTAGGTTCGGTTTGTATTTAGTCATTTATGAAAATATTCGAAAATCATAGTTTTAAAAACGTTAAGTTCATTTTGCATTTAGTCATTTATGAAAATACTCTAAAATTCTAGTTTTAAAAACGTTAAGTTCATTTTATAAAAGGTGATAATGATATTTATTATTAAATGAGACTTAGTTAAATTTAGTAAATCTATTAACTAAATTTAGCGATTTTCATTTTAACAGATAATAGTATCGTGGATGATTCATTTAAGTCCGTAAGTCCAAGATCAACAGTCCAAAAAGCAAAGGCAGTAACACACGATTTAATTCATTTTTATACGGTTACTCATTTTTAATCAGTTTAACATAATTCATTTATAATCAAAACGATTTATACAAAAATTCAATTCTAATTACTATTTAACTTTAGTGACTTAGTGATAATTTCATTTTAGTCAAATTTAGTTAATAAAAATGAAAATGTCGTGTAAAAACAATATACATGTCAAAATTGATTTATTTCTTTTAATCTCTTAATTCAATTTATTAACTACTAATTAAATTATTTTAACAATTAAACTAAAAAGTGGTAAAAACTATTTTGGACCTAAAAGTGATGAGAATGCCGTGAGCATGTAGGTAGTAGTTCTAAATTTTTATTTTTCGATTTTATCGGTTTTTAGCTTAAAGTTTTAATATTCTAATTATTCTAATTATACTAAAACGATTTAAACTAAAATGAAATTTACTAAACTTTTCATTTATATTTATGAATAGTGTTTTTCAACACTTTAAATTTCTAACTTTTTAATCTAAATGATTTATAATGTTTTAGGTTGATTTATATAATAAGACTAACATTATATAAAACAATAACTAAACATAAACACAAATTATTAACAAACATAAATTAAAATGAAATCAAAATGAGTAACAAGTATGAACATCAACATGGAGAAAATAAGAACACTCATGAAGATCATAAGAACACACATGAACATTAAATAATACTCAAGAACATCAAGAACACATTTAAGTACACAAATGCATTTTTTTCTAACTTATAATTTATTTTTCTAATTTAATTCTTTTACATGATAACATCCATTTTAATACAACTTAACACAACATATTATTTACAAAAATTAAAAGTGAAAATATATTAAAAAAAATGGGGAAAACCGTGTATATTCATGTATGTGTATAAATTTTCATTTTCGATTTTTAATCACTTTAAACTCATTGTTAATATTTCACATAATTTTTATATATGATTACTACTTAAATAAAACATAACTAAACATAAAAATCATATGAAACAAAATTAAAAATGCTCAAAATCAATTTAGCTAAACATGATATCATTTTACTATAACATTACTAGTAAACTATATATTTAGTTATTATCATTATTTATTCAACACATAAACATACAAGCATATAAACATGATGTTTAACATATTTAACATAAAAATCATATTTATAAAATTAGAATAACAAAACAAATTAATTTACTAAAAAGATAATACAAGACATAGTTAGTCACCTATGATCGGCAAGCTAAAGGTTTTCCGGATCGATGATATTATCAAGGTCTAAGTCTTCACCCAAGAACCCGTCTTCACCTTCAAAAACCCGTAACAAAGTGAGCTCCAAAAACCCAAGATTAAACTTAGAACACTAGTAAACTATTAGAGTATTATTTAGGGTTTTTATTTAGGAAGTTTTAAGTGAAAAATGAAAGAAAATAAAGAGAGAAAAAGAGAGTAAGTGGCCGGCCAAAATGGATGAAAAATGGGTGAGTTTTACACTTAGAAATAATGAAAAGGATGTTATGAAATTAGGTTAAAAGAAATGTGTTAGATAAGTTTTGTTTTAATTAGAAAATAATGTTTTAATTAAATGAATATTAGGGAACAAAAATTACTATTTGCATACTAGTATGCAAATGCACTATTTGAGTAAGAAAATGTTTATTTTGTGTTTTAAAATGTTTTTCACGAATTTGGTCAGTTTTAAAAAGTCGGGCGTCAAAAGCGATAAAAGTTAATGCGTGCGCGTTTGACGATTTTTCGAAATATTTCTACTTTTAAATTCTAAGACTAAATTATTTATTTCATTATTCAAAAATTTTGAAAAGTGTTAAAGAAGTCGATAAATTTTACAAAACAAAAGTTTAGTAAAAATTATGATTTTGAAGGCTAAAAGGCTTAGGTTTTGATTTAGGCTTTGAAATTAGAAATTGATGGCTAATTAATGAATTAAATTAACACGGGGTGTTACACTTGACATGGCTTTTTGTAAGATTTTTGTAAGATATCCCCACAGACGGCGCCAATTGTTTCGGGTATAAAGTTAGGAACTAAATACCAAAACTAAATACAAATGATTACAAATTGGATATCGATTATAAACTAAATAAACCAAGTCCTGAACGGTCCTCAGTTTCCGGTTCTTCTCTTCCTTCCTCTCGTCCTGAAATCACGTAACAAACCTAGCCCCGGGGCCTTCCGGGTGATGGCCCTCCGACGCTCAAGTCAGCTACTAAGACAAATAAATCTAGAGAGAGAAAAGAGAGAGACAAACCTTTTGTGTCGTGTTTTTGTGTTGTGTGTGTATATGATTTTTAGGGTTTTTGGTTACCTTTTATACTTGTCGCCAATTTGTCCTCTTGTCTTTCTTTGCTCAAATGCAGATGCAGTCCGGGTTAGCCATAGTTACCGGACAGGAGATACCCTTGGGTCCCCTGGCAGATGGCCCTTCCCGGCCTATTATCCTCCCGGCCCGATATGATCTGACCCGGGTTGTGTCACCCCCAACAGGGCTTAAAGGTACTTTCGGGCATGTATTTGGACACGTGGGCTATAATGTTGCCCAAATAAGTCGACCTAGACCTAATATGAACCAATGGACATTTACTTAGGCGACCTTAGCATTTCGACTCATTTTAGGCATTAATACGACTCAACTAGTTTTCGACATTTTTGTACCGTTTAAGTCATTTTAAAAGCATGCATGTTAAAAGTCTGTTACATCAGTGGGTTTTGCTTGGGAGGTTCGAATAGGGGTATCCACAGAGCCCCCAGTTTGATAGAGCTTGAACTAAAGCGCTAGTCAGACTTAGTTGACAGTATCCGGATTGTTATAGTCTCGATACCATTGGCGGAGCCGGAGCTGTGTCTCGGGGAAAGACGAGGACTTCGTGCCGGGCAATTCGGGGCGGGACTACATGTTTAGGGACATGATGGTACGTGCATGTTTAAGGGCATGCCGGCTCGTTGAGTGTCTTTTGCTTCTTTGCTTGCGTGATTGTGTATTACTTTTGCCGATGTTTCTGTTGTTGCGTAATGCTATTGCGTAATGCTCTTGCTGTTGCGTAATGATTTATGTAGTGCTTTGCTATTGCTGGTGCTACTACTGCTGATGGTGCTATTGTTGTTTGACGGGCGTAAAGTCGTATGCCGTCAAAGTAAATTTATTAATCACTTACTCGACTAACTACTAAAATAGCTATATAGTGGAAGTAAGGGTCTAACCCACAGAGAAGGACTAAGCTAATTAATGCGTAGAATAATGCAGAGTAAAGTAACTGAACTTAAGGGGGTGTTGGTCGATTTATAAACTAACTACTAAAACGTAAAAGCAATAAATAGAATGATTAAATCAATAGATCGACATACTTGACACGAAACGAAATACACGAACGATAAAATCACTGATCACTAAAAACAATTAATCTACTTATCCTGGGTACTTTATTGTGAAAGTTGATACAGTTCAATTATATCAACAATTAATTAAGTCACAACGGATGCCCTAAATTACCCTTTCTAAGACTAACCCAAATCACGCGAATCAAGTTCAAGTTTATAGAAGAATTAGCACGAGAATCAATAAAGATAACTAATACCAACAACGTAGTTGATACTCGAGTTACAAATTCAATTCCTTTTATGATTAACTCATGACAAACGAAGTACAATAAATCAATCACAGTTGTTACCACGATAAGATTAATAAAGCAAACTGAGCCGATAATCAAATCTAGCATATGAATTAATAATAACCCTAATTAGTTGATCACTCTAATCAAGATTAAAATCAATCAATAATTAAAACAAGCAATTGATAATACTCAAGGAAAAAGTAGCTTAGAGAAATTGAAATGTCACATATTAATTATGTAACAACCCGGATTATTTAAACATAATAAAATACAATTTAAAAGGGTTTTATAAATGAAAAATGAAATAAAAGCAAAGCCACGGTGACGGAAATACAGTGTAATCCGGATCTCCACTCACTAAAACCAAACAAACAAACGGTCTAGACCTTGAGGTCTAAACATGTGGGAATAAATACCCTTAAAAAGTATACCAAATCGAAACATAAGTCTAATCAAACTGAATCAAGTTTAACAAAGCAAGTCTAATCAATCAATACTAGCTACGGGGTTATCCTCACGAGGCTTCACACTTCTCAATCCCGTCCCCGCGCATAACTGCCGCAAAGAATGCAACAGCCACAGTCAGTGGGGAGTAACTAGGTGCTCCCCAGTCATATTTCAACAAAACCAATATAGACAACAACACAACATTCATCTTAGCTGGCCTATGGCCTATGATCAAAGTACAACAACTACAACTACAACTACAACTACAACTACAACTACAACTACACGAGTATACAATCATACATACAACGAGTGTAGGATAATCTCAAGCTATTTCATTTTAATAACCAACTTAGCCAACTATCAATACAAAAAACATACAAACAACTGCAAGAGTAAGCACGAAGTACTAGGTGAAACAACTAGAGTCACCCCGGAACGAAAAAAGTCTCAACCCTATGGCGGAACGACAAAAGTCCCTTAACAACTGTCTAAATTTGGCCAAACCCACCGCGACAAAAATGGTATCGACATGATAATCAATAACCATAGTCTCTAACTGTAACAAAAACGGTTGAGAACCCAAAGGGCGGTATCCGTCCTACAAAAGACGTCGTATCTCCTCACACACGTGTCCAATAGTACACGTACGCACACTTAACTCATGCACACAAACGAGTTAACCATATTCAATATCAATACAACTGTCCTTTAACTCAACATTGTCATGTCAAACCTTTTATAGTCAATCTCAACACAATTTATACTCCCTCCATTCACATCCAAAGGCATCGGTTGCTTTATCACATTTGTCGAGGCGAATGTCGGAACGGAAATATCTATAATTTCACACGATAAAAAAATCTAAAAATTGGATATGATATAGTACGCATAAAGACGAATAAAACAAGATCACACACGATTATATTTTCACTTATAGATTGTCGGGAATTTTAAAGATTACCGACACATATGAATAGTGTCAAAAAGGCAAATGATGCCTTTGGATGTGAATGGAGGGAGTAGTTAACAACGTAGTAAAAAGCTTAACACTACTACAAATCTGAGTAAAAACAACGGAGCAAAAACAACACAAATTTTCCAGGCCGTTGTTTATAATATTATAAACAACGACAAAAAAATTTCCGTTGTTTAATCTATAGGCGCCAAATCTAACTCATAACTAACAACAACGAAAAAACAATTATAAACAACGGTTATCAAATAAAAAACGGTTATTAACAAAAATGTGTTGTTTTTAGTTAGACTTTAAATAACGGTTTCTGTTGGAGCTAGTGTTCTCCACAGTTAGTGCAATAACATAAATAAATCTTTAAAGGTACACAGGGTACATTTTGTATTTAATCAGTTGATTAAAGTTTATCGATAACGGTTGGCTTGCTAGATAAGTTTGACGTTATTGTCATACAGATGGCGGTGATCAACTGGTCCCTAAGGGTCACACCTAAAGGATGTGTTTGAGATATGTGATTATTTGAGAAAATAATCATATCGATGCCTTATTTAATGACTAAAAGGTTAGTCAGTGTTGTTGACTAAAAGGTTAGTCATCTGTGACTAAGAGTTAGTCAAATATGATGATGAATATTATTTAATAATGATTAAATGATATTAGATGAGAGAAATTAGCTGTAATTCGTAAATTAAATATAAAAGTTTATATTTAATTATTGCGTATAATGTAGGCTAATTAATTTTAAACAGTTATAATTAATCAGCAAATTATAAATATACGGATATATATAATTTATTATAATATAAGGATATTATAATTACATTATATATTAAAAGGTAGAGAAACTAATTAAAGGAGTTTAGTTAAACCTTTTAATTAGAATTTGGGCTTTTAATTTTGAGGTGGCAAAAGTTCACCCCATTAGTCCATGCTTTGGACGTGTGATAGTGTATTAAGGTGAGGGAGTTTGCTTCCTCTCTACTTAACCTAATGACACTCTAATTCTCATCTAACCCTAATTCTATTCATCATAGCACACACACAAAAACTTGAGGAAAAAGAAATTGTTCTCTCCTCTAATTCTCTAGCAAATTCTAAAGGGCATTTCTTGAAACATCTTGGGTGTGATAATTAGAAGATACCATATTTTTGGTATTGTTCTTAGGCCAATTGTTAAGGATTAAAAGGTTAATTCTTAATCTATTTGTTATGTTATGCAATTTCAATTTATGACTATAAATCTTATAATATTTTCATTATAATCCTGTGTTTTTAAAGGTCTATATACTGATATAATCCTACAAGTGGTATCAGAGCCTTAGGGCATATGAAATTGTTATATGGTTTTCATAAAAATCGATTTTGTATAATTTTAAATCAATTTCATATGATGGCCGAAATCTTTTGCATGTGTGCCGTGAGGTTTTGCTATTTTTTTGGCTTGTTTTGGTCCGTTTGATTCATAATTATCGATGTTTTAAGATGTTAAAACTATCTCCTATGATTTTGTATAAGTTTTGATTTAATACTGATTGAATTAAAACATAAAAGGACCAAATTTTTGTATGTTAATGAACATATAAGGTTGTTAATCATTAGATCTATAATTTAAGATGTTTAATTTAAAAAGTTATTTTGAATCTCTTAAGTCAATGTTTAATACGGATTAAAATTGAGTCAGTATCGATCTAATTATTAGCATAATTGAATTAAAACAGTTTGATTCACTTTTTGATAAAGGCCGAATTATATTTTAATTTTTGGTATATTTTTTTATTTTTTTTTTAATGTTGGCCGTGAGTTTTTTTTTTTTAAAAAAAAAAAAATTTGGATATTTTTTTTTATTTGGCCGAGTTTATTTTTTTTTTTTGGAAATTAAAGTTTTGTAATATTTGTTATAAAGATAACATATATTATGTTATTATGAAAAGGTTCATAATACTTGATACCAAATATTTTAAAGAAATTTAAAATATTTTGTGACCTAATTTATGTTATAATGATAATATAAATTTTGGATTATTCTTTGATTATGTTTTATGAACAATTAAAGAATTGTTGCATAATTATAATCATTTAAAAGAGGTGGTTTGGATTTTAATCAATTCGTATGCATTGGTTTTTATTTTGTTTAGTTGATGCTTTATCTTTGAATGAAAGTTTGAATGGTTTAATTTTACGCATTAATTTTGTACAAAAGGTTGTAATTTACTAGTGTGGCCTTAGAAGATTGTGTTTTCGTAATGAAGGAAACATAATCGTTGGTTGTATTTTTGAGATCTCGAATCTCCCATCTTGTAATTTTATTATGTTGGCATATTTTGAATTAGAATGTAAATAGGTTTATTTTGTAATTCAAAATGTATTTTGAGAAGATTCAAGATGAAGATTCAAGATGGAGATGCCCAACTCCCACTTAAAGCCCAAGATGAAGAATGAAGACAAGCTTAGGGTCCATGGATGGATTCCAATTTGTGCTTTGTCTTTAATGTAACAACCCGGTTTTTCGTGACTTAATTAAACTAAGGCGGAAATATTAATTAAGTTCATATATTACTAAAACCAGCTGTCATCGTATTACAACTCATTATACATAATAAGAGTTATAGATAAAACAGAGTTTAATTGATTACATTCTCTCAAAATATAAAATAAGGCCTTGATCCCCTTGTGTAGATCGTCAATAAAGCCTCTGGTACCTACTGAACGCAGCGTCTGTTAAAACTCGATTATGACCCACCCGCTAAGCCACATAAAACCCATAGCGGTAAACACATAATAATTAACATATGCTCATGTAATTAAATCAGCGCAAATAAAACATACAATAATGCAATTCATAAAACATAACATATCATAAATCATATAACATAGCAATTGAATCATCAATTAATCTCTATTCATAATCATATAGGCAAATCATTATCATTTCATTCATATTAGGGGTAGTCGACCGCTTTTCAATTATATTCATATAGCATCATATACTCGCGAGTCTTGACTACAGAGGCTCGTGTACTCTCATAGATAATTACCCATATAATCTTCTATCAAAGTGCACTAGTTACTCAGACTCGTACATTAGATCAAACACTAAGTAGCGGACACAACAGCTACCTAATATCGAATACAACATGGATAATCTAAGATGAGACCCACTATGAATCACTGATAAGTAAGGATGGAAACATGCGGCCTAATAAGCGTCCGCGCCCAATAGGCGAAGAAGTAGGAAACATTCAACGGACAAGTCATTCAAGCTAAAGATATCAAGCGGGTAATAAGGAGGATCGGTCCTTGTCTTTTGTATGCATACACCACCCTTTATTAGTGCGACTATTACACTCTGACAGCATTCCCGGGTGGGAATGGTCATTTTAGATTACCTCATATGGGCCCGTGAGCGAATCGATACATAGGGCGAAAATCACGTTAAATAATGACTAGGAGAGTCATTAAATCACCACTGGCAATACATAGGGTGACAGTGTCCCCATATGCGGCTACCTTACAAATCCTGACTCTAATAATGTTTAACATCGCAGACACCCGAGTATTTAACACTTACTTCTTTTCTCAATTTCTCATTCTTATAATACTCAAGTGATAACTCATATTATTCGATATTGTCAAACTTGTATAACGAAAATCTAGGATCTAGCAGTTCTTCAGGTAAACGGAAGCACATAGAAAGCTTAAATATTTATTTTGAGTCCGTTCGTAAATTTTAAATATTTTCACTATTCATTATTTTACTATTCACCGTATTTTACTATTCACCGTATTTTACTATTCATCGTATTTTTATACGTATTCGTACTTTCGTATTTCGTATTTGTACGTATTTTTATACGTATGCGTATTTTTATACTTCGTATTTTATTCGTATTTTTATACTTTGTATTTTATTCGTATTTTTATACGTACATGTATTCTTATACTTAGTATCTTTTTCTATACTTAGTATTTATTGTTATATTTTCTTTATACTTAGTATTTTTATACTTTATACCAATTTTTTTTATACTTAGGATATTTTTAGGTTTACAAAACCAACTTTTATTTTCTAAGTACAAAATTCTAGTTTTAAAGTCGTTAAGTTCGTTTTGTATTTAGTGATTTGAAATATTATTTTTAAAAGCGAACTCGGTTATGTTTAGTCATATACTTAGCTAAACTTCTTTAATCTGGTTTCTATTTTTAGCGAGGTTGTCGTAGTTCATTTTAAATAGTCCGTATATCCAAATCCAATTTAAGCAAGGGTAGTAACACCAATTTGTTCATTTTTATATATGTAACGTTTATTTTTATCGGTTTCGTTGATTCTTTTTATTAACAATCCATTATACAATCTAATATAATCCTAATTACTAATCAATTTTAGTGACTAAGTGACAAATTCATTTTGATCAAAATAGGTCCAATTTAAGTGGGAATGCCGTGGCCCTTTTACTTATTGTAGCTATTTATTTTCTTTTGTTTTTATTTAATATTTCATTACCTTAACTAACAAAATTACTTTAGTGATAAAATAGAAGTGACAAATTCATTTTAGGTCTAAAATAGACCCCAAAACCGTGGCACTTAACTAGTTTAGGTGTTTCATTTTCATTTTCTATTCAATCGGTTTTGACTTAAAGATTTCATATACAAAATATTCAAATTATACTAAAGCGATTTATCTAGTTTCACGATTTTCACTAAATATTTTATTTCATTTATGAATAGTGATTTGTGACACTTTATATTTCTAACTTTTATAATTTAATGATTTAGCATATTTAACTTACATAACTTTTATTTAAATTCTTCACTAATGACTTTAAACAATAATAAAATAAAACTTATAATTATTTTGAATCAAATTAGTCATCTAAGTGAAGAACACAATGAATATATGAGGAACCCTAATTATTTTTCATATGAACATTTTTAACTCAAATTTTCATATTATCGTTTTATTTTCTCAAATTTTTATAGCATGTCTAATTAACCTAGACTAATCATAATATGTTATTTAGAAAAATTAAAACTAAAAATGGGTCCATTTCATTTAGTTTGGCCGAGTATATGTATATATGTATTCAAAGTTTTATTTTTGATTTTTATACTTCTAATTCAACAACTAACTTATTTTATATCATTCATGTATTTATCATATGTGAAAATTATATACTAATATTAACACATAAAAGAAAAATCATTTCAAACACAAGAATAACAACATTATTTTCAAGAACACATATACTTTAAAAACATGTAAATTTCATAACAATTTCATTTTTAGTCCAAAACATAAACTACTTATATTTTCATATACATCTTATACCTAGTATTTTAAGCATGCAATTAACAAAAATTAAAACGAAAAATTAGACAAAAACATGGGTGAATGCCGTGGGTTATTAATGGTGAGCATATATTTTTATTTTTCGATTTTTGTCTCCTAATTTAACATGTGAAGCTAGGTGATCATAAACACAATAAATATAACACATAAACATTTATAGCATGCGATTTACAAAATTAAAACCTAGTGTGCGGGGGCACCTTAATTACTCGGTATGATTTTTCTAGCAATTATCCGGATCCACTATATGGTCAAAGATGCTTAAATCCACCCCGTCACTTGGCTCCTCGTCTTTAGGTTCCAAGTACATACAAGAAATTAACTATGTTAGTAAAAAGTTTATACTAACATAAACTAAGACTATAGTGTTTAGAAATTAATTCATTTTAGGTGAAGTATAGTTAAATCTTATTTTATGATTTGTGTTCATTATAATTTAGTAGGAAAAAGAGGAAGTGATTTAATTCAACTTATGAAGAATTTTCATTTTAATGAATAGTGAAAATTTAAGTGGAAACTTAAATAAAGAAGATGAAGATCTTGAGTTTTTATTTACAAAACACATACTTTAATTTCCTAAGTTTCATTTTATAAGTGTAGTAGTAGTATGATTTATGTGGAAATGATCTAAATTAAATGGTGAACTAAGTGGAGTAATTTATGAAATAAACATAAGTGAATTAAATTTAGAAATAAAAATAAAGAAGAGTGGAAGATGAAGTTGCTCATGAAAATGAAGAACACTTAAGGTGTTGTTCTTACTTAGAAAATAAAAGAGTTTTTGGTTTTAGAGAGTATTGTGTGTGTGTTTAATGTTTGTGTGTAGAATGAAGTAAGGTAGTAATAATTTGCATACTAGTGTAGTAATAATTTAATATATTGTAATTGTTATATCTTTAAATCTAATTAAGCTAGAAAATCATGATGAAAATGTAGGAGGTGTAAGGAGGATTAGACAACTTGCTAAAGCAAGAAAATTGGAAGAGATAATATTGATCATGCATGACCAATATTTCGGCCAACATGCATCAAGTGGCCCGATTTTTACGTTTTTGAAATTTTCGATTTATGCGCACGCGAAAAGTCTCGAAATAAAATATATAGTCTTAAAAATAATGGTTCGAAGTAAGATCGAAAATAAAAATGAAGAAAAACGTTGAAGGGTGATCAAAACAAAAATTGGCCATAGGATCCTCGAAACTTTGAAATAAAATCTTATTTGATCGGAACACTTATTTTTTTTCGTTGAATGTTATCGAATTAAATCATTATACTCAAACGTCAAAAAGTTTATCAGTTTAAATTAGGTATAACTAAGAATTTCGAGATTAAGTGAAAAAGTTAGTTAAATAGAATTTGAATAGTAATTTGTTTATTAATATTCTAAGATTTATAAATAATAATCAAAATGATTAATAAATAAAAGTTTGATGTGTAAGTTTGCCTCTTCAAAAAAAAATGGAAGAGGATAAAGTAGCTTGACTTTGACTTGCGTGTTTGAAATCGTTGACTTGAATTTCAAAGACGGAAAAAATATACGGGTCCAATTTTATTCAAAAATCAAAAATGTATGAAATTAAATTCTATGAATAAAAGGTTTTACTTTTATTCTTATGAATAGTAAACATGACTTAGCTATTTTGAAATTTGAAAGGCGATATAAATTTTATGGTTGATTTTTATAAATTTTTGAAATGTGTTTCATTTTGAATTCTGAATATAATACAACATACTTTATTTTTCAAAATTTTTATATTTGGACTTAAGAAATTTGGTATTGTTTAGCGAAAAAAATTCAGTCGCATTTTTATTATAAGGAAAAAGGATGAATTTAGTCTAAGGAATTAAATTCTTTTATAAAAATGTGTTTCAAAACACGGGGTGTTCTGATCCTACCCCTTAAGAAAAGTTTAGTCCCAGAAACTTGAAAAGAAGGATAAGCTGCTCAAGGTTAAACAAGCGGAGTTAGAGAGAATATTGAGATTTTACAAATTTGGATAATAATATTTGGTTTTTATGGGAATAAGGCTTTTTGAAAGCTTGAGTTTTCTAATGAATATAGAAGCGTTAGGCCAGTGAAAATATTGGAGAGCAAAATCGTGTTTGATTTATTAACAAGATATTTAAATAAATATAGAAATGTTACTGGGATGTTATTTTTGAAAATAACGTGAAAGGGATTCACAAAAAGGTAGGGCCTAGAAGTTTTGTACGGAATTAAATTAAATCAAAACTAGTAAGAGTTTTAAAAATAAAAACAATTTATTTAGTTTTGAGAATAAGTGTTATCCTTAAAATAGATTGTAATAAGAAATTTCAGATTTTAATAGGACTTTAATATAGTCAAATTATAGTCCTACCCCCTTAAGAAGTTTTAAACGTATATACCTAATATTATTATTGTTACTTTTAATGATGATTATATGAAATATAGCTTTAAGAAAACGGCATTTAGGAAATTATGTAAAAGTCATTGTGATCATAATTGAAATATGAGCTTTGATGAATTTACGAGTATAGAGGCTATCGTTGAATGATTAAGTAAAATTTTATGAAATTATGGATAACCTTGTTGATATAGCTCATTTTCTAAAATTTATTATTATAATGTTATTAAATGAAACAGAAATGTTATAAATCATATTTAGGACATGATTCGAAATTTATAATAAGGGTTTAGATACGATATATGCAAGAGTGTGGTGACGAGAGGAAAATTGTAATGGGTATGACAGTCAGAAAGGTATTTAAAATTTAAAGAAACGAGTTACTCCAGTATTGAATAAAATCAAGATAGGTATTGAGTTAATCAGAAATTTACCCGTGATGACATCTACGTCAGGGCAGCCCTCGGTGTCTTCGTCAATCTCCGACAAGACGTAAACACGTCCTTGTACCTTAATTGCAGGTAGCGGTCCCGTGTTCATCCTTGCTTCCCTCCCTTTCTTTAGGCACACAGTAGATTTGTGTCCCTCAACATTGCAAAAGAAGCAAGCGGCCGTGACCGTCAGACCGCTTCTCAGGGTGTATAGCTTTGTGACAGAAGCGACACTTGTTCGAAGGTACACCTGGCGGCGGAGTTCTCCCACCGCTTGAAGTCAATCTTCCTTGATTCTTGTTGTTGTTGTCACGGTTATAAACCGGCTTGTTGAAATTCCTGTTTTGAAAGTTCGGCCTCTGAAAACTCCTCTGTTGGAAATTCGGCTTCTGGATAAAACTAGAACTTGCCACAGGAGGCGTAAGAGTCTTATTCTTCTTTTTCTCTTCAGCCACTCCCTTCTGGATGGAGGCCCAGATACTTGTCGCTTTTTCGTACGCCTCAGCAAAGTTCTTACAGTTGAACCCGCTCATGTTTATCCTCAGACTATTAGCCATGCCCCTTACGTAACGGGTTGCGAGTTCCTCCTCGTTGGATATTATTCTAGGAGCAAACTTTGATAATTCTTGGTATTTCTCGGTGTATGCCTGCAGAGACATATCACCCTGGTGTAAGTTCCGGAATTCCTCCTCCTTCTCCCACCTTAACTCCTCCCCGAAGTATTTGTTCTCGAGAAGTAACTTGAATTCACTCCAATTGTAAATCCTCAGGGGGAAGGTGGATCGGATTAAGCGCCACCATTGTTGGCCTCTCCTTCGTAGTAAGCTACCACATTCACCTTCTCGTAGGCGGTGTCTTCTTGAGCTCCAACAACTTCTCCATTTCTTCAATCCATTGATCGAGCGGTAGGGTTGACCGAGGCACGAGTGCGGTTGAGGTCTATGTTTTGAGAACCTCTCAAACGCGGATTGGTTATTACCGCCACCCTGATATTGGTGTGTGTTCTGAGCAATCTTAACGATTGCGTCCTCGAACCCTCTTCTTCTTGCCTCCTCTTCGAGGAACTGATGGTGAAGGTCATTGTTGGGAATACCGTTTGCAGCCATTCTGAAAAAGAATATTAAAATCAAAAGTTACAAAGCTTCCTAATTCCTTCTCAATGAAGTGAACTATGACATAGGGTTAGAAACCAAGCTCAGAAAATAACATAAGAGTTCAGATATATGTTCAAGGGGTATGGAGTTGAGTCTGAGAATTGATAAGGGTTAGCCTTCGGTACTATGAGCAAGATCTGAATAAGGTTAGAAGGTTTGAAATAAAGAGAAAGAAGTTTATGAATTCGTAGAGTAAGGTTGAACACATTCTCTGAAGTTGAGAGAAAAGAAAATTAGTTTACTGAGTCATTTATAAAGGATTATTGATTGAGAACATCAAAAGTCTCGAAGAAGTTAAAATTTTACGAGATTGACTCCTTATTAGTAGGGATTTTAGAATGTAAAAGGAAATCCTAAAATCATGGAGAGATTAAATGTCAAGAGATTTTATGATCTAGAAAGTGCAGAAAGTTGAAAAGCGTTGCAATGATGGGGATAATTAAAGAACGGTTATAGATGGTTGTAGGAATTTTTAAAGCTAAAGAAGTCTCCGACGTCTTGGAAGCTGCCTCAGATAGCATGATTCTTGATACGTCTCTCTGCATGCGCTTCAGTCTTGCCTTCGATTCTTACGTCTTGATTCTTGTAAAGTTAGTATAAGGGACTTGTTAGTCAAAAAGATTAGTAGGTCGTCCTTAATGTTTCTACCCAATCTCTCTTTTAACGCGTTCTAAGATTATTATTTTAGCGATCTAGGATTTCTAATTCATTATTTGATCCTACAAGTCTATGCCTGACATATATATTAATATGTATGTCTGGCCCAGGTGTCGTCTCGCTAGATGAGATAACTTTAAGCTACTCACGGTCGCAAAGACGCTGACATTGATACCAATCAGAATAACCGGTTTTAGTGACTTAATTAAACTAAGGCGGAAATATTAATTAAGTTCATATATTACTAAAACCAATTTGTCATCGTATTACAACTCATTATACATAATAAGAGTTATAGATAAAGCAGAGTTTAATTGATTACATTCTCTCCAAATTTAAAATAAGGCCTTCAATCCCCTTGTGTAGATCGTCAATAAAGCCTCGGGGTACCTACGGGAACGTACCGTTAAAACTCGATTATGACCCCGCACACGCTAAGCCACATAAAACCCATAGCGGTAAACACATAATAATTAACATATGCTCATGTAATTAAATCAATGAAATAAAACATACAATAATGCAATTCATAAAACATAACATATCATAAATCATATAACATAGCAATTGAATCATCAATTTATCTCAATTCATAATCATATAGGCAAATCATTATCATTTCATTCATATTAGGGTAGTCGACCCTGTTCAATTATATTCATATAGCAACATATACTCGCGAGTCTTGACTACAGAGTGGCTCGTGTACTCTCATAGATAATTACCCATATAATCTTCTATCAAAGTGCACTAGTTACTCAGACTCGTACATTAGATCAAACACTAAGTAGCGGACACAACAGCTACCTAATATCGAATACAACATGGATAATCTAAGATGAGACCCACTATGACTCACTGATAAGTAAGGATGGAAACATGCGGCCTAATAAAGCGTCCGCGCCAATAGTGAAGAAGTGGAAACATTCAACGGACAAGTCATTCAAGCTAAAGATATCAAGCAGGTAAATAAGAGGATCAGTCCCTTTGTCTTTGTATGCATACACCACCCTATTGGTGCGACTATTACACTACGACAGATTCCCCGGGTGGGAATGGTCATTTTCAGATTACCTCATATGGGCAGTGAGCGAATCGATACATAGGGCGAAAATCACGTTAAATAATGACTAGGAGAGTCATTAAATCACCACCGGCAATACATAGGGTGGCGGTGTCCCCATATCTTGACTACCTTACAAATCACGACTCTTATAATGTTTACCATCGCAGACACCCGAGTATTTAACACTTACTTCTTTTCTCAATTTCTCATTCTAATAATACTCAAGTGATAACACATATTATTCGATATTGTCAAACTGTATAACGAAAATCTAGGATCTAGCGATTCTTGAGGTAAGCACATAGAAAGCTTAAATATTTATTTTGAGTCGGATTCAGTAAATTTTAAATATTTTCACTATTCATTATTTTACTATTCACCGTATTTTACTATTCACCGTATTTTACTATTCATCGTATTTTTATACGTATTCGTACTTTCGTATTTCGTATTTGTACGTATTTTTATACGTATGCGTATTTTTATACTTCGTATTTTATTCGTATTTTTATACTTTGTATTTTATTCGTATTTTTATACGTACATGTATTCTTATACTTAGTATCTTTTTCTATACTTAGTATTTATTGTTATATTTTCTTTATACTTAGTATTTTTATACTTTATACCAATTTTTTTTATACTTAGGATATTTTTAGGTTTACAAAACCAACTTTTATTTTCTAAGTACAAAATTCTAGTTTTAAAGTCGTTAAGTTCGTTTTGTATTTAGTGATTTGAAATATTATTTTTAAAAGCGAACTCGGTTATGTTTAGTCATATACTTAGCTAAACTTCTTTAACGGTTTCTATTTTTAGCGAGGTTGTCGTAGTTCATTTTAAATAGTCCGTATATCCAAATCCAATTTAAGCAAGGGTAGTAACACTCGAATTTGTTCATTTTAATATATGTAACGTTTATTTTTATCGGTTTCGTTGATTCTTTTTATTAACAATCCATTATACAATCTAATATAATCCTAATTACTAATCAATTTTAGTGACTAAGTGACAAATTCATTTTGATCAAAATAGGTCCAATTTAAGTGGGAATGCCGTGGCCCTTTTACTTATTGTAGCTATTTATTTTCTTTTGTTTTTATTTAATATTTCATTACCTTAACTAATTAAATTACTTTAGTGATAAAATAAAAAGTGACAAATTCATTTTAGGTCTAAAATAGACCCCAAAACCGTGGCACTTAACTAGTTTAGGTGTTTCATTTTCATTTTCTATTCAATCGGTTTTTGACTTAAAGTTTTTATATACTAAATATTTAAATTATACTAAAGCGATTTATCTAGTTTACGATTTTCACTAAATATTTTATTTCATTTATGAATAGTGATTTGTGACACTTTATATTTCTAACTTTTATAATTTAATGATTTAGCATATTTAACTTACATAACTTTTATTTAAATTCTTCACTAATGACTTTAAACAATAATAAAATAAAACTTATAATTATTTTGAATCAAATTAGTCATCTAAGTGAAGAACACAATGAATATATGAGGAACCCTAATTATTTTTCATATGAACATTTTTAACTCAAATTTTCATATTATCGTTTTATTTTCTCAAATTTTTATAGCATGTCTAATTAACCTAGACTAATCATAATATGTTATTTAGAAAAATTAAAACTAAAAATGGGTCCATTTCATTTAGTTTGGCCGAGTATATGTATATATGTATTCAAAGTTTTATTTTTGATTTTTATACTTCTAATTCAACAACTAACTTATTTTATATCATTCATGTATTTATCATATGTGAAAATTATATACTAATATTAACACATAAAAGAAAAATCATTTCAAACACAAGAATAACAACATTATTTTCAAGAACACATATACTTTAAAAACATGTAAATTTCATAACAATTTCATTTTTAGTCCAAAACATAAACTACTTATATTTTCATATACATCTTATACCTAGTATTTTAAGCATGCAATTAACAAAAAATTAAAGCGAAAAATTAGACAAAAACATGGGTGAATCTGGTGGGTTATTAATGGTGAGCATATATTTTTATTTTTCGATTTTTGTCTCCTAATTTAACATGTGAAGCTAGGTGATCATAAACACAATAAATATAACACATAAACATTTATAGCATGCGATTTACAAAATTAAAACCTAGTGTGCGGGGGCACCTTAATTACTCGGTATGATTTTTCTAGCAATTATCCGGATCCACTATATGGTCAAAGATGCTTAAATCCACCCCGTCACTTGGCTCCTCGTCTTTAGGTTCCAAGTACATACAAGAAATTAACTATGTTAGTAACAAGTTTATACTAACATAAACTAAGACTATAGTGTTTAGAAATTAATTCATTTTAGGTGAAGTATAGTTAAATCTTATTTTATGATTTGTGTTCATTATAATTTAGTAGGAAAAAGAGGAAGTGATTTAATTCAACTTATGAAGAATTTTCATTTTAATGAATAGTGAAAATTTAAGTGGAAACTTAAATAAAGAAGATGAAGATCTTGAGTTTTTATTTACAAAACACATACTTTAATTTCCTAAGTTTCATTTTATAAGTGTAGTAGTAGTATGATTTATGTGGAAATGATCTAAATTAAATGGTGAACTAAGTGGAGTAATTTATGAAATAAACATAAGTGAATTAAATTTAGAAATAAAAATAAAGAAGAGTGGAAGATGAAGTTGCTCATGAAAATGAAGAACACTTAAGGTGTTGTTCTTACTTAGAAAATAAAAGAGTTTTTGGTTTTAGAGAGTATTGTGTGTGTGTTTAATGTTTGTGTGTAGAATGAAGTAAGGTAGTAATAATTTGCATACTAGTGTAGTAATAATTTAATATATTGTAATTGTTATATCTTTAAATCTAATTAAGCTAGAAAATCATGATGAAAATGTAGGAGGTGTAAGGAGGATTAGACAACTTGCTAAAGCAAGAAAATTGGAAGAGATAATATTGATCATGCATGACCAATATTTCGGCCAACATGCATCAAGTGGCCCGATTTTTACGTTTTGAAATTTTTAGATTTATCTTGTACCTTGAAAAGTCTCGAAATAAAATATATAGTCTTAAAAATAATGGTTCGAAGTAAGATCGAAAATAAAAATGAAGAAAAACGTTGAAGGGTGATCAAAACAAAAATTGGCCATAGGATCCTCGAAACTTTGAAATAAAATCTTATTTGATCGGAACACTTATTTTTTTTCGTTGAATGTTATCGAATTAAATCATTATACTCAAACGTCAAAAAGTTTATCAGTTTAAATTAGGTATAACTAAGAATTTCGAGATTAAGTGAAAAAGTTAGTTAAATAGAATTTGAATAGTAATTTGTTTATTAATATTCTAAGATTTATAAATAATAATCAAAATGATTAATAAATAAAAGTTTGATGTGTAAGTTTGCCTCTTCAAAAAAAAATGGAAGAGGATAAAGTAGCTTGACTTTGACTTGCGTGTTTGAAATCGTTGACTTGAATTTCAAAGACGGAAAAAATATCTGAGTCCAATTTTATTCAAAATCAAAAATGTATGAAATTAAATTCTATGAATAAAAGGTTTTACTTTTATTCTTATGAATAGTAAACATGACTTAGCTATTTTGAAATTTGAAAGGCGATATAAATTTTATGGTTGATTTTTATAAATTTTTGAAATGTGTTTCATTTTGAATTCTGAATATAATACAACATACTTTATTTTTCAAAATTTTTATATTTGGACTTAAGAAATTTGGTATTGTTTAGCGAAAAAAATTCAGTCGCATTTTTATTATAAGGAAAAAGGATGAATTTAGTCTAAGGAATTAAATTCTTTTATAAAAATGTGTTTCAAAAACACGGGGTGTTACAATCCTACCCCCTTAAGAAAAGTTTCGTCCCCGAAACTTGAAAAGAGAGGATAACTGCTCAAGGTTAAACAAGGCAGTTAGAGAGAATATTGAGATTTTACAAATTTGGATAATAATATTTGGTTTTATGGGAATAAGGCTTTTTGAAAGCTTGAGTTTTCTAATGAATATAGAAACGTTAGACAGAGTGAAAATATTGGAGAGCAAAATCGTGTTTGATTTATTAACAAGATATTTAAATAAATATAGAAATGTTACTGGAATGTTATTTTTGAAAATAACGTGAAAGGGATTCACAAAAAGGTAGGGCCTAGAAGTTTTGTACGGAATTAAATTAAATCAAAACTAGTAAGAGTTTTAAAAATAAAAACAATTTATTTAGTTTTGAGAATAAGTGTTATCCTTAAAATAGATTGTAATAAGAAATTTCAGATTTTAATAGGACTTTAATATAGTCAAATTATAGTCCTACCCCCTTAAGAAGTTTTAAACGTATATACCTAATATTATTATTGTTACTTTTAATGATGACAGGTATATGAAATATAGCTTTAAGAAAACGGCATTTAGGGAAATTATGTAAAAAGTCATTGTGATCATAATTGAAATATGAGCTTTAATGAATTTACGAGTATAGAGGCTATCGTTGAATGATTAAGTAAAATTTTATGAAATTATGGATAACCTTGTTGATATAGCTCATTTTCTAAAATTTATTATTATAATGTTATTAAATGAAACAGAAATGTTATAAATCATATTTAGGACATGATTCGAAATTTATAATAAGGGTTTAGATACGATATATGCAAGAGTGTGTTGACGAGAGGAAAATTGTAATGGGTATGACAGGTCCGAAAGGTATTTAAAATTTAAAGAACAAAGTTACTCGATTATTGAATAAAATCAAGATAGGTATTGAGTTAATCGAAATTTACGTGATGACATCTACGTCAGGGCAGCCCTCGGTGTCTTCGTCAATCTCCGACAAGACGTAAACACGTCCTTGTACCTTAATTGCAGGTAGCGGTCCCGTGTTCATCCTTGCTTCCCTCCCTTTCTTTAGGCACACAGTAGATTTGTGTCCCTCAACATTGCAAAAGAAGCAAACGACCGGCGACCCGTCGCACTGCTTCTCAGGGTGTATAGCTTTGTGACAGAAGCGACACTTGTTCGAAGGTACACCTGGCGGCGGAGTTCTCCCACCGCTTGAAGTCAATCTTCCTTGATTCTTGTTGTTGTTGTCACGGTTATAAACCGGCTTGTTGAAATTCCTGTTTTGAAAGTTCGGCCTCTGAAAACTCCTCTGTTGGAAATTCGGCTTCTGGATAAAACTAGAACTTGCCACAGGAGGCGTAAGAGTCTTATTCTTCTTTTTCTCTTCAGCCACTCCCTTCTGGATGGAGGCCCAGATACTTGTCGCTTTTTCGTACGCCTCAGCAAAGTTCTTACAGTTGAACCCGCTCATGTTTATCCTCAGATTGTTATCCATGCCCCTTACATAACGGGTTGCGAGTTCCTCCTCGTTGGATATTATTCTAGGGGCAAACTTGGATAATTCTTGGTATTTCTCGGTGTATGCCTGCAGAGACATATCACCCTGGTGTAAGTTCCGGAATTCCTCCTCCTTCTCCCACCTTAACTCCTCCCCGAAGTATTTGTTCTCGAGAAGTAACTTGAATTCACTCCAATTGTAAATCCTCAGGGGAAAAGTGGATCGGATTAAGCGCCACCAGCTGTTGGCCTCTCCCTTCAGGTAGTAAGCTACCACATTCACCTTCTCACATGGCGGTGTCTTCTTGAGCTCCAACAACTTCTCCATTTCTTCAATCCATTGATCGAGCGGTAGGGTTGGCCAGAGCACGAAAATGCGGTTGAGGTCTATGTTTTGAGAACCTCTCAAACGCGGATTGGTTATTACCGCCACCCTGATATTGGTGTGTGTTCTGAGCAATCTTAACGATTGCGTCCTCGAACCCTCTTCTTCTTGCCTCCTCTTCGAGGAACTGATGGTCAAGGTCATTGTTGGGAATACCGTTTGCAGCCATTCTGAAAAAGAATATTAAAATCAAAAGTTACAAAGCTTCCTAATTCCTTCTCAATGAAGTGAACTATGACAGAGGGTTAGAAACCAAGCTCAGAAAATAACATAAGAGTTCAGATATATGTTCAAGGGGTATGGAGTTGAGTCTGAGAATTGATAAGGGTTAGCCTTCGGTACTATGAACAGTACGAATAAGGTTAGAAGGTTTGAAATAAAGAGAAAGAAGTTTATGAATTCGTAGAGTAAGGTTGAACACATTCTACGAAGTTGAGAGAAAAGAAAATTAGTTTACAGAGTCATTTATAAAGGATTATTGATTCAGAACATCAAAAGTCTCGAAGAAGTTAAAATTTTACGAGATTGACTCCTTATTAGTAGGGATTTTAGAATGTAAAAAGGAAATCCTAAAATCATGGAGAGATTAAATGTCAAGAGATTTTATGATCTAGAAAGTCTGAAAGTTGAAAAGCGTTGCAATGATGGGGATAATTAAAGAACGGTTATAGATGGTTGTAGGAATTTTTAAAGCTAAAGAAGTCTCCGACGTCTTGGAAGCTGCCTCAGATAGCATGATTCTTGATACGTCTCTCTGCATGCGCTTCAGTCTTGCCTTCGATTCTTACGTCTTGATTCTTGTAAAGTTAGTATAAGGGACTTGTTAGTCAAAAAGATTAGTAGGTCAGTCCTTAATGTTTCTACCCAATCTCTCTTTTAACGCGTTCTAAGATTATTATTTTAGCGATCTAGGATTTCTAATTCATTATTTGATCCTACAAGTCTATGCCTGACATATATATTAATATGTATGTCTGGCCCAGGTGTCGTCTCGCTAGATGAGATAACTTTAAGCTACTCACGGTGTGAGGCGACTCGATACCAATCTGTAATAACTTAGGTTTTAAGTGACTTAATTAAACTAAGGCGGAAATATTAATTAAGTTCATATATTACTAAAACCAATTTGTCATCGTATTCTGACTCATTATACATAATAAGAGTTATAGATAAAACAGAGTTTAATTGATTACATTCTCTCCAAATATAAAATAAGGCCTTCAATCCCCTTGTGTAGATCGTCAATAAAGCCTCGGGGTACCTACGGGAACGTACCGTTAAAACTCGATTATGACCCCGCACACGCTAAGCCACATAAAACCCATAGCGGTAAACACATAATAATTAACATATGCTCATGTAATTAAATCAACAAATAAAACATACAATAATGCAATTCATAAAACATAACATATCATAAATCATATAACATAGCAATTGAATCATCAATTTATCTCAATTCATAATCATATAGGCAAATCATTATCATTTCATTCATATTCGGGGTAGTCGACCCTTTTCAATTATATTCATATAGCAACATATACTCGCGAGTCTTGACTACAGAGTGGCTCGTGTACTCTCATAGATAATTACCCATATAATCTTCTATCAAAGTGCACTAGTTACTCAGACTCGTACATTAGATCAAACACTAAGTAGCGGACACAACAGCTACCTAATATCGAATACAACATGGATAATCTAAGATGAGACCCACTATGACTCACTGATAAGTAAGGATGGAAACATGCGGCCTAATAAGCGTCCGCGCAATAGCTGAAGAAGCGAGGAAACATACAACGGACAAGTCATTCAAGCTAAAGATATCAAGCAGGTAATAAGGAGGATCAGTCCCTTGTCTTTTGTATGCATACACCACCCTATTGGTGCGACTATTACACTACGACAGATTCCCCGGGTGGGAATGGTCATTTTCCGATTACCTCATATGGGCCCGTGAACGAATCGATACATAGGGCGAAAATCACGTTAAATAATGACTAGGAGAGTCATTAAATCACCATGGCAATACATAGGGGTGACAGTGTCCCCATATGCGACTACCTTACAAATCGACTCTAATAATGTTTAACATCGCATGAGACACGAGTATTTAACACTTACTTCTTTTCTCAATTTCTCATTCTTATAATACTCAAGTGATAACTCATATTATTCGATATTGTCAAACTTGTATAATCTAAAATCTAGGATCTAGCTTGATTCTTGTAAAAGCGGAAGCACATAGAAAGCTTAAATATTTATTTTGAGTCCGTTCGTAAATTTTAAATATTTTCACTATTCATTATTTTACTATTCACCGTATTTTACTATTCACCGTATTTTACTATTCATCGTATTTTTATACGTATTCGTACTTTCGTATTTCGTATTTGTACGTATTTTTATACGTATGCGTATTTTTATACTTCGTATTTTATTCGTATTTTTATACTTTGTATTTTATTCGTATTTTTATACGTACATGTATTCTTATACTTAGTATCTTTTTCTATACTTAGTATTTATTGTTATATTTTCTTTATACTTAGTATTTTTATACTTTATACCAATTTTTTTTATACTTAGGATATTTTTAGGTTTACAAAACCAACTTTTATTTTCTAAGTACAAAATTCTAGTTTTAAAGTCGTTAAGTTCGTTTTGTATTTAGTGATTTGAAATATTATTTTTAAAAGCGAACTCGGTTATGTTTAGTCATATACTTAGCTAAACTTCTTTAACTTGCTTCTATTTTTAGCGAGGTTGTCGTAGTTCATTTTAAATAGTCCGTATATCCAAATCCAATTTAAGCAAGGGTAGTAACACTCGAATTTGTTCATTTTAATATATGTAACGTTTATTTTTAGCGGTTTCGTTGATTCTTTTTATTAACAATCCATTATACAATCTAATATAATCCTAATTACTAATCAATTTTAGTGACTAAGTGACAAATTCATTTTGATCAAAATAGGTCCAATTTAAGTGGGAATGCCTGTGGCCCTTTTACTTATTGTAGCTATTTATTTTCTTTTGTTTTTATTTAATATTTCATTACCTTAACTAATTAAATTACTTTAGTGATAAAATAAAAAGTGACAAATTCATTTTAGGTCTAAAATAGACCCCAAAGCGTGGCACTTAACTAGTTTAGGTGTTTCATTTTCATTTTCTATTCAATCGGTTTTTGACTTAAAGTTTTTATATACTAAATATTTAAATTATACTAAAGCGATTTATCTAGTTTACGATTTTCACTAAATATTTTATTTCATTTATGAATAGTGATTTGTGACACTTTATATTTCTAACTTTTATAATTTAATGATTTAGCATATTTAACTTACATAACTTTTATTTAAATTCTTCACTAATGACTTTAAACAATAATAAAATAAAACTTATAATTATTTTGAATCAAATTAGTCATCTAAGTGAAGAACACAATGAATATGTGAGGAACCCTAATTATTTTTCATATGAACATTTTTAACTCAAATTTTCATATTATCGTTTTATTTTCTCAAATTTTTATAGCATGTCTAATTAACCTAGACTAATCATAATATGTTATTTAGAAAAATTAAAACTAAAAATGGGTCCATTTCATTTAGTTTGGCCGAGTATATGTATATATGTATTCAAAGTTTTATTTTTGATTTTTATACTTCTAATTCAACAACTAACTTATTTTATATCATTCATGTATTTATCATATGTGAAAATTATATACTAATATTAACACATAAAAGAAAAATCATTTCAAACACAAGAATAACAACATTATTTTCAAGAACACATATACTTTAAAAACATGTAAATTTCATAACAATTTCATTTTTAGTCCAAAACATAAACTACTTATATTTTCATATACATCTTATACCTAGTATTTTAAGCATGCAATTAACAAAAATTAAAACGAAAAATTAGACAAAAACATGGGTGAATCTTTTAGTGGGTTATTAATGGTGAGCATATATTTTTATTTTTCGATTTTTGTCTCCTAATTTAACATGTGAAGCTAGGTGATCATAAACACAATAAATATAACACATAAACATTTATAGCATGCGATTTACAAAATTAAAACCTAGTGTGCGGGGGCACCTTAATTACTACAGTATGATTTTTTCTAGCAATTATCAGGATCCACTATATGGTCAAAGATGCTTAAATCCACCCCGTCACTTGGCTCCTCGTCTTTAGGTTCCAAGTACATACAAGAAATTAACTATGTTAGTAACAAGTTTATACTAACATAAACTAAGACTATAGTGTTTAGAAATTAATTCATTTTAGGTGAAGTATAGTTAAATCTTATTTTATGATTTGTGTTCATTATAATTTAGTAGGAAAAAGAGGAAGTGATTTAATTCAACTTATGAAGAATTTTCATTTTAATGAATAGTGAAAATTTAAGTGGAAACTTAAATAAAGAAGATGAAGATCTTGAGTTTTTATTTACAAAACACATACTTTAATTTCCTAAGTTTCATTTTATAAGTGTAGTAGTAGTATGATTGTAACACCCCGTGTTAATTTAACCCAAATAAATTATTTTAACTAAATAATTAAATTAAAATTTATATAAATTAACTTTTATTCAATTGTTTTGAAAACGCGGCTGAAAAATTTCGATTGAATAAACTTTTTCAAATACTTTTCAAATTAAACTTTCTTGGTTTTATATTAACTTGTATTATATTTTTATTTCTAAAATACGTGTCGAACTAAAACTTTATTTCAATTGGTTTTATTAAACTTAATAAATTTGCGTTTTAATTTAAAAATTATTATTACTTGAATAAATATAATTTTATTGAAATGTATCTTGCAAATTAGCAGATCGTTTGAAAATCTGTGAGACCGTAATAGAATTTGTAACTAATATTTTTATACACCATTTAATTTTAAAATATAAGTTTAACGTTATAGAAAGTAAAAATAGAATTACAACGAAATATATTATACATATTACATTTTATAAAATATAAAGGTTTACAAATAAGATCGAATGAAACAGAGCAAATCGGAAACCAAAACTAAACCCTATACACCCTTTATGTCGACATACCACCTCCCACTTGTAAATTTAGATATTTGTTTTAGCTTCTCTCACACACCTTATAACTCCCCACTTGTCTGATATTTTCATTTCCTCATACTTCCCTTCTTCTTCTTCTTTCTCTTTTACCTTACTTTAACTCCCTCCATTAAAACAAAATAAAACACAACAACAACTTCAACAGCCAACACAACAAAAAACAACAACAACAATAATGATAATAATAATAATAATAATAATAATAATAATAATAACAAATAATAATAAGCAGCAGCAAAAACACACGACAACAACAACATGGCGGCAATAACAACAACCAACAACAGAACAACAACGACGGCGGCAGCAAGAGCAGCAACCGTACATCACCACCGTGAACCACTCCTTTCCTCGGCTTCCCTGCCCTCGACGTCACCACCACCGACTCACCACGATGAGCCACGACCACCGTTTTCCTTCACCGCACCACCTCGGACCACCACCATGGCTGGCTCGAGCTTCTACTATCTCCTCTGTTTTTATTTTATTCATCGTCGCCGGAAAACATCAAACTTGCCGGAGTCTCACCGGAGAGCCGACCTCCGACCACTGTGGACCTCTGCTCTCCCCTGTTTTCGGCATTTCTCCCCTGTCCTCTTCCTTGGTTTGCTCGCCGGAGCTCTGCCCTCGCCGGAGAAACTCCGACCAACGCCATAGGTGGGCATTCATCTCCCTCTCTCTCATTTTCGTCCTCCCTTCTTTGTCCTCTGTTTTTAATTCATCTCTTTCTTTTTCTGTTCATGTTCGCTGAAAACATCGCCGGAGTTCGTCATGTCACTGCTCAGCCCCACGTCGTAGTATACGCCGGGAATGAGTCTATTTTTCGGTCATTACTAGACCTCTGTTCACCACCGTGTTGTATTCACGATGGCTCTACTCTGCTGCGTTTATAGTCAGTCACTAATGACGTGACCTCATTCCCGAGGTCTCTGTTATTTCGGCGAGTATTATTTTGGCTTCACTATTGCTGATTTTGGAGTCCACGAGAGTAAATGGGTTAGGATCGTTTTGGAGGCCTGTTCGTGAGCCAATTTTAGGTGACTCGATTCTTTCTCAAAAATCTCTAACTTTAACATTTTGGTTTTATTTTAATTTTGTGATTCAAAGTGAGCTAGTTATGCATTAGACATGTATGATTCCCGTTTCAGTTTAATTTGATAACTTTGTATGATTCGCTATAGTATGAAATTGGGTGTTAATTTTAGTTATAATGTAATGTTGAATGAAATTGTGAAATATGATATTTATCTGATTTTTGTGATTATATGTTTTGAGTGAAAAATGTGTTGTTGAATTAGTGTTGAATTTAATTGTAATATTATCATGTTGAAATTATATGTTATGTGTGAATTATTGATCATACTAAATATATGTAACACCCCGTGTTTTTGAAACACATTTTTATAAAAGAATTTAATTCCTTAGATTAAATTCATCCTTTTTCCTTATAATAAAAATGCGACTGAATTTTTTTTTCGCTAAACATGTAACCCTCCATGTTAAGTTAAGCCTTTTATAATTGCGCAAGTCTTTAATTTAACAATCTCGCTCAATATTTTTCTAACACAATGCACTACAAGTTATTTTGCACCTAAATTAAAACCGTTTTGAATTACTTTGAATTTGAACTTTATTTTTACATTTTCAAACTCGATAAATCAAACAAAGAATCTACGACAATTTTCTCAACGACAAATTTTGGCACGCAAATCGAGGTCAAACGTTGACCAAATGGCCAAGCCACCTAAATGTGTTTAAGTCACCTAATCCTTTCTTAAATATACTTAATCATAATCCAAATCTAATTAAAGTAGTTAAGCTTAATCATTTTGATTATTACTAACAAAACATATAATAATAATATCAAATTACTATTCCATTTTGATTTAACTAACACTTTCACTAAAACTCGATATATTGAGTTACCCTAAGCCTAAACTGATAAACTTTTTGACGTTTGAGCATTATGATTTAATTCGATAACATTCAATGAAAAAAATATGTATTTCGGTCAAGTAAGATTTTATTTCAAAGTTTCGAGGATTCTAGACCCAATTTTTGTTTTGGATTCTTTTCAACGTTTTTCTTCATTTTTATTTTCGATCTTGCTTCTAAACATTATTTTAAGACTATATATTTCATTTCGAGACTTTTCGCGTGCGCGTAAATCGAAAATTTGAAAAACGAAAATCGAGCCAAGTGGCTCTTGTTTGGCCGGTTTCATGGACCAAGTCCAAGGCTTATCTCCTTCCATTTTTCTTCTACTTTTGCACCATGTCAAGTCCTTCTTACACACACCTAACACTTACACATCCTACATTAATCCATCATCACATTATAGCCTCTTTTAATTTAATGATTAATGCAACTAAATACTTATGCATTCACATTAGATTATATTACAAAAACAAAACACAAATACTACTACAACTACTACTACCTACGGTTTCATACACACACATACAACAAACATTTCAACTTATTTTCTCTCTAAATAAACTCATATTCAAGAGCTAGTAAGCATCTTCATGTTTCTTCCTTAGCCTCCATTGAAGATCTTCATCTTCTTCCTCATTATTTTCTTCCTTAAACTTTCATTTTAATGTTTTAAATTCACTAGGACTCTTGTATTAATTCTCCACTAATTATTTTAGCAATCACTCCCTCATTTAAACTTATAGATGAACATAAACATAAAACAAAATCATTTAAAATATTTAAACACCCTAAACTAAAAACAATGCTACACATAAATTTATTAGTAAAGTTTATCTAGTTTAGTTTGGAATAAGTTACTAACTTCCTTATTTTCATTCTTATGTACTAATCCTAACCAAAGACGAGGAGCAAGGTGGTGAAGTCGAGCTTGAGCCAGTTTGCCCATATTGTGGATCCCGACAATTGCTAAACAATTTGCTCTTAACCTAATTAAGGTGCTCCCGCACACTATAATTGCTAAGCACCTACACTTGCTTGATTATATGTTATGTGTATCACATAGTATTGCATGATTAATTACAAGGCAAAAATCAAAAAAATAAAAATGGTGTAGCTTATAAAAACCATTCTACCACCCTTATTTTTCTCACTTAATTTTTCGTTTTAATTTTTGTTAATTACATGCTTAAAATACTTGTAATAGAATGTATATGAAAATATAATTAGTTTATGTTTAGGACTTGAAATGAATTTGTTATGAATTTTGAATGTTTTAAAGTGTTATGTGTGTTCTTAAGTTTTTGTTGTTATTCTTGTGTTTGAATGATTTATACTTAGTTGTGTTAATGTTTGTATATGATTTTCACATGTGTTAAGTATACAAATGATATTAAGTAAATTAGTTGTTGAATTAGAAGTATAAAAATCAAAAATCAAATTTATGAACATGTATATAGTATACACGGCTATATTGTTTTATTTGGGCCAATTTTGGTTTTAATTTTTTTCTAAATAACATATTATGATTAGTTTAGTTAAATAAGACTTGTATGGAAAATTTGAGAAAATTATAATAACTTATGAAAATTTGACTAAATTGTGTTCATATGAAAAGTATTAAAGTTCTTCAAATCTTCATGTGTTCTTCAAGTAGATGACTAATTTTGATTCATAAATTTTATAAAGTTAAAGTTAAAAGTTGTTTTAATCCATTAGTGAATAAATACAATACTAATTATATAAGTTAAATAAGCTAAATCTTTATAATGAAAAAGTTAGAAAATTAAAGTGAGTAAAATCACTATTCATAAATGAAATAAAATATTTAGTGAAATTACATTTTAGTTTAAATCACTTTGGTATAATTTAAGTAATCATAATATAAAAACCTTAAGTCAAAAACCGATAAATTAGAAAACGAAAATAAACCACCCAATTATTTAGACTGCCCACGGTTTTGGGGTCATTTTTAGACCAAAAATGATTTTGCCACTTTTTATTTTTATCACTTAAGTAATTAAATTAGTTAAAGTAATGAATTGTTAATAAAAACAAAAAGAAATAATTAGTAAAAATGATTAAAGGCTCACGGCATCATCACTTTAAATGGGTCAATTTTGGTCAAAATGAATTTACCACTTAGTCACTAAATTTGATTTGTAAATAGGATTATATTTGATTGTATAATAAATCGTTAATAAAAAGAATCAACAAAACCGATTAAAATAAACGTTACATGTATTAAAAATGAACAATGTCGCGTGTTACTACCTTTGCTTAAACTGGATGTGGTTATACGGACTATTTAAAACGAACCCCGACAACCTCACTAAAATTTGAAACCGCTTAAATTCTAGCTAAGTATACGACTAAATCTAAACCGAGTTTTACTTTTGAAATGTCATTTAAATCACCAAGTATAAAATGAACTTAACAATTTGATTTAAAATATATTTCAAAATGACTAAGTACAAAATGAACTTAACGACTTTAAAACTAGGATTTTATACTTAGAAAATAAATGAGTTAGTTTTATATTTAGAAATATCTTAAGTATAAGAATACGAATAAAATACTAAGTATAAATATACGAATAAAATACTAAGTATAAATATACGAATAAAATACTAAGTATAAAAATACGTATAAAATACGAGGAATAGTAAAATACTAGGAATAGTAAAATACGAGGAATAGTAAATACGATGAATAGTAAATACAATGAATAGTAAATACGATGAATAGTAGATACGTGAATAGTAAAAATATTTAAAATTTACGATTGGACTCCAAATAAATTATTTAAGTTTTCTATGTGTTCCGTTTACCTGAAGAACTGCTAAAATTAAAATTTCATTATACAAGTTCGACGATACTAATTAATATGAATTATCACTTGAGTATATACGAATGAGAAAACGATAAAGAGAGTACTTGTTAAATACTCGGGTGTCTGTCATGTTGCGAATCTATTGTGCCATGGTTGGAAAGGTAGCCGCATATGGGGACACTTGGCACCCTATGAATTGCCAGTGGTAATCTAATGACTCTCTCAGTCTTTATTTAACGTGACTCTCGCCTACATGAATCGAGTTCGTTCACGGGCCCATATGAGGTAATTGGAAAATGACCATTCCCACCCGGGAATGCGTAGTGTAATAGTCGTACCACCAGGGTAGTGTATGCATACATTAGACAAAGGGATTTGGTGTCCTTATTACCTACTTGATATCTTTAGCTTGAATGACTTGGCCAGTTGAATGTTTAGGCCGCCCGACCTGCGCCAGGCCTTGCTTTTGTAAGGTTTTGCATGTTTCCATCCTAACTGGTTGTGGCTCATGGGACAACGTGTGATAGATTATCCATGTTGTATTGAATATTAGGTAGTTATCACGTCACGCTACTTAGTGTCCGATTTGATGTGCAGTGCGAAGCGGCTAGTGCACTTTGATAGAAGATTATATGGGTAATTATCTATGAGTACACGAGCCACTCTGTAGTCAAGACTCGCAGTATATGTTGCTATATGAATAATTGAAAAGGGTCGACTACCCGAATGTGAATGAAATGATAATGATTTGCCTACATGATTATGAATTGAGAATAATTATCGATGATTGTTTTATGGTTATATTATTTGACGCATGCTCATGTTTGAATCACCATGATTCCTCTTATGTGTTGTTTAAACGCTTGCTATTTGTTTTTACTTATTTATATTATGTATTTCACATGTTTTAGAATTACATGTGTCGAAAGAGTGTTGCGGGAAAATGATAATGGTTAAACGCAGGTACCCCGAGACCAACGCTATTGAATGCTGGGGAGAGTTACCTTACTTATTTTGTACGCTTTTGAGAGAATGTAATCGAATATCTCTGCTTTATCTTAAACTCGTATTATGTATACAGAGTTTTATGACGATAACAGCTGGTTTTGTAATATATAGACTTAATTAATTTTCCGCCTTAGTTTAATTAAAGTCACGAAAAACCAGGGTTATTCTGAGTTGGTATCAAAGTCTTCTTGACCGTGAATAACTTAAAGTTATCTCATCTAGCGAGACGACACCTGGGCCAGACATTCATATCGTATGTCAGGCATAGACTTATAGGATCAAATAACGAATTAGAAATCTTAGATCGCTAAAATAATAACTTAGAAACTTTAAAAGTGAGAATGGGTAGAAACATTAAGGACCAACCTTTGTAAATAAGCAATTCTTGACCTAAAATAAAATACACTAACTATCGTATACTTGCTACTAATTGATGTGGTGACTAAAACTAATGATTATCCTCGGATATAAAATCGAATTAATAAACTTAATTCTTGAGAAGTGAAGCAGCAGAAGGAGTACCAAGCTATACGAAGTAAAGGCATCTACTAAATCCTTAACCAATTTCACTCATAAAAAAAAAAAATTTCTTAAATATTTTTAATCTTATTTTTGGTTCGATCAAAAATTTATGTCCTCTTAATAGCCATTTTATCTTCGTTCAAACAATATTTTTGTTGTTTGACTCCTTTCCTTAAAATCCCTTGTAGATGTCATCAACCGGCGATTCACCAGTATGCGGAGACGGGAAGGGCAATCGTTCGATTAAGCAGCGCGCCCTACGTGCTTTCATGCCTGCACTTCCGGTTACTCCGGAGCTTGCATGGACTGACCCTGCCAGGATCGATGCTTACATGATTTTCTTAGGAGATCCCCCGCGCACATTCGCAGGAGACCATGACACCTGCTGGTTTTGGTTATGCGAAATGGAGGCGAAGTTCGTTGAGGCGGGAGTTCACGAAGAGTGGAAAGTACGCTTAACCGAGAGGTTCCTCAGAGGTGAAGCTTTCCATTGGTGGTTTACAGTACGCCACCTGTCTACAGTTCGAGGGGGAAATTTCCACGGGTGGAATTTCTTCAAATGCGGCCTCAGGCTTGCATGCCGTGCCATTGCTCAGGGACACACCTTCGATGATGGCGGCAGAAGTCGACGCGGAGTCTTCAAACGGGCTCTAGAGCCTTTTTAGCCTTATGAATTACTAGTATGGATGACATTTTGTAAAATCTATAGATCTTAACTACCTAACCTCAGTGATTCTGTATGACACTATTAGGAGTCGTTATCCCTACCTTCTACTTTCAGTTATCTTTCTAGGAAATGTATCGGATTGCTTCTGCTACACAGAATCGATGTAACCAACTTTTACCTTGTATTCTATGTTATGCCTCTCTTAGAACTACTCAAATTCGTACAGTTTAATATTTTCAGAATGGCTGCAAACGGTATCCCAGACAATGACCTTAACCAACAATTCCTCGAAGAGGAGGCAAGAAGAAAAGGCTTCGAGGATGCAATCACAAAGATTGCTCAAGGCATGTACCAACATCAGGGTGGCGGAAATAATCAATCTGCATTCGAGAGGTTCTCAAAACACAGACCTCAACCATACTCAGGCTCAAAGTCAACCCTACAGATTACAGTGAATGGATTGAAGAAATGGAGAAAATTTGTTAGAGCTCGAGAAGACACCACCTACAGAGAAGGTGAATGTGGTAGCTTACTACCTCAAGGGAGAAGCCAACAGCTGGTGGCGCTTGATCAGGTCCACCTTTCCCCTGAGGATATACAACTGGAGCGAGTTCAAGCTCTTTGCTAGAGAGAACAAGTACTTCGGGGAAGAGCTAAGATGGGAGATGGAAGAGAAATTCAGGAACTTAGATCAAGGTGATATGTCTCTGCAGGCATACACCGAAAGATATCAGGAGCTATCTAAGTTTGCTCCTAGAATATTAACTAACGAGGAGGAACTCGCAACTCGTTATGTAAGGGGCATGACTAATGATCTAAGGATAAACATGAGCGGGTTCAACTGTAAGAACTTTGCCGAGGCCTACGAAAAGGCAACAAGTATCTGGGCGTCAATCCAGAAGGGAGAAGCCGAGGAGAAAAAGAAAAAGAGAGTTTTTACGCCTCCTGTGGCAAGCGCTAGCTATATTCAGAAGCCGGACTTCCAACAAAGGAGCTTCCAGAGACCGAATTTTCAAAACAGAAATTTCAACAAGCCGGTTTATAACCGTGACAACAAACCGAGTCAGGGAAGGTTGACTTCAAGCGTTAGAAGGGCTCACTTGTGGGTGTCATACGAACAAATGCCGCACATCACAAAGCGATACACCACGAAAAAGCGGTCACGACGGATCGCGGTCGTCTGTTTCTTTTGCAATGTTGAGGACACAAATCTCTTGTATGCCCAAGGAAAGCGATGAGAAAGGTAGACACGGACCGCTACCCGCTTGATTAAAGTACAAGGGCGTGTTTACGTCTTGTCGAGTTTGACGAAGACATCGAGGTCGCCTCGACGTGAAGCGACATTACGGGTAAATTCCTGGTTAACTCAGCACCTACCCTTATTTTATTCAACATAATTATGTCCTTGTCCTTCTTCTCGTCAAAGTAGTTAACAAGATCCAAACTGACAAAGACCTGAACAAATATTTACTAAGTTAGATTTTCATAAAACCCCTTTCTATTAAAATTTTTGAATTTTACCCAAAATACGACTGATAACATTTCCGTTCCATCTAATAACATTATAATATTAATTTTTAAGGGAATAAGCTATATCAGCTAGGTTATCCAAAATCCTCTAAAATTTTTATTTAACCATTCAGCGATGACCTATATTTCTTTTAACTTCATTAAAGCTCTTATTCTCTTTATGATCACTACGACTTTTATCTAATTTCCCTAATTGCCGTTTTATTCCTAAGGCTATATATTCTATTTAAGTGGTCATTAAAAGTAACAATAAAAGTATTATTAAGTACATGGGTTTGAAACTTCTTAAGGGGGTAGGACAATATTTTGATTTTACCCCAACTTAAATTTAATTTTAACACTTTCTATTTCAGCCTATTTTAAGGTAAAATTTTATTTCTGAAATTTGAATAAACGGTTTTATTCTTAAAACGCTTATTATTTTGATTTCAATTAATTCCGTACAAAACTTCTAGGCCCTACTCTTTTATAAATCTTTTTCGCGTCATTTTCAAAAATAACATTCCCGTAACATTTCTATATTTATCTCAATATCTCATTAATAAAACAAGCGTGATTTTTACTCCAACATTTTCCCTCTATCTGACGTTTCTATATTAGTTAGGAAACTCAAACTTTTCCAAAAAGGTCTTAATCCCTACAAAATCAAATGTTAGTATCCAAATTTATAAAATCTCAATATTCTCTCTAACTGCCTACTTAAACCTTGAGGAGTTATCCATTTCATCCAAGTTTAGGGACTAAACTTTTCTTAAGGGGGGTAGGATCAGAACACCCGTGTTTTTGAAACACATTTTTATAAAAGAATTTAATTCCTTAGATTAAATTCATCCTTTTTCCTTATAATAAAAATGCGTCTGAATTTTTTTTTCGCTAAACATGTGACCCTCCATGTTAAGTTAAGCCTTTTATAATTGCGCAAGTCTTTAATTTAACAATCTCGCTCAATATTTTTCTAACACAATGCACTACAAGTTATTTTGCACCTAAATTAAAACCGTTTTGAATTACTTTGAATTTGAACTTTATTTTTACATTTTCAAACTCGATAAATCAAACAAAGAATCTACGACAATTTTCTCAACGACAAATTTTGTACGCAAATCGAGGTCAAACGTTGACCAAATGGCCAAGCCACCTAAATGTGTTTAAGTCACCTAATCCTTTCTTAAATATACTTAATCATAATCCAAATCTAATTAAAGTAGTTAAGCTTAATCATTTTGATTATTACTAACAAAACATATAATAATAATATCAAATTACTATTCCATTTTGATTTAACTAACACTTTCACTAAAACTCGATATATTGAGTTACCCTAAGCCTAAACTGATAAACTTTTTGACGTTTGAGCATTATGATTTAATTCGATAACATTCAATGAAAAAAATATGTATTTCGGTCAAGTAAGATTTTATTTCAAAGTTTCGAGGATTCTAGACCCAATTTTTGTTTTGGATTCTTTTCAACGTTTTTCTTCATTTTTATTTTCGATCTTGCTTCTAAACATTATTTTAAGACTATATATTTCATTTCGAAACTTTTCGCGTGCGCGTAAATCGAAAATTTGAAAAACGAAAATCGAGCCAAGTGGCTCTTGTTTTGGCCGGTTTCATGGACCAAGTCCAAGGCTTATCTCCTTCCATTTTTTCTTCTACTTTTGCACCATGTCAAGTCCTTCTTACACATACCTAACACTTACACATCCTACATTAATCCATCATCACATTATAGCCTCTTTTAATTTAATTATTAATGCAACTAAAATACTTATGCATTCACATTAGATTATATTACAAAAACAAAACACAAATACTACTACAACTACTACTACCTACGGTTTCATACACACACATACAACAAACATTTCAACTTATTTTCTCTCTAAATAAACTCATATTCAAGAGCTAGTAAGCATCTTCATGTTTCTTCCTTAGCCTCCATTGAAGATCTTCATCTTCTTCCTCATTATTTTCTTCCTTAAACTTTCATTTTAATGTTTTAAATTCACTAGGACTCTTGTATTAATTCTCCACTAATTATTTTAGCAATCACTCCCTCATTTAAACTTATAGATGAACATAAACATAAAACAAAATCATTTAAAATATTTAAACACCCTAAACTAAAAACAATGCTACACATAAATTTATTAGTAAAGTTTATCTAGTTTAGTTTGGAATAAGTTACTAACTTCCTTATTTTCATTCTTATGTACTAATCCTAACCAAAGACGAGGAGCAAGGTGGTGAAGTCGAGCTTGAGCCAATTTGACCATATTGTGGATCAGGCAATTGCTAAACAATTTGCTCTTAACCTAATTAAGGTGCTCCCGCACACTATAATTGCTAAGCACCTACACTTGCTTGATTATATGTTATGTGTATCACATAGTATTGCATGATTAATTACAAGGCAAAAATCAAAAAAAATAAAAATGGTGTAGCTTATAAAAACCATTCGGCCACCCTTATTTTTCTCACTTAATTTTTCGTTTTAATTTTTGTTAATTACATGCTTAAAATACTTGTAATAGAATGTATATGAAAATATAATTAGTTTATGTTTAGGACTTGAAATGAATTTGTTATGAATTTTGAATGTTTTAAAGTGTTATGTGTGTTCTTAAGTTTTTGTTGTTATTCTTGTGTTTGAATGATTTATACTTAGTTGTGTTAATGTTTGTATATGATTTTCACATGTGTTAAGTATACAAATGATATTAAGTAAATTAGTTGTTGAATTAGAAGTATAAAAATCAAAAATCAAATTTATGAACATGTATATAGTATACACGGCTATATTGTTTTATTTGGGCCAATTTTTGGTTTTAATTTTTTTCTAAATAACATATTATGATTAGTTTAGTTAAATAAGACTTGTATGGAAAATTTGAGAAAATTATAATAACTTATGAAAATTTGACTAAATTGTGTTCATATGAAAAGTATTAAAGTTCTTCAAATCTTCATGTGTTCTTCAAGTAGATGACTAATTTTGATTCATAAATTTTATAAAGTTAAAGTTAAAAGTTGTTTTAATCCATTAGTGAATAAATACAATACTAATTATATAAGTTAAATAAGCTAAATCTTTATAATGAAAAAGTTAGAAAATTAAAGTGAGTAAAATCACTATTCATAAATGAAATAAAATATTTAGTGAAATTACATTTTAGTTTAAATCACTTTGGTATAATTTAAGTAATCATAATATAAAAACCTTAAGTCAAAAACCGATAAATTAGAAAACGAAAATAATCCACCCAATTATTTAGAGTGCCACGGTTTTGGGGTCATTTTTAGACCAAAAATGATTTTGCCACTTTTATTTTTATCACTTAAGTAATTAAATTAGTTAAAGTAATGAATTGTTAATAAAAACAAAAAGAAATAATTAGTAAAAATGATTAAAGGCTCACGGCATCATCACTTTAAATGGGTCAATTTTGGTCAAAATGAATTTACCACTTAGTCACTAAATTTGATTTGTAAATAGGATTATATTTGATTGTATAATAAATCGTTAATAAAAAGAATCAACAAAACCGATTAAAATAAACGTTACATGTATTAAAAATGAACAATGTCGCGTGTTACTACCTTTGCTTAAACTGGATGTGGTTATACGGACTATTTAAAACGAACCCGACAACCTCACTAAAATTTGAAACCGCTTAAATTCTAGCTAAGTATACGACTAAATCTAAACCGAGTTTTACTTTTGAAATGTCATTTAAATCACCAAGTATAAAATGAACTTAACAATTTGATTTAAAATATATTTCAAAATGACTAAGTACAAAATGAACTTAACGACTTTAAAACTAGGATTTTATACTTAGAAAATAAATGAGTTAGTTTTATATTTAGAAATATCTTAAGTATAAGAATGAATAAAATACTAAGTATAAATATACGAATAAAATACTAAGTATAAATATACGAATAAAATACTAAGTATAAAAATACGTATAAAATACGAGGAATAGTAAAATACTAGGAATAGTAAAATACGAGGAATAGTAAATACGATGAATAGTAAATACAATGAATAGTAAATACGATGAATAGTAGATACGTGAATAGTAAAAATATTTAAAATTTACGATTGGACTCCAAAAAAATTAATTAAGTTTTCTATGTGTTAGTTTGATCAAGAATCGCTAAAATTAAAATTTCATTATACAAGTTCGACGATACTAATTAATATGAATTATCACTTGAGTATATACGAATGAGAAAACGATAAAGAGAGTACTTGTTAAATACTCGTGTCATATATGTTGCGAATCTATTGTGCCATGGTTGGAAAGGTAGCCGCATATGGGGACACTTGGCACCCTATGAATTGCCAGTGGTAATCTAATGACTCTCTCAGTCTTTATTTAACGTGACTCTCGCCCTATGAATCGAGTTCGTTCACGGGCCCATATGAGGGAATTGGAAAATGACCATTCCCACCCGGCGAAACTGACGTAGTGTAATAGTCGTACCACTAGGGTAGTGTATGCATACATTAGACAAGGGATTTGGTTTGTCCTTATTACCTACTTGATATCTTTAGCTTGAATGACTTGGCCAGTTGAATGTTTAGGCCCTTGACCTTCTCAAGCAGCCTTGCTTTTGTAAGGTTTTGCATGTTTCCATCCTAACTGGTTGTGGCTCATAGGACAACGTATGATAGATTATCCATGTTGTATTGAATATTAGGTAGTTATCACGTGCACGCTACTTAGTGTCCGATTTGATGTGCAGTCTGAGCAACTAGTGCACTTTGATAGAAGATTATATGGGTAATTATCTATGAGAGTACACGAGCCACTCTGTAGTCAAGACTGGCAGTATATGTTGCTATATGAATAATTGAAAAGGGTCGACTACCCCGAATGTGAATGAAATGATAATGATTTGCCTACATGATTATGAATTGAGAATAATTATCGATGATTGTTTTATGGTTATATTATTTGGCGCATGCTCATGTTTGAATCACCATGATTCCTCTTATGTGTTGTTTAAACGCTTGCTATTTGTTTTTACTTATTTATATTATGTATTTCACATGTTTTAGAATTACATGTGTCGAAAGAGTGTTGCGGGAAAATGATAATGGTTAAACGCAGGTACCCCGAGACCAACGCTATTGAATGCTGGGGAGAGTTACCTTACTTATTTTGTACGCTTTTGAGAGAATGTAATCGAATATCTCTGCTTTATCTTAAACTCGTATTATGTATACAGAGTTTTATAGCGATAACAAATTTGGTTTTGTAATATATAGACTTAATTAATTTTCCGCCTTAGTTTAATTAAAGTCACGAAAAACCGGGTTGTTACAGTTGGTATCAAAGCTGTCTTGCGACCGTGAATAACTTAAAGTTATCTCATCTAGCGAGACGACACCTGGGCCAGACATTCATATCGTATGTCAGGCATAGACTTATAGGATCAAATAACGAATTAGAAATCTTAGATCGCTAAAATAATAACTTAGAACGCCTTAAAAGTGAGAATGGGTAGAAACATTAAGGACCAACCTTTGTAAATAAACGAATTACTGACCTAAAATAAAATACACTAACTATCGTATACTTGCTACTTGCTGATGTGACTGACTAAAACTAACAGTTATCCTCGGATATAAAATCGAATTAATAAACTTAATTCTTGAGAAGTGAAACGCCGAAGGAGTACCAAGCTATACGAAGTAAAGGCATCTACTAAATCCTTAACCAATTTCACTCATAAAAAAAAAAAATTCTTAAATATTTTTAATCTTATTTTTGGTTCGATCAAAAATTTATGTCCTCTTAATAGCCATTTTATCTTCGTTCAAACAATATTTTTGTTGTTTGACTCCTTTTCCTTAAAATCCCTTGTAGATGTCATCAACCGGCGATTCACCAGTATGCGGAGACGGGAAGGGCAATCGTTCGATTAAGCAGCGCGCCCTACGTGCTTTCATGCCTGCACTTCCGGTTACTCCGGAGCTTGCATGGACTGACCCTGCCAGGATCGATGCTTACAAGATTTTCTTAGGAGATCCCCCGCGCACATTCGCAGGAGACCCTGACACCTGCTGGTTTTGGTTATGCGAAATGGAGGCGAAGTTCGTTGAGGCGGGAGTTCACGAAGAGTGGAAAGTACGCTTAACCGAGAGGTTCCTCAGAGGTGAAGCTTTCCATTGGTGGTTTCTGATGCACGCCACTGTCTGATTCGAGGGGGAAATTTCCACGGGTGGAATTTCTTCAAATGCGGCCTCAGGCTTGCATGCCGTGCCATTGCTCAGGGACACACCTTCGATGATGAGCAGGAAGTCAGCGATGCGGAGTCTTCAAACGGGCTCTAGAGCCTTTTTAGCCTTATGAATTACTAGTATGGATGACATTTTGTAAAATCTATAGATCTTAACTACCTAACCTCAGTGATTCTGTATGACACTATTAGGAGTCGTTATCCCTACCTTCTACTTTCAGTTATCTTTCTAGGAAATGTATCGGATTGCTTCTGCTACACAGAATCGATGTAACCAACTTTTACCTTGTATTCTATGTTATGCCTCTCTTAGAACTACTCAAATTCGTACAGTTTAATATTTTCAGAATGGCTGCAAACGGTATCCCAGACAATGACCTTAACCAACAATTCCTCGAAGAGGAGGCAAGAAGAAAAGGCTTCGAGGATGCAATCACAAAGATTGCTCAAGGCATGTACCAACATCAGGGTGGCGGAAATAATCAATCTGCATTCGAGAGGTTCTCAAAACACAGACCTCAACCATACTCAGGCTCCGTCAACCCTACCGTTCTGACTGAATGGATTGAAGAAATGGAGAAGCTGTTAGAGCTCAGTAAGACACCACCTACAGAGAAGGTGAATGTGGTAGCTTACTACCTCAAGGGAGAAGCCAACAGCTGGTGGCGCTTGATCAGGTCCACCTTTCCCCTGAGGATATACAACTGGAGCGAGTTCAAACTGCTGCTAGAGAACAAGTACTTCGGGGAAGAGCTAAGATGGGAGATGGAAGAGAAATTCAGGAACTTAGATCAAGGTGATATGTCTCTGCAGGCATACACCGAAAGATATCAGGAGCTATCTAAGTTTGCTCCTAGAATATTAACTAACGAGGAGGAACTCGCAACTCGTTATGTAAGGGGCATGGCTAATGACCTAAGGATAAACATGAGCGGGTTCAACTGTAAGAACTTTGCCGAGGCCTACGAAAAGGCAACAAGTATCTGGGCGTCAATCCAGAAGGGAGAAGCCGAGGAGAAAAAGAAAAAGAGAGTTTTTACGCCTCCTGTGGCAAGCGCTAGCTATATTCAGAAGCCGGACTTCCAACAAAGGAGCTTCCAGAGACCGAATTTTCAAAACAGAAATTTCAACAAGCCGGTTTATAACCGTGACAACAAACCGAGTCAGGGAAGGTTGACTTCAAGCGTTAGAAGGGCTCCGCCGCCGGGTGTCCTTACGAACAAATGCCGCTTCTGTCACAAAGCGATACACCCTGAAAAAGCGGTCGCGACGGATCGGCCGTCTGCATTTCTTTTGCAATGTTGAGGACACAAATCTGTATGCCCAAGGAAAGCGATGAGAAAGGTAGACAGGGACCGCTTACCCGCAGATTAAAGTCCAAGGGCGTGTTTACGTCTTGTCAGAGTTTGACGAAGACATCGAGGGCTGCCCTGACGTAGACGACATTACGGGTAAATTCCTGGTTAACTCAGCACCTACCCTTATTTTATTCAACATAATTATGTCCTTGTCCTTCTTCTCGTCAAAGTAGTTAACAAGATCCAAACTGACAAAGACCTGAACAAATATTTACTAAGGTAGGTTTTCATAAAACCCCCTTCTATTAAAATTTTTGAATTTTACCCAAAATGCGACTGATAACATTCCGTTCCATCTAATAACATTATAATATTAATTTTTAAGGGAATAAGCTATATCAGCTAGGTTATCCAAAATCCTCTAAAATTTTTATTTAACCATTCAGCGATGACCTATATTTCTTTTAACTTCATTAAAGCTCTTATTCTCTTTATGATCACTACGACTTTTATCTAATTTCCCTAATTGCCGTTTTATTCCTAAGGCTATATATTCTATTTAAGTGGTCATTAAAAGTAACAATAAAAGTATTATTAAGTACATGGGTTTGAAACTTCTTAAGGGGGTAGGACAATATTTTGATTTTACCCCAACTTAAATTTAATTTTAACACTTTCTATTTCAGCCTATTTTAAGGTAAAATTTTATTTCTGAAATTTGAATAAACGGTTTTATTCTTAAAACGCTTATTATTTTGATTTCAATTAATTCCGTACAAAACTTCTAGGCCCTACTCTTTTATAAATCTTTTTCGCGTCATTTTCAAAAATAACATTCCCGTAACATTTCTATATTTATCTCAATATCTCATTAATAAAACAAGCGTGATTTTTACTCCAACATTTTCCCTCTATCTGACGTTTCTATATTAGTTAGGAAACTCAAACTTTTCCAAAAAGGTCTTAATCCCTACAAAATCAAATGTTAGTATCCAAATTTATAAAATCTCAATATTCTCTCTAACTGCCTACTTAAACCTTGAGTAGTTATCCACTCTATCCAAGTTTCGGGGACGAAACTTTTCTTAAGGGGGTAGGATTGTAACACCCCGTGTTTTTGAAACACATTTTTATAAAAGAATTTAATTCCTTAGATTAAATTCATCCTTTTTCCTTATAATAAAAATGCGACTGAATTTTTTTTTCGCTAAACATGTGACCCTCCATGTTAAGTTAAGCCTTTTATAATTGCGCAAGTCTTTAATTTAACAATCTCGCTCAATATTTTTCTAACACAATGCACTACAAGTTATTTTGCACCTAAATTAAAACCGTTTTGAATTACTTTGAATTTGAACTTTATTTTTACATTTTCAAACTCGATAAATCAAACAAAGAATCTACGACAATTTTCTCAACGACAAATTTTGGCACGCAAATCGAGGTCAAACGTTGACCAAATGGCCAAGCCACCTAAATGTGTTTAAGTCACCTAATCCTTTCTTAAATATACTTAATCATAATCCAAATCTAATTAAAGTAGTTAAGCTTAATCATTTTGATTATTACTAACAAAACATATAATAATAATATCAAATTACTATTCCATTTTGATTTAACTAACACTTTCACTAAAACTCGATATATTGAGTTACCCTAAGCCTAAAGCGATAAACTTTTTGGCGTTTGAGCATTATGATTTAATTCGATAACATTCAATGAAAAAATATGTATTTCGGTCAAGTAAGATTTTATTTCAAAGTTTGAGGATTCTAGACCCAATTTTTGTTTTGGATTCTTTTCAACGTTTTCTTCATTTTTATTTTCGATCTTGCTTCTAAACATTATTTTAAGACTATATATTTCATTTCAAACTTTTCGCAAGGCCAGAAATCGAAAATTTGAAAAACGAAAATCGAGCCAAGTGGCTCTTGTTTTGGCCGGTTTCATGGACCAAGTCCAAGGCTTATCTCCTTCCATTTTTTCTTCTACTTTTGCACCATGTCAAGTCCTTCTTACACATACCTAACACTTACACATCCTACATTAATCCATCATCACATTATAGCCTCTTTTAATTTAATTATTAATGCAACTAAAATACTTATGCATTCACATTAGATTATATTACAAAAACAAAACACAAATACTACTACAACTACTACTACCTACGGTTTCATACACACACATACAACAAACATTTCAACTTATTTTCTCTCTAAATAAACTCATATTCAAGAGCTAGTAAGCATCTTCATGTTTCTTCCTTAGCCTCCATTGAAGATCTTCATCTTCTTCCTCATTATTTTCTTCCTTAAACTTTCATTTTAATGTTTTAAATTCACTAGGACTCTTGTATTAATTCTCCACTAATTATTTTAGCAATCACTCCCTCATTTAAACTTATAGATGAACATAAACATAAAACAAAATCATTTAAAATATTTAAACACCCTAAACTAAAAACAATGCTACACATAAATTTATTAGTAAAGTTTATCTAGTTTAGTTTGGAATAAGTTACTAACTTCCTTATTTTCATTCTTATGTACTAATCCTAACCAAAGACGAGGAGCAAGGTGGTGAAGTCGACTTGAGCCAATTTGACCATATTGTGGATCCCGACAATTGCTAAACAATTTGCTCTTAACCTAATTAAGGTGCTCCCGCACACTATAATTGCTAAGCACCTACACTTGCTTGATTATATGTTATGTGTATCACATAGTATTGCATGATTAATTACAAGGCAAAAATCAAAAAAATAAAAATGGTGTAGCTTATAAAAACCATTCGGCCACCCTTATTTTTCTCACTTAATTTTTCGTTTTAATTTTTGTTAATTACATGCTTAAAATACTTGTAATAGAATGTATATGAAAATATAATTAGTTTATGTTTAGGACTTGAAATGAATTTGTTATGAATTTTGAATGTTTTAAAGTGTTATGTGTGTTCTTAAGTTTTTGTTGTTATTCTTGTGTTTGAATGATTTATACTTAGTTGTGTTAATGTTTGTATATGATTTTCACATGTGTTAAGTATACAAATGATATTAAGTAAATTAGTTGTTGAATTAGAAGTATAAAAATCAAAAATCAAATTTATGAACATGTATATAGTATACACGGCTATATTGTTTTATTTGGGCCAATTTTTGGTTTTAATTTTTTTCTAAATAACATATTATGATTAGTTTAGTTAAATAAGACTTGTATGGAAAATTTGAGAAAATTATAATAACTTATGAAAATTTGACTAAATTGTGTTCATATGAAAAGTATTAAAGTTCTTCAAATCTTCATGTGTTCTTCAAGTAGATGACTAATTTTGATTCATAAATTTTATAAAGTTAAAGTTAAAAGTTGTTTTAATCCATTAGTGAATAAATACAATACTAATTATATAAGTTAAATAAGCTAAATCTTTATAATGAAAAAGTTAGAAAATTAAAGTGAGTAAAATCACTATTCATAAATGAAATAAAATATTTAGTGAAATTACATTTTAGTTTAAATCACTTTGGTATAATTTAAGTAATCATAATATAAAAACCTTAAGTCATAAACCAGATAAATTAGAAAACGAAAATAAACCACCCAATTATTTAGAGTGCCACGGTTTTGGGGTCATTTTTAGACCAAAAATGATTTTGCCACTTTTTATTTTTATCACTTAAGTAATTAAATTAGTTAAAGTAATGAATTGTTAATAAAAACAAAAAGAAATAATTAGTAAAAATGATTAAAGGCTCACGGCATCATCACTTTAAATGGGTCAATTTTGGTCAAAATGAATTTACCACTTAGTCACTAAATTTGATTTGTAAATAGGATTATATTTGATTGTATAATAAATCGTTAATAAAAGAATCAACAAACCGATTAAAATAAGCGTTACATGTATTAAAAATGAACAATGTCGCGTGTTACTACCTTTGCTTAAAGCTGGATGTGGTTATACGGACTATTTAAAGCGAACCAGAACAACCTCACTAAAATTTGAAACCGCTTAAATTCTAGCTAAGTATACGACTAAATCTAAACAAGAGTTTTACTTTTGAAATGTCATTTAAATCACCAAGTATAAAATGAACTTAACAATTTGATTTAAAATATATTTCAAAATGACTAAGTACAAAATGAACTTAACGACTTTAAAACTAGGATTTTATACTTAGAAAATAAATGAGTTAGTTTTATATTTAGAAATATCTTAAGTATAAGAATACGAATAAAATACTAAGTATAAATATACGAATAAAATACTAAGTATAAATATACGAATAAAATACTAAGTATAAAAATACGTATAAAATACGAGGAATAGTAAAATACTAGGAATAGTAAAATACGAGGAATAGTAAATACGATGAATAGTAAATACAATGAATAGTAAATACGATGAATAGTAGATACGTGAATAGTAAAAATATTTAAAATTTACGATTGGACTCCAAATAAATTATTTAAGTTTTCTATGTGTTCCGTTTACCTGAAGAACTGCTAAAATTAAAATTTCATTATACAAGTTCGACGATACTAATTAATATGAATTATCACTTGAGTATATACGAATGAGAAAACGATAAAGAGAGTACTTGTTAAATACTCGGTGTATGCTGTCATGTTCTTGAATCTATTGTGCCATGGTTGGAAAGGTAGCGCATATGGGGACACTTGGCACCCTATGAATTGCGGTGGTAATCTAATGACTCTCTCAGTCTTTATTTAACGTGACTCTCGCCTATGAATCGAGTTAGTTCACGGGCCCATATGAGGTAATTGGAAAATGACCATTCCCTTTAGGGAATGCGTAAGTAGTGTAATAGTCATTACCCATTTAGGGTAGTGTATGCATACATTAGACAAGGGATTTGGTTGCCCTTATTACCTACTTGATATCTTTAGCTTGAATGACTTGGCCAGTTGAATGTTTAGGCCCTTGACCTTCCTCAAGCAGCCTTGCTTTTGTAAGGTTTTGCATGTTTCCATCCTAGCGGATTTGTGGCTCATGGGACAACGTATGATAGATTATCCATGTTGTATTGAATATTAGGTAGTTATCACGTGCGCTACTTAGTGTCCGATTTGATGTGCAGTCGGCTGACTAGTGCACTTTGATAGAAGATTATATGGGTAATTATCTATGAGAGTACACGAGCCACTCTGTAGTCAAGACTCGCAGTATATGTTGCTATATGAATAATTGAAAAGAGTCGACTACCCGAATGTGAATGAAATGATAATGACTTGCCTACATGATTATGAATTGAGAATAATTATCGATGATTGTTTTATGGTTATATTATTTGACGCATGCTCATGTTTGAATCACCATGATTCCTCTTATGTGTTGTTTAAACGCTTGCTATTTGTTTTTACTTATTTATATTATGTATTTCACATGTTTTAGAATTACATGTGTCGAAAGAGTGTTGCGGGAAAATGATAATGGTTAAACGCAGTGCCAGAGACCAACGCTATTGAATGCTGGGGAGAGTTACCTTACTTATTTTGTACGCTTTTGAGAGAATGTAATCGAATATCTCTGCTTTATCTTAAACTCGTATTATGTATACAGAGTTTTATGACGATAACAGCTGGTTTTGTAATATATAGACTTAATTAATTTTCCGCCTTAGTTTAATTAAAGTCACGAAAAACCGGGTTGTTATAATATAAGTGTCACAATTATAAAATAAAACTAAAAATATTATTAACCGACTTAAGTAAATAAACTATATGGATATAAAAATATTTATCGTCGTAAAAATAATTATAGTCACTTAAAAGTTTAAATAAAACATAACTAAAAATGATGAGTTAAATTAAAAGAATATTAAGTTTAAATTAAGTATTAAATCAATTTAAAAATAAAAATATAAATTAAGTTATCCGTATAAAATTTCTAAGATAAATAGTTATATAAAATGTCATATATTACATTTAATATAAATATTACTTTATTAAAAATCTAAAGTTTATAATGAACTTAAAATATACTAAATAAGCATTTAGTGAAAATAATAAAAGGAAATAAAGTATGTCGAAATATAAAAAAAACCTAAGTAAAGCTTGTATTGGATATAGTTAGAAATTAGTATTATAAATATGATTTAACTAAAAGATACAGTGTTAAAATGATAGTTCTATAAAAAGACAAAGTAAAATGAAAGTAGGAAATTTAAGTTATAAAAACCATAAAAAGAAATAATATGTAAGTGGAAGTATTATTATATAAAATTAATTTCTAAAAATTTACTTTTAGAAAAACTTATAAAATTGAATACTATCATTAAATTTTGAAATATACTTTAAAGACGACGAATTCATAAATAGTTGTTGTGTTATAAAATTTAAATGTATAAAGCATACGAATTTATAAATACGTTTAAATAATTAGAGAAATGAAAGAAAAGTAAATAATTAAATATTAATAAGATATAAGAATATACACCGTATAAAATTCCACCATCGAGTTATCATTCACCTAAAAGGAATTTAACTAAATGTCACTTAATCATATTTTATTTAGAATACTAAAATTTATCAATTATCGTTTAAGTAATATTTTTACAAGTTAAACTAAATAGTATAACTACAAAATCACTAAATACTTTACGATTTAAATAAAAGGAAGAAATAAATGTGAGATAATGAAATTCAATTCTTTATATCACTAATCACTAATCTATTTTAAGTTGCTTAAAATTTAAATGAAACTAAATCGAACTTATAAATAAAATGAACTATTATTATTTACTAAAATATAAACTCCTAATACATTATAAGTTTAAAAGTGAGATATATTACTCAACCTTACCTCATACTAATAAGAGGAAAGAAGAAATGTATAAATAAATAATATACTAAATGTGATTAACGTGTCTATACTTAATTTGTTACAGTCTTTACATAAGATAAAGTTTGACGATATTATAATTAGTAAGAATCAGAACTTTGTGTTATGAACAATAAAAGAAGAAATGAATTAAGTGTTGAATACTTGAAGTTACCGTTTTCCTCACATGTATAGAATAATCTCGCACCTCCATTTGAATTGCCCTTTCGATGACTTCACTTTGACCGTCCGCTCTAACTTGGGAACCCTTAGACTCTCTGCGGTTGTTTGGGTTGAATCCGATAATGAGCGAGTTATTCCTCATACTCGATATTCCTTCCTCAATTAAGGATATGGGTTCAAAGGCACGGCGAGCATGAGATTAAACCCTTCGATTATAACGTTGTATGATTAGTACTCGGGTGTCTGCCATGTTGCGACTCTTGAATTCGAAGTTAATGAGGTAGCCGTCTATGGGGACTTTGGCTCCCTCCCAGAGTTGCTAAAGGCGATCTAATAATTTTTAAAATTATTATTTCGGTGCGGGATATACAACCTCAGGGATAGGGCATAATTGATATCTCCGTGAGCCCATACTACGGTAATTGGAAACTCCAGCCCCATCCGGGGGTACCCGTCTAAGGTGATAGTCGTATTATTAGGTGACTACTTACTCGAGGGCGAGTATGATACGAACCTATCTATAGTGGTGTATGCATACATTAGACTCGGGATTTGGCTGTCCTTATCACTTTAGGTATCTCTAGCCTGTCAGACACGTCCGCTTTGTCGGCCCTGATCGCTTCTGCGCGGACGTCTAGTATGTCAGCCTTGTCCAAGTTATGTTGGCCCTGTCTACTATAGCGCGTTTTACGTCTGCATGCTTCCGCCTCGCTAACGAACATTCATTTGTTAACGTATGATAGATTATTCATTTTGCGTTGGATATTAGGTAGTCCGCTACTTAGTGTTTGATCTGATCTACGAGCTTGAGTAACTAGTGCACTTTGATAGGAAATTATATGGGTAATTTACTATGAGAGTACACGAGCCGCTCTATAGTCAAGACTCGTGAGTTTTATTGATATGTGATTTGAAAAGGGTCGACTATCCCTCGTGCTATATGAAATATTGCATGATTGTTCACGACTATGTGTTTATGGAATTGATTACGACTTATGCATATATCTTGATTGCTATGATTTATGTTTTATATACATACTACGATGTTATATGGATTGAGTGGGTATTTACGTTTATATATCGTGTTTTATAAATTGAAATGTTTTAAGTTTTGTTTATCATGTTGTATGAGATTTAAATATCTATATGTGAGAACTGATATTATATGCTAATTGTCCAATTTTATTGAAATATGGTGTTCTTTGGAGTTATCTGGCGTGTAGTCTTTGCCAAGTTACTTTTAATCATAGGTTAAATAAAACCAACACTTTGGTTTAGAGGTTGTTGGTCAGAACAGTCACTTCCTGCCTCTGAGCGGGAGATCCTCCTATTTTGTGTTTTTGTCTCCGTTGCAGGCATTTCTCGAGACTCAGGATTATCGGACGATTAGGATGTTTCATTGTTTTCTTTGAGAGATTGTAATATATATTTGTATCCTATGCCATTTGAATGTAATTTAATTAACATCCGGCATGTATTAGACTTAATTAATTTTCCGCCTTAGTTTAATTAAGTCACGAAAAACCAGGGTTATTCTGGTTGGTATCAATTTGTCTTGATAGTGAATAACTTAAAGTTATCTCATCTAGCGAGAAGACACCTGGGCTAGACATACATATTGATATATATGTCCGGCATAGACTTATAGGATCAAATAATGAATTAGAAATCCTAGATCACTAAAATAATAATCTTAGAACGCTTTAAATGTGAGAATGGGTAGAAATATTAAGGATTGACCGACTGACCTAGATTTTAGAATCTTCGACCGTCATTCAACCTCGATAGATTTTTATTTCTCTTTTCTTGCCTGCTAAGTGCCCAATGACTATTCTTTTTGACTACCAAGTCTCATATACTAACATTACCGAAAAGCGAGACGTATAAATCGAAGTCACGACGACAAGAATTCAAGCTCAACAAATGGATGCAACAAGAACTATACAACAAGAGAGACATTCAAGATTGAAGAAGTGCATTTACATTAAAGAATCATCTGACTATACAAATTCCTTCTTTAACTATCGTTATCATTTCTAAACTTTTCAATTTTCAAATCTCCTAATCTTAACATTCCTAATATTCATTCATTTAAAAATGAATTTTAGTTTTCTTCTTTAATCGTTAACCCTTACTCTTTTTAAAGAATTGTGGATTCGATTATTTTTCAACCTTCTAAACTTATTGACTCCTTGTAAAACTTCTAACTTCCTTAATTAATAATTCTTAATAATTGTCTTCTCAATAAATTCTCATCTCTTCTCTTCAATCTCGTAAAATTATATCTTCCTTATTTGTTATCAACTTCTAAAATTTCTAATCTCGAAATCTATAATACCTACTAATTGATTTCATAAAGTAAATTTTCATTTTGTTCTATTTAATCTCGAAAAAATGACTTCATTTTTCCTTTGTAATTTCGTTAACTTTTTATTCAAACTCTAAAACTTATTTTCAAGTTATTTTCTTGTTCTAAAATTTAGAACTCTTAAATTATAAATTATAATTTCTACGAAATACGTATTAATCTCATTCGATGAAATTTTGTCTGCTTTCTTCATTTTTGTAAACTCTTTATCTTTTTATTAGACATCTTTTGAACTTGTCTAATCTATTACATTTATCTCTCTTCAATGTTTATATACATATATTATTTTTTTTTTCTTTTTATATAACCCCTTATTATAAATTTCAATCTTACCCGAAATATGATTTATAACATTTCCATTTTACCTAATAACATTATAATAATAACTTCAAGAAAATGAGCTATATCAACTAGGTTCTCCATAATTCTCTAAAATTTTATTTAATCATTCAACGATAACCTTTATTCTCTTAATTTCATTAAAGCTCATATTTTCTTATGATCACTACGATTTTTACCTATTTTCCCTAAATGCCGTTTTTCCTAAGGCTATATATCATATACACGTGATCATAAAAGTAACAATAATAATATTATGTAGATACGTTTAAAACTTCTTTAGGGGGTAGGACAATAATTTGATTTTATCACAATCCTAATTAAATATTAAAATTCTTTATTTCAACCTATTTTAAGGTTAACATTTTATTTTTAAATTTAAATAAATCGTTTTAATTCTTAAAACGCTTATTATTTTAATTTAATTTAATTCCGTAGAAAACTTCTAGGCCCTACCTTTTTGAAAACGTCTTTCACTTGATTTTGAAAATGTCAATGCACTGAACATTTAGATGTTAATTGAAAAAGAATTATTTATATTATTAAGTTATTAAATTCTTCAATCTTTCCTTTTAGAAAATTGATACTCAATCAAGGGTAATATTAATATTCCAATTTCAAAAACATCAATGTTTTCTCCAACTACTTTCTAATCTCGAGCAGTTATCCATCCTACTCAAGCTTCGGGGACGAAACGTTTCATAAGGGGGGAGGATTGTAACACCCCGTGTTAATTTAACCCAAATAAATTATTTTAACTAAATAATTAAATTAAAATTTATATAAATTAACTTTTATTCAATTGTTTTGAGCAATTGAAAAATTTCGATTGAATAAACTTTTTCAAATACTTTTCAAATTAAACTTTCTTGATTTTATATTAACTTGTATTATATTTTTATTTCTAAAATACGTGTCGAACTAAAACTTTATTTCAATTGGTTTTATTAAACTTAATAAATTTGCGTTTTAATTTAAAAATTATTATTACTTGAATAAATATAATTTTATTGAAATGTATCTTGCAAATTAGCAGATCGTTTGAAAATATCCGAGAGGCAGTAATAGAATTTGTAACTAATATTTTTATACACCATTTAATTTTAAAATATAAGTTTAACGTTATAGAAAGTAAAAATAGAATTACAACGAAATATATTATACATATTACATTTTATAAAATATAAAGGTTTACAAATAAGATCGAATGAAACAGAGCAAATCGGAAACCAAAACTAAACCCTATACACCCTTTATGTCGACATACCACCTCCCACTTGTAAATTTAGATATTTGTTTTAGCTTCTCTCACACACCTTATAACTCCCCACTTGTCTGATATTTTCATTTCCTCATACTTCCCTTCTTCTTCTTCTTTCTCTTTTACCTTACTTTAACTCCCTCCATTAAAACAAAATAAAACACAACAACAACTTCAACAGCCAACACAACAAAAAACAACAACAACAATAATGATAATAATAATAATAATAATAATAACAAATAATAATAAGCAGCAGCAAAAACACACGACAACAACAACATGGCGGCAATAACAACAACCAACAACAGAACAACAACGACGGCGGCAGCAAGAGCAGCAACCGTACATCACCACCGTGAACCACTCCTTTCCTCGGCTTCCCTGCCCTCGACGTCACCACCACCGACTCACCACGATGAGCCACGACCACCGTTTTCCTTCACCGCACCACCTCGGACCACCACCATGGCTGGCCCTGCTGGCTCGAGCTTCTACTATCTCCTCTGTTTTTATTTTATTCATCGTCGCCGGAAAACATCAAACTTGCCGGAGTCTCACCGGAGAGCCGACCTCCGACCACTGTGGACCTCTGCTCTCCCTGTTTCGGCATTTCTCCCTGTCCTCTTCCTTGGTTTGCTCGCCGGAGACTCTGCCCATGGGAGAAACTCAGACCAACGCCATAGGTGGGCATTCATCTCCTCTCTCTCATTTTCGTCCTCCCTTCTTTGTCCTCTGTTTTTAATTCATCTCTTTCTTTTTCTGTTCATGTTCGCTGAAAACATCGCCGGAGTTCGTCATGTCACTGCTCAGCCCCACGTCGTAGTATACGCCGGGAATGAGTCTATTTTTCGGTCATTACTAGACCTCTGTTCACCACCGTGTTGTATTCACGATGGCTCTACTCTGCTGCGTTTATAGTCAGTCACTAATGACGTGACCTCATTCCCGAGGTCTCTGTTATTTCGGCGAGTATTATTTTGGCTTCACTATTGCTGATTTTGGGTCACGAGTAAATGGGTTAGGATCGTTTTTGGAGGCCTCTGTTCGTGAGCCAAATTTAGGTGACTCGATTCTTTCTCAAAAATCTCTAACTTTAACATTTTGGTTTTATTTTAATTTTGTGATTCAAAGTGAGCTAGTTATGCATTAGACACGTATGATTTCCGTTTCAGTTTAATTTGATAACTTTGTATGATTCGCTATAGTATGAAATTGGGTGTTAATTTTAGTTATAATGTAATGTTGAATGAAATTGTGAAATATGATATTTATCTGATTTTTGTGATTATATGTTTTGAGTGAAAAATGTGTTGTTGAATTAGTGTTGAATTTAATTGTAATATTATCATGTTGAAATTATATGTTATGTGTGAATTATTGATCATACTAAATATAAGTGTCACAATTATAAAATAAAACTAAAAATATTATTAGCAAACTTAAGTAAATAAACTATATGGATATAAAAATATTTATAAATCGTAAAAATAATTATAGTCACTTAAAAGTTTAAATAAAACATAACTAAAAATGATGAGTTAAATTAAAAGAATATTAAGTTTAAATTAAGTATTAAATCAATTTAAAAATAAAAATATAAATTAAGTTATCCGTATAAAATTTCTAAGATAAATAGTTATATAAAATGTCATATATTACATTTAATATAAATATTACTTTATTAAAAATCTAAAGTTTATAATGAACTTAAAATATACTAAATAAGCATTTAGTGAAAATAATAAAAGGAAATAAAGTATGTCGAAATATAAAAAAAACCTAAGTAAAGCTTGTATTGGATATAGTTAGAAATTAGTATTATAAATATGATTTAACTAAAAGATACAGTGTTAAAATGATAGTTCTATAAAAAGACAAAGTAAAATGAAAGTAGAAAATTTAAGTTATAAAAACCATAAAAAGAAATAATATGTAAGTGGAAGTATTATTATATAAAATTAATTTCTAAAAATTTACTTTTAGAAAAACTTATAAAATTGAATGCTATCATTAAATTTTGAAATATACTTTAAAGACGACGAATTCATAAATAGTTGTTGTGTTATAAAATTTAAATGTATAAAGCATACGAATTTTTAAATACGTTTAAATAATTAGAGAAATGAAAGAAAAGTAAATAATTAAATATTAATAAGATATAAGAATATACTCCGTATAAAATTCCACCATCGAGTTATCATTCACCTAAAAGGAATTTAACTAAATGTCACTTAATCATATTTTATTTAGAATACTAAAATTTATCAATTATCGTTTAAGTAATATTTTTACAAGTTAAACTAAATAGTATAACTACAAAATCACTAAATACTTTACGATTTAAATAAAAGGAAGAAATAAATGTGAGATAATGAAATTCAATTCTTTATATCACTAATCACTAATCTATTTTAAGTTGCTTAAAATTTAAATGAAACTAAATCGAACTTATAAATAAAATGAACTATTATTATTTACTAAAATATAAACTACTAATACGTATAAGTTTAAAAGTGAGATATATTACTCAACCTTACCTCATACTAATAAGAGGAAGCGAAGAAATGTATAAATAAATAATATACTAAATGTGATTAACGTGTCTATACTTAATTTGATACAGTCTTTACATAAGATAAAGTTTGACGATATTATAATTAGTAAGAATCAGAACTTTGTGTTATGAACAATAAAAGAAGAAATGAATTAAGTGTTGAATACTTGAGATTCTGGTTTTCCTCACATGTATAGAATAATCTCGCACCTCCATTTGAATTGCCCTTTCGATGACTTCACTTTGACCGTCCGCTCTAACTTGGGAACCCTTAGACTCTCTGCGGTTGTTTGGGTTGAATCCGATAATGAGCGAGTTATTCCTCATACTCGATATTCCTTCGACAATTTAGGATTTGAGTTCAAAGGCACGGCCGACATGAGATTAAACCCTTGATTATAACGTTGTATGATTAGTACTCGGGTGTATGCCATGTTGCGACTCTTGAATTGAAGTTAATGAGGTAGCCGTCTATGGGGACTTTGGCTCCCTCCCGGAGTTGCTAAAGCGATCTAATAATTTTTAAAATTATTATTTCGGTCACGGGATATACAACCTCGGGGATGGGGCATAATTGATATCTCAGTGAGCCCATACTACGGTAATTGGAAACTCCAGCCCATCCGGGAGTACCGTCTAAGGTGATAGTCGTATTATTAGGTGACTACTTACTCGAGGGCGAGTATGATACGAACCTATCTATAGTGGTGTATGCATACATTAGACTCGGGATTTGGCTGTCCTTATCACATTTGGTATCTCTTGCCTGTCAGACACGTCCGCTTTGGCCATTACGATCGCTGTAGCGGACGTCTAGTATGTCGGCCTTGTCCAAGTTATGTTATTTCTGTCTACTATAGCGCGTTTACGCCTCAGCATGCTTCCGCCACGCTACCGAACATTCATTTGTTAACGTATGATAGATTATTCATTTTGCGTTGGATATTAGGTAGTCCGCTACTTAGTGTTTGATCTGATCTACGAGCTTGAGTAACTAGTGCACTTTGATAGGAAATTATATGGGTAATTTACTATGAGAGTACACGAGCCGCTCTATAGTCAAGACTCGTGAGTTTTATTGATATGTGATTTGAAAAGGGTCGACTATCCCTCGTGCTATATGAAATATTGCATGATTGTTCACGACTATGTGTTTATGGAATTGATTACGACTTATGCATATATCTTGATTGCTATGATTTATGTTTTATATACATACTACGATGTTATATGGATTGAGTGGGTATTTACGTTTATATATCGTGTTCTATAAATTGAAATGTTTTAAGTTTTGTTTATCATGATGTATGAGATTTAAATAACTATATGTGAGAAGCGATATTATATGCTAATTGTCCAATTTTATTGAAATATGGTGTTCTTTGGAGTTATACTGGCGTGTAGTCTTTGCCAAGTTACTTTTAATCATAGGTTAAATAAAACCAACACTTTGGTTTAGAGGTTGTTGGTCAGAACAGTCACTTCCCGCCTCTGAGCGGGAGATCCTCCTATTTTGTGTTTTTGTCTCCGTTGCAGGCATTTCTCGAGACTCAGGATTATCGGACGATTAGGATGTTTCATTGTTTTCTTTGAGAGATTGTAATATATATTTGTATCCTATGCCATTTGAATGTAATTTAATTAACATCCGGCATGTATTAGACTTAATTAATTTTCCGCCTTAGTTTAATTAAGTCACGAAAAACCGGGTTGTTACAATGATTTATGTGGAAATGATCTAAATTAAATGGTGAACTAAGTGGAGTAATTTATGAAATAAACATAAGTGAATTAAATTTAGAAATAAAAATAAAGAAGAGTGGAAGATGAAGTTGCTCATGAAAATGAAGAACACTTAAGGTGTTGTTCTTACTTAGAAAATAAAAGAGTTTTTGGTTTTAGAGAGTATTGTGTGTGTGTTTAATGTTTGTGTGTAGAATGAAGTAAGGTAGTAATAATTTGCATACTAGTGTAGTAATAATTTAATATATTGTAATTGTTATATCTTTAAATCTAATTAAGCTAGAAAATCATGATGAAAATGTAGGAGGTGTAAGGAGGATTAGACAACTTGCTAAAGCAAGAAAATTGGAAGAGATAATATTGATCATGCATGACCAATATTTCGGCCAACATGCATCAAGTGGCCCGATTTTTACGTTTTTGAAATTTTCGATTTATGCGCACGCGAAAAGTCTCGAAATAAAATATATAGTCTTAAAAATAATGGTTCGAAGTAAGATCGAAAATAAAAATGAAGAAAAACGTTGAAGGGTGATCAAAACAAAAATTGGCCATAGGATCCTCGAAACTTTGAAATAAAATCTTATTTGATCTAACACTTATTTTTTTTCGTTGAATGTTATCGAATTAAATCATTATACTCAAACGTCAAAAAGTTTATCAGTTTAAATTAGGTATAACTAAGAATTTCGAGATTAAGTGAAAAAGTTAGTTAAATAGAATTTGAATAGTAATTTGTTTATTAATATTCTAAGATTTATAAATAATAATCAAAATGATTAATAAATAAAAGTTTGATGTGTAGGTTTGCCTCTTCAAGAGAAAATGGAAGAGGATAAAGTAGCTTGACTTTGACTTGCGTGTTTGAAATCGTTGACTTGAATTTCAAAGACGGAAAAAATATACGGGTCCAATTTTATTCAAAAATCAAAAATGTATGAAATTAAATTCTATGAATAAAAGGTTTTACTTTTATTCTTATGAATAGTAAACATGACTTAGCTATTTTGAAATTTGAAAGGCGATATAAATTTTATGGTTGATTTTTATAAATTTTTGAAATGTGTTTCATTTTGAATTCTGAATATAATACAACATACTTTATTTTTCAAAATTTTTATATTTGGACTTAAGAAATTTGGTATTGTTTAGCGAAAAAAATTCAGTCGCATTTTTATTATAAGGAAAAAGGATGAATTTAGTCTAAGGAATTAAATTCTTTTATAAAAATGTGTTTCAAAAACACGGGGTGTTACATTTAATTTCATAGGGATAGGCCACACTAGGTGTTTTTCATTTTTGCGTTTTCTTTTTCCGTTTTGCATTGCATTCACACGTTAGTTAGTAGCTTCATATTCCGCCTAAACTAAACCAAACCACCTAATATGCATGAATATGGATCATATAGTTGCATCGTATATCATGGACATACGGATGTCACTCGTTTCTAGGGTTATCACCTCAATTTAATCATTCGCGTAAATGCTAGATTTTTGTTCACTTAAAATGAATTAAAATGAGATGATGGGACCTTCCTCTATTATAAAATTGAGATTAGTCTTTATAGGAAAAGCTGCTATGAGCCCCTTCTTCGTCGGTAGGCATGTAGGACCTTACTCTCCACATGACCCCTTCTACGTTGGGTAAGTTGTATGTGTTGACCTATTTTACCTCAACATTATAGTTCGAGTAATATCTCATAGTTATAATGGACTAATAGATAGGATTTACTGAAATCTATCGACCAAGAATTCTAATAGTAGAATTAGCCAAGAAGTTGGCTTATCAATTTAAAGAAATTGAGTCTTGGGATCACCTATATAATTCTCGAGGGAGGTCGATTATATGAGTGCACGAGTCATTGCATTAAATCGTTATTGCTTTACGACTTAAACCTTTAAAACGATGTTTTCTTATCTTCTCTCTTCTTCTTTCTTTTCACAGTTTCGAATTCGTTATATAAAGATATAACTGCTAAATCAAATGGCTGGATGTACTGACGACCCAATGCCAAGTGCCACACTAAACCGCGAATCATGGCTTAGAATTTTTATGGGCACCATGAATCAGTCAACTCGACTGAAGAATGATGGCTCCAACTTTTCTGATTGGGAGGCCGCATTACGGAATGCCGCCATCGCTGACGGTAAGCTCAAGTACTTGACTGAGCCACTGCCGACTAAACCACTCCGATGCGAGGAAGCAGATGAAGTCTATGTTTATAATGATTTCATGATGGAGGCGGGTGCGATACAGAACGTACTCATCTATTCAATGGAATCAAATTTGCAAAGACGGTTCATTACCCAGGGTGCAAACAAGATTTTCACCACTCTAACTAAAGAGTTCTCGAAAGCACCGAGAATCAAGAGTTACGAGTATACCACTTGCTTCTTTGAAGCGAAACTCCAGAAGGGCCAACCGGTTAGTCCACACCTTCTCGACATGATCGAGAATGTTGAGAAACTGGAGGAGCTTGGTTGCAAGATCGATGAGAAGGTCATCATTGATCGTGTGCTCCACTCCCTTCATGATGGGTATGCCCTCTTTAGGGCAAACTATTACATGAATGACATGCGAAAAGTGCATGAGCTTCACTCACCTCGCATGCACGGAGAGTGATCTGAAGTTGAGTGGGAGCATGAAACAAGATGTTCTCATGATAGGCAACAAGTACAAGGGTAAGGGTAAGGCTCCGGCTAACCTAACTGTAGGAAAGCCAAAGTTTAAGAAGCCAGTGGTTGCTAAGAGTGGGCCTGGTGAGTCTAGCGGTAGCTCACAAGGCAAGGCAAAAGCGAAGCAAACCATGGAGTGCCACCATTGCCTCAAGTCTGGGCATTGGAGGCGAGGCTATCCGTGTATCTTTGAGGACATAAAAGCAGGCCGCGTCGCTCCTGTTGGTATGTCTTCTTTTATTCATATGATTGAGATTAACCATGCAAGTTTCGGAACTTGGGTACTTGATACTGGTTGTGGTTCTCATCTGTGTAATCATTTGCAGGGCCTAAGAAACATCAAAACTCGGCAAGAGGTGATGTAGACTCGCGAGTGGGAATGGAGCAAGAGTTGCACGCCGTTTGAGGGAACATATGTAATCCAACTCCCGAGAAGGATTTGAGTTATTTCTGAATAACTGTTACTATGTACCTAGTTTATCCAAAAACATTATTTCTGTATCCGTACTTGATAAAGACGGATTTTCGTTTTTAATAAAGAATAATAGCTGTATTTTCTCTTTGAACGAAATGATTTATGCTAAAGCAGTTTCCATGAACGGAATTTATGTTTTAGATCAAACCACAGATATTTTGCATGTGAGTAACAAGAAAGCAAAGGTTGGTGACAAAGATCAAACCTATCTATGGCATTGCCGTATGGGACACATAAATGAGAAACGCGTGAAAAAGCTCATTGATAATGGGACAATCGCCCCATTTGACTATAAAACTTTTGGCACATGTGAATCATGTCTCATAGGCAAAATGTCTCGAATTTCCTTCAAAGGTGTTGGAATGCGCGCTGCTGACCTATTAGGACTCGTACATACTGATGTGTGTGGACCTATGTCAATCAACGCTAGAGATGGCTATAGGTATTTTATCACTTTCACGGACGATTTGAGTAGATATGGACATGTCTACTTAATGAAGCATAAAAGTGAGTCCTTTGACAAGTTCAAGGAATTCCAGAATAAGGTTGAGAACCAACTGGATAGAAAGATAAAAGCACTACGTTCAGATCGTGGTGGCGAATATCTTTCAACTGAGTTTGATCGACACCTGAAAGACCATGCGGATAGTACTACGATTAACTCCAGGAACACCACAAGCTGAATGGTGTGTCCAAGCGTAGGAATCGAACATTACTTGATATGGTTCGATCCATGATGAGTCACACTGCGGTTGTACGACTCATTATGGGGCTATGCTCTTTTGTCACCGCTCTTATACTTAACCGAAATCCGTCTAAAGTCAAAGTTGACAAGACTCCATACGAATTATGGAAGCGGAACGGTCCCTAACTTGTTCTTTATTCGGGTTTGGGGTGCGAGGCTTATGTCAGCTGGAGACACGAGGATAAGCTCGGCCTTGATCGGTCAAGACATACTTTATTGGTTATCCAAAAGGAATGTTTGGTCATTACTTCTATTCGCCTACCGAACACCGAGTTTTTGTTGCGGCTAGTGCGAAGTTCCTAGAGAAAGAGTTTCTCGAAGACAAGAGAAGTAATAGAACCTTCGATCTGTCGGAGATTCCTGAACCAACAACCGAGCAACCAATGGAGGAAATTGTTCCTTCTTCGTCTGCTGCGGTTAATATTCCCTTGGAACCCAGGAGGTCGGGTAGACTCTCCATTCCTCCAGATAGATACATCGGTATGGTTGAGGAGAATGGGAGAGACGACGTTTTACTCCTTGAGAGTAACGAACCTGTAACCTATAAAGGTGCCATGACATGTTTTGACTCAAAGTTATGGCAAGAAGCCATGCAATCCGAGATGGACTCTATGTATGAGAACGATGTATGGGATCTGGTTGACTTACCTGACAAGGTCCGGCCTCTTCAGTGCAAATGGCTTTATAAGATATATAAAGCGATCTGTAGAAGGACAACCAGATATATACAAAGCTCGACTAGTGGCAAAGGGTTTCACTCATGTGCAAGGGTTGCACTATGATGAGATCTTTGCACCCGTAGTCATGCTTCGTTCCATTCGGATTGTCTTAGCGATTGCCGCCTTTCATGACTATGAAATTTGGCAGATGGACGTGAAAACCGCCTACAGTTTCGTAATTAAAAAAGCTTTGTATTTAATTAACATTAAAAAAACGGTTTTTACATAATAACCGTTTTTTTTGTATATTATAAAAAACGGTTTTTACATAATAACCGTTTTTTTTTGTATATTATAAAAAACGGTTTTTACTCTTAAAAACCGTTTTATTTAATACTAATAATAAAAAACGGTTGGTAAATTTTTTTGTTGTTTTTAATGTGGACTTTAAATAACATTATAACTAGTAAACCGTCTTTTTTAATTAAAAACCAAAAAAAACGAAATAATTCAATACTAATTCGTTTTAAATAACTATACTCATAATATTCTTTAATTCTTTGTTTTTAAAATCACTATATTTAAAATATTTTTAAAGGTTTTTTAATTTTAAAATACTTTATATTTTCTTCTTTATATTGTAATGTATTTAATTAAAGTGATATTGAATTAAAGAAAGTAGTACTACTCTTATTTATTCACGTACACCTTAGTCATTATTTATTAATTTTTTTAATTATCATCGTGTTAAATTATAATATTTGAATGTCGTATTTTTTTTTATCAATAGGATAAAGTTGTCGACAAGGTCAAAGAAGGGTCATGGAAACCTGAAGGCGGCCGAAAGGACATTCTAGCCGAGACAATTCAAAAACCTGAGCACGACGGTCGTGTGTTAGGCATGCCAGGCCATGTTAGAGTAACCAAAGTTTTCGGGAGAGCTGCCAGAACACCAACAAAAACAAGTAGCACTAATGATCGTGATATGGTAAACTAATTAAATTGTTAGTTCCTAGTTAATTTAAATGATGACGACGACTATCTATATATATTATTGAATTGTATATAATGTATTTGTTGCAGGTGAAAATGATGGCCAAGATGATGCAGAAAATAACCAAAGGTGGTACCCTGACGGCCGAGGAACATAAAGTGATTGATCAACTTGCCGGTGACGAGAAAACGGCGGACGATCACACGACGTCTAAGGAACAAGACGGTGACGATGAGGTAATTAAATAACTTAATAAGTGTAACACCCCGTGTTAATTTAAGCTAATTATAATTAGGAAATCAATAATTAATCATCCTCGCTCATTTATTTCCTAAAACAATACACTACAAGTTATTATCGCACCTAAACTAAAACCATTTTGAATTACTTTGAATTTGAACTTTATTTTTACATATTCGAACTCGATAAATCAAACGAAGAATCTACGACAATTTTCTCAACGACAAATTTCGGCACGCAAATCGAGGTCAAAATTGACCAAAGTGGCCGAGCCACATAGGATGATTAAATCACCTAATTCTTGTTCAAGTATACTTACTCATAATCCAAATCTAACAAAAATTAGTTAAGGTTTAATTATTTTAGTTATTACTAACAAAACATATAATATTAAAATCAATTTACTATTTCAATTTGATTTAACTAACACTTTCACTGAAAATCGAAATAATGAGTTACACTAAGCCTAAACTGATAAACTTTTTGACGTTTGAGTATAATGATTTAAATCAATAACATTCAACGAAAAAAATAAGTATTTCGATCGAATAAGATTTTTATTCAAAGTTGCGAGGAAACTAGTACCCAATTTTTGTTTTGATTTCGTTTTGGAGTTTATTTTCATTTTTATTTTCGATCTTACTTCGAACCATCATTTTAAGATCATATATTTTATTTCGAGACTTTTCGCGTGCGCGTAAATCGAAAATTTCAAAAACGAAAAATCGGGCCAACTTGATCTTGTTTTGGCCGAGATTTTTGAAGTCTTTGGTCTTTGCTTATCTTCTTCCATTTCTCTACTTTACTCAACCATCTAATCCTCTTACACATCTAGTATTTCATCATCACTTCTTAGCTCATTTTAATTTAATCTTTATACATGTTAAATACAAAACAAATACATACTACATACTACTCATTTACTAGTATACTTATTCTACTACAACATTTCATTTACACACAACCATCAAAAATCTCTAACACTTTTCTCTCTAATAAAAACAACTCAAGAACACTTGTAAGAACATCTTCATCTTCAACCTTGGCTTTCCTTGAAGATCTTCATCTTCTTCCTTTAGCTTTTCTTCTTTAAACTTTTATTTTCTTGTTTTAAATTCACTAGAACACTTGTATTAATTCTCCACTAATTATTTTAGTAATCACCTCCTCTTTTAACTTGTCAAAGATTATGAACATAAATCGAATTCATAAAATTTTAAACATCACCTAAACCTAAAAACAATACTACACTTAAAATTTTTAGTTTAGTTAGTCTAGTTTAAAATAAAGTACTAACTTGCTTATTTTCGTTTTTATGTACTAATCCTAACCAAAGACGAGGAGCAAGGTGGAGGCATAGACTTGAGCCAGTTTGACCATATAGTGGATCCCGACAACTGCTAGACTTTTCACTAACCGACTTGATTAAGGTGCCCCCGCACACTAGTTTAAATTTTGTAAATCGCACGCTATAATTGTTATGTGTTATATTTGTTGTGTTTATGATCACCTAGCATCACATGTTAAATTAGGAGACAAAAATCGAAAAATAACATTAGTGTAACATATATAAACCACACGGCCATCACCTAATTTTTCACTTAATTTTTCGTTTTAATTTTTGTTAATTGCATGCTTAAAATACTATGAATAAGGTGTACATGAAAATATAAATAGTTTATGTTTAGGACTTAAAATGAAATTGTGGTGAAATTTAAATGTTTTAAAAACATGTGTGTCCTTGAACTATTGATGTTATTCTTGTGTTTGAAATGATTTTACTTTGGTGTGTTAACGTTTGTATATGATTTTCACATATGTTAAATACATAAATGATATTAAGTAAGTTAGTTGTTGAATTAGAAGTATAAAAATCAAAAATAAAATTTTGAACACATATTTACATATACACGGCCTACTTGAATAAAATGGACCAATTTTTAGTTTTAATTTTTCTAAATAACATATTATGATTAGTTTAGTTAAATTAGACTTGTAGGAAAAATTTGAGAAAATTATATAAACATATAAAAATTGGACTAATTGATGTTCATATGAAAAATACTAGAGTTCTTCACATATTCATGTGTTCTTCATTTAGGTGATTAGTTTGATTCATAATTATTATAAGTTTTAGTTATTTGTTGTTTCTATTTACTAGTTTAAATCACTTTAGTATAATTTAAATGATTAGTATATAAAAGCTTTAAGTTAAAAACCGATAAAATTAGAAAACGAAAATAAATGGTACAAGTATAAGGCGCCACGGCCTTAGGGTCGTTTTTGGACCAAAAATGATTTTGTCACTTTTTATTTTTATCACTTAAGTAATTAAATTAGTTAAAGTAATGAATTATAAATAAAAACAAAAAAAAAAAAAGAAATAAATAACTAAAATAAATAAAGGCTCACGGCATTCACCTTAATTTTTGGTCAATTTGGGTCAAAATGAATTTGTCACTTAGTCACTAAAATTGATTAGTAATTAGGATTATATTAGATTGTATAATGAATCGTTAATAAAAAGAATCAACGAAACCGATAAAAATAAACGTTACACGTATTAAAATGAATATTGTCGAGTGTTACTGCCTTTGCTTAAATTTGGATATGGACATACAGACTATTTAAAATGAACTACGACAACCTCGCTAAAAATGGAAACCGCTAAAATTTTAGTTAAGTATATGACTAAATGTAACCGAGTTTTACTTTTGAAATATTATTTAAAATCACTAAGTACAAAATGAACTTAACAACTTTGAAACTAGAATTTTATACTTAAATTATATCGAGTTTTACTTCCGAATTATTATTTAAAATCACTAAGTACAAAACGAACTTAACGACTTTGAAACTAGAATTTTATACTTAGTAAATAAAAAGCTTAGTTTTATATCTAAAAATATCCTAAGTATAAAATTTGTGTAGAGTATAAAAATACTAAGTATAAAGAAAATATAATAAATAAATACTAAGTATAGAAAAAGATATTAAGTATAAGAATACATGTACGTATAAAAATACGTATAAATACGAAGTATAAGAATACGCATACGTATAAAAATACGTATAAATACGAAGTATAAAAATACGTACAAATACGAAATACGAAAATACGAATACGTATAAAAATACGAGGAATAGTAAATACGATGAATAGTAAAATACGGTGAATAGTAAAATAATGAATAGTGAAAATATTTAAAATTTACGAACGGACTCAAAATAAATATTTAAGTATTTCTATGTGTTCTGTTTATCTGAAGAATTGCTAGAATTAAAATTTCATTATACAAAGTTCGACGATATATTTAAGTTTCAGAATTGTCATTTATTAAGATTGAACGAGGATATAAGAATTGAGAAAACGAGCTACTTGAATAAAATACTAGGATTGTTCGCCATGTTGCGACTCTTGAAATTGAAGTTAACGAGGTAGTGTATATATGGGGACTTGGGCTCCTATCGAGTTGCCCAGGCGAAATAACGATCTTAAGATTGCTACTCGACACGGTATATACAACCTCGAGATGGGGCATCCTTGATATTTCAGTGGGCCCATATATTAGTAATTGGAAGGCTTGACCCATCCAAGAGTACGCAGTCTCTGGTGATAGTCGAACTTTTAAGTCGGTGATACCTTTTGAATAAGCGAATACGTATGATCCTCGATAGGTAGAGTATGCAAACATTAGATAAGGCATTGAATCGTCCTTATTACCTTAGATATCTTTAGCCTGTCAGCCATGTCCAAGTTATGTTGGCCCTGATCGCTACTGCGCGGATTATGTCTGCATGCTTCCGCCTTACTAACGAAGACTCATTTGTTATCACATGCTGGGGATGGTTTACCTTATTTTGTACTCCGTTGTTTTGGAGAGATTTGTAATCTAAATACTCTGTTTTTATCTCTAAACTCGTATTATGTATACTGAGTTTGTAAGGCGATAACAATTTGGTTTGTAATATTTAGACTTAATTAATTTTCCGCCTTAGTTTAATTAAAGTCACGAAAAACCAGGTTATTACAGTTTGGTATCAAAGTTGTCTTTATGATAGTGAATAACTTAAAGTTATTTCATATAGCGAGACGACACCTGGGCCAGACATATACATACTATATGTCTAGCATAGACTTATGGGATCAAATAATAAACTAGAAATCTCTAGACCGCTAAAATAATAACTTAGATCATTTTAAAAGTGTGAGAAAGGGTAGAATCTTAAGGACCGACCAAATAATAATGAACGAGTTAGATGAGCATTAGGATCTTACTTTTATAATTCTTTTGCTTGCTATTTGCTCTGTGGCTAACTCTAGTCTGACAAAGGCCCTCAGGATGACGTCCTTCAGTTACTCCCGTAACAATTTACCACGACGTCCACCGATGATGCAATTAGGAGAGTATATACGTAGCCATTCTCTCCAAATAGAGCGATATGTGGAAGCTCATGGAATCATGACGGACAGGATCTACCACACGAGGGGCATTGGTATCAGTTTGACCATGATTGGGAGCTTTCATCCATACGATGAGTTTTGGGCACCTCTAGGTTGGCGACTCCTCTTTGATTACGAGATGTACATGGACCGCATGTACCACCCAGACCCACTTCAGAGGGTGATAGGACCACCTGCGCGGATGGAGTACGATGTACTACTCGAGAACTTGATGAATCAAGAGTATGAACGTGACTATCCCCCAATGCCAGATGCCATCATGCCTCCAATCATATGGGAGAGGAATCTTACATCTGGGAGGCTCTTAAGGGTCTCAAATCATATTTAGGGTCATTCGACTCCAAATTGTAAAATATATGTAATCGACTTTTAACTATCTTAAGAACGACCTTAATGTCGTCACTTTTTCCTAACGGCTATGGGTTTTTATTTCGAACATGACGTTGTATGGACTTATGTATTATATTTTCTGAATGTAATATTTTACCCATATATATTTATATATATGGAGACGTTATGTTGCAACCTTGTCGTATACATTTCACAGCGCATCATTTTAAATTCTACGTACGTATCTGAAAATTTCAATTCTCATTTAAATTATTCCCGCACTTATTTCAGATATGACTACCTCGCGACAGGAGACACGGGGAGTGAACCTGGAGGAGAAGGCTCGTAAGAGAACTGTCCAGGAATATGCACGACGTCAGCAGATGAAGGCGTGGAGAAAAATGCACAACTTGAAGAATTCGAGAATCGACTGGAAGACCAGGGCACTCAAAACTCCATTCGTGGAACATCGGGTTCCTGATCACCTCCGCCGATCTTCGGGGAAGACCGACGCGATCGAGGCATTCATGAGGAGCGACCCGGACGCCTTTGAGGGTGTTGGAGATACCTTGTACACTTGGACCAGGCACATGAGTGCAAAGTTCCAAGAACACTCGGTTCCGGAGGAGTGGAAAACCTCCTTTTCTGCTGTCTGCCTTGACGGAGAGGCCAAAGCTTGGTGGTTACGATTTCGTTCCCCGGCTATACGCGAGGGTGAATACTACCTCAGTTGGGAAGACTTCAAGCTCGGCTTGAGTGACGCAACTAATGCTATCAAGTATAAGTATAACTTCTCAGAAGAGGAGCACCACTATTCGTACTTTGCATAAGTACCGACGACCAACCTTTTTGTCATTCTCAATCGAATTTCTTATCACATGAGAATGTATCTGAACTTTATGATTACTCTGCTAGACTATGTATTTAAATTTCATCATAGTTCATTTCATAGAAAATGTATTAGGAAGCTTTGTAACGTATTGATGTAACCCTTTTACATTATCAATGAAATGTCTTTTACCTTGTATTCTATAATATGTCTCTTTTGGAACTACTCAAATTCATACAGTTTAATATTTTTCAGAATGGCTGCAAACGATATTCATGACGATAACCTCAACCATCAATTCTTAGAAGAAGAGGCAAGAAGAAGAGAGTTCGAGGACGCAATCGTTAAGATTGCTCAGAATGTCCATCAACATCAGGGTGGCGGAAACAATCAATCCGCATTTGAGAGGTTCTCTAAACATAGACCCCAGACGTACTCAGGCTCTGTCAACCCCACAGTCTTGACAGAGTGGATTGAGGAGATGGAGAAGCTGCTAGAACTTAGCAAGACTCCGGCTAATGAGAAGGTGAACGTAGTGGCATATTACCTAAAAGGGGAAGCCAACGGTTGGTGGCGTTTGATCAAATCCACCTTTTCCTTGAGAATCTATAACTGGACCGAGTTCAAGACCCTGTTGGAGAACAAGTACTTTGGGGAAGAACTGAGATGGGAAAAGGAGGAGGAATTCAGGAACCTGAACCAGGGTGATATGACGCTGCAGGCATACACCGAGAAATATCAGGAGCTGTCCAAATTCGCGCCTAGGATAATAACTAACGAGGAGGAACTTGCGACTCGTTACGTAAGAGGCATGGCAAACAGCCTAAGGATAAACATGAGCGGGTTCAACTGCAAGAACTTTGCTGAGGCCTACGAAAAGGCAACAAGTATTTGGGCTTCCATCCAGAAAGGGGAAGCAGAGGAGAAAAAGAAGAAGAAAACCTTTACGCCTCCTGTGGCGAGTGCCAGCTTCATACACAAGCCACTGTTCGGTCGCCCGGGTTTCCAAAATCAAGACAATCGTAATAAAGGCCAGGGCAGACCCCTGTACAATAACCGAAACCCCACCGCATACGTGGCGAGGAACAATCAACAACCACCCGGAGCCCCGCCTTTCCAGGCAAATCGGTCGCACGTAGACGACCTAGTCATCCCGTAAGCGTTGTAATGGGGAGCCGGTGGTATGCTTCTTACGCAAGGTGGTAGGGCATAAATCGAATGAGTGCCCAAAAAGGGTGCGACGCCAAGGCAAACAGCGGGACCACCGCCGGTGTCGTCAGGGTTCAAGGGCGTGTATATGTCCTGACCGAGTCTGAAGAGGGTGCTGAGGGTGTTATCGATGTCGGCGTCATCACCGGTACATTACTGGTTAACTCTGTACCTGCTTTCATTTTATTCGATCTGAGCTTCATTATCCTTTATATCCTCAAAATTTATCAAACAATCCAAACTCATAAACCCTGAACAAATCAGAACTAACATATCACTACCTGATGGTAAAAATATTCCTTGTTCTTCAAAATACAATAACGTAAAAATTTCGATTCACAACACAGACTTCCTGTCAGATCTTGTATTGTTTGATCTTCCCGAGTTCGATGTAATTCTGGGAATGAACTGGCTAGCTCGTCATAATGCAACGTTCAAATGCCACGACAAGAAAATTTCACTGAAGACTAATCAAGGGAAGGAGGTATCATATCAGAGTTTGAAGAGGAAAAGGGGAGTGAAATTAGTGTCTGTACTGAAACTTCAGAATATGGAGAGAAAGGGGCACCAGGTGTATTTTTGCAGCATTACCAAGGTCGAGGACAACTTGCGCATCAAAGACATCCCAATCGTGAATGAATACCCCGATGTATTCCCGGATGCATTACCGGGTATGCCTCCTGCACGAGATGTCGAATTCTCTATCGACCTTGTACCCGACACTTCACCTATATCAAAGGCACCATACAGAATGGCGCCTGTCGAACTCCAGGAACTCAAGAAACAGTTGGAGGAGATGATTGAGTTAGGATTTATAAGACCGAGTGTCTCACCTTGGGGTGCACCGGTACTCTTCGTTAAAAAGAAGGATGGGAGTATGAGACTATGCATTGATTACAGAGAACTGAACAAAGTGACGATCAAGAATCGTTATCCTCTGCCTAGGATAGACGATCTCTTTGACCAGCTCAAAGGAGCGGGAGTTTTCTCCAAGATTGACCTGAGATCAGGATACCATCAGATCGCGGTTCGTAAAGAAGATATACAAAAGACTGCTTTCAGATCAAGGTACGGACATTACGAGTTCAAAGTAATGCCGTTCGGCCTTACCAACGCTCCAGCAGTGTTCATGGATCAAATGAACAGAACTTTTCACGAATACCTCGACATCTGTGTTGTCGTGTTCATTGACGACATCCTGATCTACTCCAAGAATAAAGAAGAACACGCGGAACACCTACACATTATCCTGAGCATCTTGAGAGATCATAAATGGTATGCTAAATTTTCAAAGTGTGAATTTTGGCTAGACCAAGTGGCGTTCCTAGGCCACGTAATCTCCAAGGAAGGTGTAATGGTGGATCCAGCAAAGATTAAGGCTGTCAAGGAATGGGTAGCACCAAAAGCGATCCAAAGTCGAAGTTTCCTAGGATTGGCTGGCTATTATAGGAGGTTTGTTCCTGACTTCTCAAAAGTAGCCCGCCCAATGACTAAACTGCTACAAAAGGAATCAAAGTTCTTATGGAGCGACGACTGTGAAAAAGCGTTCCAAGAACTTAAGACAAGGCTTACTACGGCACCAGTTTTAACCTTGCCAACAGACGGGGATGAGTACGAAGTATACAGTGACGCATCACTGAATGGTTTGGGTTGCGTCTTGATGCAAAAAGGGAAAGTAATAGCATACGCGTCCAGACAGCTTAAAGTGCATGAAAGGAATTACCCAACTCACGACCTTGAACTTGCGGCGGTCGTGTTTGCACTAAAGATTTGGCGTCATTATCTCTACGGGGTCAGCATCAAATTCTACACCGACCACAAGATCTTAAAGTACATCTTTACCCAGAGGGAATTGAACAAGAGGCAGCGAAGGTGGTTGGAACTAATCAAGGATTACAAGATCGAATTATTATACCATGAAGGAAAGGCTAATGTAGTGGCTGACGTACTGAGTCGTAAGGCAATACATACTCTTAACAACATTTGGGAAATTCCCTCAGACATCGTCCAGGATCTGAAGAGACTAAGTTTAGACCTGGTACAATCAGATGACACTGACCTGAATGCAATGGTGGTCGAACCAGAATTATTTCATGACATTCGGGTACTACAGTGGGAAGACCCGGCTCTATTAGTGATTAGAGAAAAGATTCCATCAGAAGGAACAGAAGGGTTTGAGATTTACACAGACGGGAGTCTACGCTTCAATGGTAGATGGTGCATACCTAACAACGAAGATTTGAAACGTAAAATCCTTGATGAAGCACATAGCACCCGCTACTCAGTACATCCTGGCTCAGATAAAATGTACAAAGACCTTAAATTACGTTTCTGGTGGATCAGGATGAAGGCGGAGATAGCCGAGTACGTGGCAAGATGTATGATTTGCCAGAAAGTAAAATTTGAGCACCAAAGGCCAGGAGGACTGCTCCAACCGTTGGAGATTCCTCAAGGAAAGTGGGATTCCATATCCATGGACTTCATCATGGGGTTACCGAGGACATCAGGAGGCAAGGATGCGATATGGGTTATTGTGGATCGTTTGACTAAAACGGCTCACTTCGTTCCGATCAAGGAGACTTAGGGATTGGAAGAACTAGCCAAAGCTTACGAGAAAGAGGTAATAAGACTTCATGGCGTCCCCCTTGACATCATATCAGACAGGGACGCAAGGTTTACATCGCATTTCTGGAAGAAATTACAAGAGGCTTTGGGTAGTAAATTGAAGATGAGTCTGACTTTCCATCCAAAGAATCGGCGGTCAGACAGAGCGAACTATCCAGACACTAGAAGACATGTTGAGGGCGTGTACTATGGAATTCAACGTGAACTGGGAAAAGAGCTTACCTCTCGTTGAATTCTCATACAACAATAGTCATCACGCTAGTTTGGGGTGTGCTCCTTTTGAAGCACTTTATGGGAGAAAATGTCGCAGTCCTGTGTGTTGAGACGACGCTAGTGACAACGTGGGTACTGGACCCCAGGTTATACAAGATCAAATTGAGCACATCAAGATCATCCGAGAACGACTACAAGCAGCTCAAGATCGACAGAAGAAGTATGCAAACGAGCACCGTCAACCTATTGAGTTCAACAGTGGAGATAAGGTCTTCTTGAAGGTCTCACCTATGAAAGGGGTAAGGCGTTTCGGACTAAAGGGAAAGCTTAGTCCAAAATACATCGGACCCTACGAAATACTAGAACGAATTGGCGAAGTGGCATACCGACTCGCCTTACCGCCAAACCTATCCAAGGTACACGATGTGTTTCATGTATCTCAGCTCAGGAGATACAGAAGCGACCCTAGTCACATTGTTACGCCCGATGTGATCGCCATCGAGCCTAACATGCTCTACTCTGAGAAACCAGTGGAAATTCTCGCCAGAGAGACCAAATTCTTACGACGCAAGTCGATACCCTTAGTCAAGGTTCTCTGGAGGGGACAGAAGACTGAACAAGCAACGTGGGAGACCGAGGTGTCGATGAAGGAAAAATACCCGGAGCTGTTCAGCGCAGGTAACCTTAACCACCTAGATTACTTTAAGTTTCGGGGACGAAACTTCTTTAAGGGGGGAGGATTGTAACACCCCGTGTTAATTTAGGCTAATTATAATTAGGAAATCAATAATTAATCATCCTCGCTCATTTATTTCCTAAAACAATACACTACAAGTTATTATCGCACCTAAACTAAAACCATTTTGAATTACTTTGAATTTGAACTTTATTTTTACATATTCGAACTCGATAAATCAAACGAAGAATCTACGACAATTTTCTCAACGACAAATTTCGGCACGCAAATCGAGGTCAAAATTGACCAAAGTGGCCGAGCCACATAGGATGATTAAATCACCTAATTCTTGTTCAAGTATACTTACTCATAATCCAAATCTAACAAAAATTAGTTAAGGTTTAATTATTTTAGTTATTACTAAATCAATTTACTATTTCAATTTGATTTAACTAACACTTTCACTAAAAATCGAAATAATGAGTTATAGTAAGCCTAAACTGATAAACTTTTTGACGTTTGAGTATAATGATTTAAATCAATAACATTCAACGAAAAAAATAAGTATTTCGATCGAATAAGATTTTTATTCAAAGTTGCGAGGAAACTAGTACCCAATTTTTGTTTTGATTTCGTTTTGGAGTTTATTTTCATTTTTATTTTCGATCTTACTTCGAACCATCATTTTAAGATCATATATTTTATTTCGAGACTTTTCGCGTGCGCGTAAATCGAAAATTTCAAAAACGAAAAATCGGGCCAACTTGATCTTGTTTTGGCCGAGATTTTTGAAGTCTTTGGTCTTTGCTTATCTTCTTTCATTTCTCTACTTTACTCAACCATCTAATCCTCTTACACATCTAGTATTTCATCATCACTTCTTAGCTCATTTTAATTTAATCTTTATACATGTTAAATACAAAACAAATACATACTACATACTACTCATTTACTAGTATACTTATTCTACTACAACATTTCATTTACACACAACCATCAAAAATCTCTAACACTTTTCTCTCTAATAAAAATAACTCAAGAACACTTGTAAGAACATCTTCATCTTCAACCTTGGCTTTCCTTGAAGATCTTCATCTTCTTCCTTTAGCTTTTCTTCTTTAAACTTTTATTTTCTTGTTTTAAATTCACTAGAACACTTGTATTAATTCTCCACTAATTATTTTAGTAATCACCTCCTCTTTTAACTTGTCAAAGATTATGAACATAAATCGAATTCATAAAATTTTAAACATCACCTAAACCTAAAAACAATACTACACTTAAAATTTTTAGTTTAGTTAGTCTAGTTTAAAATAAAGTACTAACTTGCTTATTTTCGTTTTTATGTACTAATCCTAACCAAAGACGAGGAGCAAGGTGGAGGCATAGACTTGAGCCAGTTTGACCATATAGTGGATCCCGACAACTGCTAGACTTTTCACTAACCGACTTGATTAAGGTGCCCCCGCACACTAGTTTAAATTTTGTAAATCGCACGCTATAATTGTTATGTGTTATATTTGTTGTGTTTATGATCACCTAGCATCACATGTTAAATTAGGAGACAAAAATCGAAAAATAACATTAGTGTAACATATATAAACCACACGGCCATCACCTAATTTTTCACTTAATTTTTCGTTTTAATTTTTGTTAATTGCATGCTTAAAATACTATGAATAAGGTGTACATGAAAATATAATTAGTTTATGTTTAGGACTTAAAATGAAATTGTGGTGAAATTTAAATGTTTTAAAAACATGTGTGTCCTTGAACTATTGATGTTATTCTTGTGTTTGAAATGATTTTACTTTGGTGTGTTAATGTTTGTATATGATTTTCACATATGTTAAATACATAAATGATATTAAGTAAGTTAGTTGTTGAATTAGAAGTATAAAAATCAAAAATAAAATTTTGAACACATATTTACATATACACGGCCTACTTGAATAAAATGGACCAATTTTTAGTTTTAATTTTTCTAAATAACATATTATGATTAGTTTAGTTAAATTAGACTTGTAGGAAAAATTTGAGAAAATTATATAAACATATAAAAATTGGACTAATTGATGTTCATATGAAAAATACTAGAGTTCTTCACATATTCATGTGTTCTTCATTTAGGTGATTAGTTTGATTTATAATTTTTGTAAGTTTTAGTTATTTGATGTTTTTATTTACTAGTTTAAATCACTTTAGTATAATTTAAATGATTAGTATATAAAAACTTTAAGTTAAAAACCGATAAAATTAGAAAACGAAAATAAATGGTACAAGTATAAGGTGCCACGGCCTTAGGGTCGTTTTTGGACCAAAAATGATTTTGTCACTTTTTATTTTTATCACTTAAGTAATTAAATTAGTTAAAGTAATGAATTATAAATAAAAACAAAAAAAAAAAGAAATAAATAACTAAAATAAATAAAGGCTCACGGCATTCACCTTAATTTTTGGTCAATTTGGGTCAAAATGAATTTGTCACTTAGTCACTAAAATTGATTAGTAATTAGGATTATATTAGATTGTATAATGAATCGTTAATAAAAAGAATCAACGAAACCGATAAAAATAAACGTTACACGTATTAAAATGAATATTGTCGAGTGTTACTGCCTTTGCTTAAATTTGGATATGGACATACGGACTATTTAAAATGAACTACGACAACCTCGCTAAAAATGGAAACCGCTAAAATTTTAGTTAAGTATATGACTAAATGTAACCGAGTTTTACTTTTGAAATATTATTTAAAATCACTAAGTACAAAATGAACTTAACAACTTTGAAACTAGAATTTTATACTTAAATTATATCGAGTTTTACTTCCGAATTATTATTTAAAATCACTTAGTACAAAACGAAATTAACGACTTTGAAACTAGCATTTTATATTTAGTAAATAAAAAGCTTAGTTTTATATCTAAAAATATCCTAAGTATAAAATTTGTGTAGAGTATAAAAATACTAAGTATAAAAAAAATATAATAAATAAATACTAAGTATAGAAAAAGATACTAAGTATAAGAATACATGTACGTATAAAAATACGTATAAATACGAAGTATAAGAATACGCATACGTATAAAAATACGTATAAATACGAAGTATATAAAAATACGTACAAATACGAAATACGAAAATACGAATACGTATAAAAATACGAGGAATAGTAAATACGATGAATAGTAAATACGATGAATAGTAAATACGATGAATAGTAAAATACGGTGAATAGTAAAATAATGAATAGTGAAAATATTTAAAATTTACGAACGGACTCAAAATAAATATTTAAGTATTTCTATGTGTTCTGTTTATCTGAAGAATTGCTAGAATTAAAATTTCATTATACAAAGTTCGACGATATATTTAAGTTTCAGAATTGTCATTTATTATGATTGAACGAGGAAATAAGAATTGAGAAAACGAGCTACTTGAATAAAATACTAGGATTGTTCGCCATGTTGCGACTCTTGAAATTCGAAGTTAACGAGGTAGCTGTATATGGGGACTTGGGCTCCCTATCAGAGTTGCCCAAGGCGAAATAACGATCTTAAGATTGCTACTCGACACGGTATATACAACCTCAGAGATGGGGCATCCTTGATATTTCCGTGGGCCCATATATTAGTAATTGGAAGCCTTGACCCATCAAAGTGCAGTCTCTGGTGATAGTCGAACTTTTTCGTCGGTGATACCTTTTGAATAGCGAATACGTATGATCCTCGATAGGTAGTGTATGCATACATTAGACAAGGGATTGAATCGTCCTTATTACCTTAGATATCTTTAGCCTGTCAGCCATGTCCAAGTTATGTTGGCCCGATCACATCTGCGGATTATGTCTGCATGCTTCCGCCTTACTAACGAAGACTCATTTGTTATCACATGCTGGGGATGGTTTACCTTATTTTGTACTCCGTTGTTTTGGAGAGATTTGTAATCTAAATACTCTGTTTTTATCTCTAAACTCGTATTATGTATACTGAGTTTGTAAGACAATAACAGCTGGTTTGTAATATTTAGACTTAATTAATTTTCCGCCTTAGTTTAATTAAAGTCACGAAAAACCAGGTTGTTACAATAAGTTATATTTTTATTGGATATATATTTTATTTATTAATTAATAAAGTGTTATATATACGTAATTAACTAAACTAACACACGTATATATTGAATAAATAAATAAAATTAAGGGCGGCAAGACAAATACCGGGCAAGAAGAAGAAGAAGACGGGATCGATAAAATTGATGAGGTTGATAAAAGTATGAGGTAAATAAAGTGTTTTTGATGTTGTTGTCGTCATTGTATTGTTGTTGTTGTGTTGTTGTTAATGGATGTTGTGTAATACAAGTAGAACCAACTTAATTCCGGTTTTGGCAGATTTGTGCACTCGTGGAATAAAATAGTTTTAAAAATCGAAAAGATCTAATTTTGGTTTGAAATTTTTTGAGTATATACTAAGCCCCCTATACTAAGTCTCTGTAAAAAATTAAGTCGAAATTCAAAGGATAAGTTACTGTAAAAAATCTGGACATATCAATTCGTTCAGAAAAGGCAGTTTAGAGGGATTTCACAAAAACGGCTCTACAGGATAATTTGTTAAGAGTTACGGCTCGTGCTTTGGAGGGTATACTCTAGGCTCATAGTTCTATAACTTTTATTTTATAAGAAACCATCAGTTTAGTACAGAAATTTGAGAAAACGTTACTCAAAGTGAACCCTTTTTTCTGAAAATTAATTTAGCTGAAATTTGTTACGAGATAAATTTGTTTAAAATGTATTTATTGTTTATTAAATTTATATTGAGTGTTACATTGATTATAATTGGTATGGAATTTGGATGAAGGTAAATGAAGATCGGTCCCGTAATGGGGAATTTGAAACGCCGAAACAGACTATACCGATCTTTGGCACGATAGCGTTTTAATGTTAAATAGCTAATGTTTCTATTTACTATAAAATTTTCAGTTATATTCTATGTAATTGTAAATAATTTATGTTTAAAAATGTAGGGAGGAGAAAATTACGTTTGCGTACTCAATCACCCAAACCTGCCGACAGTGCCTAATCTACGTATGAATAAGGTTGCGGTCGCACTTGCGTACTACCGGGACACGGTCGAGACAGTGACTGTTCACGGCAGTGCTCTCCTAGATAATCACTTAAAAGTGAATATCAAGAGGGTCTTAAATAACTTTAGAGATGTTCAGCTACCGGTCCCGGTTAGCGATGAGTTGGTCACGGTAGAGAGTGCCGTAGGTTCCTTTGTCCAGTGGCCTAAGACTCATGTTGCGCCTATTAAATTGGCGAGCCCTAATAAGAATAAAGGTGACAAGAAGGTAATCTATTTTATTGACTCCAAATTAATATTTGTTTTTTAATATATATTGAACCTTATCTTGTTAATATATGAAAATTGTGTCCTATTGTTATAGGAAAATAATGTAAATGAGAGGAGGTTGGCGAATGACTTGCAAGAAGTCCAACGTCCTACAACCAAGGACAAACAAAGTATCGAGGTATTTTTACTATCATTCTAATGACATAATAAATTAGTATTATATTTAATATTATCGACATAATTAATACACTTTTGCAGGTGAGTCAACCAGACATTATTGGAACGAATGAAGATTCATCCTCAAAGAACGTAGCGAAGGCACTTTTTGATGATAAGGTTTATTATAGCTAGTTACTACTTTAGCTCAATTATATATATATATATCGTTAATTTAATTCCTTTGTTTTGACTCCACGTTGTATTTGTTATTGACGATTATATTGTTTTTTGTAGGACGTTGCGAGTATCTCGAATGTTAATGTTGCGAGTACCTCGAACGCTAATGTTGCGCCCAAGTTGAGTAAGCAGATGCAGAAATTATTACCTCCTGAATATACTAAAGCTAAATTTATGGAAAAGGTGAGTAGAACCCAAACAATGACAAGATTGTTTGGAGAAGGGTGCACTCGCTTTCAGGATGACAGTATGATCTCTATTAAAATCCCAAAAGAAGTCACAGGAAATGAAATGACTTCATTTTTGAATGCACCCTTACTACTCGAATGGGCTGGCCTTGAGGAAATTGATGCTCAACATATGATCATTTGGATGAAGTGAGTTATTTGATTAATTAGTTTTGTTTCAAAAATTGCATTTATTTTGTTATGTACGTTATTATTATATAAATGCTTTATTTTTTGTTTGCTGATCGTGTAGGTACTTAGTTGATTACATCAAAGAACATGCTGACATTCCTTCCCACAACTGGGGTTTTATGAGCCCGTACATGTTGTTAATGCATATTGCAAATGAAAAAAAAAAAAGACCGAGTCAATCACATAGCCGAACACCTGATGAAAAGCAAGAAAATAATGTTCGCCCCTTATAATGAAAACGGGTACGTATATATGATTCTATTATTAGAATTAAAAGTTCATGACGATTGGCGATACTGTTGAGTTTATTTCTTATATATGTGTTGTATATGTAGGAGACATTGGGTATTGACGGCATTTTGTGCTGAAACGAAAAGAGTGTAGTGGCTAGATTCATGTGGTGGACAACCGTCAAACATATTTAAAGAATTGGCGAATCTGTAAGTTAATTTAAATCACATGCATTGTAGTAATTAAATGACTTTATTATTAATATTTCTATTTTATCGACATTGTTTACTCATTATTAACTAATATTTGTAATTTTTTTAGTGCTTTTGTCAAGAGAAGGTCTCTTGATCCGTTGGCGCAAGTCATGGAAACCGCTACTAGCCCTACATTTATTACCGTGAGCGATGTATGTTAATTATAATTAATCATATCATATATAATATAGATATATATAAAGTGTCAAGTATTTTATTAATAACTTGAATAATTATATTGAATGTTTGTTACTATGTTAATATTTTAGGTTCCTCTCCAACCCGATGACGTACAATGTGGATATTATGTTTGTCGGTTTATGTATGAGATGATAACCCGTAATAAAGCGGCAAAGATGACACAAAAGGTAAGTGTTAACTTGCATTTTTAACTTTAAGCTCAAAATTAACGGTTTTTTTTATTATCATTGCTTTATGTACGTATGATTCCTTATATATATATATTTTTTTTTGTAGTACGTATTTACTAGGAAAAACGCAAAAACATACACGAATTCTGAAATCGACGAAATTCGTGATTTATGGGCAAAATTTGTGCTTGAACATCCCTCTTAACCCGAGGACTAGCTAATAATGAGCTATTGTGCATGGTGTATGTTAAATGTTGTAAATTAAGTTTTGTTGAAAACTTGGCTTAATGAGAATGTATTGTTGTGGATTGTGTTTTGTGCAGCAATAATATTTTGTATCGTCGTTTAGACGGGAAATAATAAATTTCAAATTTATTAAAAAAAAAATTAAACAAAAAAACGGTTTTTTTAAAACAACCGTTTTAAAAAATAAATAAATAGAAAACGGTTTATATAATAAAAACCGTTATTTATTAATAAATTTAAATCAAATATAAATTTATATTTTACTAATAATAAAATTTTAAATAACGGTTTTTTACAATAAAACCGTTTTGTTTTATATTAATTTAAATAACGGTTATATATAAAAAAACCGTTTTCTAAAATCATTTTCATAAATTAAATATCAATTGATAATTTTAATATTAATAATTATAAAAAAAAATATGGTTTTTATCAAATAAACCGTTTTTTTATATATAATAAAAAACGGTTTTTTTAAAAAACCATTTTTTAAAATATTAAAAAAACGGTTTTTTAATAAAAACCATTTCTTTTTATGATTTTAAAAAACGGTTTTTTTTGTTAAAAACCGTTTTATTTAATGAAAAGCGCCAAATTTTTATAAAACGATATTTTTGATATAAAAACGGTTTCGTGTATTTTTTTTGCGTTATTTTTTATTATAAACAACGGCCATGGAAACAACGGTTGTATTTTTTTATATAAAACGGGTTTCTTGCGTTTTTTTTTGCTTAATTTTGTGCTAGTGTAATACGGAGTAATTTGCAATATAACTTCAAAATAACCATACTAGGACTTTATAACCAACTCAAGTTACCAACTTTAAGCAACATAACAACATAACCAACATCATTCAAAAGTTCACATAACCTAAACATGCTTCTAGACTCATATGTATGAGGCCGGCTCCAATTTCAGTCACAAACAATTACAAACCACCATATCAAGCCAAAGGTCACGACTTTATATCCAAACAATCAATAATAACATCCTAAACAATTGCTAGGGCCTCATACAGGGCCTCATACAAGTCGAAATATAGCTAGGGCTACACCTAGTTACATTTTTCAAGCAAAAACAAAGCTATTCCTCTTCCTTGTCGATGCACACCGTGTCCTCCTCGTTGTGGTCTCCTTCTTCTTTGATTACAAGCACATAAAATCACATATAATATTAGCATACAATAAATAACACATAAAATAATACATAAACAAATAAAACTAGGCTAAGAACGATATAGAAACGAGGAATTACCGAAGGAATTACGAAAGTATTGAATTAGGGTTGCAAAAGGATGAACTTTGGGTGATTTTAAAGGATGATTATGAGAGAATTAATGGAGAATTTGAGAGAGAGAAGAGAGGGTTTTTAATGAGGGTTAGGGTTTAGGAAGGGTGAAAAATAATAATAAAAGATTAAGAAAAGAATCACAAGGTTTTAATCAAAACCTATAAGTACACGGAGTTTTCCAAAAACGAAGGTAAACTCGGGTGCTCTAGCCGCTTAGTGATGTGTCGTATTTATATATACTTCTAGCCTCCGGTTCACTAGCGATTTACGTCATTTCGAGTGCTTTTATATGCATTTCGCTTCCATTTTCCCTCCGCGTGTCTCTAGTTTGTGTTTTGGTCCTATTTTGTAGGTACACGCACTAACTAGGAGGATGGATGATAGCCGGGTCGAAGCTAAGGCTTTCCGGGTTCGCTATGTGACGTTTCGATTTGATTTCTCACCGTTTTGGTTGAGTACGAGCCATTACAAGATGTTTGAAGTTGTCCAGAGACCAAGGGACGGACTAAGAAGCTCATATGTAAATTTTAGACCTCGAACCTGTAACACCCCGTGTTAATTTAAATCCATAATTAGCCATCGGTTATAAATTTCATGTCTTAAATCACTTCTTAACCTTTTAGCCTTTCACAATCTCTATTTTTGCAAAACTTTCGTTTTGGAAAATTTATCGACTTCTTTAAAACTTTTAAAAATTTTTGAATAATAAAATAAATATTTTAGTCTTAGAAATCAAAAGTAGAAATATTTTGAAAAATCGTCAAACGCGCACACTTTAACTTTTATCGCTTTTGACATCCGACTTTTTAAAACTGACCATTTTCGTGAAAAACTTTTTTTTAGAAAATATCCAAAGGAACCTTCCATTTTGCATTCTAGTATGTCAAGTGGATTTTGATGTCATAAATCCATTTTCATTAAACATTATTTTCTAATTAAAACAAAACTTATACTCCGTACAACACATTTCTTTAACCTAATTTCATTACTATCTTTTCATTAATTTTCTAATTCAAAAACACTCTCTTTTGGCCCTCCATTTTGCCGAGCTACTCTTGCTCTCTTCTCCCTTTGTTTTTCTTTCTTTTTATTACAAAAACACTCTAATTAAAACCCAAAATATTATTCTAATAACCTCTAGTATTATTTAGCTATTTAGTGGGTGTTGAAGCTTATCATTTACGGGTTTTATTTGAAGGTGAAGACGGGTATTTGGGTGGTGACTTAGACCTTGATAATATCATCGATCCGGATAACCAATAGCTTGCCGATTCAAGGTGACTAACTATATCTCATTTTAACCTCTTTGTAAATTAGTTTGATTTTTATTATAGGTTTTATGAGTATGATTTTTATGTTAAATATGTTAAACATCATTGATATGAGCTTGTATGTTATGTGTAGTATAATAAAATGATAATAAATAAGTTATATTGATAATAGTTAAGTTGTAGTTCTAACACCCCGTGTTTTTATTAATACTAATTATTCATTTTAACAAAATTGTTAAATTAAAATTTATATAATTTAACTTTTATTCAATTACTTTAAAAACGCGGCTGAAAAATTTCGATAAAAACTAGTCTTGTCAATTTTTATTTAAACTAAAACTAAACAACTTATTATAAATCTGTATTATAAGTTTTACGTCTAAAATACTTGTCAAACAAAAACTTTGGTTCAATTGCTTTTATTAAACTTTACAAATTTGCGCTACGTTTTAAAAATCCTCACTTTCATAAAAATTTAGTCTTTATAAAAATTTTCTTTCAAATAAGCATACCGTTTGAAAATCTGTGAGACCGTAATAGAATTTGTAACAAATATTTTTATACACCATTTAATTTTAAAGTATAAATTTAACGATAGAAAATAAAAAATAGAATTACAACGAAATATATTATACGTAATATATTTTATTAAAATATAGAGATTTATAAATAAGATCGAATGAAACAGAGCAAATCGGAAAAACAGACCCAAATACTCCTTGGCTTATGTCGACATACACCCACACTTGCTTTAGATATTTTGTTTTTAGGTCAAACTTCCTCATCAACCCCCCTTATAACTCCCTTTGTTTTACTGATACATTCATTCTCCTTCATCTTATCCTTCTTCTTCCTTCACTCTCTCTTTTAAATATATTAAATAAAAACAAAACCACACAAAACAAAAACAACAACGTGAAACAACAAAAACAATAACATAAACAACAAATAATAATAATAATAATAATAATAATAATAATAATAATAATAATTATTATAATAATAATAATAATAATAATAATAAAAATAAAAATAATAATAATAATAATAAAAATAATAATAATAATAATAATAATAATAATAATAATAATAATAATAATAATAATAATAATAATAATAATAATAATAATAATAATAATAATAATAAAAAGCAAGCAGCAACATCAACAAACATCAACAATGGCGGCAAGAACAAACACAACACGACGACAACAACAGCAGCTAACACGACAACAACAACCTCCGGCACGACCCTTCTCTCTCACCGACAACCACCATTGATGTCACTGTTGTGCTCGCCAGAGCCGAAGTCGAGACCACCGTGAGAATCACCCTCTTTGCTCTCCCCTGCATACCCTCTTTTCGGGTTTGGTTACGACGTCGGAGTTTAGCCTAGCAAACCACCACCATGGCTGTCGTCGAGCCACGTCACCACCGTACACCATCACCGGGGCCGCCTCGAAAGCTTTCGAGACCATCGTGCTCTGCCGCCTTTCGCTCCCCTGCCCTCGACGTCACCACCACCACGTTCAGCCACCACCGTGGTCCTTCCTCGGCCCTGTTTTTCCCCTGTTTTCGGCCACCACTGGAGCAGCCCCATCGGAATCGCCATTGAAGATGAGCTCGAGCTCCCTTGCTCTGCCACCGAGCTTAGGCCGCCTCTTCATGGCCCCTGCTCTGACCTCGGTTCTGCTCTCTCTCTCTCGTCTGCTGCTCCTCTGCTGTCTGCTTGGTTTCGACTTCGACCATCGGAGTTCCTTGCCGGTGAGCCTCTGTTACAACTCCACTTTTATGTTTCAATTTCGGTTTTATAAAACATTTGATTTCTGTTTTCTTTCTACTTCATTTTCTTCTTATTATGAATCATTCAGTCAATTAAATTAACTCTCGACCTATATAAATTTTATAAGTCTCGGCATTTAAATCGTTTTCTATCCATTAATCTATTGTTAATTAATTTCACCGACTCTAATTCAATTTTCCTCTCTCCGCTGTGTTATGTTCAATTGTCGGGGATGAATTCTAACCTTGGACGGTTGTCCTCTGTTTCACTGGCCTCCTCGGTGCCGCTACGGTCACTTGACGCCCCTGGGTTTTGTTTTATTCACAATCGATGTTTTGGAGAGTCATCACACATGGATGGAAACGGGTTAGTTTTGGGTCTCTTGGTCGACAATATCGTGGATCCAGACGAGCTAGGAAATTCGTACCGAGCTAACATAAGGTGCCCCCGCACACTAGTTTAATTTACGTATTTAGAATATATAATTTTTGTGTTCATGTGATATATAAATTATTTATGTGATTTGTGAATTTTGATTGTGTGTTATTTTTGTTATAATATAATGTTGAATTGAATTGTGAAATATGATTTTTGTGATAAAATGTTTTAGGTGAAAAATGTGTTGTTAAATTATTGTTGATTTTATATGAAATTTTATCATGTTGAAATTATATGTTATGTGTAAAGTATTGACCATGTTAATTATAATTATCACAAGTATAAAATGTGACTAAAATATTATTAAATTAACTTAATTAAATAAATTAAATTTAAATAAAATAATTATAGTAATAAAATATTTATCGTCACTAAAAAGTACAAGTCAAAATATAACTAAAAATGAAGAATTTAATTTGAGGAGTATTAAGTTTAAATTAGGGTTAAATCAATTTTGAAGTAAAGCTCATTTTAATATAAATTAAAAGTTACTCATATTAAATTTTCTAAAATAAATAGTTATATAAAAAGTCATATATCACATTTAATAAGACGATTACTTTATTTAAAACTCTAAAGTTGATAATGAACTTAAAATATACTAAATAAGTATTTAGTTAAAATAATATAATAAAATGAAGAGCTTGAAATTTATAATAATCCTAAGTAAAGCTATTATCAAATAAAGCTAAAAATTAGTATCACTAACAAGATTTTTGAAAATAAAATAAAGTTAGACGAAGTCTTTTAATTAAAAAGTAATTTAAGAACTAACGTCACAAATATAAATTAGGACAAAAATAAAGTGTCAAAAATTTACTAAGTATGAAATATAAGGGCCAAAAAGATTATCGAACCATATATATAAATTAGTAAGTATAACATCTTATATGAAAATATTAACTTAAAGCAAAACTCATAAAATTAAACAATATCTTTAAAAATAAGAATTAATCTTAAAATCGACAACTCACTAAATCGATGTAAGTCGTATAATAAAAATTAAACATATTAAACGTAAGACATTATAAAAGACACAAATGATTCATAAAAATAATGTAGAAAAGATTCTAAGTTATAAAAACTTAAATAAGATTCTACGATCAAATTATCTTTTTACTTAAATCGAATAAGTTAAAATTATAATACAAAGTTGTATTAAGGAGTTAAACCACCTAAAAGAAATTTAACTAAATGTCACTTAATTATATTTTATCAAGAATACTAAAATGTGTCAAGTATCGTTAAATAATATTTATAAGTGAAAATGAATATTATAAGATTCATATAACAACCAACCTCACTAAGTAAATTAGTTAGGTAATGATTATAAATTGAAAATGAAGTTTAGAAAATTTAAAATCAATACCTTACTTAATTTTAAATCGAAACTAAATCATTTACCTTAATCAAATAAAATACTTACACTTGAATAAAATAAAGTAGTTACTTAAACCTATTTAAGTTACTCGAAATAAAGAACTGTAAAGTAAACTAAGTAACAAGAATAAATATTTAAAAGAAAATAATGAATAGTAAAAATATTTAAAGTATACAAACGGACTCAAAATAAATATTTAAGTTTTCTATGTGCTTCCGTTTACCTGAAGAACTGTTAGAATTAAAATTTTCATTATACAAGTTCGACGTTGTTAATTAGTAAGAATTGTCACCTGAGTTATGAACGATAAAAGAAATAATGAATTAAGAATTAAATACTTAGAGTTAAAACTCTCGTCACATATTTAGAATAATTGTCGCGCCACCCTTGTGAATTGACCTATTATTGACTTCACTTTGACCGTCCATTCTAACTTGGGAACCCTTAGACTCTCTGCGGTTGTTTGGGTTGAATCCGATAATGAGCGAGTTATTCCTCATACTCGATATTCCTTCGACAACTTAGGATTTGAGTTCAAAGGCACGGCCTGACATGAGATTAAACCCCTCGATTATAACGTTGTATGATTAGTACTCGGGTGTCTGCGATGTTAAACATTATTAGAGTCAGGATTGGTAAGGTAGCCGCATATGGGGACACTTGGCACCCTCAGTATTGCCAGTGGTAATTTAATGACTCTCCTAGTCGTTATTTAACGTGATTTTCGCCCTGGGTATCGATTCGTTCACGGGCCCATATGAGGTAATTGGAAAATGACCATTCCCATCCGGGGAATCTGTCGTAGTGTAATAGTCGCACCAATAGGGTGGTGTATGCATACAAAAGACAAGGGACTGATCCTCCTTATTACCTGCTTGATATCTTTAGCTTGTCGGACTTGTCCGTTGATGTTTCCGGCCCCTTCAGCTATTGCGCGGACGTTTATTAGGTCCGCATGTTTCCATCCTTACTTATCAGTGATTCATAGTGGGTTTCATCTTAGATTATCCATGTTGTGTTGGATGTTAGGTAGCTATCACGTACGCTACTTAGTGTTTGATCTGATGTACGAGTCTGAGTAACTAGTGCACTTTGATAGCGAATCATATGGGTGATTTACCATGAGAGTACACAAGCCGCTCTGTAGTCAAGACTCGCGAGTATATGTTACTATATGAATAATTGAAAAGGGTCGACTACCCCGGATATGAATGAAATGATAATGATTTGCCTACATGATTATGAATGGAGATAATTTGATGATTCAATTGCTATGTTATATGATTTATGATATGTTATGTTTTATGAATTGCATTATTGTATGTTTTATTTGCGATGATTTAATTACATGAGAATATGTTAATTATTACGTGTTTACCGCTATGGGTTTTATGTGACTTAGCGTGTGCGGGGTCATAATCGAGTCTTAACGGCATTTTCCCGTAGGTACCCCGAGGCTTTATTGACGATCTACACAAGGGGATTTAAGGCCTTATTTGATATTTTGAGAGATTGTAACCTATTAAACTCTGCTTTATCCTCGACTCTTATCATGTATAATGAGTTATAAAACGATGACAGCTGGTTTTGTAATAAATAGACTTAATTAATATTTCCGCCTTAGTTTAATTAAGTCACGAAAAACCAGGTTGTTACAGTTGGTATCAAAGCTGTCTTGCGACCGTGAATAACTTAAAGTTATCTCATCTAGCGAGAAGACACCTGGGCCAGACATACATATTAATATATATGTCAGGCATAGACTTATAGGATCAAATAATGAATTAGAAATCTTAGATCGCTAAAATAATAATCTTAGAACGCTTTAAAAGTGAGAATGGGTAAAAACATTAAGGATTGAACGACTGACCTAGCTAGATTTTAGAATTCTCGACTGTCATTCAACCTCGTTAGATTTTTCTTTTTATTTCTCTGTGTTTGCTTGCCTGCTAAGTGCTCTATGACTAATCTTTTTGACTAACAAAGCCCTTCAACTAACGTTACCAAAAATCGAGACGTATGAAGTGAAGATAAGACGACAAGAAGTCAAGCACATGGAAATGGACGCATCAAGAGTCGAACGATCTGGAAAGACGTTCTAGACCTCGAAGAATTCTATTGCCTTGAAGACCTCTATAACTTTCTCAAAACATCCTTATTAACTAAATTATTATTCATCTCCTCCAAATTTTTAAATCTATTTAACTTATCTTCTTCTTCTAAAATATAACTTTCCTAATTCATACTTCTATAATGACTTCATAAAATGAATTTTTACCTCTTTTCATTTTCTCGCAAATATAAGACTTGAAGACAAGACCAGAAGCGCATGCGAAGAGACGTATCAAGAATCACGCTATCCAAGACAATTTTCAAGACGTCGAAGATTTCTTTAGCATTGAAGATTTCTAAAGTTATATCAAAATCGATCTCTAATGATCACCATCATCTCAACGCTTTTCATTTTCAGATATCTTAATCAAATGATTCATAATATTAAATTTCAAAAAAAAATAAAAAAAATAAAAAAAAAAAAAAAATTGTGTTTACTCTTTTATTTTAAATTCCCTACCAAAAAGAAGTTAACTCAGTGATTTTACAACTTCGTAAAAAAAAAAAAAATAAAAAAATAAAAAATAAAATAATAATAATAATAATTTAACTCTCTCAAAATTGTTGATCTCCTAAGTCAATAATTCCCAATAATTCACTTCTTCAAGATTTTCATCTCTTCCTTTAATCTCGTAGAAAAATTATACCATTTTTGTTTTCGAATTTCATAAACTCCTTAATCTTTATACTCTACCTTCGAACTTGATTACTTCGTTCTTTTGACCCCTTACAATTAATTTTAGTTTCTAAAATTTCTAATCTTGAAATCTATCTATAATACTTCCTAATTGAATTCATAAAGTTAATTTTCATTTGTTCTCTTCAATCTCAAATAAAAATGACTTTGTATTTCCTTTGTAATTTCGTTAACTTTTTTTATTCAACCTCTTAAACGTACTTCCTTGTTGTAAAATGTTTGAACTCTTAAATTATAATTTCTACGAAGTACTTATTAACCTTATACGATGAAGTTTCGTCTATTGCCTTCATTTCTGAAATTCTTTTCTTTATATTTTAAATAGCTTTTGAACTTGTCCTATCTATTACATTTATCTCTCGTCAAAATATACATACATATATCATATTTCTCTTTATATAACCCCTTATTATAAATTTCGAATCATATCCTAAATATGATTTATAACATTTCTGTTTCACCTAATAACATTATAATAATAATTTTATGAAAAAGAGCTATATTAAAAAGGTTATCCGTAATTCTCTAAAATTTTATTTATCATTCAACGATAACCTGAATTTCCTTAATTTCATTAAGGCTCCTATTTTCCTTATGATCACAACGATTTTTACATATTTTTCCTAAATGCCGTTTTTCCTAAGGCTATATATCTTATATAAGTGATCATTAAAAGTAACAATAATAATATTATATAGATACGCTTAAAACTTCTTAAGGGGGTAGGACAATAATTTGATTATATCACAATCCTAACTAAATCATAAAACCTTTTATTTCAACCTATTTTTATTTTAAGGTTAATATTTATTTCTAGATGTAAATAAATTGTTTTATTCTTAAAACGCTTATTATTTCTAATTTAATTTAATTCCGTACAAAACTTCTAGGCCCTACCTTTTTGAAAACCTCTTTCTCGCTGATTTTGAAAATGACAATGCAGCAACATTTAGATATTAATTTGAAAAAGAATTATTTATATTTTAAAATTATTAAATTCATCAATCTTTCCTTTTTAGAAAATTCAGACCCAATCAAGAGCAATGTTAATATCCTAATTCCAAAAATCTCGATGTTTTCACTAACTGTCTAGTCTATCTCGACAGTTATCCATCCTATTCAAGTTTCGGGGACGAAACTTTTCTTAAGGGGGTAGGATTGTAACACCCCGTGTTTTTATTAATACTAATTATTCATTTTAACAAAATTGTTAAATTAAAATTTATATAATTTAACTTTTATTCAATTACTTTAAAAACGCGGCTGAAAAATTTCGATAAAAACTACTCTTGTCAATTTTTATTTAAACTAAAACTAAACAACTTATTATAAATCTGTATTATAAGTTTTACGTCTAAAATACTTGTCAAACAAAAACTTTGGTTCAATTGCTTTTATTAAACTTTACAAATTTGCGCTACGTTTTAAAAATCCTCACTTTCATAAAAATTTAGTCTTTATAAAAATTTTCTTTCAAATAAGCATACCGTTTGAAAATCTGTGAGACCGTAATAGAATTTGTAACAAATATTTTTATACACCATTTAATTTTAAAGTATAAATTTAACGATAGAAAATAAAAAATAGAATTACAACGAAATATATTATACGTAATATATTTTATTAAAATATAGAGATTTATAAATAAGATCGAATGAAACAGAGCAAATCGGAAAAACAGACCCAAATACTCCTTGGCTTATGTCGACATACACCCACACTTGCTTTAGATATTTTGTTTTTAGGTCAAACTTCCTCATCAACCCCCCTTATAACTCCCTTTGTTTTACTGATACATTCATTCTCCTTCATCTTACCCTTCTTTTTCCTTCACTCTCTCTTTAAAAATATTCAATAAAAACAAAACTAACCACAACAAAAACAACAACGTGAAACAACAAAACAATAACATAAACAACAAATAATAATAATAATAATAATAATAATAATAATAATAATAATAATAATAATAATAATAATAATAATAATAATAATAATAATAATAATAATAATAATAATAATAATAATAATAATAATAATAATAATAATAATAATAATAATAAAAAGCAAGCAGCAACATCAACAAACATCAACAATGGCGGCAAGAACAAACACAACACGACGACAACAACAGCAGCTAACACGACAACAACAACCTCCGGCACGACCCTTCTCTCTCACCGACAACCACCATTGATGTCACTGTTGTGCTCGCCGGAGCCGAAGTCGAGACCACCGTGAGAATCACCCTCTTTGCTCTCCCCTGCATACCCTCTTTTCGGGTTCGGTTACGACGTCGGAGTTTAGCCTAGCAAACCACCACCATGGCTGTCGTCGAGCCACGTCACCACCGTACACCATCACCGGGGCCGCCTCGAAAGCTTTCGAGACCATCGTGCTCTGCCTGTTGGGGTTAGTGTCCCCCACAGTTAGTGCAATAATATAAATAAATCTCTAAAGGTACACAGGGTACATTTTGTATTTAATCAGTTGATTAACGTTTATCAATAACGGTTGGCTTGCTAGATAAGTTTGACGTTATTGTCATACAGATGGCGGTGATCAACTGGTCCCTAAGAGTCACACCTAAAGGATGTGTTTGAGAGATGTGATTATTTGAGAAAATAATTATATCGATGCCTTACTTAATGACTAAACGGTTAGTTAGTGTTGTTGACTAAAAGGTTAGTCAAATGTGACTAAAATGTTAGTCAAGTGTGATGATGTTACTGACTAAAATGTTGGTCAGTGTAATGTTGGTACGGCAATTTAATACTGATTAAATAATATTAGCTGAGACGGATTAAATGTAATTCGTGAATTGAATATAAAATGTTATATTTAATTATTGTTTATAATGCAAGCTGATTAAATATAAACCGTTATAATTAATTAGTAAATTATAAATATAAAGATATTTATAATATATTATAATCGATTCCATACAGATGACACTAGTAATAAAATGCATTATATAATAAGCTAAAATGATGCGTAAGAAAAGTGTCAGGATAAATGCATCCAGTACGAATCACGTTTTCTTTGGTCAATAAGATAGATTTTGAGGAGAATTATATTTTCCCCAAAAGACTAAGGGTGGCCGGCCATAAGGGAGTATTAGGAGTATATTATGTTTCCTAATTCTCTCCTAATTGTACTTGAATCATTCATCTCATACACAACACAAAAATCCTAGAGAAAAAGCAGTTTTCTCTCTAATTCTTCTAGCAAATTCAAGGGCATATCTCTACACATCTTGGGTGAGATAATTAGGAGATACCATCTATTTGGTATTGATCTTAGGCCAAATTTCAAGGTTTCAAAGGTTAATTCTTAATCCTTTTAGTATATTATGCAATTTCAATTTATGACCTTAAATCTTGTAAAAGTTTTCATTATAATCCTGTGAATTTAATGGTCTATATACGGATATAAACCTACAAGTGGTATCAGAGCCTTAGGGCACATGAAATTTTTATAAGGTTTTCATAAAAAATCGATTTTGTATGATTATGAAATAATTTTGAAAGAACACGTTTTTATTTTCTTTTGGCCGAATTATTTTCATGATTTGGCCGTGTGGTTTTTGCAAGTTTTTGGCTTGATTTGGTCTATTTGATTCATATTTATCAATGTTTTAAGATGTTAAAACTATAATATATGATTTTGTATAGGTTTTGATTTAATACCGATTGAATTAAAACTTAAAAGGACCAAATTTGTGTATGTTAATGAATATATCATGTTGTTAATCATTAGATCTTCAAATTTAAGATGTTTAATCTAAAAAGTTAGTTTGAATACCTTAAATCAATGTTTAATACGGATTAAAATTGAGTCAATTTCGATCTAATCTTTAGCATATTCGAATTAAAACTGTTTAATTCATTGTTTTTCCTTTAATTGGCCAAATTAAATTTAATTTTTGGTATATTTTTGGATTGGCCGAATTATACTTGTTTTTGGTAAATTTTTGTTTTAATTTAATTTTGGCCGGTTATAATAATAAAAATAATAAAAAAAAAAAAAATTCAATTTCGGTAATTTTAATTAAAAGGCCGAAATATTTGTTTTTTTTTAGAAAATTATATCTTCTACAAGTTTTGATATATTATAAAGATAATATTTTGTTGTGTTATTGTGAAACAGTTCATGATAACTAAGATACCTAATATTTTAAAAAGGTTTAGAATATTTTTGTGATCTAATTTATGTTATACTGATAATATAAATTATTTCTTTTGGATTATTATTTTAATTATAGGATATTATGAACAATTAAGGAATTGTTGCATAATTATAATCATTTAAAAAGGGTGGTTTGGATTAAAATCAATTCGTATGCATTGTTTTTATTTTGTTTAGTTGATGCTCTATTTTATGTTTGAATGGTTTGAATGTTTTGAATGGTTTATTTTTACGCATTAAAAATGTACAATCGGTTGTAATTTACTAGTGTGGCCTTAGAAAATTGTGTTTTCGTAATGAAGGAAACACAATTTTGGTTGTATTTTTGAGATCTCGAGTCTCCCAATTTTGTAATAATTTTAATTTTGGCATATTTTGAATTAGAATGTAAATAGGTTTATTTTTGTAATTCAAAATTGTAATTTTGAGAAGATTCAAGTTGAAGATTCAAGATGGACTCCCACTTAAAGCCCAAGATGAAGAATGAAGACAAGCTTAGGGTCCATGGATGGATTCCACTTTGTATTTGTCTTTATTTTCATAGGGATAGGCCACACTAGGTGTTTTTTTTCGTTTTTGCGTTTTCTTTACCGTTTTTCATTGCATTCACGTTAGATAGCAGCATCATATTCCGCCTAAACTAAACCAAACCACCTAATATGCATGAAAATGGATCATATAGTTGCATTCTTTTTCATTGACATACGGATGTCATTTGTTTAGGGCTATCACCTCAAATTAATCATTCACGTAAATGATAGATATTAGTTCACTTAAAATGAATTAAAATGAGTTGATGGGATCTTCCTCTAAAACGAAAATTGAGATTAGTCTTTATAGGAAAAGCATGCTATGAGCCCCTTCGGTAGAGGCATGTAGGACCTTACTCTCCACATGACCCCTTCTACGTTGGGTAAGTAGTATGCGTTGACCTATTTTACCTCAACACTATAGTTCGAGTAATATCTCGTAGTTATAGTGGACTAATAGATAGGATTTACTGAAATCTATCAACCAAGAATTCTAACAGTAGAATTAGCCAAGAGGTTGGCTTATCAATCTACAGAAATTGAGTCTTGGGATCACTTATGTAATTCTCGAGGAAGGTCGAATATGTGAGTGCACGAGTCATTGCATTAAATCGTTATTGCTTTATGACTTAAATTTTTAAAACCATGATTTCTTATCTTTTTCTCTTCTTCTTCCTTCTTTTTACAGTTTCGAATACGTTATATACAGATATAACTACTATAACAAATGGCTGTCCGTACAGACGAACCAATGCCAAGTGCCACACTAATGCGCGAATCATGGCTTAGAATTTTCATGGGCACCATGAATCACCAACTCGACCGAAAAGTGATGGGTCCAATTTTACGATTGGGAGGTCGCGTTGGAATCTTGCCATCGCCGACGGTAAGCTCAAGTACTTGAGCTAAGCCACATGGCCTCTACTGACTCTGCGTGCAGAAGAAGCTGAAACTTTTGCTTATAACGATTTCATGATGGAAGCGGGTGCGTTACAGAACGTACTCATCTATGCAATGGAACCCAATTTGCAAAGACGTTTCATTACCCAAGGTGCAAACAATATTTTTACCACCCTTACTAAGGAATTCTCGAAAGCTCCGAGAATTAAGAGTTACGAGTATACTACTCGTTTCTTTGAAGCTAGACTCCAAAAGGGCCAACCGGTTGGTCCACACCTTCTCGCCATGATCGAGAACGTTGAGAAATTGGAGGAGCTTGGTTGCACGATCGATGAGAAGATCATCATTGATCGAGTGCTTCACTCTCTTCATGATGGGTATGCCCTCTTTAGGGCAAACTATTACATGAATGACATGCGAGAAAAGTGCGCATGAACTACATTCACTCCTCGCATGCACGGAGTGATGCGAAGTTGAGTGGAAGCACGAAACAAGATGTTCTCATAATTGGCAACAAGAAGGTTAAGGGTAAGGCTCCGGCTAACCTAACTGTAGGGAAGCCGAAATTCAAGAAGCCAGTGGTTGCTAAGAGTGGGCCTGGTGAGTCTAGCGGTAGCTCACAAGGCAAGGCAAAAGCAAAGCGAGCATGGAGTGCCACCATTGCCACAAGTCCGGGCATTGGAGGCGAGCTATCCGTGTATCTTTGAGGACATAAAATCGCCGCGTCGGCTCTGTTGGTATGTCTTCTTTTATTCATATGATTGAGATTAACCATGCAAGTTTTGGAACTTGGGTACTTGATCTTGGATGTGGTTCTCATCTGCATGCAATCATTTAGGGCCTAAGAAGCATGGAACTCGGCAAGAGGTGATGTAGACTGCTGAGTGGGAATGGAGCAAGAGTTGCCGCTGCTTCGGTGAGGGACATATGTAATCCAACTCCCAAGTGGATTTGAGTTATTTACGAATAATCGCATTACTATATACCTAGTTTATCTAAAAACATTATTTCTGTATCCGTTCTTGATAAAGAAGGATTTTCATTTTCAATAAAGAATAATAGCTGTATTTTCTCATTGAACGATATGATTTATGGTAAAGCAGTTTCCATGAACGGAATTTATGTTTTAGATCAAACCACAGAAATCATGCATGTGAGTAACAAGAAAGCAAAGGTTGGTGACAAAGATCAAACGTATTTATGGCATTGCCGTATGGGACACATAAATGAGAGACGCGTGAAAAAGCTCATTGATAATGGGACAATTGCCCCATTTGACTATGAAACTTTTGGCACGTGTGAATCATGTCTCATAGGCAAAATGTCTCGAATTTCCTTCAAAGGTGTTGGAATGCGCGCTGCTGACCTATTAGGACTCATACATACTGATGTGTGCGGCCCTATGTCAATCAACGCTAGAGACGGCTATAGGTATTTTATCACTTTCACGGACGATTTGAGTAGATATGGACATGTCTACTTAATGAAGCATAAAAGTGAGTCCTTTGACAAGTTCAAGGAATTCCACAATTAGGCTGAGCACCGACCGGATAGAAAGATAAAGCACTACGTTCGGATCGTGGTGGCGAATATCTTTCAACCGAAGTTTGATCGACACCTGAAAGACCGCGGAATAGTATTCTGATTAACTCCCCCGGGAACACCACAACTGAATGGTGTGTCCGAACGCAGGAATCGAACATTACTTGATATGGTTCGATCCATGATGAGTCACACGGTAGTACCTGACTCATTGTGGGGCTATGCTCTTTTGTCAGCTGCTCTTATACTTAACCGAAGTCCGTCTAAAGCTGTAGACAAGACTCCATACAAGTTGTGGAAGGGAACGGTCCCTAACTTGTCCTTTATTAGGGTTTGGGGGTGCGAGGCTTATATCAAGTGGAGACACGAGGATAAGCTCGGCCCGCGATCGGTCAAGACATACTTTATTGGTTATCCAAAAGGAATGTTTGGTCATTACTTCTATTCGCCAACCGAACAACGCGTTTTTGTTGCGGCTAGTGCGAAGTTCTTAGAGAAAGAGTTTCTCGAAGACAAGAGAGGTAATAGAACCTTCGATCTGTCGGAGATTCCTGAACCAACAACCGAGCAACCAATGGAGGAAGTTGTTCCTTCCACGTCTGCTGCGGTTAATGTCCCTTTGGAACCCAGAAGGTCGGGTAGACTCTCCATTCCTCCAGATCGATATATTGGTATAGTCGAGGAGAATGGGAGAGACGACATTTTACTCCTTGAGAGTAACGAACCCGTAACCTATAAAGGTGCCATGACATGTTCCGACTCAAAGCTATGGCAAGAAGCCATGCAATCCGAGATGGACTCTATGTACGAGAACGATGTATGGGATCTGGTTGACTTACCTGATAAGGCTAGGCCTCTTCAGTGCAAATGGCTTTACAAGATAAAGCGATCTGTAGAAGGACAACCAGATATATACAAGGCACGACTAGTGGCAAAGGGTTTCACTCAAGTGCAAGGGTTGCACTATGATGAGATTTTTGCACCCGTAGTCATGCTTCGTTCCATTCGGATTCTCTTAGCGATCGCCGCATTTCATAACTATGAAATTTGGCAAATGGATGTGAAAACCGCCTTCTTAAACGGTTATTTGGAGGAGGAGTTGTACATGGTAAAACCCGAAGGTTATATCGATCCTAAAGATCCTAAGAAGGTTTGCAAGCTTAAGCGTTCCATCTATGGACTTAAGCAAGCTTCACGGAGTTGGAATCATCGACCGACCAAGTGATAAAGGAGAATGGATTCACTCGATCACCGAGGAACCATGCCTATATATCAAGTCGAGTGGGAGCAAGATTGTCTTCCTAATGCAGACGTCGATGACATACTCTTGATTGGGAATGACATACCTCTCTTAACTTCGGTAAAAGTATGGTTAAAGAACCATTTCCAGATGAAAGATCTGGGTGAGGCACAGCGTATTTTGGGGCTCCGTATCTATAGAGATAGATCACGACCGGATGTTATCCCTCGATCGAGTCTTATATAGATAAGATTCTTGAGAGGTTCAGCATGACCAACTCCAAGAAAGGGAACCTTCCAATGATCTCAGGGGTGCATTTGAGTAAAGCTCAAGCACCAAAGACATCGGAAGAGGTCGAGCGCATGAGTCGGATTCCATATGCTTCGCAATAGGATCGATCATGTATGCCATGATATGCACACGTCCGACGCGTGGCATATGCATTGAGTATGACGAAGTCGATACCAAGGCAATCCAGGTGAAGCACAATTGGATGGCGTAAAGAACATTCTTAAGTACCTACGGAGGACTAAAGATTGGGTATTGACTTATGGAGGAGACACCGAGCTATGCGCACCTGCCAGTTACGCAGATGCTAGTTTCAAAGCGGATCGAGATGACTCGAAATCTCAATCTGGATTCGTTTTACTCTTAATGGCTGCGATCACCGGAAAAGCTCCAAACAAGCTGTTATAGCAGATTCAACGATCGAGTCCGAGTACTATGTCGCTTGAGGCTGCGAAGGAAGCTATATGGATGCGTCGATTCTTACAAGGACTAATCAGAGTTCCTAGTTGAATGACCCGATCACCATCTATTGTGACAATAGTGGTGCCATCTTCCAAGCAAAGGAGCCCAAGTCCAAAGAACAAGTCTCAAGACGCGTGCAAAGGAAGGCTCACATGATCGGGATTATGTGGAAGCGAGAAGGAGATAGTGATTGACAAGATTGCTACGGATGATAACATAGCGAGATCCTCTCACTAAGCCGTTGAGACAAGATAAGCATGAAGGGCACGTTAAATCCATGGGAATTAGCGTGTTCCCGAGTTGTATTAGTTGTTTTGTATGGATTTGACACTTGTATTTCCTAAAACTTCTAATAAAATCATCGTTTTGTTATATATATTGTTTTTCATGAGGGTTGTCTGCGGAACAACGTTGAACACCTCAAAGTGAATCGAATTGCTATATATTATGTTTTGGTCCGTGGTCGCCACACGAGCCGGTGATAACTCGCAATCATTTTGTGACGTCGATTGATGGTGGGTTCAACGAGCCATAAGTCAAACTGTTGATCGATCGATCACAGATGCTTGGGTTCTTTGAAATCGCTACAGACATTTTTGTGACGACAACATGGAGTCCTAAATGTTCGAACATTAGGTGCCTGGTCGTGGATAGGACATCCATAGTGTTCCTAGAGTCGATTCTTTGACTATCATTGTCTCTTGAGATTAAGGCTGATTTTGGGTGACTTTGGTTTCTTTCTCACTGGTCGACCGTAGTAACGAGGCCAAGCAGATTTTCAACTGGTCATTTCATGCTGCGCTTACATCTGCAGGATTCGAGTTGCGGAAATATCCAAACTTCTATCGAGTTATAATATTTATTCTCGGGGCCACTCGAGAGTCAGAATCGAAAATGCATGGCCATGCTCGAATATTGATTCGTTTATCGCTTAAGTTACTCTCTAGTCGGGGAAACCACTCTTGATACTAATCGCTTGTGAACTACGACCTTTGAAAGTACAGACTTTGCAAATTGGTTTACATTGAGTGGGAGTAATTTATTATGGATATGAGAATCGGATATCGCACCTACACTTATGCAGACAAGTGGGAGATTGTTGGGGTTAGTGTCCTCCACGCTTAGTGCAATAACATAAATAAATCTCTAAAGGTACACAGTGGTACATTTCGTATTTAATCAGTTGATTAACGTTTATCAATAACGGTTGGCTTGCTAGATAAGTTTGACGTTATTGTCATACAGATGGCGGTGATCAACTGGTCCCTAAGAGTCACACCTAAAGGATGTGTTTGAGAGATGTGATTATTTGAGAAAGTAATTATATCGATGCCTTACTTAATGACTAAACGGTTAGTTAGTGTTGTTGACTAAAAGGTTAGTCAAATGTGACTAAAATGTTAGTCAAGTGTGATGATGTTACTGACTAAAATGTTGGTCAGTGTAATGTTGGTACGGCAATTTAATACTGATTAAATAATATTAGCTGAGACGGATTAAATGTAATTCGTGAATTGAATATAAAATGTTATATTTAATTATTGTTTATAATGCAAGCTAATTAAATATAAACCGTTATAATTAATTAGTAAATTATAAATATAAGGATATTTATAATATATTATAGTCGGTCCATACAGATGACACTAGTAATAAAATGCATTATATAATAAGCTAAAATGATCATAAGAAAAGTGTCCAGATGCATCCTAGTCTAGATACGTTTTCTTGGTCAATAAGATAGATTTTGAGGAGAATTATATTTTCCCCAAAAGACTAAGGGTGGCCGGCCATAAGGGAGTATTAGGAGTATATTATGTTTCCTAATTCTCTCCTAATTGTACTTGAATCATTCATCTCATACACAACACAAAAATCCTAGAGAAAAAGCAGTTTTCTCTCTAATTCTTCTAGCAAATTCAAGGGCATATCTCTACACATCTTGGGTGAGATAATTAGGAGATACCATCTATTTGGTATTGATCTTAGGCCAAATTTCAAGGTTTCAAAGGTTAATTCTTAATCCTTTTAGTATATTATGCAATTTCAATTTATGACCTTAAATCTTGTAAAAGTTTTCATTATAATCCTGTGAATTTAATGGTCTATATACGGATATAAACCTACACTGCCGCCTCTCGCTCCCCTGCCCTCGACGTCACCACCACCACGTTCAGCCACCACCGTGGTCCTTCCTCGGCCCTGTTTTTCCCCTGTTTTCGGCCACCACTGGAGCAGCCCCATCGGAATCGCCATTGAAGATGAGCTCGAGCTCCCTTGCTCTGCCACCGAGCTTAGGCCGCCTCTTCATGGCCCCTGCTCTGACCTCGGTTCTGCTCTCTCTCTCGTCTGCTGCTCCTCTGCTGTCTGCTTGGTTTCGACTTCGACCATCGGAGTTCCTTGCCGGTGAGCCTCTGTTACAACTCCACTTTTATGTTTCAATTTCGATTTTATAAAACATTTGATTTCTGTTTTCTTTCTACTTCATTTTCTTCTTATTATGAATCATTCAGTCAATTAAATTAACTCTCGACCTATATAAATTTTATAAGTCTCGGCATTTAAATCGTTTTCTATCCATTAATCTATTGTTAATTAATTTCACCGACTCTAATTCAATTTTCCTCTCTCCGCTGTGTTATGTTCAATTGTCGGGGATGAATTCTAACCTTGGACGGTTGTCCTCTGTTTCACTGGCCTCCTCGGTGCCGCTACGGTCACTTGACGCCCCTGGGTTTTGTTTTATTCACAATCGATGTTTTGGAGAGTCATCACACATGGATGGAAACGGGTTAGTTTTGGGTCTCTTGGTCGACAATATCGTGGATCCAGACGAGCTAGCAAATTCGTACCGAGCTAACATAAGGTGCCCCCGCACACTAGTTTAATTTACGTATTTAGAATATATAATTTTTGTGTTCATGTGATATACAAATTATTTATGTGATTTGTGAATTTTGATTGTGTGTTATTTTTGTTATAATATAATGTTGAATTGAATTGTGAAATATGATTTTTGTGATAAAATGTTTTAGGTGAAAAATGTGTTGTTAAATTATTGTTGATTTTATATGAAATTTTATCATGTTGAAATTATATGTTATGTGTAAAGTATTGACCATGTTAATTATAATTATCACAAGTATAAAATGTGACTAAAATATTATTAAATTAACTTAATTAAATAAATTAAATTTAAATAAAATAATTATAGTAATAAAATATTTATCGTCACTAAAAAGTACAAGTCAAAATATAACTAAAAATGAAGAATTTAATTTGAAGAGTATTAAGTTTAAATTAGGGTTAAATCAATTTTGAAGTAAAGCTCATTTTAATATAAATTAAAAGTTACTCATATTAAATTTTCTAAAATAAATAGTTATATAAAAAGTCATATATCACATTTAATAAGACGATTACTTTATTTAAAACTCTAAAGTTGATAATGAACTTAAAATATACTAAATAAGTATTTAGTTAAAATAATATAATAAAATGAAGAGCTTGAAATTTATAATAATCCTAAGTAAAGCTATTATCAAATAAAGCTAAAAATTAGTATCACTAACAAGATTTTTGAAAATAAAATAAAGTTAGATGAAGTCTTTTAATTAAAAAGTAATTTAAGAACTAACGTCACAAATATAAATTAGGACAAAAATAAAGTGTCAAAAATTTACTAAGTATGAAATATAAGGGCCAAAAAGATTATCGAACCATATATATAATTTAGTAAGTATAACATCTTATATGAAAATATTAACTTAAAGCAAAACTCATAAAATTAAACAATATCTTTAAAAATAAGAATTAATCTTAAAATCGACAACTCACTAAATCGATGTAAGTCGTATAATAAAAATTAAACATATTAAACGTAAGACATTATAAAAAGACACAAATGATTCATAAAAATAATGTAGAAAAGATTCTAAGTTATAAAAACTTAAATAAGATTCTACGATCAAATTATCTTTTTACTTAAATCGAATAAGTTAAAATTATAATACAAAGTTGTATTAAGGAGTTAAACCACCTAAAAGAAATTTAACTAAATGTCACTTAATTATATTTTATCAAGAATACTAAAATGTGTCAAGTATCGTTAAATAATATTTATAAGTGAAAATGAATATTATAAGATTCATATAACAACCAACCTCACTAAGTAAATTAGTTAGGTAATGATTATAAATTGAAAATGAAGTTTAGAAAATTTAAAATCAATACCTTAATTAATTTTAAATCGAAACTAAATCATTTACCTTAATCAAATAAAATACTTACACTTGAATAAAATAAAGTAGTTACTTAAACCAATTTAAGTTACTCGAAATAAAGAACTTTAAAGTAAACTAAGTAACAAGAATAAATATTTAAAAGAAAATAATGAATAGTAAAAATATTTAAAGTATACAAACGGACTCAAAATAAATATTTAAGTTTTCTATGTGCTTCCGTTTACCTGAAGAACTGTTAGAATTAAAATTTTCATTATACAAGTTCGACGTTGTTAATTAGTAAGAATTGTCACCTGAGTTATGAACGATAAAAGAAATAATGAATTAAGAATTAAATACTTAGAGTTAAAACTCTCGTCACATATTTAGAATAATTGTCGCGCCACCCTTGTGAATTGACCTATTATTGACTTCACTTTGACCGTCCACTCTAACTTGGGAACCCTTAGACTCTCTGCGGTTGTTTGGGTTGAATCCGATAATGAGCGAGTTATTCCTCATACTCGATATTCCTTCGACAACTTAGGATTTGAGTTCAAAGGCACGGCCTGACATGAGATTAAACCTCTCGATTATAACGTTGTATGATTAGTACTCGGGTGTCTGCGATGTTAAACATTATTAGAGTCAGGATTGGTAAGGTAGCCGCATATGGGGACACTTGGCACCCTCAGTATTGCCAGTGGTAATTTAATGACTCTCCTAGTCGTTATTTAACGTGATTTTTAAGCCACAGGTATCGATTCGTTCACGGGCCCATATGAGGTAATTGAAAAATGACCATTCCCATCCGGGGAATCTGTCGTTGTGTAATAGTCGCACCAATAGGGTGGTGTATGCATACAAAAGACAAGGGACTGATCCTCCTTATTACCTGCTTGAAATCTTTAGCTTGTCGGACTTGTCCGTTGATGTTTCCGGCCCCTTCAGCTATTGCGCGGACGCTTATTAGGTCCGCATGTTTCCATCCTTACTTATCAGTGATTCATAGTGGGTTTTATCTTAGATTATCCATGTTGTGTTGGATGTTAGGTAGCTATCACGTACGCTACTTAGTGTTTGATCTGATGTACGAGTCTGAGTAATTAGTGCACTTTGATAGCGAATCATATGGGTGATTTACCATGAGAGTACACAAGCCGCTCTGTAGTCAAGACTCGCGAGTATATGTTACTATATGAATAATTGAAAAGGGTCGACTACCCCGGATATGAATGAAATGATAATGATTTGCCTACATGATTATGAATGGAGATAATTTGATGATTCAATTGCTATGTTATATGATTTATGATATGTTATGTTTTATGAATTGCATTATTGTATGTTTTATTTGCGCTGATTTAATTACATGAGCATATGTTAATTATTACGTGTTTACCGCTATGGGTTTTATGTGACTTAGCGTGTGCGGGGTCATAATCGAGTCTTAACGGCATTTTCCCGTAGGTACCCCGAGGCTTTATTGACGATCTACACAAGGGGATTTAAGGCCTTATTTGATATTTTGAGAGATTGTAACCTATTAAACTCTGCTTTATCCTCGACTCTTATTATGTATAATGAGTTATAAAACGATGACAGCTGGTTTTGTAATAAATAGACTTAATTAATATTTCCGCCTTAGTTTAATTAAGTCACGAAAAACCAGGTTGTTACAGTAGTAATATGTTCATATGTTTAGCTAAATTAATTTTGAGCATTTTTAATTATGATTCATATGATTTTTATGTTTAATTATGTTTTAGTTAAGTAGTAATTATATATAAAAATTATGTGAAATATTAACAATGAGTTTAAAGTGATTAAAAATCAAAAATAAAATTTAAGTGTGTGTGTGTGACTCACGGCTATTCCCTATTTTTTTTTTTTTAATAAATTTTCACTTTTAATTTTTGTAAATTATATGTTAGGTTAAGTTAGTATAAAATGGATGTTATCATGTAAAAAAAATTAAATTAGGAAAATAAATTATAAGTTGTTAAAATTGAAAATGGTGTTCTTGAGTTTATTTTTGATGTTCATAATGTTCAAGTGATCTTCATGTTGATGTTCATCATTTACGTTCACTTTGATTTTGTTTTATTTTAAGTTGGTTAGTGTTTTTGTTTATGTTTAATTATAAGTTTATATATATATATATATATATATATATATATATATATATATTATAGTAGTATAGTTTAAAACAACTTAAACACTTAGAAAAATATTTAGAAAATTTCACTTTATAGTTTAGCTCAAATTTTAGGCTAATGGAATTTTTAGTAAGATTTCATTTTAGTTTAAATCGTTTTAGTATAATTAGAATAATTAAAATATAAAGACTTTAAGCTAAAAACCGATAAAATCAAAAAAATGAAATTAGAACACTACACTACATGCTCACGGCATTCTTGCCCTTTTTAGGTCAAAAATCGTTTTTATCACTTTTTAGTTTAATTGTTAAAATAATTTAATTTGTAGTTAATAGATTGAATTAAGAAATTAAAAAGAAATAAATCAATTTTGACATATATATAAACCACACGACATTCTTAAATAAAATGGACCAAATTTAGTCAAAATGAAAATGTCACTAAGTCACTAAAGTTTAATAGTTAGTGGAATTGAATTTGAGTATAAATCGATTTAGTTATAAATGAAATATATTAAACCGATAAAAATGATTAACCGTTATAAAAATGAACTGAATCGTGTGCTACCGCCTTTGCATTTTGGACTGTTGGAGTTGGACATACGGACTAATTAAATGAACTATGATAACACCGCTAAAAATGGAAACCGTTAAATTTTTAGCTAAGTATATGACTAAATTTAACCGAGTGTTACTTTTAAATAATATTTCAAATCACTAAATACAAAACGAACTTAACAACTTCGAAACTAGAAAATTATACTTAGCAAATAAAAAGGTTTAGTTTTATACCTAAAATATCTTAAGTATAAAAATACGTACAAGTATAGGAATACGTATAAGTATAAAAATACGTATAAAATACGAAGTATAAAAATACGAATATGTATAAAAATATGCATAAAATACGGAGTATAAAAATACGACTACTTATAAAAATACGTATAAAATACGATGAATAGTGACCGATGAAAAGTGACAAGTGAATAGTGAATGATGAATAGTGAAAAATTTACGAAACTTGTAAAATAAGTTACGTCTCAAAATTCAAAGATATTCAAATTTCAAAATTTAAAATATTGTAAATAATTGAAAATTTACTACGTATAGAAAAATTAAAAATGAATAAGTAAATAACTTAAAGTGTTTTGAAAAACACTTAAATAAAATTGGACATACTAATAAACGTTTCAATATAGAAACTTAAAAACGTTAATAATTAACAACACTTCAAATAATAAACGAACGTGTTATGTGGTCATATGGAACCGAAAATAAAATACTTAAACGTTTGACGATGAGACTAGGAGAGTCTAGTAACATGAGATATATAATATCGAATAAATAATAAATCATGAGTAAGTTAAATAAAAGGTCAAACGCTTGAGCCTCGAATATGAAAACGTCAATCGTGAGTGAAGTGGGGTTAAGATAGTCTTGTGCGGATACCACTATCTCGGTCTCTGGCTTGGGTCATATTGAATAATGAGGTTTAAGCCGACAGCATTATTGCTTAGCATCCTGCCCATGCCGTTACGCCTTAAGTCGTATAGCCAAAGCCGTACAAGATAATGAATATGCCAACTCTTTTGGGTCAGGCATTTGGAAATAGTCGTTTTATTCAGAGTTAAGGTCCTCTATGAATAGCATAGCCCATTCTTAAAGTGAATATTAGTGTATGCATACTAGACTAGGGTTTTATTCCCCTATTTCGCTAATGTTACCTGGGCCACCGTGACACTATATGCTTAGCGCATCTCGCTGTTCTGTCTCCTTGCCGTGTTTCGTTCTTAGTGGGCGCGACACTTGCATTCGTTCTTGTCACATGTAAAGATCACTTGACGAGATTGTATCTGAAGTTCGAATCATTTCGAACACTAGAAGATGAGATGCAAGTACTATAGTATTCGGCGTGGTTTACGAGTCGAGTAAGTTGCTGCACTATGGTAGTGAGATGCAAGCGACTAGAGTACAATAGCCTACTCAGTGGTCAGGCTCCTAAGCAGTATGTGTTGTTTGTTGTATGATTAAATGAGAATGAGTGTGTACCATCTTTGAAAACTAAAGACCACAAATTTCTGAAATGAATCGAGTCTGCATGATGTGAATGATACTATATGTATGTCTGGTTGCGATCTGATATCGCGTTGTAATCCTGTTGAATTATTGTGATACTATTGTTATGATATTATATGTTATTTGCCTTTATAACTGAATATCATGCTTATATGATTTATCGCTTTAAACCGCATGCTTATTATGACTTATATGTCTTTATATGCTATTTGTAATAAGCATGTTTATGTTTTTATCATAATGTTATAATTATAAAGCGATAGTAATAAACCAAAGTAATTGAAATCGAGGGTAAGTATGAGCATAGCTAGTCACTGTCCGCTCAGCGGGCACCCCGCCCCCCCCCCATCAGTTTATTGTGCAGGATAACCGTGGACCAGAAGCTGGATTTTGGACGGGGCCACGAGACGCTTTTATGCTTTACTTTCAGTTGTTTTTGAAAGATTTGTAATATATAACACTATACTCTTTAAATTACCGTATTTAGAGTTGTTTTATTCAACTCTGGAACGATGTTGTAACATTTGGGTTTTATTGTATAATTAATGACGCTGGTTTAAGACTTAATTAATTTCCGCCTTAGTAATTAAAGTCGACTAAAAACCAGGTTGTTACAGTTGGTATCAGAGCTAACTCGTGACCGTAACATGAATTGCATAATGCGATTTATGCTTACCTAACGAGAGACACCTGGGCGGTACAAACATATTAATATGTTAACCCACAAGACTACTAGGATCAAATAATAAATTAGATTTTTCTTTTATTAGATCACTAAAATAATAACTTGAAATCACTTAAAGTGTGAGAATGGGTAGAAACCTTAAAGATCGACCATAGGCTAAGGACTTTTAGATAGCAAACTACTTTCCTTAAAATAAAATACACTAACTATCGTATGCTTGCTACTTGCTGAGGTGACTAACAAAAACTAACATTTATCCTCGGATATAAAATCTAAATAAAATATTCAACTCTCAAGGATTAAAGCATCGAAGGAGTACCAAACTATGCGAAGTAGCGACATCTATCGAATCCTTAACCAAATTCACTAAAATAAATCCTTGAACCTATTGAAATTTTACTCTCTAAACTCGTCAAACTTGACTTCCTTAAGAATCCCATTTAAGAGCCATTTTATTTCCGTCAAAACAATACGTTGTTGTTTGACTCGTTTTCTTGAAACCTTTATAGATGGCGCAAGATGGACATTGGAAGACCAGCGCTTTGAGAGTCCAGTTGCCAACACACCCTGTGGCACCTGTGTATGGGGGTAGACTCAATGAGAGCCGCAGGCTTCTGCGCCTTCAGAAGTCGGCCAGTCACTTCGCGGGAGATCGCTACGACTGCGTGTGCTGGATACAGGAGATGAAGGCAAAGTTCTCCATTACAGGAATTTCGCGAGGAGTGGAAGATACGCCTAGTGGAGGAGCACATCTCAGGAGAACCATTCTTGTGGTGCATGAGAGTCCGTGCGCCGGCTACTGCCTTGGGAGAAAATTTCCACGAGTGGATGTTTTTCAAGTGTTTCATCAGGCTTGCAGTCCGAGCCGTTTCTGAGGGTGACACTTTCCAGGAGGCAGAGGAGATCAGCGATGATGAATTCGCACCCTCGGGTTAAAACCCGAATGATCTAGTAACCTATCCGTACGGACAACATTTTGTAAAATCTCTAGATTCTAAATATCTAACCTCAGAGATTGTGTATAGCACTCTTAGGAGTCGTTGTCCCTACTTTCTATCTTTTGTTATTTTCCTAGGAAATGTAGTAGATGCATTTTGCTATCCAAAACCGATGTAACCAGCATTTACATTTCAATGAAATGAAATATCTAACTTCTGTGCTTACTTGCATAACTGCTGTTATCACGTTTATTACGAATAAATTCTATCAATGATAAGCATGCCTTCTAACATCTCGCAATGCTAATAATTTCCTCCACGTCTTAATTCTTTCAGAATGGCTGCACCTCCAATGACTAACGCGGAGAGACAAATCCTGGCTGAAGAATCTTTAATTCGTTTGGCTGAGATAGCCACGGACAACGCGAACCGCCAACATCAGCCGAGCGCGTTCGACCGATTCTCACGTCAGGGTCAAACAACCCTACCGAACTCACAAACTGGTTGGAGGAGATGAAGAAGCTCATGGATTTGAGCAGGACACCTCCAGAAGAGAGGGTCAACATCGTCGCCTTCTATCTGAAAGACGAGGCGAATGGTTGGTGGAACGTGATCAGGACCAATGAGCCTGACACTATGTTCACCTGGGGCGAATTCACGACAAAGATCAAGGAGCGATACTTCGGGTATGAGCTCCGGTGCCAAAAAGAGGAGGAGTTTATAAGTCTAAGAATGGACGATATGACTCTCCAGGAGTATACGGAGAAGTTCCAACGGCTGTCAAAGTTTGGGACTGTTGTCACCCCCAACGAGAGGGCCATGACGCAGAGGTATCTACGCAACATGTCTGCAAGTCTGCGTACTTACTTGAGCAGCAACTCCTACACCACTTTTGCCGCAGCATACGAGCGTGCGTGCAGTGTATGGGCTTCCTTGGAGTTGGAAAAGGCTGAAGAAAAGAAGAAGAAGAAGGTGTTTGTGCCATCTGTGGTACAGTCGAGCTTCATTCAGAAGCCGAACTACCAACGCCCTAACCAACAGAGGCCAAACTTTCACAGGCCTGCGTTTCAAAATAGGTTTCCTGCGGGGAACAACGAGAGAGCTATGGTTGCAGGAAGGACTTTTCCACCAAGAGCCTTACTGGGAAATTGTCGTATGTGTCATAAGGCACTACATGAGGGAAGGCAGTGCAACGGTCAGCCGATTACCTGCTACAAATGTAAGAAGCTAGGGCACAAGGCAAATGTATGCCCTAACCTCCCGAACTCGACACCTACTACGGGAGTACCACAATCTGTAGTGGTACAGGGGCGAGTGTATGTACTCACGGAAGCAGAAGCTGAGGCAGAGGATTCACTCGAGGCCGACGTCATCACTGATATTTTTCTTGTAAACTCTGTGAACGTTGTTGTATTGTTTGACACTGGGGCATCATTGTCCTTTATATCTTCTAAGTTTGTTTCAAAAGCTAATCTCACAAATTCCGAATCAATCAACGCAAATATTTCTCTACCAAACGGAAAAATTTTCAAATGCTCCAAAATTTTCGAAGAAACTCCAATCACAATTCATAAAACAATCTTTCCTTCCGACCTTATTCTTTTCGACATGCCGGAGTTCGACGTCATACTGGGTATCGATTGGTTGACTAAATACCATGCGATATTCGAGTGCCGAGACCGGAAGATTCGTTTGAGGCATCCTTTCGGGACTAGAGTCACGTATTAGAAGACGTCGCCAATTAAGGGGGCGAAAATCATCTCTGTGCTACAACTACAACGGTTAGAAAGAAAAGGGCACCAAGTATACCTATGCAGCGTCAACGAAGTAAAAGAAAGCATGAACATTGGAGATATTCACGTGGTACGGGAATTCCCTGACGTCTTTCCTGACGAGTTGCCAGGCTTGCCACCTGCGGGTGACGTTGAGTTCTCTATCGACCTTGCGCCAGGTACGGCACCAATCTCAAAGGCACCTTACAGGATGGCACCAGTAGAACTGCAAGAATTAAAGAAACAACTTGAGGAGATGATTGAAAAGGGTTTCATAAAATCGAGTGTCTCACCTTGGGGAGCACCGGTTCACTTTGTGAAAAAGAAGGACGGCAGCATGAGACTATGCATCGACTACAGAGAATTGAATAAGGTAACAATTAAGAACCGCTACCCTTTGCCAAGGATCGACGACCTTTTTGATCAACTAAAAGGCGCGGGAGTGTTTCCTAAGATCGACCTGAGGTCAGGTTATCATCAGATCGCTGTGAGAGAAGCGGACATCCAGAAGACTGCTTTCAGAAGCAGATATGGTCATTATGAATTTAAGGTCATGCCGTTCGGTTTGACAAACGCACCAGCAATGTTCATGGATCAAATGAACAGAACCTTCCACGAGTATTTGGACATCTGCGTGGTAGTTTTCATTGACGACATCCTGATTTATTCCAAGACTGGGGCAGAACACGAGGAACACCTCCGTATCATTTTGGGGATACTAAGGGAATATAAGTAGTATGCTAAATTTTCCAAGTGCGAGTTTTGGCTCAAGAAGGTAGCATTCTTGGGTCACGTCATCTCGAAGGACGGAGTGATGGTAGATCCAGCAAAGATCGACGCAGTGAAAGAATGGAAAGCACCTACAAACATAACGGAGATACGCAGTTTCCTAGGACTGGATGGATACTATAGGAGATTTGTTCCAGATTTCTCCAAGGTAGCACGACCAATGACCAAGTTACTACAGAAGGAATCCAAGTTCATATGGAGTGACAAGTGCGAGAATGCATTCCAGGAACTCAAGACAAGGCTTACCACAGCACCCGTCTTAGCTCTTCCTACAGATGGAGACGAGTATGAAGTCTACAGTGACGCCTCACTGAATGGCCTGGGTTGCGTACTGATGCAACAAGGGAAGGTCATTGCTTATGCATCAAGGCAGTTAAAGGTTCATGAACGAAACTACCCAACTCATGACCTAGAATTAGCAGCCGTAGTGTTTGCTTTGAAAATCTGGCGTCATTACCTCTACGGAGTAAGTATCAAGTTCTACACAGACCACAAGAGCCTGAAATATATCTTCACACAGAAGGAACTCAACATAAGACAACGCCGGTGGTTAGAACTGATCAAAGACTATAAGATTGAACTACTGTACCATGAGGGTAAGGTGAACGTCGTTGCTGACGCTCTGAGTAGAAAGACTACGCATACCCTTAGCAACATCTGGGAAATTCCGGCTGGTATCGTCAGAGACTTCAAAAGAATAAATTTAGAGTTAGTTCAGTCTGATGATGCCGACTTAAACGCAATGATCGCAGAGCCGAAGTTATTTCACGAGATTAGAGCTCTACAATGGGAAGATGAGGAACTCGTGAAGATCAGGAGAGAGATTCCCTCAGGAAACCGAGAAGGATTTGAGATAAAGCCTGACGGAAGTTTAAAATTCAAAGGAAGGTGGTGTGTGCCTGACGTACCTGTGCTAAAAAGAAGGATCCTTGACGAAGCACATAGTACACGATACTCCATACATCCAGGATCTGATAAAATGTACCAGGATTTAAAGTTGAAGTTTTGGTGGGTCCGAATGAAAGCAGAGATTGCTGAATACGTTGCGAAATGCCTAATCTGTCAAAAAGTGAAGTTTGAACATCAACGACCCGGGGGACTACTACAACCTTTGGACATTCCATTGGGGAAATGGTACTCCATTCCCATGGATTTCATAACGGGTTTACCAAGGACTCATAAAGGAAATAATGCAATTTGGGTGATAGTGGACCGCTTAACAAAATCGGTCCACTTTCTACCAATCAAAGACACTTGGAGTCTAGAGGAGCTAGCTAAGGCTTATGAAAAGGAGGTGATCCGATTACATGGCGTACCGCTGGACATTATCTCGGACAGAGATCCGAGATTCACCTCCCATTTCTGTTAAAGACTTCAGGCAGCGTTGGGAAGCCAACTAAATATGAGCACCGCTTTCCACCCTGCGACCGATGGTCAAACTGAGCGAACTATACAAACACTTGAAGACATGCTAAGAGCATGTGCTCTAGAATTCAACGACAACTTGGAGAAAAGTCTGCCTTTGATTGAATTCTCCTACAACAATAGCTTCCATGCAAGTTTGGGTTGTGCCCCATTCGAGGCACTCTACGGGAGAAAGTGTCGTAGCCCAGTCTGTTGGGACGATGCTAGTGACAACGTGGGGACTGGACCACAGGTTATTCAAGACCAGATCGAGCACATCAAAATAATTCGTGAACGCCTGCAAGCGGCACAAGACCGCCAGAAGATGTATGCTAGCAAACATCGCCGACCTATTGAGTTCGAAGTCGGTGATCATGTTTTCATGAAAGTATCGCCCATGAAGGGGGTTCGACGTTTCGGGTTGAAAGGGAAGCTAAGTCCTAAATACGTTGGACCGTACGAGGTACTTGAAAGGATTGGTGAGGTAGCTTATCGCCTAGCGCTACTCCCCAACTTATCCAAAGTTCACAACGTGTTCCACGTTTCTCAACTGAGAAGATACAGGAGTGACCCAAGTCACATCATTACTCCTGACGTGATCGCAGTTGAGCCTAACCTGCTCTACTCCGAAAGACCTGTCAAGATTGTAGCACGAGAAACCAAGGTGTTGAGGCGGAAGACGGTTCCCTTAGTAAAGGTGTTATGGAAGGGTCAATTGACTGAACAAGCAACTTGGGAGACCGAAGCCTCTATGAAGGAGAAATACCCCGAGCTGTTTATCTCAGGTGAAAATCCTATCCTTCATTCAAGTTTCGGGACGAAACTTTTCTAAGGGGGGAGGTTTGTAACACCCCGTGTTAATTTAAATCCATAATTAGCCATCGGTTATAAATTTCATGTCTTAAATCACTTCTTAACCTTTTAGCCTTTCAAAATCTCTATTTTTGAAAAACTTTCGTTTTGGAAAATTTATCGACTTCTTTAAAACTTTTATAAATTTTTGAATAATAAAATAAATATTTTAGTCTTAGAATTCAAAAGTAGAAATATTTCGAAAAATCGTTAAACGCGCACACTTTAACTTTTATCGCTTTTGACACCCGACTTTTTAAAACTGACCATTTTCGTGAAAAACTTTTTTTTAGAAAATATCCAAAGGAACCTTCCATTTTGCACTCTAGTATGTCAAGTGGATTTTGATGTCATAAAACCATTTTCATTAAACATTATTTTCTAATTAAAATAAAACTTATACAACACATTTCTTTAACCTAATTTCATTACTACCTTTTCATTATTTTTCTAAGTAAAAAACACTCTCTTTTGGCCCTCCATTTTGCCGAGCTACTCTTGCTCTCTTCTCCCTTTGTTTTTCTTTCTTTTTATTACAAAAACACTCTAATTAAAACCCTAAATATTATTCTAATAACCTCTAGTATTATTTAGCTATTTAGTGGGTGTTGAAGCTTATCATTTACGGGTTTTATTTGAAGGTGAAGATGGGTATTTGGGTGGTGACTTAGACCTTGATAATATCATCGATCCGGATAACCAATAGCTTGCCGATTCAAGGTGACTAACTATATCTCATTTTAACCTCATTGTAAATTAATTTGATTTTTATTATTGGTTTTATGAGTATGATTTTTATGTTAAATATGTTAAACATCATTGATATGTGCTTGTATGTTATGTGGAGTATAATAAAATAATAATAAATAAGTTATATTGATAATAGTTAAGTTGTAGTAATATGTTCATATGTTTAGCTAAATTAATTTTGAGCATTTTTAATTATGATTCATATGATTTTTATGTTTAATTATGTTTTAGTTAAGTAGTAATCATATATAAAAATTATGTGAAATATTAACAATGAGTTTAAAGAGATTAAAAATCGAAAATCAAATTTAAGTGTGTGTGTGTGTGTCTCACGGCTATTCCCTATTTTTTTTTTTTATATAAATTTTCACTTTTAATTTTTGTAAATTATATGTTAGGTTAAGTTAGTATAAAATGGATGTTATCATGTAAAAAAAAATTAAATTAGGAAAATAAATTATAAGTTGTTAAAATTGAAAATGGTGTTCTTGAGTTTATTTTTGATGTTCATAATGTTCAAGTAATCTTCATGTTGATGTTCATCATTTATGTTCACTTTGATTTTGTTTTATTTTAAGTTGGTTAGTGTTTTTGTTTATGTTTAATTATAAGTTTATATATATATATTATAGTAGTATAGTTTAAAACAACTTAAACACTTAGAAAAATATTTAGAAAATTTCACTTTATAGTTTAGCTCAAATTTTAGGCTAATGGAATTTTTAGTAAGATTTCATTTTAGTTTAAATCGTTTTAGTATAATTAGAATAATTAAAATATAAAGACTTTAAGCTAAAAACAGATAAAATCAAAAAAATGAAATTAGAACACTACACTACATGCTCACTGCATTCTTGCCCTTTTTAGGTCAAAAATCGTTTTTATCACTTTTTAGTTTAATTGTTAAAATAACTTAATTAGTAGTTAATAGATTGAATTAAGAAATTAAAAAGAAATAAATCAATTTTGACATATATATAAACCACACGACATTCTTAAATAAAATGGACAAAATTTAGTCAAAATGAAAATGTCACTAAGTCACTAAAGTTTAATAGTTAGTGGAATTGAATTTGAGTATAAATCGATTTAGTTATAAATGAAATATATTAAACCGATAAAAATGATTAACCGTTATAAAAATGAATCAATAGGTATTACTCACGCTTTGCATTTTGGACTGTTGGAGTTGGACATACGGACTAATTAAATGAACTATGATAACACCGCAAAAAATGGAAACCGTTAAATTTTTAGCTAAGTATATGACTAAATTTAACCGAGTGTTACTTTTAAATAATATTTCAAATCGCTAAATACAAAACGAACTTAACGATTTCGAAACTAGAAAATTATACTTAGCAAATAAAAAGGTTTAGTTTTATACCTAAAATATCTTAAGTATAAAAATACGTACAAGTATAGGAATACGTATAAGTATAAAAATACGTATAAAATACGAAGTATAAAAATACGAATACGTATAAAAATAGGTATAAAATACGGAGTATAAAAATACGACTACGTATAAAAATACGTATAAAATACGATGAATAGTGACAAGTGAATAGTGAAAAATTTACGAAACTCGTAAAACAAGTTACGTCTCAAAATTCAAAGATAGTCAAATTTCAAAATTTGAAATATTGTAAATAATTGAAAATTTACTAAGTATAGAAAAATTAAAAATGAATAAGTAAATAACTTAAAGTGTTTTGAAAAACACTTAAATAAAATTGGACATACTAATAAACGTTTCAATATAGAAACTTAAAAACGTTAATAATTAACAATACTTCAAATAATAAACGGAACGTGTTATGTGGTCATATGGAACCGAAAATAAAATACTTAAACGTTTGACGATGAGACTAGGAGAGTCTAGTAACATGAGATATATAATATCGAATAAATAATAAATCATGAGTAAGTTAAATAAAAGGTCAAACGCTTGAGCCTCGGATATGAAAACGTCAATCGTGAGTGAAGTTGGGTTAAGATAGTCTTGTGCGGATACCACTATCTCGGTTTCTGGGTTGGGTCATATCGAATAGTGAGGTTTAAGCCGGCAGCATTATTGCTTAGCATCCTGCCCATGCCGTTACGCCTTAAGTCGTATAGCCAAAGCCGTACAAGATAATGAATATGCCAACTCTTTTGGGTCAGGCATTAGGAAATAGTCGTTTTATTCAGAGTTAAGGTTGTAACACCCCGTGTTTTTTGAAACACATTTTTATAAAAGAATTTAATTCCTTAGATTAAATTCATCCTTTTTCATTATAATAAAAATGCGACTGAATTTTTTTTCGCTAAACATGTAACACTCCATGTTAAGTTAAGTCTTTATAATTGCGCAAATCATTAATTAAACATCCTCGCTCACTTATTTTCCTAACACATTATACTACAAGTTATTTTGCACCTAAATTAAAACCGTTTTGAATTACTTTGAATTTGAACTTTATTTTTACATTTTCAAACTCGATAAATCAAACAAAGAGTCTACGACAATTTTCTCAACGACAATTTTTGGCACGCAAATCGAGGTCAAACATTGACTAAAAGACCAAGCCACCTAAGTGTGATTAAGTCACCTAATCTTTTCCTAATCTACTTACTCATAATCCTAATCTCACCAAAAATGGTTAAGGCTTAATCAATTTTGATTAGTACTAACAAGACATACTATAATAATATAAGATTACTATTCCTTTTGATTTAACTAGCACTTTCACTAAAACTCGATATAATGAGCCACACTTATTCAAAACTGATAAACTTTTTGACGTTTGATCATAATGATTTAATTCGATAACATTCAATGAAAAAAATATGTATTTCGGTCAAGTAAGATTTTATTTCAAAGTTTCGAGGATTCTAGACCCAATTTTTATTTTGGATTCTTTCCTACGTTTTTCTTCATTTTAATTTTTGATCTTACTTCTAAACATTATTTTAAGATCATATATTTTATTTTGAGACTTTTCAAGCAAGAAATCTAAAAATTTGAAAACTAAAATCGAGCCAACTTGGCTCCTTGTGGTAGATATTTGGACATTGAGTCCAACATATCTTCTTCCATTTTTCTTCCTTTCTCTTCCACTTTGTTCCCCCTTTACTAAGTTGTCTAATCCTTACACCACCTATATTAATTCATCATCACATACTAGCCTTTTTAATTTAAAGATTAAACATTACAAAAACAAAACAATACTACTACATACATACACATACACGCACAAAACAAACAAACACACAAATACAACTCAAAATATTCTAAGTCTTTTCTCTCTAATAAACTCAACTCAAACATTCAAGTAAGCTTGGTTGTGTGCAAGCTCAAGAACACATCATAACATTCATCCTCTTTAATTCTTTTCTTCCTTAAATCTTTCATTTTATTGTTTTAAATTTATTAGAACACTTGTTTTAATCCTCCACTAATTAGTTTAACAATCACCTCCTCTCTAAAACTAGTATATAAACATGAACATAAACCAAAATCATTTAAAATATTTACTTCACCTAAACTAAAAATAATACTACACTTACATTTTATTAGTAAAGTTTAGCTAGTTTAGTAAATAAATTACTAACTTTCTTATTTTCATTTTTATGTACTAATCCTAATCAAAGGCGAGGAGCAAGGTGGTGAAGTCGACTTGAGCCGATTTGATCATATTGTCGATCCAGGCAAGCTGCTAAACAAATTTGCTACTAACCTAATTAAGGTGCCCCCGCACACTAGGTTTTATTTTGTAAATCGCATGCCGTAAATGTTATGTGTTATAATTATTGTGCTTGTGATCACTTAGCATCATATGTTAAATTAGGAGACAAAAATCGAAAAATGAAATTTATTGATCACTTATATAACTCACGGCCTCCCCCTTATTTTTCACTTAATTTTTCGTTTTAATTTTTGTAAATTGCATGTTTAAAATACTTGTAATAATATGAACATGAAAATATAATTAGTTTATGCTTTAGACTAAAAAGGAACTTGTTATGAAATTTAAATGTTTTAAAGTATTCATGTGTGTTCTTGAAATATTGTTATTATTTTTATATGAAATGATTTACTTTTGTTTGTTAATGTTTGTATATAATTATCACCCATGTTAAATGCTTAAATGATATTAAGTAAATTAGTTAATGAATTAGAAGTATAAAAATCAAAAATAAAAATAGTGAACATATATGATATACACGGTTTTCTTATTATTTTTGGACCAATTTTTAGTTTTAATTTTTCTAAATTACATATTATGATTAGTCTAGTTAAATTAGACTTGTATGGAAAATTTGAGAAAATTATATAAACATATGAAAATTTGACTAAATTATGTTCATATGAAAAATATTAAGGATCTTCACAAACTCATGTGTTCTTCATGTAGATGACTAAATTTGATTCATGATTTTTATAAAGTTAAAGTTAAAAGTTGTTTTAATCCATTAGTGAATGAATACAATACTAATTATATAAGTAAAATAAGCTAAATCTTTATAATGAAAAAGTTAGAAATTTAAAGTAAGTAAAATCACTATTCATAAATGAAATAAAATATTTAGTGAAAATCGTAAACTAGTTAAACCACTTTAGTATAATTTAAATAATTAGTATATAAAAACTTTAAGTCAAAACCGATAAATTAAGAAAACAAAAATAAAAATGGAGGAGTATAGAAGGCCACGGCCTTGGTAATGTTTTTGGACCAAAAATGCTTTTGTCACTTTTTATTTTTATCACTTAAGTAATTTAATTAGTTAAGATAATAGAATGTTAAATAAAAACAAAAAGAAAATAAATAGCTACACTAAATAAGGAGCCACGGTTTTACCATTTAAAATGGGTCAATTTTGGTCAAAATGAATTTGTCACTTAGTCACTAAATTTGATTAGTAATTAGGATTAAATTATATTATAAAATGAATCGTTAATAAAAAGAATCGACGAAACCGATTAAAAGAAACGTTACACGTATTAAAATGAACCATCTCGTGTGTTACTACCTATGCTTAATTGTGGATATGGAGATATGGACTATTTAAAATGAACTACGACAACCTCGCTAAAATTTGGAACCGCTTAAATTTTAGCTAAGTATACGACTAAATCTAAACCTAGTTTTACTTTTGAAATATCATTTAAATCACCAAGTATAAAAATGAACTTAACCACTTTGATTTAAATATATTTCAAAATACTAAATGCAAAATGAACTTAACAACTTTAGAACTAGACTCCTAAAATTTTTCCAAAAATCACTAAGTACAAAACGAACCTAACGACTTTAAAACTAGAATTCTACACTTAGAAGAAAATAAGTTTAGTTTAGTAACTAAATAAAGTACTAAGTATAAATATACGAATAAAATACTAAGCATAAATATACGAATAAAATACTAAGTATAAATATACGAATAAAATACTAAGTATAAAAATACGTATAAAATACGAGGAATAGTAAAATACGATGAATAGTGAAATACGATGAATAGTAAATACGATGAATAGTAAATACGATGAATAGTAAATACGTGAATAGTAAAAATATTTAAAATTTACGATTGGACTCCAAATAAATTATTTAAGTTTCTATGTGTTTCCGTTTACCTGAAGAACTGCTAGAACTAAATTTTCATTATACAAGTTCGCCGATTATAATTAGTATGAGTTGTCACTTGAGTAATATAAGAATGAGAAAATGATAAAGAAAGTAAGTGTTAAATACTCGGGTGTCTGTCATGTTGCGAATCTATTGTGCCATCGTTGGAAAGGTAGCCGCATATGGGGACACTTGGCACCCTATGAATTGCCAGTGGTAATCTAATGACTCTCTCGATCGTTATTTAACGTGACTCTCGCCTATGAATCGAGTTCGTTCACGGGCCCATATGAGGTAATTGGAAAATGACCATTCCCACCGGGAATGCATCGTAGTGTAATAGTCGTACCACTAGGGTAGTGTATGCATACATTAGACAAGGGATTTGTTTGTCCTTATTACCTACTTGATATCTTTAGCTTGAATGACTTGGCCAGTTGAATGTTTAGGCCCTTGACCTTCAAGCAGCCTTGCTTTTGTAAGGTTTTGCATGTTTCCATCCTAACTGGTTGTGGCTCATAGGACAACGTATGATAGATTATCCATGTTGTATTGAATATTAGGTAGTTATCACGTACGCTACTTAGTGTTTGATTTGATGTACGAGTCTGAGCAGCTAGTGCACTTTGATAGAAGATTATATGGGTAATTATCTATGAGAGTACACGAGCCACTCTGTAGTCAAGACTCGCGAGTATATGTTGCTATATGAATATAATTGAAAAGGGTCGACTACCCCGAATATGAATGAAATGATAATAATTTGCCTACATGATTATGAATTGATGATTCGATTGCTATGTTATATGATTTATGATATGATATGTTTTATGAATTGTATTATTGTATGTTTTATTTGCGCTGATTTAATTACATGAGCATATGTTAATTATTATGTGTTTACCGCTATGGGTTTTATGTGGCTTAGCGTGTGCGGGGTCATAATCGAGTTTTAACGGTACGTTCCCGTAGGTACCCCGAGGCTTTATTGACGATCTACACAAGGGGATTGAAGGCCTTATTTTATATTTTGAGAGAATGTAATCAATTAAACTCTGTTTTATCTATGACTCTTATTATGTATAATGAGTTGTAATACGATGACAGCTGGTTTTGTAATAAATAGACTTAATTAATATTAGCCTTTAGTTTAATTAAAGTCACGAAAAACCAGGTTATTCTGATTGGTATCAAAGTCGTCTTGCGACCGTGAATGACTTAAAGTTATCTCACATAGCGAGACGACACTGGGCAGAACATTCATATCGTATGTCAGGCATAGACTAATAGGATCAAATAATGAATTAGAAATCTTAGATCGCTAAAATAAATAACTTAGATCACTTTAAAGTGTGAGGATGGGTAGAAACTTTAAGTACCGACCATACGCTAAAATCTTCTTAAATAAACGAGCTACTACCCTAAAATAAAATACGCTAACCATCGTATGCTTGCTACTTGCTGATGTGACTGACTAAAACTAACAACTAGCCTAGAATATAAAATCGAATTTAATAAACTTAACTCTCGAGAAGTGAAACGCTGAAGGAGTACCAGGCTATACGAAGTAGGGACATCTACTAAATCCTTAACCAATTCACTAATAAAATCCTTAAACCCTTGTTAATCCTGTTTTCGTTCAATCAAAAATTTATGTTCTCTTAATAGCCATTTTATCTTCGTTCAAACAATATTTTTGTTGTTTGACTCCTTTCCTTAAAATCCCTTGTAGATGTCATCAACCGGCGACTCACCAGTATGCGGAGACGGGAAGGGCAATCGTTCGATTAAGCAGCGCGCCCTACGTGCTTTCATGCCTGCACTTCCGGTTACTCCAGAGCTTGCATGGACTGACCCTGCCAGGATCGATGCTTACATGATTTTCTTAGGAGATCCCCTCACGACATTCGCAGGAGACCATGACACCCGCCGTTACGGTTATGCGAAATGGAGGCGAAGTTCGTTGAGGCGGAGTTCACGAAGAGTGGAAAATGCGCTAACCGAGAGGTTCCTCAGGTGAAGCTTTCCATTGGTGGTTTCTGACGCCACTGTCTCTGATTCGAGGGGGAAATTTCCACGGGTGGAATTTCTTCAAATGCGACCTCAGGCTTGCATGCCGTGCCATTGCTCGAGGACACACCTTCGATGATGGCGGAAGTCGGCGATGCAGAGTCCTCAAGCGGGCTCTAGATCACGGTAGCCCTATTAACTATTAGTTCGGACAACATTTTGTAAAATCTCTAGACCCTAACTACCTGACTTCGGAAATGCTGTATAGTACTATTAGGAGTCGTTGTCCCTACCTTCTACTTTCAGTCATCTTCCTATGAAATGTATTAGATGCTTTTTGCTACTCTAAGTCGATGTAACCAACTTTTATCTTGTATTATATAATATGCCTCGTTTAGAACTACTCAATTTCATACAGTTTAATATTTTCAGAATGGCTGCAAACGGTATCCCAGACAATGACCTTAACCAACAATTCCTCGAAGAGGAGGCAAGGAGAAAAGGCTTCGAGGATGCAATCACAAAAATTGCTCAAGGCATGTACCAACATCAGGGTGGCGGAAACAACCAATCCGCATTTGAGAGGTTCTCAAAACACAGACCTCAACCATACTCAGGCTCCGTCAACCCTACCGTTCTGACTGAATGGATCGAAGAAATGGAGAAGCTGTTAGAGCTCAGTAAGACACCGCCTACAGAGAAGGTGAATGTGGTAGCTTACTATCTCAAGGGAGAAGCCAACAGCTGGTGGCGCTTGATCAGGTCCACTTTTCCCCTGAGGATATACAACTGGAGCGAGTTCAAACTGCTGCTAGAGAACAAGTACTTCGGGGAAGAGCTAAGATGGGAGATGGAAGAGAAATTCAGGAACTTAGATCAAGGTGATATGTCTCTGCAGGCATACACCGAAAGATATCAGGAGCTATCTAAGTTTGCTCCTAGAATATTAACTAACGAGGAGGAACTCGCAACTCGTTATGTAAGGGGCATGACTAATGATCTAAGGATAAACATGAGCGGGTTCAACTGTAAGAACTTTGCCGAGGCCTACAAAAAGGCAACAAGTATCTCAAGGCGTCAATCCGTATGAGAAGCCGAGGAGAAAAAGAAAAAGAGAGTTTTACGCCTCCGTGGCAAGCGCTTAGCTATATTGAGCCAGGACTTCCAACAAAGGAGCTTCCAGAGACCGAATTTTCAAAACAGAAATTTCAACAAGCCGGTTTATAACCGTGACAACAAACCGAGTCAGGGAAGGTTGACTTCAAGCGTTAGAAGGGCTCGCCACGGTGTCCTCATTTAACAAATGCCGCTTCTGTCACAAAACGATACACCCTGAAAAACAGTGCGACGGGTCGCCGGTCGTCTGTTTCTTTTGCAATGTTGAGGGACACAAATCTACTGTGTGCCCAAGGAAAGCGATGAGAAAGGTAGACACGGGACCGCTACCCGCAGTTAAAGTACAAGGACGTGTTTACGTCTTGTCAGAGTTTGACGAAGACACCGAGGACTGCCCTGACGTAGACGACATTACGGGTAAATTCCTGGTTAACTCGGCACCTACCTTTATTTTATTCAACATGATGATGTCCTTGTCCTTCTTCTTGTCAAAGTAGTTAACAAGATCCAAACTGACAAAGACCTGAACAAATATTACTAAGTTAGATTTTCATAAAACCCCTTTCTATTAAAATTTTTGAATTTTACCCAAAATACGATTTATAACATTTAGTTCCATCTAATAACATTATAATATTAATTTTTAAGGAATAAGCTATATCAGCTAGGTTATCCAAAATCCTCTAAAATTTTTATTTAACCATTCAGCGATAACCTATATTTCTTTTAACTTCATTAAAGCTCATATTCTCTTTATGATCACTACGACTTTTATCTAATTTCCCTAATTGCCAGTTTTATTCCTAAGGCTATATATTCTATTTAAGTGGTCATTAAAAGTAACAATAAAAATATTATTAAGTACATGGGTTTGAAACTTTAAGGGGGTAGGACAATATTTTGATTTTACCCCAACTTAAATTTAATTTTAACACTTTTTATTTCACCTATTTTAAGGTTAAATTTTATTTAAAATTTAAATAGCGGTTTATTCTTAAAACACTTATTATTTTAATTTAATTTAAATCCGTACAAAACTTCTAGGCCCTACCTTTTTGTGGACCTCTTTCAAGTCATTTTCAAAAATAACATTCCAACAACATTTCTATTTTTATTTAAATATTTCATTAATAAATCGAAAGCGATTTTGTTTTCCAATAATTGCACTCTATCCGACGTTTCTATATTAATTAGAAAACTCAAACTTTTCAGAAAGTCTTATTCCAACAAAACCAAATAATGTTATCCAGATTTGTAAAATCTCAATATTCTCTCTAAACTGCCTTGTTCAACCTCGAGCAGTTATCCACTCTTTCAAGTTTCGGGGACGAAACTTTTCTTAAGGGGGTAGGATTGTAACACCCCGTGTTTTTGAAACACATTTTTATAAAAGAATTTAATTCCTTAGATTAAATTCATCCTTTTTCATTATAATAAAAATGCGACTGAATTTTTTTTTCGCTAAACATGTAACACTCCATGTTAAGTTAAGTCTTTATAATTGCGCAAATCATTAATTAAACATCCTCGCTCACTTATTTTCCTAACACATTATACTACAAGTTATTTTGCACCTAAATTAAAACCGTTTTGAATTACTTTGAATTTGAACTTTATTTTTACATTTTCAAACTCGATAAATCAAACAAAGAGTCTACGACAATTTTCTCAACGACAATTTTTGGCACGCAAATCGAGGTCAAACATTGACTAAAAGACCAAGCCACCTAAGTGTGATTAAGTCACCTAATCTTTTCCTAATCTACTTACTCATAATCCTAATCTCACCAAAAATGGTTAAGGCTTAATCAATTTTGATTAGTACTAACAAGACATACTATAATAATATAAGATTACTATTCCTTTTGATTTAACTAGCACTTTCACTAAAACTCGATATAATGAGCCACACTTATTCAAAACTGATAAACTTTTTGACGTTTGATCATAATGATTTAATTCGATAACATTCAATGAAAAAAATATGTATTTCGGTCAAGTAAGATTTTATTTCAAAGTTTCGAGGATTCTAGACCCAATTTTTATTTTGGATTCTTTCCTACGTTTTTCTTCATTTTAATTTTTGATCTTACTTCTAAACATTATTTTAAGATCATATATTTTATTTTGAGACTTTTCGCGTGCGCGCAAATCGAAAATTTGAAAAACGAAAATCGAGCCAACTTGGCTCCTTGTGGCCGAGATATTTGGACATTGAGTCCAACATATCTTCTTCCATTTTTCTTCCTTTCTCTTCCACTTTGTTCCCCCTTTACTAAGTTGTCTAATCCTTACACCACCTATATTAATTCATCATCACATACTAGCCTTTTTAATTTAAAGATTAAACATTACAAAAACAAAACAATACTACTACATACATACACATACACGCACAAAACAAACAAACACACAAATACAACTCAAAATATTCTAAGTCTTTTCTCTCTAATAAACTCAACTCAAACATTCAAGTAAGCTTGGTTGTGTGCAAGCTCAAGAACACATCATAACATTCATCCTCTTTAATTCTTTTCTTCCTTAAATCTTTCATTTTATTGTTTTAAATTTATTAGAACACTTGTTTTAATCCTCCACTAATTAGTTTAACAATCACCTCCTCTCTAAAACTAGTATATAAACATGAACATAAACCAAAATCATTTAAAATATTTACTTCACCTAAACTAAAAATAATACTACACTTACATTTTATTAGTAAAGTTTAGCTAGTTTAGTAAATAAATTACTAACTTTCTTATTTTCATTTTTATGTACTAATCCTAATCAAAGACGAGGAGCAAGGTGGTGAAGTCGACTTGAGCCAGTTTGATCATATTGTCGATCCCGACAACTGCTAAACAAATTTGCTACTAACCTAATTAAGGTGCCCCCGCACACTAGGTTTTATTTTGTAAATCGCATGCCGTAAATGTTATGTGTTATAATTATTGTGCTTGTGATCACTTAGCATCATATGTTAAATTAGGAGACAAAAATCGAAAAATGAAATTTATTGATCACTTATATAACTCACGGCCTCCCCCTTATTTTTCACTTAATTTTTCGTTTTAATTTTTGTAAATTGCATGTTTAAAATACTTGTAATAATATGAACATGAAAATATAATTAGTTTATGCTTTAGACTAAAAAGGAACTTGTTATGAAATTTAAATGTTTTAAAGTATTCATGTGTGTTCTTGAAATATTGTTATTATTTTTATATGAAATGATTTACTTTTGTTTGTTAATGTTTGTATATAATTATCACCCATGTTAAATGCTTAAATGATATTAAGTAAATTAGTTAATGAATTAGAAGTATAAAAATCAAAAAAATAAAAATAGTGAACATATATGATATACACGGTTTTCTTATTATTTTTGGACCAATTTTTAGTTTTAATTTTTCTAAATTACATATTATGATTAGTCTAGTTAAATTAGACTTGTATGGAAAATTTGAGAAAATTATATAAACATATGAAAATTTGACTAAATTATGTTCATATGAAAAATATTAAGGATCTTCACAAACTCATGTGTTCTTCATGTAGATGACTAAATTTGATTCATGATTTTTATAAAGTTAAAGTTAAAAGTTGTTTTAATCCATTAGTGAATGAATACAATACTAATTATATAAGTAAAATAAGCTAAATCTTTATAATGAAAAAGTTAGAAATTTAAAGTAAGTAAAATCACTATTCATAAATGAAATAAAATATTTAGTGAAAATCGTAAACTAGTTAAACCACTTTAGTATAATTTAAATAATTAGTATATAAAAACTTTAAGTCAAAACCGATAAATTAAGAAAACAAAAATAAAAATGGAGGAGTATAGAAGGCCACGGCCTTGGTAATGTTTTTGGACCAAAAATGCTTTTGTCACTTTTTATTTTTATCACTTAAGTAATTTAATTAGTTAAGATAATAGAATGTTAAATAAAAACAAAAAGAAAATAAATAGCTACACTAAATAAGGAGCCACGGTTTTACCATTTAAAATGGGTCAATTTTGGTCAAAATGAATTTGTCACTTAGTCACTAAATTTGATTAGTAATTAGGATTAAATTATATTATAAAATGAATCGTTAATAAAAAGAATCGACGAAACCGATTAAAAGAAACGTTACACGTATTAAAATGAACCATCTCGTGTGTTACTACCTATGCTTAATTGTGGATATGGAGATATGGACTATTTAAAATGAACTACGACAACCTCGCTAAAATTTGGAACCGCTTAAATTTTAGCTAAGTATACGACTAAATCTAAACCTAGTTTTACTTTTGAAATATCATTTAAATCACCAAGTATAAAAATGAACTTAACCACTTTGATTTAAATATATTTCAAAATACTAAATGCAAAATGAACTTAACAACTTTAGAACTAGACTCCTAAAATTTTTCCAAAAATCACTAAGTACAAAACGAACCTAACGACTTTAAAACTAGAATTCTACACTTAGAAGAAAATAAGTTTAGTTTAGTAACTAAATAAAGTACTAAGTATAAATATACGAATAAAATACTAAGCATAAATATACGAATAAAATACTAAGTATAAATATACGAATAAAATACTAAGTATAAAAATACGTATAAAATACGAGGAATAGTAAAATACGATGAATAGTGAAATACGATGAATAGTAAATACGATGAATAGTAAATACGATGAATAGTAAATACGTGAATAGTAAAAATATTTAAAATTTACGATTGGACTCCAAATAAATTATTTAAGTTTCTATGTGTTTCCGTTTACCTGAAGAACTGCTAGAACTAAATTTTCATTATACAAGTTCGCCGATAATAATTAGTATGAGTTGTCACTTGAGTAATATAAGAATGAGAAAATGATAAAGAAAGTAAGTGTTAAATACTCGTGTGTCTGTCATGTTGCGAATCTATTGTGCCATCGTTGGAAAGGTAGCCGCATATGGGGACACTTGGCACCCTATGAATTGCCAGTGGTAATCTAATGACTCTCTCAGTCGTTATTTAACGTGACTCTCGCCCTATGAATCGAGTTCGTTCACGGGCCCATATGAGGTAATTGGAAAATGACCATTCCCACCCGGGGAATCTGTCGTAGTGTAATAGTCGTACCACTAGGGTAGTGTATGCATACATTAGACAAGGGATTTGGCTGTCCTTATTACCTACTTGATATCTTTAGCTTGAATGACTTGACCGTTGAATGTTTCCGCTTGACCTGTGAGGCCTTGCTTTTGTAAGGTTTTGCATGTTTCCATCCTAGCGGTTGTGGCTCATAGGACAACGTGTGATAGATTATCCATGTTGTATTGAATATTAGGTAGTTATCACCTCGGCTACTTAGTGTTTGATTTGATGTACGAGTCTGAGCAGCTAGTGCACTTTGATAGAAGATTATATGGGTAATTATCTATGAGAGTACACGGGCCACTCTGTAGTCAAGACTCGGGGGAATAAGTTGCTAGATGAAGATAATTGTAAAGAATTCGACTACCAGAATATGAATGAAATGATAATAATTTGCCTACATGATTATGAATTGATGATTCGATTGCTATGTTATATGATTTATGATATGATATGTTTTATGAATTGTATTATTGTATGTTTTATTTGCGCTGATTTAATTACATGAGCATATGTTAATTATTATGTGTTTACCGCTATGGGTTTTATGTGGCTTAGCGTGTGCGGGGTCATAATCGAAGTTTTAGCAGTGCGTTCAGTAGGTACCCCGAGGCTTTATTGACGATCTACACAAGGGGATTGAAGGCCTTATTTTATATTTTGAGAGAATGTAATCAATTAAACTCTGTTTTATCTATGACTCTTATTATGTATAATGAGTTGTAATACGATGACAGCTGGTTTTGTAATAAATAGACTTAATTAATATTCCGCCTTAGTTTAATTAAAGTCACGAAAAACCAGGTTGTTACAAAGGTCCTCTATGAATAGCATAGCCCATTCTTAAAGTGAATATTAGTGTATGCATACTAGACTAGGGTTTTATTCCCCTATTTCTGTAACAACCCGGATTTTCCAACAAAATAAAATAAAGAAATAAAAAGGATTTATGAAATAAAAGCGAGCCACGGTGGCGGAAACACCGTGGAATCCGGATCATTACTCACTAAACCAACTAAACAACGCTAGGAAGGTAGGCCTTGAGGCCTAGAAGTGGGGAATAAATACCCCTTACAAAACCAAAACCAAAGTACAATGAACTGAAAGCATGAGAGAAGTCTAATCCAAACTAAACCAACTCGACAGCTATCAAGACAACTCGCGAAAGGCATGCTACGGGTCTCAATCTCACGGCATTCTCACACATAACCCCATCCCGCGCGTACCTATAAAAAAGGAAGCAACAACCCATACGACTGGGGAGCACTGGGTGTGTTACACCCGGTGTTGTCCGAGGTTATTCGGGCCGGGTTCCCCATTGAAGTGGTCCATGTGATGAGCTCAAGTGACATAGTGCTTAAAAGAATTGTAAGTACTACTCATATCAACAAGATGCATCTTCTTTTCTGGTGGCTCATCTTAAGAACTCTTCAGTTAAGCGTGCTTGCTGGAGAGTAGTCTTAGGATGGGTGACCTCCTGGGAAGTTCTCAGGATGCGCACAAGTGAGGACAAAGTGCGCTGGAAAGGGCCCGTGTTGGTCTGTGGGCGATGTACGTAGCCTGGCGAGCTACCGTGAATGACATTTCGGTCTTTAGTTGGGGCCGGGGTGTTACAATTTCGCTAATGTTACCAGGGCCACCGTGACACTATATGCTTAGCGCATCTCGCGGTTCTGTCTACTTGCCGTGTTTCGTTCTTAGTGGGCGCGACACTTGCATTCGTTCTTGCCACATGTAAAGATCACTTGACGAGATTGTATCTGAAGTTCGAATCATTTCGAACACTAGAAGATAAGATGCAAGTACTATAGTATTCGGCGTGGTTTACGAGTCGAGTAAGTTGCTGCACTATGGTAGTGAGATGCAAGCGACTAGAGTACAATAGCCTACTCAGTGGTCAGGCTCGTAAGCAGTATGTGTTGTTTGTTGTATGAATAAATGAGAATGAGTGTGTACCATCTTTGAAAACTAAAGACCACAAATTTCTGAAGTGAATCGAGTCTGCATGATGAGAATGATACAATACGTATGTCTGATTGCGATCTGATATCGCGTTGTAATCCTGTTGAATTATTGTGATACTATTGTTATGATATTATATGTTATATGCCTTCATAACTGAATATCCTGCTTATATGATTTATCGCTTTAACTGCATGCTTATCATGACTTATATGTCTTTATATGCTATTTGTAATAAGCATGTTTATGTTTTTATCATAATGTTATAGTTATAAAGCGATAATATTAAACCAAAGTAATTGAAATCGAGAGTAAGTATGAGCATAGCTAGTCATTTGTCATTTCAATGACACCCCATCAGTTTATTGTGCAGGATAACCGTGGACCAGAAGCTGGATTTTGGACGGGGCCACGAGACGCTTTTATGCTTTACTTTCAGTTGTTTTTGAGAGATTTGTAATATATAACACTATACTCTTTAAATTACCGTATTTAGAGTTGTTTTATTCAACTCTGGAACGATGTTGTAACATTGGGGTTTTATTGTATAATTAATGACGCTGGTTTAAGACTTAATTAATTTCCGCCTTAGTAATTAAAGTCGACTAAAAACCAGGTTGTTACAGACCCTACCCCTTGGGACGGACCATGCCTCGTCCCTATGCCTTGGGACGAGAAACAAAGGAGAAGAAATCAACCAAAAGAAGGAGCAAATTTCTGATGAACTCGGGACACTCATCCCGAGGTACTGGGACGGCTGCCACACTTGGTCCCGGACGGGACACCCATCCCGACCCCTTGGGACGGGGGTCGACTCCTCGTATGCTTGTTTTAATTGACTAAAATGTGAGGGGTTGAGCATTATTCTTACACACTTTCTTTTACATTGTTTTTTTACTCTCTTTTTAGGATATCTCTCATAAACCCTAAACTTGAATCTTTGAATATTTTGTACTTGAATTCCTGACTCAAATTCGCTACGTTGGATTGCTATTTGGTTTTTGTTGCTTGTGTTCATCATCCTTTCTCTTTTGATTGAATCAAATTTGGTATTGTACGTTCGTTTTCTCCTTTTGATTTCAATTTCTGTTTCAATTGTTTATGATCATGTCTTTCCTTTATCCTCAAGTTTTAGTTATCATTTTAGCCATGTGTGAGTAGTCCCTTAATCTAGGAGGAAGGGTGGATCATGGGTGATTGAGTTTGGTTGTTGTTTGATGATCATTTGAGTTAGGGTCTTGCACATGTTTTGGTAGTCTTACTTGATTGTGTTTGTTAATCCTTTGACCAAGTTTTAGCAAACTTTTAGCACCCTTAAACCTAAGACCGAAAGCCTAGTTTGAGGAGAGGTGCAAGACTAACCATTAGGACCCTCGATAGTAAGTTGCGAGAGCCCGTTATCGAGACCTAGAGGAAGCTTAAGACCGAGAGGACGAGCTATATCCTTAGCAAGTGTGATTTCCTATTCGACCTGAATATCATCCTTTAGCCTAGCTTTACTCGTGCCGAACCCGACCTCCTAGACTTTTCCTCCATAAGTTAAACCCTTACTTTCGCTCTAGCTATAGCCAACCTTCAACATTCGAACCGACCGAGACTAGAATCGCTCCATAGGTAACCTACAAATACAACCATATCCTTGTGGACTCGACCCCGACTTACCCTAACTACCTGTAACAATCTGGTTTTTAGTCGACTTTAATTACTAAGGCGGAAATTAATTAAGTCTTAAACCAGTGTCATTAATTATACATAAACCCAAAATGTTACATCATCGTTCAAGAGTTGAATAAAACAACTCTAAGTACGGAAATTAAAAGAGTATAGTGTTATATATTACAAATCTCTCGAAAAACAACTGAAAGTAAAGCATAAAAACGTCGCGTGGCCCCGTCCAAAATCCAGCTTCCGGTCCACGATTTCCCTGCACAATAAACTGATGGGGGGTGCCCGCTGAGCGGACAGTGACTAGCTATGCTCATACTTACCCTCGATTTCAATTACTTTGGTTTATTACTATCGCTTTATAATTATAACAATATGATAAAACGATAAACATGCTTATTACATATAGCATATAAAGACATATAAGTCATAATAAGCATGCGATTTAAAGCGATAAATCATATAAGGCATGATATCAGTTATAAATGCAAATAACAGATAATATCATAGCAATAGTGTCACAGCATAACAGCAGGATTACGAAGCGATATCAGATCGCAAACAAACATACATATTGTATCATTCACATCATGCAGACTCGATTCACTTCAGAAATTTGTGGTCTTTAGTTTTCAAAGATGGTACGCACTCATTCTCATTTAATCAAACAACACAGACTGCTTACGAGCCTGACCACTGAGTAGGCCATTGTACTCTAGTCGCTTGCATCTCACTACCATAGTGCAGCGACTTACTCGACTCGTTAACCACGCCGAATACTATAGTACTTGCATCTCATCTTCTAGTGTTCGAAATGATTCGAACTTCTGTTACAATCCCGTCAAGTGATCTTTACATGTGGCAAGAGCAAATGCAAGTGTCGCGCCCACTAAGAACGAAACACGGCAAGGAGACAGAACCGAATACAAGACCCAAATCCATAAGGTCGCGGGTGCCCTGATACCTCTAGCGAAATAGGGGAATTAACCCTAGTCTAATATGCATATACTAATATTCACTTTAAGTGTAGGCTATACTATTCATAGAGCACCTTAACTATGAATAAAGCGACTACTTCCTAGAGACTGACTCAAAAGAGTTGGCATATTCATTATCTTGTACGGCTTAGGCAGTACGACTTAAGGCGTAAAGGCATGGGCAGCATGCTAAGCAATAAAGCTGCCGGCTTGAAAACCACACTATTCGGTATGACCAGCGTTCAGTGACCGAGATAGTGGTATCCGTAACAAGACTATCTTAACCCCACTTCACTCACGATTGACGTTTTTATAACGGAGGCTCAAGCTTTTGACCTTTTATTTAACTTACTCAAGATTTATTATTTATTTGATATTACATATCGCATGTTACTAGACTCTCCTAGTCTCATCGTCAAACGTTTAAGTATTTGTATTCGGTTTCATATGATCACATAACATATTCGTTTATTATTTGAAGTGTTGTTAATTATTAACGTTTTTAAATTCCTAAGTTGTTGCGTTTATATGTATGTCCAATTTTATTTAAGTGTTATTCAAAACATCTTAAGTTATTTACTTATTTATTTTCAATTTTCTATACTTAGGAAATTTTCAATTATTTACAATATTTCAAATTTTGAAATTTGAAATATCTTTGAATTTTGAGACGTAACTTGTTTTACAAGTTTCGTGATTTTTTCACTATTCACGTCACGGGATTTGAAAAGATAACTTGTTCAACAAGTTACCTCAAATTCCCTTAAAATAAGTTTTGGGACGTTACTTGTTCAACAAGTTTCGTCCTGGGTACTATTCACCGTCTTTAAATTTGGGACGTTACTTGTTTAACAAGTTTCGTCCCAATTTACTACTCATCGACACTATTCATCTAGGTTACTATTCATCAATCACTATTCACTTGTCACTATTCATCTCAGTCACTATTTATCGGTCACTATTCATCTCAGTCACTATTCATCGGTCACTATTCACTTCCTAACTTAATCACTAAGTTTAAAAATCTAGTTTTAAAGTCGTTAAGTTCGGTTTGTAAAAAGTGATTAACGATATTTATTTTAAAGTGACACTTAGTTAAATTTAGTCATCTATTTACTAAATTTAGCGATTTTCATTTTTAAAAACAATAGTGTCGTGGATGGTTCATTTAGTCCGTATCGTCCAAGTCCAACAGTCCAAATTTGCAAAGGCAGTAGCACACGATTTAATTCATTTTTATAACGGTTATACTTTTTTATCGGTTTATTATATTTCTTTTATAACTAAATCGATTTATACAAAAATTCAATTCTATTAACTATTTAACTTTAGTGACTTAGTGATATTTCATTTTGATTAAATTTAGTCCATTTTAAATGGGTATGTCGTGTGATTATGTGTATATGTTATAATTCTTTTTATTACTTTTAATTTCTTAATTCAATTTATTAACTACTAATTAAATTATTTTAACAAATAAACTAAAAAGTGATAAAAACAAATTTTAACCCTAAAAAGAGCAAGAATGCCGTGGCCATGTATGTTGTTGTACAATTTTTCATTTTTCGATTTTTATCGGTTTTAGCTTAAAGTCTTTATATTTTAATTATTCTAATTATACTAAAACGATTTAAACTAAAATGAAATTTTACTAAAAATTTCATTTTACTAAAATTTTGAACTAAAACATAAAGTTAAATTTTCTAAAAGTTTTTCTAAATGTTTAAGTTGTTTTAAATGATACTACTAACATAATATAAACTAATAATTAAATAAAAACAAAAATTACTAACAAACATAAAATAAAACAAAATCAAAGTGAACAAAAATGATGAACATCACATGAAGGAAATTAAGAACACTAAGAACACAAACATAAAGTTAAGAACACGATTTGCAATTTTAACAACTTATAATTTATTTTCCTAAAATAATTTTTATAACATAATAACATCCATTTTAACCTAACTTAACATAACATATTATTTACAAAAATTAAAAGTGAAAATTTTTTTAAAAAAATGGGAAATGCCGTGGCCAATAAACACACACACATAGATTTTATTTTCGATTTTTATTCACTTTAAACTCATTGTTAATATTTAACATAATTTTTATATGTGATTACTACATAACTAAAACTTAAATAAACATAAAAATCATATGAACAATAGCTTAAAATGCTCAAAACAAATTAAACTAAACATATTATCATATTACTACAATTTATCTATTATCAATATTACTTATTTATTATCATTTTATTATAGTTCACATAACATACAAACACACATAAATGATGTTTAACATATTTTAACATAAAAATCATACTCATAAAATTATAATAAAAATTAAATTAATTTACAAAAGAGGTTAAAACAAGATATAGCTAGTCACCTTGATCGGCAAGCTATTGGTTATCCGGATCGATTATATTATCTAAGTCCAAAGCTTCACCCAAATACCCGTCTTCACCTTCAAACAAAACCCGTAATTAATAAGCTTCAAAATACCCACTAATTAACTAAAGAATACTAGAGATTATTAGAATAATATTAGTGTTTTAATTTAGGAGGTTTTTGAAATAAAATGGAAGAAAAGTAAAGAGAGAAAAGAGAAGGAGTAGCTCGGCCACTTTGACGGGTTTAGGGTTGATTTTACACTTGTGAATTATGAGGAGATGTTAGTAATGAAAACTAGGTTAAGTAATTAGGAGATAAAATTGTTTTTTTTTTTTTATGAAAATAATGTTTAATTAAAATGAAATTAGGAAACATAAAGATCAATTTGTACACTAGAGTGCACATTACTATTTGAGCATAGATTTTGTCCCCTTGATGTTTTAAAATGTTTTTACGAAATAAATCGGGTTTTAAAAAGTCGGGCGTCAAAGACGGTGAAAGTTAAAGTATGCGCGTTTGACGATTTTTTGAAATATTCTACTTTTGAATTCTAAGACTAAAATATTTATTTTACTATTCAAAAATTTTCAAAAGTTAAAGAAGTCGATAAAATTTTCAAAACGAAAGTTTTTGCTAAAATGCGATTTTGGAAGGTTAAAAGATTAAGAAGAGATTTAAGACTTGAAATTAATATTCGATGGCTAATTATTGATTTAAATTAACACGGGGTGTTACAAACCTCCCCCCTTAGAAAAAGTTTCGTCCCTAAACTTGAATGTAGAAAAGGATTTTCACCTGAGTTAAACAGTTCGGGGTATTTCTCCTTCATTGAGGCCTCGGTCTCCCAAGTTTCTTGTTCGGTCAATTGACCCTTCTATAGCACCGTCACTAAAGGGACCGTCTTCCGCCTCAACACCTTGGTTTCTCGCTCCAGAATCTTTACTGGTCTCTCGGAATAGAGTAGGTTAGGTTCAACTGCGATCACATCAGGAGTAATGATATGGCTTGGGTCACTCCCGTATCTCCTAAGTTGAGAAACGTGGAACACGTTGTGAACCTTGGATAAGTTGGGGGGTAGCGCTAGGCGATAAGCTACCTCACCAATTTTTTCGAGTACTTCGTACGGTCCAACGTATTTAGGACTCAACTTTCCTTTTAGACCGAAACGTCGAACCCCCTTCATGGGTGATACTTTCAAGAAGGCATGATCACCTACTTCAAATTCGATAGGTCGGCGATGTTTGTTAGCATACATCTTCTGGCGGTCTTGGGCTGCTTGCAGACGTTCACGAATGACTTTGATGTGCTCGATCTGGTCTTGGATAACCTGTGGTCCAGTTCCCACGTTGTCACTAGCATCGTCCCAACATACTGGGCTACGACACTTTCTCCCGTAAAGTGCTTCGAATGGGGCACAACCTAAACTAGCATGGTAGTTATTGTTGTAAGAGAATTCAATCAAAGGCAGACTTTTCTCCTAATTCTCGTTGAATTCTAAAGCACATGCCCTGAGCATGTCTTCGAGCGTTTGTATAGTTTGCTCAGTTTGACCATCGGTCGCAGGATGGGTAGCGGTGCTCATCTTCAGTTGGCTTCCCAATGCTGCTTGAAGTCTTTCCCAAACATGGGAGGTGAATCTCGGATCCCTATACGATATGATGTCCAGCGGTACACCATGTCATCCACATACAAAACAAGGAAGGTTACCTTGCTCCCACTAAACTTCATGTATAAACAAGGTTCCTCGGTACTTCGAGTGAATCCATTTTGTTTGATAACATGATCGAATCTATGATTCCAACTCCTTGATGCTTGCTTAAGACCATAAATGGATCTCTTAAGCTTGCATACTTTCTTAGGGTTGGATGTATCTACAAAACCTTCAGGTTGTGTCATATACACTTCCTCTTCTAGAATCCCATTCAAGAAGGCGGTTTTCACATCCATTTGCCATATTTCATAGTCATGAAATGCGGCAATCGCTAAGATTATCCTTATGGATCGAAGCATTGCAACCGGTGCAAAGGTTTCATCATAATGAATACCTTGGGCTTGTGTAAAGCCCTTTGCCACCAATCTAGCTTTGTAAACATCTATATGTTTATCTATGCCGAGTTTGATTTTAAAGATCCATTTACACTGAAGGGGTCTCACTCCTTCAGGTAAATTCACCAAGTCCCATACTTGGTTCTCGTACATAGAATCCATTTCGGATTTCATGGCCTCAAGCCATTGTTCGGAGTTGGGGCTACTAAAAGCCGCCTTGTAGGTTAAGGGTTCGTTGTTTTCGAATAACAACAAATCACCCTCCTCCTCGATGTTACCGAGGTAACGGTCAGGTTGATGACTAATTCTTCCTGACCTCCTAGGGATTCCAACCGTGTCAGAAGACGAGGGAACGGTTTCCTCATTTTCTGCTTCGGTTTGTGGCTCTTGAACTTCATCAAGTTCAAATTTTCTCCCACTCTGTTTTTTAGAAATATATTCATTTTCTAGAAAAACAGCATCACGAGCCACAAACACTTTGTTCTCGTGAGGGTTGTAGAAGTAATAACCACAGGTTTCCTTAGGATAACCTACAAAAAGACATTTGTCAGACCTTGGTGCGAGTTTATCGTCAGATTTATTCTTAACGAATGCCTCACAACCCCAAATTCTCATGAATGACAAATAGGGAACCTTTCCCGTCCATATCTCATATGGAGTCTTGTTGGCCGCTTTAGTCGGACTTCGATTTAGTGAGAAAACAGCAGACAATAGTGCAAAGCCGCAAAAAGATCCAGGAAGCTCACTTTGACTCATCATAGACCGAACCATGTCTAATAAAGTTCGGTTTCTCCTTTCTGCAGCACCATTCAACTGTGGTGTGCCCGGAGGACTCAATTGTGATATTATACCACAATTCTTAAGATGTGAATCAAACTCATTACTTAGATATTCGCCACCACGATCCGATCGTAGTGCTTTTATCTTTTTATCCAATTGGTTCTCAACCTCATTTTGAAATTCTTTAAATTTCTCAAAAGCATCACTTTTATGCCTTATTAAGTAGACATAACCATATCTACTTAAGTCATCGGTAAAAGTAATGAAGTAATGATATCCTCCTCTAGCGGTGATGTTTAATGGACCACACACATCGGTATGTATGAGTCCTAAAACCTCACTAGCTCGTGTCCCTTTACCACTAAAGGGTGCACGAGTCATCTTGCCTAAAAGCAAGCCTCGCATGTACCATATGATTCGCAATCAAATGGTTTGAGAACCTTGGTCTCAACAAGTCTCTTTATGCGTCTATCGTTTATATGACTTAAACGACAATGCTAAAGGTAGGATTTGTTTGATGCATTCGTTTTGAGCTTCTCGTTCTCTATATGATAAACATCATTGACATCATTCAAAACATAAATACCTCCAATTGAAATGGTTTCACCATAAACCATTTCATTAAATGAAAAAGTACACCGATTGTTCTTAATCATGAAACAAAAGCCTTCCGTATCTAACACGGAGGCGGTGCTCGCACGTTTCTCATCCCCTGCAAGTGATTGCAAAGATGAGATCCACATCCGGTATCCAATACCCATGTAGAAATGCAAGCATGATTGATGTCTATCATATAGAGATTAGAATGAACAATACCTTTGGATGTCTCACATCCACTTTTCAATTCCTTCTTGTACTTGGGACAATTGCGCTTCCAATGACCCACTTCGTTGCAAAATTTGCAAGTGTCATTGAGAGGTCTACCTTTGTTGATCTTGGGCTTAGGCTTATGTGGAACACCTTCCACAATAGCCTTCCCCTTGCCCTTGCCTTTGTTGGATGGCGCTTTCTTGGCCACATTCCTCTTCTTGACTCCTAGATTCATGTTCTTCATTTTTATGGAGAGAACATCTTTCTTCTCCATCTTATTCACTTCCATATCCCTCTCGGCTTGGACCAAGAGTGCATGAAGTTCATGGTAACTCTTATCCATGTTGTTCATGTTATAGTTTACTCTAAAATGAGCAAACTTGTTTGGAAGAGAATGAAGAATGCGGTTAATCGCTAGAGCTTTCGGTATAGCACACTCTTGACACTCAAGAGTGTCTATGTACTCAACCATTTTGAGCACATGAGGACCAACTTTTTGGTTCCTCTCAAGCTTTGCATTGAAAAACCGCACCGCGGCTTCATAAAGCCTAATTTACGGTGCTTTGGAGAACATGGTTGTCACTCTAGTGAATATCTCATATGCACTTTTTTGAGTGACAAATCGGAGTTTGAGAGCGGGTGACATGGACCAAATCAAGACGTTTTTCACGTCATTGTCCACTTTCACATGCTCATCATAGGTGGCTCGTGCCGCGCCGGTTCGAGAAGTGGGTTCGGCGGGTGGTCGATCGGTAAGGTGTTTGAGCACATTGTCGGATTGAGCGGCGCCCCTCATCGTCGAATCCCATTCGACAAAGTTGCTACCGTCATCCTTGAGGATACACTTATCCATCACGGTTCTCAACCATGAATCTTTGCCCAAAATGGGCGCGTGAGTTGATGATGATGATGGGCGCGTGAGTTAATTCTACAACAAATATGAGGAAATATATAAGCATTCATATGTTTATTAATAACATTTGCTAAAACTCCCTTTTTAAAACAAATGTCCATTTATATAATGATCTCCCACGAAATTATATAAATGATTCCAAGACTCGTTCTCATATAAAATTAGACATCTCATGTTTCCTTTTATATAAAAAACGATATGTCAACACTTGACTAATTCTACACTAGAATGCTTGGTTGATGATTTTCTTTAAAATGCATCCATTAGCCCCAAATAACTCTTATTTGGTTGAGTCCAAACCAAATTAGCATGGGACTTCCTCCCACTACTTATCCAAGGTAACGAGGTTCCACGTTGCGGAGGTCCACATGAACATGGGGTTCATAGTTGCCACATTTGGAAAGGCTTAATCTCAATTCATTTGTTAAATAATGTGGGTGATCTTGTCAATTTTAGTCATTAAAATTCTTTTATAAGTGAACTAATTTAAGAATCGCGACCTAAAACGACAATCATAGTGGGATATCTTAGCATGCATGGCGATTTTGGCATGTAAACAATAAATTAAGCAATCAAACAAGCATCAAACAAGCAAAACCTAGTATGGCCACCTAAAAGTAATTAAAAATTACAAGGAGTTACAAATTGGAAACCAACTCCTTTGGTCCCTCTTCATATGGACTTCATCCAAGGCTCCTCCTTGCAAGCTTTAGAACACTTCTAAGGCTCCATCTCGATCCATCGCCGGTCTTCTCTTTACAAATAGTTACAAGTATAAATTACAAATGAATACATAGCAACCCTATTATACATTTATAAATGAAATAAACTATTAAAAAATACAAACCGGCGATACGAGATCGCATTTAATTACAAACCCGCACGATATTCCCTTACATTACGGGTAATATCGGTAAAAATAACAAACTATGGCCATACTAGTAAGAATAAACATTCATGCAAAAATAAACATTCATCCAAACATGCATAATGAAAAGCTTATAAATAAAAACATGCCAAAATCGCCCTAAACAATAATCGCATTAAATCGTTTAAAATGGGACTCATCAAATATCGATTAATCTCATATTAATCAAATATGCTTAAAACACCTTTTAAGCATGAACTAAAACTTCTAAACTAATTTAGAACACCCAAAATTAGTTTTTACTAATTTATGGTGATTTTAGTTCATAAACATGGTCATTTGCTAATTAGTTTTAACTTTAATCATAACTATTTATGAATAAAGCTTTATAAAATCATAATAAAATAAAATAAAACCATTTTTATTTTGGTAAAATTTTGTATATTCTGGAACACTTCCAGAATATCAAAAATGAAAAGTTTGGTCAAAAATATTTACATATGAATTTTGGAACAAATATAATACAATTTCATTGATTTTATCTCATAAAATCAACAAAACGTCCAAAACAGTGAGGACAAATCCCAAATTTATACGTTAGCATCCTCTTACTGTATAAAAATATTAGTATAAATTTCATGTCCAGAAAACAACGTTTAATATATTTGGACATTAAAATGCATAATATACCGATTTTAATCAAATAAATGGATAAATATTGAAAACTCAAAATCTAACTTTGAAAATTTACATGCAGAAAGTATAAATATGACATTTCACTGTGTAAATATTTCATGACCATATTCCAACTATAACTATTTATAGTTATTATTTTAGCCAAAAATACACTTTTTGACTCGGTTTTGTATAAAAATCATTTTAAAAATCTCGTGTTAAAACCATTTTTAGCACTATTTTCGGATTTTATCATATTTATTCTCAATAAATACATAAAACTCCAAAAAACAACAAAATAAATTTGTAACCACAAGCCTAAGCTCTGATACCACTTGTATGGATCTCATACCCTTCACTAATCAAATATTAGTGTAAATCAAATTACTCTAATTTGATGAGCAAGATCTATGTAGTTACAAACATACTTTGTTACAAGTTTATAGAAATTTATACCTTCTCTTAAGAAATAAATGGGCACAAATACGAGAACTCCTTTCTCGATTTGTTTCTTGAGCTATGAGTTAGGATGATCCTCCAAAACCCGAGTTTTCAAAATAGGAAACGTCCTTCTTGTTGCACCCAAGAACAACTCCAAATACTACTAGTGATTTAGACTAGAAATCACTAATAGCTACATGATGTTTAGTATATTATTATTACTAACACTTAGTAATACAAGTAATATTGTTTGTGAGTTTTTAGAGAGATTTTGGAAGAGTTAGAGTGTAGAGAATGCATGCATACTTTGGTCTCACTTTTTATGGCCTTATAAAGACAAAATGAGAAAAGCAAAAGTGTGTTGGACACACCCTAGGGGCTGGCCACCCTATGCATGGAGGAGGGGAAAAGTTTTTCACATTGTTTAGAACAATTGCAAGCTTTACAATCATGATGTTAAAACATGCAAAAGAAGAACAAATGCTAAAGACAAAAGAGAATCTTTTCTCCCTCTTCCTCCTTGTTTGTACGGTTTAAGGGCCCCTATTATGGGTCCATTTTGTTTTCAATATTTGTCCCACAAATACTTATAATTTATCATTTAATCATCTAACATGATAAAGCATAAATTATCAAATTGAATTCACAACTCTTCCTTAATATATATGTACACTTACATGTATATTAAAATTGTAATTTTACTAATCTCATTAGTAAAATGTACATGATTAGTGAATTAATGGTTAATCACTAATTCCATCTCCTCTAATAATTTTATCGATATAAAATTAAATCATTCGAGGTCACAACTCGATTTCTCTCTAAATTAATTCACTGACTAACCGTTAGTCAATTTATCAAGTTACTAATCTAATCGTATCTCATACAATTAATTAGCTTAATCATTTGGAGTACGTTCCTATAGGTGTGACTTAAAGGGATCAATTGATTACCGCCGTCTTACGACAATAACGTCAAACTCTAGTCAGCCAACCGTTATTGATTTACGTTAATCAATTGACAATAATACTGGATTATCCCCATGTATTCCTTAATTGAGACTTATTAAGTAATCGCACAATTTGTGGAGGACACTTACTCCAACAGAGACTAGACATAATCACATCAACAACAAGCAATAACATAACATAACATTATACATGGCACTACAAAAAGAAGCGAGCATAACGAAAGAACTCAGCAGCCCGGCAGGCCATCACAGTATGCACGGACCGTCTTGTCTTTAAACATGTACGCCCCTCCCCGTTTAGCCCGGTTCGAAGTCCTAGTCTCACCCATGGACACATGCTTCGTTCCGCTGACAATATCGAGACTGAATGGTCCGGATATGGTCGTGGAGTTTGACTAACGCTCTAGTCCGAGCTCAGTCAAACTGGGGGCTCTGTGGATACCCATATCCATACCCTCCCAACCAAAACCCTGTGATGTAACTCGGACTGGACCAAAAATGGTCAAGGCGGTCAAGGGTGAAACCGAGGGAGACCATGGGTTAGGGCCATGGGCTCAAACCCAAGCCTAGGCCATGGGTCAAGGGATCACTAAGGGCTAAGTAAAGTCAATTCTATGGTCAAATCAAGCCAACCTTAGTGATCAAGGAGAGTCAAGAGGAAGTCAAAGTTGGAGAGCAACAAAAAAGTCAAGATTATGCTATTTTTGAAATGTGGTCAATTAAGGTACACCCATGTGAGTCAACCCTCCAATAAATGGGCTCACATGGTTCATCAAGCTAGCTCATGGAGGTCAAGGGGGCCGGCCAAATCAAGTCACCAAGGATCATCACATTGTTTTTATACTTTATGTCATTTTCATACATGTCGCTTTCTCTACTATCTACTTTATGCTTTATGTAAGGAGACAATATAATCCTTTGTTTTGGTCACTTGGACCGTCCCACATGCCATTCCAAGGTCAAATCTTGACCCTTGGATGCTCCCTAAAATGCATGGAGAGGATGTCTTTCAAATGTCATTGTCTACTTTATGTTTTTGTTTGTTTAATTTTCAAATTGTATGGTCAATAGGACCAAATATTTTCGGCTGAATTGAGGGACCCTTATGGCCCTTGGATCAACTTGTAATGAAGGGTTTAGATGAGGCTTTGGGTAATATATAAACCCACCCTCACACATTATAATTTTCAGCTTTGAAGGAAAAAAGAAAACCCTAGTTTTATTGAGTGATCTTCATTTCTCATTACTTTGTGTTTGAGTTAGTGAAAGATTAGTTTAGTGGCTTTGTGCTTAAACTAATCAAACCCTAATTCTCTTGCTTAGTGCTTAGAATTAGATACTATCTTTATGTTCTTTCATTTAACAACAAAAATCAGAAAAATTTATCACAAAAAAAGTCATTTGGCCGAGTATATTCAAGAGGGTTTCAAGGTTTGATTTTGTTCATCCTTTGAGTGAAACTTGTTCCACTTAGTTTCACTCCAAATTGGTCATCAAAGCCTAGGTTTGTTCTTGATTTTCGATTTTTATCTTATTTTTCGGTTTTTCATTAGTAGTGCCGAGTTGTTCCTTGTTTTCCTCCTTTAGTTTTTTTCGTTTTCTTCTTCCTTTTCCTTGTTTATTTTCTATAAATTTACCACAAAATTTCCACAAAAGATCTCACAAAAATTTCACAAAAATGGAGGAGGATAAAAGGCTTTCCGATTTAGAGGAGAAATTAACTCAACTCACCGGTAATTGTACTTTAATGATGAATGCTCTAAACACCCTCTTAGACCAAAATCTTAATGAACCAAGAAGGGGTGGAAGGGGAAGAGGCCGTGGGTTTGGGATTGGAGGCCGTGGGAGAGGCCAACCACCTCCTCACATGGATGATCAATACTCGGATTTGGTGGAGTCCCTTGAGGCTCCCCCAAGAGACCATGACCGAGACATCAAAGTGGATATACCCGATTTTTATGGTAGCTTGAACCCCGAGGATCTCCTAGATTGGCTTAGATCGGTTGAGAGGATTTTCGAATTTAAGGAGTACCCCGATAGGAAGTGTTTCAAGGTAGCCATCATGAAGTTTAAGGGATATGCTTCCCTTTGGTACGAAAACCTCAAGAACCAACGAAACCGGGAGGGTAAGGAACCCATTAGGTCATGGCTCAAACTCAAAAAGAAACTCAAAGACAAGTTTGTTCCCAAGGATTATACCCAAGACATGTTCCTCAAACTAGCTCAACTCAAACAAGAGACACAACCCATTGAGTCTTACCTTAGGGACTTTGAGCAACTCACATTACAATGTGAGATGAATGAGAAACCCGAACAAAAAATAGCTAGGTTTGTCGAGGGCCTAAACCCTAGGATTGCTAACCGAGTGAAGATGCAAAACTTGTGGTCATTCGATGAGGCCGTTACCATGGCCACACGTGTGGAAAGGCTAGAGAAGGGGAGAGGGGACTCGGCCAAAAACACCACCAAGGCCAACCCCATGTCGAGCCAAGGAGGGATCAAAATTGTCGAACCTAGCCCTACCATCAAGCCATCAAGTGTTGACAAGGGGAAGGGAATTGACTATGGTCCCAAGAGAACAATTCCTCTCAAGAAGTGCTACCAATGTCAAGGGTATGGTCATTTTGCTAAGGAATGCCCTAGCAAGAGGACCTTGAACACAAGTGAGGTTGTGCATTGGGGAGACGATGAAGTGTTAGTTTGTGAGGAAGAAAAAAAGAGGGAGTTGAGGAAGTGAATGTGGCCGAAACAATTGTGCCCCCGGACTCGGGGTTGAGCTTGGTCACTTGGCGAGTGATGCACACTCAAGATGCAAACGAGAATATGGACCAAAGGCACCAAATATTTCGGTCCAAATGTACAATCATGGGGAGAGTGTGTAATTTGATTATTGATGGGGGAAGTTGTGTTAATGTTGCTTCTAAAACCCTCATTGATAAGCTTGCCTTGCCCACTTTGAAGCATCCTCATCCTTACAAGCTAAGATAGCTTAATCAAGGAGCCGAGGTGAAAGTTGATAAACAATGCAAGGTCTTGTTTTCCATTGGACAAGACTACAAAGATGAAATTGTGTGTGAAGTGTTGGACATGGATGCTTGTCATGTATTACTTGGTAGGCCATGGGAGTATGAAAAGAATTCTTCCCACCATGGAAGAGACAACACCTACTCATTCAAGTATGGTGAAAAGCTTATCGTCTTAGCTCCCCTACCACCAATGATGGGTTGTAAATCCAATGCGTGCTTGTTTGAATCCTTCATTGAGCCGAAACCTAGCATGGAGATGAAGTTGGAGCCGAGCTTGAATGAGCTTGAAGGGCCTTGAGCCGAGTAGAGAAGAGCTAGGGGAAGAGATGAACTTGGAATGTGAGGGAAGCTCTAGCATGATAAGGAGGATTCTAGGAGAGGAGCAACATGAAGGTGAAGCATCAATCAACAAGAAAACAACCGACTACAATGAGAATGTGGTCAAAGAAAGAACAAAAATCGATGGCAAGGAAAGATCAAGCGGGTCTTTAAGGTGGAGAATCATTGAAGGCCTCGATCATGAGCAAGATTGGATGGATGGCATGGTTATGAGTCGTGGGCTCAAAGAAATGCTCGAGGAAGAATGTGTGGTCAAGCAAACCGTGACCAAGGAAGAAAACATGATCAATTCTTCGAGCCAAGGCAAAGGGGTCCAACCACTTCTACAAACCCTAGCTAAGTGGTGCCCATGGAAGACTAAAACCGTGAAGGCCAAGATCGAGCAAAGATTGAGCCGAGAATCAAGCTTGAAATCGAGCAAGGGAGGAAGCAAGAGGATCTCCAAGGACTTGAGGACAAGTCCTTTCCAAGGAGAGGAGATTGGACCAAAAATGGTCAAGGCGGTCAAGGGTGAAACCGAGGGAGACCATGGGTTAGGGCCATGGGCTCAAACCCAAGCCTAGGCCATGGGTCAAGGGATCACTAAGGGCTAAGTAAAGTCAATTCTATGGTCAAATCAAGCCAACCTTAGTGATCAAGGAGAGTCAAGAGGAAGTCAAAGTTGGAGAGCAACAAAAAAGTCAAGATTATGCTATTTTTGAAATGTGGTCAATTAAGGTACACCCATGTGAGTCAACCCTCCAATAAATGGGCTCACATGGTTCATCAAGCTAGCTCATGGAGGTCAAGGGGGCCGGCCAAATCAAGTCACCAAGGATCATCACATTGTTTTTATACTTTATGTCATTTTCATACATGTCGCTTTCTCTACTATCTACTTTATGCTTTATGTAAGGAGACAATATAATCCTTTGTTTTGGTCACTTGGACCGTCCCACATGCCATTCCAAGGTCAAATCTTGACCCTTGGATGCTCCCTAAAATGCATGGAGAGGATGTGCTCAAATGTCATTGTCTACTTTATGTTTTTGTTTGTTTAATTTTCAAATTGTATGGTCAATAGGACCAAATATTTTCTTTGAATTGAGGGTCCCTTATGGCCCTTGGATCAACTTGTAATGAAGGGTTTAGATGAGGCTTTGGGTAATATATAAACCCACCCTCACACATTATAATTTTCAGCTTTGAAGGAAAAAAGAAAACCCTAGTTTTATTGAGTGATCTTCATTTCTCATTACTTTGTGTTTGAGTTAGTGAAAGATTAGTTTAGTGGCTTTGTGCTTAAACTAATCAAACCCTAATTCTCTTGCTTAGTGCTTAGAATTAGATACTATCTTTATGTTCTTTCATTTAACAACAAAAATCAGAAAAATTTATCACAAAAAAAGTCATTTGGCCGAGTATATTCAAGAGGGTTTCAAGGTTTGATTTTGTTCATCCTTTGAGTGAAACTTGTTCCACTTAGTTTCACTCCACGGACTTTTATTATGCATGTTTTAACGTTGACTTAAACGGTTCTAATATTGTCGAATTCATTTTTGAGTCGTTTTGAAATGATTAATGATTTAGGTCGCTTCACATCACGCTTAATTAAATGTTCTTTTGTCCATTTAGAGTTTAGCCTGGTCCGCGTCCTGCTTCGTTTGGCATGAGCTTCGTATTTGCATTACAATTAGCCCTTTTACATTAACGAGGTCTAATTCAGCATTCCTAAATTCCTAAATTTAGACCCGGTGGTTAGATCTTCCCTTTAGCCCCCTCTTACACAAAATGTAGCCTCACGGGTTACCTTATTTCACAAAATGCTACAAAATAGACCTTTTTCACATTTTCGGGTCTCGGGCCCAGAACCGAGCCCAAACCCACCTTTGGCCCTCACTCCAAAGCCCTCAACCTTCAAAATATCTTAGGAAGCCCTCAGCTATTTTCTTGACGCACAAGCTAAAGATTATACTGTATCTTTTCGAGATATAATCAAACCGGAATTAGGAAACCGAACTTAAAACCACACCCTCGAACCGCATTACCTTATGCGGTTTAGGGACCAAACCGCATACGCCTATGCGGTTTGCCTGGCCAACCGCATAAGGCTATGCGGTTCCCATGCCTGGTTCTATCCCGAGATTTCCTATTTTCGCCGAGGTTTTTAGTATAAATACCCCTCTATACCCGACCTCAGAGGACACAATTGACAACCAGAAATCACCAGCAACTCTCTCAAAGCCTCACGCACTCAAATCCTTGAGTTCAACACACCATCCCGTGTTGAATTCATCCTCCTTTTAAGTTCAAGAAGCGAAGCTCTGCCCAGATCTGAAGCGCCAGGACCAGGTAGGTACCGATCCACTTGGATAAAAGCGTTTTTCTTATTTTCTATGGACTAACAAAGGGGACTACACATTAGCGCCCCCCCCCCCTCCCGGCTTTGGCACTGAGCGCGCTTGCATTCCAAGTGTTCTTATTACTTCGGGTACACCCCATATCCGATGACACGCCAAATTCGCATAAGCAACCGACCCTTCTAAAATAAACCAATGGACAATTGAACGTTTATTTTATTTGTATGCATCTAGCACCTTTCTTCTTTTGCATTAAAATCAACTTAAAACAATGAATTCGACCTTTAACTGAACCGTTTTCATTAACAAGTTAAACATGCTAAACTGAGGGTTTTAATTAATCTTTTTGCATTTGCATTTGCATTCTTTTCAAACCTTATCGTTCTTGTACGTAGCGATAACATTAGCTCAAATATCATTTTCCATGGATTGTTCTAGGTCAGTAGAGGCTATTTTTACATAGGCTTTTTTAAAAAGGTTTTCATAAATCATTAATTGAACTAATATTTTTTAAAGTACCCTCACCCCGAATCCATTCTGGTTTCACAACCTTAGATCTAGGGGTGTCGGCGTGCTCCAAAATCTAGGACATGTCTTTAGGCTTAGGACATGATAGCAGGTTCCTAATTTCCGCGATAATTAGGTGGCGACTCCAAAACAGTTTTAAAGGTTTTTCTAAATTAGTCTTTTTAACTTAGCACGCCCTTATGAAAGATGCCGAGTTGGGTCCCCCTCGATTCCCGGGTTCCACACACTCCTCAGCGAGTCTAAGCATTATACAACTACTGACGCAAACGCCTTTGCAATTACACATAAGCACTAAGCATATACACTTTCCCTCGGACGGTAATTCCCGGCGGGCATACACCAGCACTCTTTACGAGACGAAACACCAGCACTCTATACGAGACGAAGCACCTGCACTCTTTACGAGACCAAGCACTAGCACGAAGCAAAAACACAAGCACTAGCACGAAGCACAAGTATCTGCGCTCCTCGGCGAGACCCAGCAACAGCAACAGCACGCAAAGGTATTCAGCAGGCAGGCATGCCCTTACAGTATGCAAGGACCGTCATGTCCTTAAACATGTTTGTCCCACCCCGGATAAGCCCGGTTCGGAGTCCTCGTCTCACCCATGGACACATACTCCGCGCCGCTGAAAGTATCGAGACTGTAACGGTCCGGATGCTGCCGTATAGTTTGACTTTCGCTTTAGTCCAAGCTCGGTCAAACTGGGGGCTCTGTGGATACCCACATCCGTACCTCCCACCAAAAACTCAGTGATGTAACCACGGAATTTTACATGCATGCTTTTACGTTAACTTAAACGGTACTAACTGTGTCGAATTCAAGTTGAGTCGTTTTTAAATGCGAAATGAGGTCACTAGGTGTCATCACTCCTAATAAATGTATTTTGGTTCACTTAGAGTCTAGCCTGTCTCGAGTCTAGGTCCAATTCGGCATGCGCGCACCCTTTTACAAACACATAATACAATTGGCCCTTTTACATTAACAAGGCCCAATTCGATTCTCCTAAATTCCTAAATTTAGGCCCAGCCGCTAAAACCACCTTTTAGCACTAGCAAACACCAAATACGGCCTCACGGGTCGTCCTATTTCACAAAACACTACAAAATACACCCTTTTTATATTTTCGGGTTTCGGGCCCAGAACCGAGCCCAGTAGCATTCCTGGCCCGCTTCCCAAGGCCTTGGTGAACCTATACAAACCCTACATCCAGCAAATATACCGTAGCTTAGAGCTCAAGAAAGAATATCCCGAATATATCAAAAGATAATTTTGAAATATACGGAAAAAGATGACTTAGCCCGCCCTCCAAATCGCAAGCAGCCTTGCGATTAGGGGAGGCAATCGCAAGAAGCCTTGCGATTACCTCAGGCATTCTCAAGAGCCCTTGCGATTCCTACGACTGCTTTTATCCTCTAGGGTTTCCTAAATCTTGACGAACTCTCTACTATAAATACAACCCCTCTATGCACGTTCTAAACACAATTTACACAGCTTTGAACACCAGCAATTCACAACAAACTCTCTCATAAGCCTCACGCACACAAATCCTTTGAATTCTTCATTTTCTTGTGTTGAATTCTCCCTCTTTGAAGCGAAGCGCTGCCGGTTTCCTAGTTCGAGACAGGTAGGTCTTAATCCTAACATGGATTAAGGTTTTCTTTACTTCTTTGACTTGCAAGAGTCTACATTAGGCTCATCCCGACTTTGGTACGCGAGTCTACTTTTCATAAGGCGGTCATGCACCTCGAATACACACCCTATTCGTAACACTTTTCCAAAGTCGCATAAGCAACTGACCCCTTTTAAAATAAACCAAATGGACTTTATTTTATGTATGCATTTAGCAAATCCTCATCTTGCATTTAATCACTTAACAATGAATTCGACATTAACTGAACCGTTTTCGTTAACAAGTTTAAGCATGCTCAACTGAGGGTTTTAAACAATCTCTTGCATGTGCATCCTTTTTACAACTTAAATCGCACTTGTACGTAGCGAATTACTTAAGCTCATGTGTCATTCTTTGCATTGTTCTCAAGCTTAGTAGAGGCTATCTTTGATAGGCTTTTCCAAAAGATCTTTCATAAAACATTATTTGAACTATTCTTTAGAAGAGTACCCTCACCCGAATCCGAATCTGGTTTTACAATTGCCTTAGACGGATGGGTGTCGACGTGCCTTGAACTCTAAGACGTGTCTTTGAGCATAAGGACACGGAGGCGGGTTCTAAATTTCCCTCATAATTTAGTGGCGACTCCAGAACAGTTTTTAAAGGTTTTTCTAACTTAATTTTTTTCAACTTTTCGCCCCTTAGCAAGACGTCGAGTGGTCCCATTTAACCCCGGTACCTACACCATCCTTAACCCAAGACATCTTTGCCTGTTGTCTCAAGTAGCTATCATAAGCTTTTTGAAGTGCCAGATATTCAACAGCTGCCTCTCTCTCCTTAGTCACCCATTCCTCCTCTCCAGGATGACTCCATATCTGTTGTTGAATGTATTGTAAATTCTTCAAAGCAATCCCAACAGAATTTCCCACATCAGAGAAATGATCCTTATTAAACAACTTCAAATGATGTTTCAAAAGCTTCAGTTTCCTAACAAAAGTATGCATTCGCGTCCCATCAGTCCAGCCTGGCCACCACTCCTTCATCAAGTGTCCAAACTCCTCAGCCTTACCCCACATATTGAAGTATTTGAAAGTTTTTCTCTTCTCCATAGTCCTCCCATTATTCTGAATTACACAAGGGGTGTGATCAAACATTCCTTCTAGTAAGAAATTCGCTACCATATCACCCCTCTCCTCCATCCACTTTTGATCCACTAAAACTCTATCCAATCTACTATAAATTCGAGTCTGATGTTCCTGCTTGTTATTCCATGTGAAAAAAGAACTTGTAGCTAGGCTATCACTAACGCCACACTGTAAAACACACTGCTGAAATTCCTCACTTTCAATGTCTGTAGAATTCCCTCATAGTCTTTCAGAATGAGATAGAACTGTGTTAAAATCACCACATATCACCCAAGGGATCCCCACCTTCAAGCTTGTCTCACTTAACTGCCTTCACAGCACCCTTCTGTCTATCTGTTGAAAGCATACACCATGCTAAGAGCAAAACTACATTGTGCCACTCTATCTACTACTCTCATGTGCACACACTGAGCAGAAACCCCTTCTATCACCACATCAAAAATAGTAGGATTCCAAACTACCCAAATCCTTCCACCCTTATGACAGTGGTTATTCGTAGTTAAACATCAATCTCTATTTATGAAATTAAGCAAATTGACTTTAGAAAAGGATTGAATCCTTGTCTCCAAGAGCCCAAACAAACCCAAGTTATTTTGATGCAAAAACTACTTTATAGCTCGCTGCTTACTTGGTTTGTTCAGGCCCCTCACATTCCAAAAACCAAATGAACTCATCCTCCCCCCTGAGGGAGAGAACCACTACCTTTAGTGCCCACACCCACCTTAGGAGTAGTGTTAAGCACCTCTAAGAATGTCTGCTATTCAAATCTATTCTTACTAAAAACCCCCTTCTGTTGTTTCCTGCCTACTCATCCTCATCATAGGTCTAGCAGGAGTACGCCCAATAAAGACACTCTTCTCAGGTATCCCTATTGCTGGAGTTCTGATCTCTCCTGCCCATACATTCTCTTTAGCAGGAGAAGGAACCTGTACACTCACCCCTTCCTTTGCAACAACTCAACCATCTTCTGCTGCACTGGAACTCCCACCTTAGGCCTCCATACTTTCTGAACTGGACCACCTTTAGCAGGACCCCTCCTACAGTCTGTGGTACTATGCCCCATTCCCTTGCAAACCTCACATACTATTGGCTTCCATTCATACTCAACTCTAACTTCCACCAAATGTCCCCCCTCATCAAGAAACTAAATCATCTCCTTCAGTGGTTGACCAAAGCCCACCTCCACCAAGACTCTAGCATATCCAATCCTCGTCTTCTCTTCAGTCGCCACATCACATTTAATAAATTCACCAATTGTCCCAGCCAACTTACAAATTCCTTTCCCCCAAAATTTCAATGGAAGCCCATGAATTCGCACCCAAACTGGAACCGTCTTCACATCATGCTTAATCAAATCCATATCAGGTTCCCATCCTTTGATGATCAAAGGTTTGTTATCAAAGAGATAATGGCCCTGCTTCAACACCTGCTCCTTACTCTCCGCATTTAAAAAACGTACCAGAAACACACCATTAGGAAGAAAGGACAATTTGTCCACCTGGTGTTTCGCCCACACCCTTCGAATAAAACCTTCCAGGATCTCCCGTGGTGGATTTGCACCTAGGACAAAACAAACCACCACATTCTTCCAGTATTCCAGCTCCACCTTGACTTCTTCCTCCGTAAAACTTACCATATCCTTCGGCTCCTCCAAAATTGGCTCCAACTCCCCCACCATGGACACCTCAGTAACCGACTGAATCTCATCATTCACCAATTCCTCCAAATCCAAAGAAGAAATCGTAACCAACTCATGTACCTGTTTCTCTCTCCTACTATCACCACTCCTAGGACCAGCCTTCACACCAAAATCAACAAATTCCAAATCTTTATTAAGCAAACTAAATTTATTTTGAAGATGAACGTTCTTAATTGGAGAAGATCGCTGCGCTTTGGACGAAGAAATCCCTACTTTTGTAATCGTCATTTTCGCCTAAATTTCGTCATTTTAGTCCATTCTCTCATTAATCAGTGCGTGCATCTTCATTTAACGTTTCTTTAAATTATCTGGTCTAACAATGAGTAAATCTTATAAAAGACCGTCTAACTCTAAGAAAGTGTTAGACGGACTCTTTATTCTAGGAAATTAAATATATGATTGCAATTAAAATCATGGGAGTATTCATTAACATGGAGACTTGTCGTAGAATAGCAATTAATTATACTTATATTCCCTATATTCATTTATTAAGCTAGATATACTAAACGTCGTAACTTTTTTCTTGCACCTATTCATTTTCTTTTCTAAGTCTCCTTTTTCTCTCCTTTTTCATTTCAACTTCAGTTTCATGTCTGACTTATTTCTCACTCTAAAGATTTGTTTCTTTCTCCTCTTTCTCTCCATTTTTCGTTTGCAAGGTACGTTGTCCGCCATTGGTGACCTAATATGGCTAAATTTTTCCCCTTTTCTTTGTATCATAATTTATTTTAAATGTATTTTTTTTTTTGTTTTTTTTCAAGGAATATATAGTAAAAGTCAGTCATGAAGAGGAAAGCGATTGTGACTAAGGTCGTTGAAGAGACAGTTGAGACATGTAATTTTTTTGGAATATTTTTTAGTTTTATTGTTTTTGTAATGTTGCGTGTGATATATACGGTTGGTAAATAGGAATGTTCAACTTTGAATGTAGAGGAAAGCAAAAGTGAAGAAGCAATTGAATCTGAAAAAAGTAATAGTGAAAATGATGAAAATGGTGATGAAGACAATGATGAAAATGGGAATGAAGAGAATGCCGAGGAGAATGGGGATGAGGTGACGGAAAAGAAAAGGAAGTCGTGGTATGTGATTACTGCCCTTATTTAATTTGGTGACCAAATAATGCTAATTTGTGACCTAATTTCGTGGATTTTAGGACTCATTTACTGCAGTCTGATTATTCTAGTTTTGTGATCTAAATTATGGTGAGTACATATTTGGTTCTTGTGACCATAATAATGTCATTTGTGACCGTATATACATTACGAGCAAATTATTTTTTTAAAAAATTTTTTAATTATTTTCATGAAGTTTTTTTTTGTAGGTGATAATTTCTAATTCTATTTACACTATTTTTATTGACGTTTTTTAATAGGTTATATTATCCTTTGGCAACAATGTAATACCCCGTATTTTCGTAGACGGTATTGTTGAGGCTTTTATAATATTTTGGAGTAGTAAGATTATTTTGAGCATTTAACAGAGTTTTAAATTTCAAATTCGAAGATATAGCATGTGTATGCTCTTCGGATTCGTAAAAATGGTGAGATTCGGAAAAACTAGTTGTTAAAGCTTGGCGAGGTTTGGTTTGGACGTAAGTTGAGTTATTGTCGGAGTCAAATGTGTTGACTTGGGTTTGACCACCCATCCTAGCTCTAAATGAGCCTATTTAAGCCATTTTTCCTCATCAAACCCTCCTTATTTCTCATAAAACCCTACACAACTCTCCCTTACATTATAATTTCTCTCTTCTCTCTCATACCCTTAAAAATTAAAAGAGAAATCAGCCCTCTTGCCCAAAAAATCAGCCGTGAGACTCTCCCCCATACAAACTCCCTCACTAAATCAACCGTATTTTCTTCGTTACTCGCTCAAATTCGACGATTCTTTTTGCTACGCGTTTTTCTTTTCATTCCCCATCTTTTCATACTAATTTCCCTTCAAGATGAGTGGTTTTTCTAGTTCAAGTTAGTGACTTTAATAGCTAGGGTTTTACTAGTTTTGTGTGTTTGTTAGAATATGTTGTTTCCTTGGGTTTTGGGAGTTATATGAGGATATTTATGTTGTTTCTAATCATTGTAGAGGAAGAGTTTGTTGATGAGCCACTGTAGAGCCAAGTCATCATCACTTTTGAGTTGTTCTTGTGTTGGTTCTCCCTCAAGGTAAGGGCTACTCCCTTACTTAGCTATTTGAAGTGTTTATTATGTATGTTAGTATGTTTTTGTGTGATGTTTATAGTTGTAATGATTGAATTGTAATGTATGACACATTGTAAGAATGTAGTTTGTGTTGGATGATATGAATTTCTCTTTAATGTTACTAAGCATGATTGTAATATGTGAAAGATGAAGAGAATGTCAATATTGCAAGTTTGGAAATTGTGTGAATTTGGACTGTGTTGGTTGAGGCCGGATTTGGGTCGTGTGGTGTTGGGAGCCGTGAGGCTTGTTGGGCCGTGTACCTAGGGTGCTCGGGGTCATGACCGGGCACCATGTGAACGTGATGAATTTTGGTAGTTTAGTATTATATGGTCTCGTGGGTATGTGTGTGTGTGACTCGTGTTATTGATATGGTTGTAATGTTTGAATGTTGTAAATTCGGTCGTGATGAGAATGTTGGTTGATATGGTGAATGTATCACAATGGTGTTTTGTGAGGAAATGGGTGTGTGTGTAGGTATGAACATATGTAAGTTGGTGTGTATGAATGTAGACCTTGGTTGATTTGAACTTGACAATCTTATAATGTTGTACGCAAGAGTTTAATTATTAAATGCTTTACTTTGTAATATATACTCGTATGTTCCGATGTTCTCTTGTCATGACGTTCGTACTCCGGTGATTTGTGGTCTGTGTGGCCCGTTGTTTGGGGTCTGTGTGGCCCGGTGATTTGGGTCTGTGTGGCCCGGTGTTTTGGGTCTGTGTGGCCCGGTGTTTGGGTCTGTGTGGCCCGGTGACTTGGAGGAGTTATGGTTGGCGGAGTCGTGGGGCGTTGGCGATATGGTAAATCCCCTGTGTGGAGATACACAGTGGGGTCCTTGTCTTTGCTTGACTTGTGAGATTGTCTGTTACACGTCCGAGCTAGTACACGTGAAGTGCTTCTATTTGTAAATTTAAAAGTCTAAGCGTAGTTACATAGCCTCCCTTATCACGTCTCAAGTTATTTAAAGTTTTGCTTTTCCTTTCGCGCTTATTTTGAGTTTGATTAAAGGCTAACTAGGGTTTCTGTTGTTGCTTCTGTCCTGTCTTTCCCCACCCCATAGGTACTCGGACGTGACTGTGCTTGTTTTGGGAACGCTTGGAGGGAATCGCTGGAGTCCGGTCTTGAGTCTAGCTTCCACCATAGACGTTTCTTTTCTTTATCGTCTTTCAGTTTTCTCGGCCTGCGTGCCTTGTTAATGTCGTGGTTGACAGTTGTAGTTTGAGATTTTTATTCACCCTTTCTGATGCTATTAGTTTTCTTTATATATCCAGGTTTTGTCTTGAGATTACAGGTGTTTTCCCATGGACCCGTTCAGTCGGGTCCCGTAACGCCGTCATTTAGGCGGGGTCCTCCCGGCCTAAATGGGGGTGTTACAAAGTGGTATCAGAGCGGCGACCCTGATAAAATGAACCTAAAATGAACTCTAAATTGAATATAGGTGAGTCGTGTCTTAAAATGAATATAGGAATTAAAATGAACCCCATGGAGATGACTGGTGATCCAAGCAACACCAGGGTTAGGGAGACGTCCCGAAACCCTGGGTGGGAGACGTCCCTAAAGAGCTTGGTAGCCATGAATTGAAGTGGTTAACAGCGGGGGGTAAAGTGTGTCGGGTTGCGTTGATATGCTGTTGAATTGCCTTGTTTGTGTATGTGTTGTGTGATCATGGAATATGGAGATATGGTGATGAGATGTGATGAGATGTGGTGAGGCGTGAGGAGTTGTGGTGGAGTTGTGGAGATACTATGATGTTGTTGTTGATCTTTCGGAGTGGGTTGAGTACGAGGAACGTCATGGCAAGAAAACGATAAACAGTAAAGGTTAAGTTATCGTTCTTATATAGGTACGTTGCTGATATTATGTTTTGGTAATGATAATGAACCTGCCCACCCTCCCCTTTAAGCCAAACTTTGATATAATGACGTAATTTAGCCTCGCTTATGCTTATGTTATCGTTCTTATTTATGATTCATACATTATCTTATGCTTTCGTATGCGTACTCGTTGATAATATCATGTACACTGTTGGTTATTGTTGATGGAGGATGGGATTAGGACCTTCGGGTCACTGGAGGCACTTAAGGTGCATTTTGAGGAACTGCGAAAGATTGGTTGCTGCTGGCTATATCCTATGATGCCATATGTCTGTGATATTGTTTTCTGGTACCGGATGCTTATGTTTTACATATGTATTGCTTTAGTATTGCTTTCTGGTGTCCCTGCGTAATATCATGGTTGTTGTACGTGTAGTATGGTTTTCTCATCTAGTGATTGTGTGTGTTTTTCTAGTGTGGCACATTTTAACTAGATAATTGTTGCATATATCATAATCTTTGAGCATGGTGTCTGTATGAGTTTACATCCCGCCCTCCCTCCCCTTGTGTCGCAGTTATTGTTACCTTTTAGAGACGCCGTATATTGTTATGTCTTAAAGGATACAAGCCTTGTTATAATTATGTAAGGCATTGGTTGTTTCGTATAGGCTTGATGCTGTGATTGCTATGATACAGTATGTTGTTGCTCTGTTATCTCCGGAGTATTATTGATTGTTGACAAAGGACGAGGGACACAGGACCGTATGATCATTGGAGGCACCGTGATGTGTATTTTGGGAACTGTGGTTTTGGTTGCTGTTGCATCTGCGTAGTCATATGTGATTTTGGCGGAATATATTGGGGTGCTTATATGAACACTTGAGGAAATTCTATGTATGCTTAAATATACGATATGATTGATGCTTCTGTTATATTCCTAATACGTCCAGTTGTTACCATGAGACATGCATGGCTATGTTGTGCTTGGTGACGTGTCTCATTATTGCCGTGATATATGCGATGATGATATGGATGTATGTGTGGATAGATGGTTGTTGGTGGCGCGTGTTTATGCTCGATTATGGCTAATCTCATCATAAATTTTTGTAGATGCGGTACCGTATGTATGCACTTTATATGTAAGTATATGTCTATGAACGAAACGGGTTTTAGACCCTTGTGGTTAGTGGGGACCCCTTGAGCATGCAGATTTCGAGATGTTATGTATTTTAGATGCCGTGAAGTTGGTTGTACTAAGGATGCAATGGTATATGAATTGACATATGAGCTATTAGTTTGTTTGCCTATGTCAGGGGTAGTATGAGCTGTTGTATGTATGATAAGTGGTTGGTATGACAATAGAAAATGAAGTATTGGTGATCAAAGATTACACTGTTTACGGCTTCAGGTTTATTAGAATAGGTGTCGTACATATTAGGATCTTGCTATAGTTATTATATACCGTAGATTAAGCCTACGGTAGTGCTTATGTGTTATAAACAGGTGTTCGAGTATCTGACTCGTGAAAATAGAAATGTGAGTCTTTGTTTCTAAGAATTGGTGTTGAAAAGTGCTATAGTATATGGTTAAGGGCACCTAAATAATGTGCTTGACTAATTGTTGATTGAGATATTAGATGTGGAAAGTGAGGTGACGTGTCAATGTGACGGTTAAGGTACTGAGAGTATAAGTATCATGAGTACGAGAGTGGTTGTATTAGATTAAAAGAATAGATTGAATGTGTATAAGCTTGAAGGTAAAATGAAGTGTGTTTATTAGTTGGTTCAAGCGAGTGAGCAACGGCGAGAGTATATATGATAATTGGGAAACCGGTTCGTGTTTTGAGTATATCATTTTGTGAATTATTCTTGATGGCACACTTTGGAAGCGAGATAAAATACTGTTGTATATATTGTATGAGCGTATGTATGAATAGATATGGGTTTAAATGTTATGAAACCGCGTTTTTAGTGCTCGTTGAATATGGGGTATGTTTAAGTAAGAGGGGATTAGCTAGTGAGGTATATATGAGCTATGTGAGCTAGTTGAGATATAAATGAGTAAGACGTTATGGAAATAGTTTATATGGTATTTTTAAAGTGGAAGTTAACTAAGTAATAGAGAGTGTCACAAATGTCATAGAGGACGCGAGAAATTTTGGGATTTGCAATACAGAGGTAAAGTAGAGGGTACATGGACCCCATGAGTTAAAACAATGTATGTAATACAAGCGGATGAAGAGTAGGGTAACGATAGGTAAAGGTTGAGAATAACGATATGCAGGTTTACGTTAGTAATAGGGGTATGTTAGCAATAACTCAATAAGTGTGTAGGGGACCTAGAAACTTGAGTAAGTCAGGAACTGACAATCTGAGTTTGAGAACAAAAATCTGGATATATGTACGTAAAATGAGGGTTTGGGACGACAGATGAGGGATACGGTAGAAAACGAACGACGTAAGTGATACCTTGTGAGTTAGCTGGCACAAATGACAACTTGAGCGTACAGAGCTGTCATGGATGTAAGCATAATGTAAGGTATGAGTTATATGAGTTATAGGAGTGACATGAGTATCGGGTGGTAAGAGAATGGATAAATCTTTGAAGATTGTCAAGCTAATAAGAGAGAGAAGTGTATGTTTGGAATAAGTAAAGGAAATGTGATGGTGAGGTGAAGTATAACTTGTCTGTTGTTATAAGGGTCACAAATTTGGTACATATTTTCGAGGGAACGGTCGTACGTAACGATGTGATTGGGAATAGGAGGCCTCGAGGGACATGAATTAAGGAACCTAAGTACAACCAAGTGTGTGATAAATGAATAGGAATTGTGGTACTTACTGGGTTATATGGTCAGAACGCAAGGTTAGTGGACGTCTATGGTTATGACTGCGGTTGCCAACTCAGTGACTTAGAATTGTGAAGATGGTTTGAACGGAAGCTCCATTAGCTACTTTTAAGAGTAACGTTACGGTAATACCTCGAGCTTCATAAGAGTCAACAGATGTGATATAAGTGTAGTTATAGTTGTGATGCAACGTCTTTAGATGCGCATTATAATGGTAGTAGACCTACGATATTGATTGGACTGGTAAGTTAGCAGAAGTGTGATGTTATTTATATGCTTAGAACAGAGGAGTATTGGTTTGAGAAACGTAGAGTATAGCCGTTTGGTTAGTAGTAAAACACATGATGCAGTATGTTATTGTGTTGTAGGGTACATTATAGCTATACCTTAGCTGCCTAAACTTTGAATACGAACTTCCTTTCAAACCTCCTGTGCTGTTTCATCATGTTTTATTCTATAGTACACACATATGCATGTTGCTTGTTATTTAATTAGAAAGCGTTGATCCAGGTCGTATGTCGTAGCTTACGACCATAATGATCGTGGTTGCTAGAACTTTTGAAAGATTTGCAATACAGTAAAGGTAATAATAAAGATGCTATAGACGAGAATGGATGTATGAGCATAATCTTTTCTTATTGCTTAAGCTACGTTGTTAGTTACGCGGACGTAACTCTCTTTTTAGGAGGGTAGAAAGCACGCATTTTGCTTTATATTAATTGTTTGCATGTTGTGAATGTAATGTGTTGGTATGTCGATAGCATGGAATGCGTTACCTTGTGTGTAGTGTCTTTTGGATTGTGTGACGAGTTGGTTTAGTGCTTAACACGTGTTATGTTGGTTTTGTGGTTGATCGGTTAGTGTCATGAATTTCGGGACGAAATTCTTTTAAGGGGGGAAGACTGTAATACCCCGTTTTTTCGTAGACGGTATTTTTGAGGCTTTTATAATATTTTGGAGTAGTAAGATTATTTTGAGCATTTAACAGTTTTAAATTTCAAATTCGAAGATATAGCATGTGTATGCTCTTCGGATTCGTAAAAATGGTGAGATTCGGAAAAACTAGTTGTTAAAGCTTGGCGAGGTTTGGTTTGGACGTAAGTTGAGTTATTGTCGGAGTCAAATGTGTTGACTTGGGTTTGACCACCCATCCTAGCTCTAAATGAGCCTATTTAAGCCATTTTTCCTCATCAAACCCTCCTTATTTCTCATAAAACACTACACAACTCTCCCTTATATTATAATTTCTCTCTTCTCTCTCCTACCCTTAAAAATTAAAAGAGAAATCAGCCCTCTTGCCCCAAAAATCAGCCGTGAGACTCTCCCCCATACAAACTCCCTCACTAAATCAACCGTATTTTCTTCGTTACTCACTCAAATTCGACGATTCTTTTTGCTACGCGTTCCTCTTTTCATTCCCCATCTTTTCATACTAATTTCCCTTCAAGGTGAGTGGTTTTTCTAGTTCAAGTTAGTGACTTCAATAGCTAGAGTTTTACTAGTTTTGTGTGTTTGTTAGAATATGTTGTTTCCTTGGGTTTTGGGAGTTATATGAGGATGTTTATGTTGTTTCTAAACATTGTAGAGGAAGAGTTTGTTGATGAGTCATTGTAGAGCCAAGTCATCATCACTTTTGAGTTGTTCTTGTGTTGGTTCTCCCTCAAGGTAAGGGCTACTCCCTTACTTAGCTATTTGAAGTGTTTATTATGTATGTTAGTATGTTTTTGTGTGATGTTTATAGTTGTAATGATTGAATAGTAATGTATGATACATTGTAAGAATGTAGTTTGTGTTGGATGATATGAATTTCTCTTTGATGTTACTAAACATGATTGTAATATGTGAAAGATGAAGAGAATGTCAATATTGCAAGTTTGGAAATTGTGTGAATTTGGACCGTGTTGGTTGAGGCCAGATTTAGGTCGTGTGGTGTTGGGAGCCGTGAGGCTTGTTGGGCCGTGTACCTAAAGGTGCTCGGGGTCACGACCGGGCACCATGTGAACGTGATGAATTTTGGTAGTGTTAGTATTATATGGTCTCGTGGGTATTTGTGTGTGACTCGTGTTATTGATATGGTTGTAATGTTTGATTGTTGTAAATTCGGTCGTGATGAGAATGTTGGTTGATATGGTGAATGTATCACAATGGTGTTTTGTGAGGAAATGGGTGTGTGTAGGTATGAGCATATGTAAGTAGGTCTGTATGAATGTAGACCTTGGTTGATTAGAACTTGACAATCTTATAATGTTGTATGCAAGAGTTTAATTATTAAATACTTTACTTTGTATTATATACCTGTATGTTCCGATGTTCTCTTGTCATGACGTTCGTACTCCGGTGATTTGGGGTCTGTGTGGCCCCGTGATTTGGGTCTGTGTGGCCCGGAGTTTTGGGTCTGTGTGTCCCGGTGTTTTGGGTCTGTGTGGCCCGGTGATTTGGGTCTGTGTGGCCCGGTGTTTTGGGTCTGTGTGGCCCGGTGTTTGGGTCTGTGTGGCCCGGTGACTTGGAGGAGTTATGGTTGGCGGAGTTGTAGGGCGTTGGCGATATGGTAAGTCCCATGTGTGGAGAGATACATAGTGGGGTCCTTGTCTTTGCTTGACTTGTGAGATTGTCTGTTACACGTCCGAGCTAGTACTCGTGAAGTGCTTCTATTTGTAAATTTAAAATTGTAGCGTAGCTACATAGCCTCCCTTATCACGTCTCAAGTTATTTAAAGTTTTGCTTTTCCTTTCGCGCTTATTATGAGTTTGATTAAAGGCTAACTAGGGTTTCTGTTGTTGCTTCTGTCCTGTCTTTCCCCACCCCATAGGTACTCGGACGTGACTGTGCTTGTTTTGGGAACGCTTGGAGGGAATCGCTGTAGTCCGGTCTTGAGTCTAGCTTCCACCATAGACGTTTCATTTCTTTATCGTCTTTCAGTTTTCTCGGCCTGCGTGCCTTGTTACTGTCGTGGTTGACAGTTGTAGTTTGAGAGTTTTATTCACCATTTCTGATGCTATCAGTTTTTTTATATATCCCGGTTTTGTCTTGAGATTTCAGGTGTTTTCCCATGGCCCCGTTCAGTCGGGTTCCGTAACGCCGTCATTTAGGTGGGGTCCTCCCGGCCTAAATGGGGGTGTTACAAACAAGAAGTGCAAAGATAATGAAGATGAAATGGTTGATAATGAGTAATGTTAAAACTAACCAATATAGTTATACAATCAAATTGTATAATACTTTGTAACTTTGTTTGACCAATTTTCTAAATGTAGATACAATCTGATAATATATAGTCACCATAATGTTTAAATGTATTTTCATAATTACCAAAGTCTTGTTACAATAAAATAAAACAAAATAAAATAAAATAAAATAAAATAAAAAAGGTCACCACATTTTGTATTATTGGTTACGTAATATCACAAATTCGTAACTATAATTGAATTGGACAATATTCTTATCAATTTTACGTGGTGACTACTAACACGGTCATGGTGACACTATTTATGTAAATCGTAAGTACATTTAACATCTTCGAAAACTATCGTTAACAAACGAAAATAAAAACTACCATAGGACATAGTACAACTTATGCTTACGAATTAACTAAAAATGGATACAATCTAATAATTTTCAGTGACTACACAGTTGTATTAAGTCACAATCTCAGTTTGTAACGTAATCTGGCGTATTAGTGACCATAGTTAAAATAAATCACCTTATTCTTTAATTACAAGTCGTGACCAATGTAACACTCATGGTGATATTAATTTTAAAAACAATGAGTACATTTGTCTTGTACGTACTGTAATATCAACAATAAAATAAACTACTTAAAATATAGTTTTAGACAGTGTTTACCTACGAGTGGATACAATCTAACAATATATGGTCACCACCTTATCACCATATAAACTCGTTAATTATCTCATTTATTATGTATTCATTTAATAATAATATTGAAATATACAAGTATCTTCGAAATAAAAAAAATAAATAAATGATCATAACCGTATACTCCCTCCCATTTTGAATGATCTTCCCGCTTTCCTTTTTGGGTCCATTTCATTTGTTCTTCCCATTTTTATTTTGGTCTAAATCTAAAGGTTATTATATTTTTTGGCCCCACATATTTCTTTTACTTCTATTCTACACCTTTCATCTTCCCTTTCTTAATTTCTACCCAAAATATTAATGGGAAGAACAATGTAAATGGGAGGGAGTATTAATTGTAAAGATTAAGTAGTAAATTTTCTTGGAAATCTAATACTCCGTACTATTTACAACATAAAATAATTATTAATGAGCATACATTAATTGCAATAGTCAACTACAATACCAATAATCAATGTATTAAATGCAATGGTTGCAAAATTTCGTTAAAATCAAAGCCGTCTAACAATAAGGTGTTAGAATATATTTATATATTCGTACGGATATGGGCCACTAATGTAATTAAATATGTGTCGCACTATTATAAAATATAAACCGATAAATAAAGTGATCCATAAGGTAATAATATCGGTATTGGGTAATAAGAAAATTTGGTCATGGACGTAATGTGTAAAACAAGGTAGCGGTTCATATCAATGAGGGTAGATATTTGGCAGCTTATGTGAAAACCCTATAAGGGTCTCACACTATAAATATAGGTTTGGTCCCCTTTGAACACACCATCCACACAAATACAAAATACAGTAATTAAGGGTTTTCTTTTGGTCTCCCATCAACCATAAGAAAAGTGAAGGGTGTGTCTCAAAGGAAGATCAGATCTCACAGGACACTATAAATCCTTCAGGTACGCTTCCGTATTCAGTCTAATTTATTCTTAACGATTCACATGGTACCGATCTAGGGGTTTTCTAACAATTGGTATCAGAGCGATATCGTGTAGATCGTTAAGAATAGTCGATTAATTTTATTTTTCGACCGTATATGTGGTGCGGTTCTTAGATTGTTATACCGCGTCGTTTTTGTTTAATAATCAAGTGGATTGAATTGCCTCTAATCTACATGTAATTGCATGAGACTTATGTGTAATCTTTGTCTTATGTTTGGGTAGTTAGCAGTATGTAAAGTCTTGTTTTTCTTTTAAGGCTTGATTCTGTGCCATGATTATGATGATGCCAAGTGTTGCATATTCTTTTGTTTCAATCATTATTGTTCATGGCTTTTGACATATATGACCGAGTTTTTAGGCTTGTTGATGTGCTGCGTGGCACTTTGGTATTATTTGCCTTCTTCGTTTTTTCGTGTGCAGCAGTTTTTTCATAAATCTGTAAATTGCTTTCAGTTTCAGCTTAATTGCTCGAACATATAGATTGTATGGTAATTCAGTTACGGCTATTACGGTTATATATATTTCAATGACGGTTTCTTTTATATTGAAATATTAAGGAAAATTTAACTCAATTTATTTGGTATAAAATTTCGGGTCTAATGATTTGAGATAAATTGATCGGTAGGACTATGTCGGCCCAAAGGAAGGCTAGTCTTGTAATGATCAATTTATTGAAAACATTGGATATTGTGGGGTGTGTATTTTCGTGCGGGTGTGAGTCGGCCCAAAGGAAGGCTCATATTTGGCAGAGATACATACAACACCTGTGGGGGTGAACATGTGACAATTATATGGGTTATTAAGTGTAAATACTAGTCGGCCCAAAGGAAGGCTGTATTTACATGATTATTGTCAATGTTTGATCACTACGACAAGATTACCACTGACAGTTAGTGTTACTGTCCAAAGACTTGACACTAATGTTGTTACCGGTGTCTTGAGATGGGAAATATACCTTTTATTTGAATTTAAATTTTAAATACGGTTTATGAGCATGTTTTCTTATTAAAGTTGTTTATTTTATTCAGTTAATATGTCTGCTGCTACTATTTCTGACAATTTAAGCTTTATTCCCATGCTAAATGGGACAAATTTCAAGGATTGAAAAGAGAACATGTTAATTGTTCTTGGCTGCATGGATCTAGACCTTGCTATCAGGGTGGATCCTCCCACTCCTCTTACGGATGCAAGTTCTCCCGATGAAAAGAGAGAATTTGAGAAGTGGGAGCGATCCAATCGCATGAGTCTTATGATCATAAAGCGCGGCATTCCGGAGGCTTTTAGAGGTGCGGTGTCCGATAAGATTACCAATGCCAAGGAATTTCTTACTGAAATTGTAAAGCGTTTTGTTAAAAACGATAAGGCGGAAACAAGTACGCTATTGCAGCACTTGATTTCAAGGAAATATCAATTCAGTAAGGGAAATATAAGGGAGTACATCATGGAGATGTCTCATATTGCTTCAAAACTTAAGGCACTAAAGCTCGACTTGTCGGATGACTTGCTCGTTCATTTAGTATTGTTATCTCTCCCTACATAATTTGGACAATTTAAAGTTATAATTGTCAAAAGGAGAAGTGGACTCCAAATGAGCTCATTTCTTATGGTGTGCAAGAGGAAGAGAGGTTGAAGCAAGATAAGGTTGATGTTACTCTCTTGGCTAGTACCTCTAAAGGAAAGGGCAAGAAAAGAAAGTTTGAATTTAAGGCTGCAACTAAGGGTCCTGATGAGCAGAAGGAAGGTGATGAACCAACTGGTTGTTACTTCTGTGGAAAGCCAGGACACATAAAGAAGAATTGTCCAAGATATCAGGCTTGGCTCACTAAGCGAGCAAAGAAAGGTACAATTCTTAATTTGGTTTGTTCTGAAGTTAATTTAGCTTCAGTACCTAGAAACACTTGGTGGGTAGATTCTGGTGCGACTACTCATATTAGTGTTTCTATGTAGGGTTGCCTAGCACACCGAAAGCCAAGTGAAGGCGAAAGATACATCTACGTGGGAGATGGAAAGTCGGTGGAAGTTGATGCTATTGGCACGTTTAGATTATTTTTAAGGACTGGTGTTTATTTGGATTTGAAAGACACTTTTGTTGTACCGTCTTTTAGACGGAATTTAATTTCTGTATCTCTTTTGGACAAATCCGGTTATTATTGTTCATTTGCGGACAGAAAATTTGTGTTGTCTTTAAATTCAAACGATTTTGGAACTGGTTCTTTATGTGGTTTCGATAATCTTTACATGCTTTATAATATTGCATCATACAGTGAAAACCTGCACGTGGAATCACGTGGTACTAAGCGTAAATTAAATCAGGAAAATTCAGCGTCATTATGGCACAAAAGGTCAGGTCATGTCTCGAAAGAGAGAATTCAAAGGCTTGTGTCTGATGGCATTCTAGATGCGCTTGACTTCACATACCTTAATGTTTGTGTAAGTTGTATTAAAGGAAAACAAACCAAAGAAAGGAGGTTAGGAGCCAACAGAGCTACGGACGTCTTAGAATTGATACATACGGACATCTGTGGGCCATTTCCTACGGCTTCATGGAATGGTCAACGGTATTTTATATCATTCATAGACGATTACTCTCGTTATGGCTACCTTTACATAATTCATGAGAAATCAGAGTCTTTGGACGTGTTCAAGGCTTTTAAAGCCAATGTTGAGCTTCAGCTCAACAAAAGGATTAAAGTTGTCAGGACAATGTCAATATCGATCCCGTTCAAGATGATTTGTTTGTTCCACAAGAACAACCCGTCATTGAGAACGAGATCCCAGAAATTCAAACTCAACAACCTCAAGATTTAAGGAGATCCACTAGAGTAAGGAGAAGTGCCATTTCGGATGATTTTGAGGTATATCTCCAAGAACATGAGGATTCTAGTGAACTGTTGGAAGATGATCCAATCAACTTCCAGCAGGCCATGAAATGTTCTAATGCTCGAAAGTGGATTGACGCCATGAATGAGGAATTTAAGTCTATGCAAGACAATAAAGTTTGGGATCTTACACAATTACCTGAAGGTGCGAAGCCTATTGGTTGTAAATGGATATTTAAAACCAAGAAGGACTCGAAGGGTAATGTGGAAAGATTTAAGGCGCGTCTTGTAGCTAAAGGTTTTACTCAAAAGGAAGGTATAGATTATAAAGAAACATTTTCTCCTGTTTCTAGTAAGGATTCATTTAGAGTAATCATGGCGCTTGTTGCACATTTTGATCTTGAGTCACATTAGATGGATGTAAAGACAGCGTTTCTTAATGGCGACATTGATGAAACGATTTATACGATGCAACCAAAAAAACAAAAAAATTATGGTTTGCAAATTAAGGAAATCCATCTATGAGCTCAAAGGTACTAAATAAGTTTGGTGGGAGAAAGTTTATATTTATGGTTTTATGTGTGGATGACACCTTGCTAGCCACATAAGGTACTAAATAAGTTTGGCATGCAAGACTGTAAACCATGGTATACTCCGATCGTTAAGGGAGACAAGTTTAATTAGTCTCGAATAAAATGCCTTAAGGTAGCCTTAAAATTAAAGAAATGCAGGAGATTCCTTATGCACATGATATAGGGAGTCTTATGTATGTTCAGGTTTATAAAAGACCAGATATAGTAAAGAGGGTCTTAGATACCCTAAGGGACTAAGGACTACATGCTCACTTATCGAAGGTCTGATGTTTCTGGAGATCATTGGCTATTCAGACTCCGATTTTGTTAGATGCCTGGACACTCGTAGGTCCACTTCAGGTTGTGTCTTTCTAATGGCTGAATGAGCCATTTTATGGTAAAGTGGGAATCATTTTATTATTGTTGATTCCACTATGGAGACAAATTTCATAACTTGTCACCAAGCAACAGTTCAGGGCATATGATTGCGAAATTTTGTTGCTTGTTTAAGAGTTGTGAATAGTATCGAAAGACCATTAAAGTTTTACTGTGATGATCGAGCAGCTATTTTAAATAGAAGCTCGAGTAAATCCAGGCATATTAAAAGGAAGTTCCTCATCGTAAAGGAACGAATACAGAGTGGTACGGTTTCAATTGAACATATAGGAACAAACTCCATGATTGCGGATCCGCTGACTGAAGGATTGCCTCCAAATAAGTTTGTAGAGCATACTACTCATATGGGAGTAATATCAAGTCAGGATATTATGGGCATGTCAGATCACATTGCATGTAATTTCCGACTTACACATCCATGATTGATCTATGTCATTTAGTTGTATTGGTGTGTGTGGCCAAGGAAGGTTTAGTTACGCTAATTGTGACGAAAGCCGCCTTGATCCTACATTAGTATGATTAATGGACGAGATTGTTGAGGAATACCCTAAGGTTATAATAGTGCATTTCAGTTGCGCGCTAAGGTTATACACATATAATTACATGTGTGTCCCAATGGGAGATTGTTAGAATATGTAACAACCTGGTTTTTAGTCGACTTTAATTACTAAGGCGGAAATTAATTAAGTCTTAAACCAGCGTCATTAATTATACAATAAAACCCCAATGTTACAACATCGTTCCAGAGTTGAATAAAACAACTCTAAATACGGTAATTTAAAGAGTATAGTGTTATATATTACAAATCTCTCAAAAACAACTGAAAGTAAAGCATAAAAGCGTCTCGTGGCTCGAGTCAAAATCCGACACGGTCCACGGTTATCCCGCACAATAAAGCGATGGGGGTGCGTGGCGAAATGACAGTGACTAGCTATGCTCATACTTACCCTCGATTTCAATTACTTTGGTTTATTACTATCGCTTTATAATTATAACATTGTGATAAAAACATAAACATGCTTAATACAAATAGTATAATAAGCATGCGGTTTAAAGCGATAAATCATATAAGCATGATATTCAGTTATGAAGGAAAATAACATATAATAGCAAAGCAATAGTATCACAATCATTCAACAGGATTACAACGCGATATCAGATCGCAAACAGACGTACATATAATATCATTCACTTCATGCAGACTCGATTCACTTCAGAAATTTGTGGTCTTTAGTTTTCAAAGATGGTACGCACTCATTCTCAAATAATCATACAACAGACAACACATACTGCTTACGAGCCTGACCACTGAGTAGGCCTTTGTACTCTGATCGATTGCATCTCACTTCCATAGTGCAGAGACTTACTCGACTCGTAAACCACGCCGAATACTATAATACTTGCATCTCATCCTCTAGTGTTCGAAATGATTCGAACTTCAGATACAATCTCGTCAAGTGATCTGTACATGTGGTAAGAACGAATGCAAGTGTCGCGCCCACTAAGAACGAAACACGGCAAGGAGACAGAACCGCTATAATCGACCTGAATCCACAAGGTCACGGGTGCCCTGGTAACTTTAGCGAAATAGGGGAATAAAACCCTAGTCTAGTATGCATACACTAATATCCACTTTAAGAATAGGCTATGCTAATCATAGAGCACCTTAACTCTGGATAAAACGACTATTTCCTAAAGCCTGACCCACTAAGAGTTGGCATATTCATTATCTTGTACGGCAATGGCGTCCGCCACAAGACTATCTTAACCCCACTTCACTCACGATTGACGTTTTCATATCCGAGGCTCAAGCGTTTGACCTTTTATTTAACTTACTCAAGATTTATTATTTATTTGATATTACATATCACATGTTACTAGACTCTCCTAGTCTCAGTGTCAAACGTTTAAGTATTTGTATTCGGTTTCATATGATCACATAACACGTTCGTTTATTATTTGAAGCGTTGTTAATTATTAATATTTTCAAGTTTCTAAATTGATACGTTTATCAGTATGTCCAATTTTATTTGAGTGTTTTTCAAATACTTTAAGTCATTTACTTATTCATTTTCAATTTTCTATACTTAGGAAATTTTTCAATTATTTTCATTACTTCAAATTTTGAGATTTGAAATATCTTTGAATTTTGAGACGTAACTTGTTTTACAAGTTTCGTAAATTTTTCACTATTCATAAATCACTATTCATAAATCACTAATCACTATTCATCAGTCACTATTCATCGTATTTTATACGTATTTTTATACGTATTCGTATTTTTATACTTTGTATTTTATACGTATTTTTATACGTATTCGTATTTTTATACTCCGTATTTTATACGTATTTTTATACGTATTCGTATTTTTATACTTCGTATTCTAAATGTATTTTTATACTTATACGTATTCTTATACTTGTACGTATTTCTATATTTATACTTATTTTTATACTTAAGATATTTTAGGTATTAAAACTAAACCTTTTTATTTACTAAGTACAAATTTCTAGTTTCAAAGTCGTTAAGTTTGTTTTGTACTTAGTGATTTGTGAAAATATTTTAACAGTCTAGTTTTAAAAACGTTAAGTTCAGTTTGTAAAAGTGATCAATGATATTTATTTTAAAAGTCTAGTTTTAAAAACGTTAAGTTCGGTTTGTAAAAGTGATCAATGATATTTATTTTAAAATGAGACTCAGTTAAATTTAGTCGTCTATTTACTAAAGTTAGTGATTTTCATTTTAAAATAACAGTATCGTGGATGATTCATTTTAGTCCGTATGTCCAAGTTCAACAAATTCAAATGCAAAGCGCAAGAGCACCTTGTAATAATCTTGGTTGTCCGAGGTTATTCGGTAGGGTTCCCCGTTGAAGTGGTTCATGTGTTGGCTCAAGTGACATAGTGCTTAAAAGGATTGTAAGTGCTACTCATATCAACAAGATGCATCTTCTTTTCTGGTGGCTCATCTTAAGAACTTTTCAGTTAAGCGTGCTTGCTGGAGAGTAGTCTTAGGATGGGTGACCACCTGGGAAGTTCTCAGGATGCGCACGAGTGAGGACAAAGTCTTGTTTGGAAAAAGGACCCGTGTTGATGCATGGGTGATGTACGCACCGCGAGCTACCGTGAATGACATTTCGGCCTTTGGTTGGGGTCGGGGTGTTACAAATGGTATCAGAGCAACCCGGCGACCGTGTGGTCGAATCCTAGGTACGCACCTAGCCGTGTGGTCGAATCCTAGCTACGCACCTAGCTGGGGAGGATACTGGAATGCTATATTGTAAGTAGCTACAGCGCAACGAGGACGTTGCGTTCTTCAAGTGGGGTGTGTAACACCGGTGTTGTCCGAGGTTATTCGGTAGGGTTCCTGTTGAATTGGTTCATGTGTTGGCTCAAGTGACATAGTGCTTAAAAGGATTGTAAGTACTACACATATCAACAAGATGCATCTTCTTTTCTGGCGGGTCATCTTAAGAACTTTTCGATTAAGCGTGCTTCTTTGGAGAGTAGTCTTAGGATGGGTGACCTCTGGGAAGTTCTGCGGATGCACAGTGAGGACAAAGTCTTGTTGGAAAGGACCCGTGTTGATGCAGGGCGATGTCTGTGACCTGGCGAGCTACCGTGAATGACATTTCGGCCTTTGGTTGGGGCCGGGGTGTTACACACACGATTTAGTTCATTTTTATAATGGTTAACCATTTTTATCGGTTTAATATATTTCATTTATAACTAAATCGGTTTATACTAAAATTCAATTCTAATTACTATTTAACTTTAGTGACTTAGTGATAATTTCATTTTGATCAAATTTAGTCCATTTAAAGTGGGTATGTCGTGTGGTTTAATATACATGTCAAAATTGATTTATTTCTTTTAATTTCTTAATTCAATTTATTAACTAATAATTAAATTATTTTAACAATAAACTAAAAAGTGATAAAAACAATTTTAACCCTAAAAACATAAGGGATGCCGTGAGCAAGGTAGTAGTAATCAAATTTTTCGTTTTTCAATTTTTATCGGTTTTTAGCTTAAAGTCTTTATATTCTAATTATTCTAATTATACTAAAACGATTTAAACTAAAATGAAATTTACTAAAAATTTCATTTATATTTGTGAATAGTGTTTTTCAACACTTTAAATTTTTAACTTTTTAATCTTAATGATTTATAATGTTTTAAGTTGATTTACATTATAATACTAACAATATATAAAACAATAACTAAACATAAACACAAAATATTAACAAACATAACATAAAACAAAATCAAAATGAACAATAATGATGAACATCAACATGAATATCATATGAACACACATGAAGATCAAAATAAAGCTCAAGAACACCATTTTTGATTTTAACAACTTATAATTTATTTTCCTAATTTAATTTTTTTTACATGAATACTTCCATTTTATACTAACTTAAACCAACATATTATTTACAAAAATTAAAAGTGAAAATTTCATAAAAAAAAATGGGAAATGCCGTGTGGAATTATGTGTGTGTATAAATTTTTATTTTCGATTTTTATTCACTTAAACTCATTGTTAATATTTCACATAATTTTTATATATAACTACAACACAACCAAAACATAACTAAACATAAAAATCATATGAATCATTTACTACACATTAACTATTAGCAAAAATACTTATTTATTATCATTTTATTATACTTCACATAACAAACATATACACATAAATGATGTTTAACATATTTTGAACATAAAAATCATATTTATAAAATCATAATAAAAAGCAAATTAATTTACAAAGAGGTTAAAACAAGACAAAGCTAGTCACCTTGATTTGGCAAGCTAGAGGTTATCCGGGTCGACTATATTATCTAGGTTAAGTTCTTCACCCGTATACTCGTCTTCACCTTCAAAAATACACCCGAAATTATAAGCTTCAATACCCACTAAATAGTTAAATAATACTAGGAATTAATAGACTAATATTTAGGGTTTTATTTAGTGTGTTTTAGTAATAAAATGGAAGAAAAACAAAGGGAGCAAATGGAGTAAAGGGGCCGGCTGTTTTTGGTGAAGAAAATGGTGAGTTTTACACTTGTGAATTTTGGGAACAAGTTGTAGTATAATTTTAGGTTAAATGAATTAGGTTTTGTTTGTTTTAATTAGAAAATAAAGTTTAATTAAACTAAATTATGAGTCATGTAATTCAAGTGGCACAACTTGATCATTTAGGAAGGTTCCTAAAGATATTTGATCAAAATAAAGTTTTTCACGAAATTAATCAGTTTTAAAAAGTCGGGTGTCAAAAAGCGATAAGAGTTAAAGTGTGCGCGTTTGACGAATTTTCGAAATATTTCTACTTTTAAATTCTAAGACTAAAATATTTATTTCATTATCCAAAAATTTTCAAAAGTTTTAAAGAAGTCGATAAATTTTACAAAACGAAAGTTTTGCAAAAATAGAGATTTTGGAAGGTTAAAAGGTTAGGATTTGATTTAAGATTTGAAATTAGAAATTGATGGCTAATTATTGAATTAAATTAACACGGGGTGTTACAAACCTCCCCCCTCAAAAAAGTTTCGTCCCGAAACTTGAATGAAGGATAGGATTTTCACCTGATATAAACAGCTCGGGGTATTTCTCCTTCATAGAGGCTTCGGTCTCCCAAGTTGCTTGTTCAGTCAATTGACCCTTCCATAGCACCTTTACTAAGAGAACCGTCTTCCGCCTCAACACCTTAGTTTCTCGCGCTAGAATCTTCACAGGTCTCTCGGAGTAGAGTAGGTTAGGCTCAACTGCGATTACGTCAGGAGTAATGATATGACTTGGGTCACTCCTGTATCTCCTCAGTTGAGAAACGTGAAAAACGTTGTGAACCTTGGATAAATTGGGGGGTAGCGCTAGGCGATAGGCTACCTCACCAATCCTTTCAAGTACCTCGTACGGTCCAACGTATTTAGGACTTAGCTTCCCTTTCAATCCGAAACGTCGAACCCCCTTCATGGGCGATACTTTCAAGAACACATGATCACCGACTTCGAACTCAATAGGTCGGCGATGCTTGTTAGCATACATCTTCTGGCAGTCCTGGACCGCTTGCAGGCGTTCACGAATGATTTTGATGTGCTCGATCTGGTCTTGAATAACCTGTGGTCTAGTTCCCACGTTATCACTAGCATCGTCCCAACAGACTGGGCTACGACACTTTCTCCTGTATAGTGCCTCGAATGGAGCACAACCCAAACTTGTATGGAAGCTATTGTTGTAGGAGAATTCAATCAAAGGTAGACTTTTCTGCCAATTCTCGTTGAATTCTAAATTACATGCCCTGAGCATGTCTTCGAGCGTTTGGATGGTTCGCTCAGTTTGACCATCGGTCGCAGGATGGAAAGCGGTGCTCATCTTCAGTTGGCTTCCCAATGCTGCTTGTAACTTTTCCCAAAAATGAGAGGTAAATATCTCGGATCCCTGTCCGATATAATATCCAGCGGTACGTCGTGTAATCGGATCACCTCCTTCTCATAAGCCTTAGCTAGCTCTTCAAGGCTCTAAGTGTCCTTGATTGGTAGAAAATGGGTCGACTTAGTTAAGCGGTCCACTATAACCCAGATCGCATTATTTCCCCTGTGAGTCCTCGGTAAACCCGTTATGAAATCCATGGAAATGGAGTCCCACTTCCCCAATGGGATGTCCAAAGGTTGCAGTAGTCCCCCAGGTCGTTGATGTTCGAATTTCACCTTTTGGCAGATTAAGCATTTCGCAACGTATTCAGCAATCTCTGCTTTCATTCGAACCCACCAAAACTTCAACTTTAAGTATTGGTACATTTTATCGGATCCTGGATGTATGGAGTATCGTGTACTATGTGCCTCGTCAAGGATCCTTCTTTTTAACACTGGAACATCGGGCACACACCACCTTTCTTTGAATCTCAAACTTCCGTCAGGTTTAATCTCAAACCCTTCTCGGTTTCCTGAAGGAATTTCCCGTCTGATCTTCACAAGCTCTTCATCTTCCCATTGTAGAGCTCTAATCTCGTGATATAATTCCGGCTCTGCGATCATTGCGTTTAAGTCGGCATCATCAGACTGAACCAACTCTAAGTTCATTCTTTTGAAGTCTCGGACAATACCAGCCGGAACTTCCCAAATATTGTTAAGGGTATGCGTAGTCTTTCTACTCAGAGCGTCAGCAACGACGTTCGCCTTACCCTCGTGGTACAGTAGCTCAATCTTGTAGTCTTTGATCAGTTCTAACCACCGGCGTTGTCTCATGTTGAGTTCATACGTGGCGAAGATATATTTCAGGCTTTTGTGGTCCGTGTAGAACTTGATACTTACTCCATAGAGGTAATGACGCCAGATTTTCAAAGCAAACACCACGGCTGCTAACTCTAGGTCATGAGTTGGGTAATTTCGTTCATGGACCTTTAACTGCCTTGATGCATAAGCAATGACCTTCCCTTATTGCATCAGTACGCAACCTAGGCCATTTAGTGAAGCGTCACTGTAGACTTCATACTCGTCTCCATCAGTAGGGAGAGCTAAGACCGGTGCTGTGGTAAGCCTTGTCTTAAATTCCTGGAACGCATTCACGCACTCGTCGCCCCATATGAACTTAGATTCCTTCTGTAGTAACTTGGTCACCGGTCGTGCTACCTTGGAGAAGTCGGGAACGAATCTTCTGTAATAACCAGCCAATCCCAGGAAACTGCGTATCTCAGTTATGTTTGTAGGTGCTTTCCATTCTTTCACTGCGTCGATCTTTGCAGGATCTACCATCACCCCGTCCTTCGAGATGACGTGACCCAGGAAAGCTACCTTTTCGAGCCAAAACTCGCACTTGGAAAATTTAGCATACCACTTATATTCCCTTAGTATCCCCAAAATGATACGGAGGTGCTCCTCGTGTTCTGCCCCAGTCTTGGAATAAATAAGGATGTCGTCAATGAACACAACATAACTGAGATGCCCAGATACTCGTGGAAGGTTCTGTTCATTTGATCCATGAACACAGCCGGTGCGTTTGTCAAACCGAACGGCATGACCTTAAACTCGTAATGACCATATCTGCTTCTGAAAGCAGTCTTCTGGATGTCCGCTTCTCTAACGGCGATCTGATGATAACCTGACCTCAGGTCGATCTTAGAAAACACTCCCGCGCCTTTTAGTTGATCAAAGAGATCGTCGATTCTGGGCAAAGGGTAGCGGTTCTCAATTGTTACTTTGTTCAACTCCCTGTAGTCGATGCAGAGTCTCATACTCCTGTCTTTCTTTTTCACAAAGAGGACTGGTGCTCCCCAAGGTGAGACACTCGGCCTTATGAATCCCTTTTCAATCATTTCTTCAAGTTGTTTCTTCAGCTCTTGTAGTTCTACTGGTGCCATCCTGTAAGGTGCCTTTGAGATTGGTGTCGTGCCTGGCGCAAGGTCGATAGAGAATTCAACATCACGTGCAGGTAGCAAGCCCGGTAATTCATCTGGGAAGACATCAGGGAATTCCCGTACTACGTGCATATCTTCAATGTTCACGCTTTCCTTTACTTCGTTGACGCTGCATAGGTACACTTGATGTCCTTTTCTTTCTAACCGTTGAAGTTGTAGCACAGATATGATTTTCGCCCCCTTAATTGGCGAAGTCTTCTGATACGTGACTCTATTCCCAGTAGGATGCTTCAAGCGAATCTTTCGGTCTCGGCACTCGAACATTGCATGGTATTTAGTCAACCAATCGATACCCAGTATGACGTCGAACTCCGGCATGTCGAAAAGAATAAGGTCGGAAGGAAAGATTGTTTTATGAATTGTGATTGGAGTTCCTTTGAAAATTTTTGAGCATTTGAAAATTTTTCCGTTTGGTAAGGAAATATTTGCGTTGATTGATTCGGAATTTGTGAGATTAGCCTTTGAAACAAACTTAGAAGAAATAAAGGACAATGATGCCCCAGTGTCAAACAAAACGACAGCGTTCACAGAGTTTATAAGAAAAATACCAGTGATGACGTCAGCCTCGGGTGACTCCTCTGCCTCAGCTTCCGTGAGGACATATACTCGACCCTGTACCACTACAGATTGTGGTACTCCCGTAATAGGTGCCGCGTTTAGGTTGTTGGGGCATACATTTGCCTTGTGCCCTATTTTCTTACACCGGTAACAGGTAATTGGTTGACCGTTACACTGTTTCCCTTCATGAGGTGCTTTGCCCCACATCTGGCAATTCCTCGGTAAAGTTCTTGGTTGAGGAGCCCTTCCTGCAACCATGGCTCTTTCATTGTTCCCCGCAGGAAACCTATTTTGAAACGCAGGCCTCTGAAAGTTTGGCCTCTGCTGATTTGGGCGTTGGTAGTTCGGCTTCTGAATGAAGCTCGACTGTGCCACAGATGGCACAAACACCTTCTTCTTCTTTTTCTCCTCCGCTTTTTCCAACTCCAAGGAAGCCCATACACTGCACGCACGCTCGTATGCTGCGGCAAAGGTAGTGTAGGTGTTGCTGCTCAAGTAGGTACGCAGATCATTAGACATGTTGCGCAGGTACCTTTGAGTCATGGCCCTCTCATTGGGAGCTACCGCAGTTCCAAACTTGGACAGTCGTTGGAACTCCTCCGTGTACTCCTGGAGGGTCATGTAATTCATTTTCAGACTTATGAATTTCTCCTCCATCTGGCATCGGAGCTCATACCCGAAGTATCGCTCCTTGATCTTTGTGGTGAATTCGCCCCAGGTGAACGTAGTGTCAGGCTCATTAGTCCTGATCACGTTCCACCAACCATTCGCCTCTTCTTTCAGATAGAAGGCGGCGATGTTGACCCTCTCCTCCGGAGGTGTCCTGCTCAGGTCCATCAGCTTCTTCATCTCCTCCAACCAGTTTGTGAGTTCAATAGGGTTGTTCGACCCTAAGTATACTGGTGGGCGATGACGTGAGAATCGGTCGAACGCACTCGGCTGATGTTGGCGGTTCGCGTTGTCCGTGGCTATCTCTGTCATACGTATTAATGATTCTTCGGCCAGAACTTGTCTTTCCGCGTTAGTCATTGGGGGAGCAGCCATTCTGAAAGAATAAGGAAGTGAAGAAATTTATTAGCGTTGCAAGGTGTTAGATAGCATGCTTGACATTGATAGAATTCATTTGAAGTAAAAGTGATAACAGCAGTCATGCAAGTAAGCACAGAAGTTAAATACTTCACTCAATTGAAATGCAACTAGTACATTTTCTGAGGGAGATAGAAAAAAATGTTGAAAGTAGGGACTGTATTTTTATTGAATTGGTTATGAATTATTAGATGTCTTCACTCCGTGCCGTCTGGTACTTCTTCGATGCTTCAATCCCCGAGAATTGAATTTATTATTTAGATTTTATATCCGAGGATAATTGTTAGTTTTAGTTAGCCAACTCAGCATGTAGCAAGCATACGCTAGTTAGTGTATTTTATTTTGAGGGAAGTAGTTTGTTATTTAAAAGTCCTTAGCCTGCAGCGATTTGAAGCGGGCCTCTTTGTACCTTGTAACCACTCTCACCCTAAACTCGGTTCACTCATGAACACTCACTCAAAATACACGGTTTAGGGGCTGTTTTGTTGTGGATTTGATTTCGGTTGTTATTTGCAAAACACAAAACGAAAATAAAAGATATGACTTAGACCGAGCACTAAGCGAGGATCTAAGACTAAGGTTCCGATCAATCATCGCACTAAGCTATGACCTTCACCCATGGAAACTCGAATCTCCAAGCACAAAGCTAAGGAGGTTTGAAGAGAAAACCCTCTCTAAAATTCATCTTTTTTATATATCACAAATCTGAAAAATACATGAGGGAAAGCTTGGTTTATATAAGCCTAAGCTTCTAATCTCAACCACTCATCTAACTAAAGATCTAAGGGCTACAAATAACCCACAAAATACAACAAAAATCAGCTCACATGAGCCTTACAAAATCTGAAAATAAAACAACTAACAACTAAAGTAGAAAGCGACTTGTTGTAGCATCCTCTCCCTTCATTTGTGTTGTCCAATCAAAGGCCTAGATCTTTTCCTTGGAGCTCAAGATACACGTCCAAAACATGGTCTCCTTGGCTGATTTTGTTCTTTGAATACAAAAGATCAAAAGGTGACAAAGACATAAAGTAGTAAAACAAACTTTATTGAAAGGGACTTGTATTGAATTAAAATGTATCATCCTTGACTTCAATTTAGCCGAGATTTTGGACCTATTTTGGCTCAATTTCGTGACCATGGGTCCAAGGACCATGGTTAGGTCGTAGGCCAAAAATCGGGACCAAATCGTCAAGCCGTTTCGTTCCAACTCTCCCCTTTTTCAAAAAAAAGTTTGTCCTCAAACTTTAGCCAAATAAAATATGGTATCCAAAAGATAAATTTTCAGAAAATAAAACGATTTTGAAAGGATGAAATTTTGATGAAAAAGAGAGAAACAACAAGAGCAAATCCTATGAAAAGCACATAGCAAATTCATCGAATCCTCTTGTTAGCCAACTCGACCCAAACACCCACAAAGTGTGCTCGAATCAAGTCGACACTCACAAGTAAAGACGCACACAAACTTGCAAGGTCACACCCGAAAACATCATAACCCAACTCATCCCAAGATCGTCTTGGTTTAAGAAAACTCAAGAGCCGTAGCTCTGATACCAATTGGAGCGATTTGAAGCGGGCCTCTTTGTACCTTGTAACCACTCTCACCCTAAACTCGGTTCACTCATGAACACTCACTCAAAATACACGGTTTAGGGGCTGTTTTGTTGTGGATTTGATTTCGGTTGTTATTTGCAAAACACAAAACGAAAATAAAAGATATGACTTAGACCGAGCACTAAGCGAGGATCTAAGACTAAGGTTCCGATCAATCATCGCACTAAGCTATGACCTTCACCCATGGAAACTCGAATCTCCAAGCACAAAGCTAAGGAGGTTTGAAGAGAAAACCCTCTCTAAAATTCATCTTTTTTATATATCACAAATCTGAAAAATACATGAGGGAAAGCTTGGTTTATATAAGCCTAAGCTTCTAATCTCAACCACTCATCTAACTAAAGATCTAAGGGCTACAAATAACCCACAAAATACAACAAAAATCAGCTCACATGAGCCTTACAAAATCTGAAAATAAAACAACTAACAACTAAAGTAGAAAGCGACTTGTTGTAGCATCCTCTCCCTTCATTTGTGTTGTTCAATCAAAGGCCTAGATCTTCTCCTTGGAGCTCAAGATACACGTCCAAAACATGGTCTCCTTGGCTGATTTTGTTCTTTGAATACAAAAGATCAAAAGGTGACAAAGACATAAAGTAGTAAAACAAACTTTATTGAAAGGGACTTGTATTGAATTAAAATGTATCATCCTTGACTTCAATTTAGCCGAGATTTTGGACCTATTTTGGCTCAATTTCGTGACCATGGGTCCAAGGACCATGGTTAGGTCGTAGGCCAAAAATCGGGACCAAATCGTCAAGCCGTTTCGTTCCATAGCCTATGGTCGGTCCTTAAGGTTTCTACCCATTCTCACATTTTAAAGCCATTAACGTTATTATTTAAGTGATCTAATAAAAGACAAATCTAATTTATTATTTGATCCTAATAGTCTTGCGGGTTAACATATTAATATGTTTGTACCGCCCAGGTGTCTCTCGTTAGGTAAGCATAAATCGCATTAGGCAATTCATGTTACGGTCACGAGTCAGCTCTGATACCAACTGTAACAACCTGGTTTTTAGTCGACTTTAATTACTAAGGCGGAAATTAATTAAGTCTTAGACCAGCGTCATTAATTATACACAAACCCAAAAGTTACAACATCGTTCAAGAGTTGAATAAAACAACTCTAAATACGGTAATTTAAAGGAGTAGCGTTATATATTACATATCTCTCGAAAAACAACTAAAGTAATGCATACAAACGTCTTGTGGCCCCGTCCAAAATCCAGCTCTCGGTCCACGATCTTCCTGCACAATAAACTGATGGGGGTGCATTGAGCTGACAAAGGACTAGCTATGCTCATACTTACCCTCGATTTCAATTACTTTGGTTTATTACTATCGCTTTATAATTATAACATTATGATAAAAACATAAACATGCTTAATACAAATAGCATATAGAGACATATAAGTCATAATAAGCATGCGGTTTAAAGCGATAAATCATATAAGCATGATATTCAGTTATGAAGGCAATGCAAATAACATATAATAGCATAGCAATAGTATCACAATCATTCAACAGGATTACAACGCGATATCAAATCGCAAACAGACGTACATATAGTATCATTCACTTCATGCAGACTCGATTCACTTTAGAAATTTGTGGTCTTTAGTTTTCAAAGATGGTACGCACTCATTCTCAAATAATCATACAACAGACCACACATACTGCTTACGAGCCTGACCACTGAGTAGGCCTTTGTACTCTGATCGATTGCATCTCACTTCCATAGTGCAGAGACTTACTCGACTCGTAAACCACGCCGAATACTATAATACTTGCATCTCATCCTCTAGTGTTCGAAATGATTCGAACTTCAGATACAATCTCGTCAAGTGATCTGTACATGTGGTAAGAACGAATGCAAGTGTCGCGCCCACTAAGAACGAAACACGGCAAGGAGACAGAACCGCTATAATCGACCTGAATCCACAAGGTCACGGGTGCCCTGGTAACTTTAGCGAAATAGGGGAATAAAACCCTAGTCTAGTATGCATACACTAATATCCACTTTAAGAATAGGCTATGCTAATCATAGAAGCCTTAACTCTGGATAAAACGACTATTTCCTAAAGCTGACTCCACTCAAGATTGGCATATTCATTATCTTGTACGGCAATGGCGTCCGCCACAAGACTATCTTAACCCCACTTCACTTACGATTGCCGTTTTCATATCTGAGGCTCAAGCGTTTGACCTTTTATTTAACTTACTCAAGATTTATTATTTATTTGATATTACATATCACGTATTCTTTGAAGCTCTCCTAGTCTCAGTGTCAAACGTTTAAGTATTTGTATTCGGTTTCATATGATCACATAACACGTTCGTTTATTATTTGAAGCGTTGTTAATTATTAATATTTTTCAAGTTTCTAAATTGATACGTTTATCAGTATGTCCAATTTTATTTGAGTGTTTTTCAAATACTTTAAGTCATTTACTTATTCATTTTCAATTTTCTATACTTAGGAAATTTTTCAATTATTTTCATTACTTCAAATTTTGAGATTTGAAATATCTTTGAATTTTGAGACGTAACTTGTTTTACAAGTTTCGTAAATTTTTCACTATTCATAAATCACTAATCACTATTCATCAGTCACTATTCATCGTATTTTATACGTATTTTTATACGTATTCGTATTTTTATACTTTGTATTTTATACGTATTTTTATACGTATTCGTATTTTTATACTCCGTATTTTATACGTATTTTTATACGTATTCGTATTTTTATACTTCGTATTCTAAATGTATTTTTATACTTATACGTATTCTTATACTTGTACGTATTTCTATATTTATACTTATTTTTATACTTAAGATATTTTAGGTATTAAAACTAAACCTTTTTATTTACTAAGTACAAATTTCTAGTTTCAAAGTCGTTAAGTTTGTTTTGTACTTAGTGATTTGTGAAAATATTTTAACAGTCTAGTTTTAAAAACGTTAAGTTCAGTTTGTAAAAGTGATCAATGATATTTATTTTAAAAGTCTAGTTTTAAAAACGTTAAGTTCGGTTTGTAAAAGTGATCAATGATATTTATTTTAAAATGAGACTCAGTTAAATTTAGTCGTCTATTTACTAAAGTTAGTGATTTTCATTTTAAAATAACAGTATCGTGGATGATTCATTTTAGTCCGTATGTCCAAGTTCAACAGTCCAAATGCAAAGGCAGTAGCACACGATTTAGTTCATTTTTATAATGGTTAACCATTTTTATCGGTTTAATATATTTCATTTATAACTAAATCGGTTTATACTAAAATTCAATTCTAATTACTATTTAACTTTAGTGACTTAGTGATAATTTCATTTTGATCAAATTTAGTCCATTTAAAGTGGGTATGTCGTGTGGTTTAATATACATGTCAAAATTGATTTATTTCTTTTAATTTCTTAATTCAATTTATTAACTAATAATTAAATTATTTTAACAATAAACTAAAAAGTGATAAAAACAATTTTAACCCTAAAACATAAGGGATGCCGTGAGCAAGGTAGTACTAATCAAATTTTTCGTTTTTCAATTTTTATCGGTTTTTAGCTTAAAGTCTTTATATTCTAATTATTCTAATTATACTAAAACGATTTAAACTAAAATGAAATTTACTAAAAATTTCATTTATATTTATGAATAGTGTTTTTCAACACTTTATATTCTATTTATAATGTTTTAAGTTGATTTATATTATAATACTAACAATATATAAAACAATAACTAAACATAAACACAAAATATTTTTTTTTTTTTTTTTTGAAAAGATTTAGCTTCATTCCATTTCCATAATCAAATGATTACATCATTTCAACCATTGAGAGCATGTACCAGCTCTTGGCTCCTATTAGCAATATTACAATTCAACAATCGTAAGCTAACTTCATTCTTTATAACACGAACTATTTGATCACTCGTATGAATCACATCATTAAATATTCGAAAATTGTGCTCCATCCAAATATGATACGAGGTGGCCGTTAGTGTGCAGCAGAACCATTGCCCTTTCCATCCCCGTCTCGTTCGACACAGATGCTTTCCAAACCGAGCTTAAAAACCCAAGCTACGGACAGGTCTAGTTATCCCCATCCAGTTCCAAAGTCGCTGGGCTATTTCTTTTGCCAGAGGACAGGTGAAAAAAAGATGATCCTTCGATTCCTCCTTAGACTTACATAGAATACACCGATTTATCATAACCATCCCCCTTGCACGGAGATTATCCACAGTGGGTAATTTATTTTGCAGTGCCATTGCTGAGATAAAACAGTGGCGAGGGACGTTCTCGGATGCCCAAACTATATGACGCCAATTTACCACAGTGAAAGTCGGCCTGAACAGATTATAGCACTTAAGAGCAGACCACGAGTTCAGAAAAACTTCCGCTTCCTCCTCTCCCAATAGCTGCAGCAACTCATCACGGACTTTCAATATGTCCCTCCAAGACTCGGGCTCAGAACTCGAAGCTTGGACAGACCAAATATTCTGCTTGTTCAACTTATAACAGCATAACCATTTAATCCAAATGCTCTCACGCCTCTTGAGCAAATCAGCTAACTGTTTACAGAGCAAAGCTTTGTTCCAAGAGAGCACTTCCTTAATGTTAAAACCGCCTTCAGACTTCGGGGAGCAAACCTCCTTCCAGCTTTTGAACAGAATTTTCTGCTTACCTTCCTTACCTTGCCACAAAAATTCTCGACACATCCTATTCAGCTTTTTGATCACACCTTTAGGCAATAAAAGGGCTGTACACCAGAAATTTTCCACACCAAAGAGCATAGAATTGATAAGCTGTACTTTACCAGCATAGGAGAGAAACTGATTACCCCAATGAGTAATATATCTTTGAACTTTATCAATCAACAGATGGAACATGTCGTTTCTCAAGTTTGCAGAAGCTAGTGGTATACCGAGGTATCTGAAGGGAAAAGTCCCTTCATTAAACCCTGATTCAGACAATATTCTGGTTTTCACGTCTTGCTTGACGCCACCAATATATATGTCTGTCTTGGAGGGATTTGCTTCCAGCCCGGAAACACTTGCAAAGAGATTAAGAGCCCCGACAGCAGATTTTACAGAGGGGACATCACCCCTTGTGTAAATCATAAGATCATCGGCGAAAACCAAGTGTGTGAGGTTGATTCTAACACACTTGGGATGATAAGAGAACTCCTTGATCCGAGGTAACTCCCTGAGGTATCTTGATAAAACTTTCATGCTAAGCACAAAGATATAGGGTGAGAGGGGATCCCCTTGCCTGATTCCGTTCTTGCCTTGAAAGTAGCCATGAGTGGAGCCATTGATTCTCAACGTATAATAAGGAGTAGAAAGACAAGTCATTACCCAATCCACAAAAATAGAAGGGAAGCCGTAAGCTGACAGAGCTGAGGAAACAAATGACCAACTGAGGGAGTCAAATGCTTTTCGTATATCCACTTTGATGAGGTACCTAGGAGAGGTGTTTTGTCTGGTGTACCCCTTCACCAGAGCCTGGGAGAGGAGGATGTTGTCGAAAATGTTTCTAGCAGCTACGAAGGCTGCCTGCTCTTCTTCTACCAAGGTAGGTAGCACAATCTTCATTCTGTTGGCTAGGATTTTACTGATTGTCTTGTAAACTGTAGTACAACACGAAATAGGTCTATAGTCAAGCACTGAAGAGGCTGTACTCTCTTAGGGATCAAAGAAATCACAGTCATGTTAGCAGCCTTAAGCATCTTCCCCTGGTCAAAAAAGTTTGCCACGGCATTAATAAAATCAATCTGAGTAATATGCCATGAAGCTTTGAAGAAGCCAGAATTAAAACCATCCAGCCCGGGGCTTTTGTTCGGACCAATTTCAAACAGAGCCCTAGTGATTTCATCCACACCAACAGGTTGAGAAAGAACATCAGCTTGTTCCTGTGATAATTGCCCTTTTGAGGCTATAAACTCATGATCCAGAGGAACAACCTCTCTCACTGAGCCCAACAGGTCCGAGTAGTATTCAATAAATGCAGAAGCCACAGTCTCCTCACCCACATGTTCACGGCCGTGCATGTCCAGAATCCGTCCAATGTTATTGTGGTGTACCCTTTCAGCTATCTTTCTGAAAAAATAAGCTGAACAGGTATCCCCTTGACAAACCTGACTAACCTTAGCTCTTTGCATAAGCATACTCAGCTCAGCCGTCCTCAATCTGACATACTTATCCTTGGCCATCCCCACCTGTTCAAGAAGCACAGCATTAAGTGGATCCTTCATTAATTCAGTCTGAATATGAGCAAGATAAGTTCCTGCTTCTCCCACTCTAGATGACAAGTTGGAGAAATGAGTAGCATTAAGTGACTTTAGAATAGCTTTAACCCGTTTTAGTTTTTCGAACAGAACAAACATTGGAGTCCCAATAACAGGAACAGCCCATGAATCCTCCACCAGTTGATTAAAATCACCATGTTGAGCCCAGCAGTTAAGGAATTTAAACCCCTTCAAAGGCCTATGAGCATCATTTCGAAGAGATATGAGAATGGGAGAGTGATCAGATACACCTGATGGCAGCAGAGTCGCAACTGAGTGCGGAAACGTTGATGTCCAGCCATGGTTCACCAGAGCCCTGTCTATCTTAGACCAGCTTCTACAATCAGACTGTTGATTATTAGTCCAACTAAACTCACAGCCGTCAGTTTTCATATCCAACAAGTCGCAAGAAGAGAGGCAACTATTGAATTCATCCATATCCACTTGAGAAGGAGGGTTCCCACCACATCGTTCCTCAGCACATCTCACGACATTAAAGTCTCCAAAAACTACCTAGCAACCAGACATAGTACTGTGTATCCGCACCAAAGAATCCCATAAACGACGTCTTTCAATCTGATTATTAGAGCCATACACCACCATAACAAAGCAGACCACCTGGGTGGAATGAAAAAAAAGCTGGCAATGCATATATTGATCCCCCTGCTCAAGAACAGACAGCTGCACAATTGTAGGATTCGAAAGAAGCCAAATCCTCCCATTATAGTGTGAATTATAGTTATGTGAAACAGACCAATCTCTCAAACTTCGCTTGAAAATAGCAGAAGCCTTATTAACTTTGACTCGAGTCTCCAAAATACCTACAAAATCCACCTTATTACGCCTACAAAACTGTATTATTTCCTTCTGCTTTAAAACAGTGTTACAACCCCTAATGTTCCAAGTGGCTATATTCATGAGTATCAGGAGGAATTGTACCCTCTTTCATCCCCATTGCGGCCTCTTCCATTATCTTCACAGCATCCTCATGAGCTAGCTGATCAAACTTGTTAGCAAGTACCACACTGCCCACTACAGACTTAAGCCGAGACATAGAACCCTTCCTCACCTCGCAAAACCCCAAAGCATCAACAGAAGCCATACTAACATAACATAAAACAAAATCAAAATGAACAATAATGATGAACATCAACATGAATATCATATGAACACACATGAAGATCAAAATAAAGCTCAAGAACACCATTTTTGATGAATATCCTAATTTAATTTTTTTTACATGAATACTTCCATTTTATACTAACTTAAACCAACATATTATTTACAAAAATTAAAAGTGAAAATTTCATAAAAAAAAATGGGAAATGCCGTGTGGAATTATGTGTGTGTATAAATTTTTATTTTCGATTTTTATTCACTTAAACTCATTGTTAATATTTCACATAATTTTTATATATAACTACAACATAACCAAAACATAACTAAACATAAAAATCATATGAATCATTTACTACACATTAACTATTAGCAAAAATACTTATTTATTATCATTTTATTATACTTCACATAACAAACATATACACATAAATGATGTTTAACATATTTTGAACATAAAAATCATATTTATAAAATCATAATAAAAAGCAAATTAATTTACAAAGAGGTTAAAACAAGACAAAGCTAGTCACCTTGATTTGGCAAGCTAGAGGTTATCCGGGTCGACTATATTATCTAGGTTAAGTTCTTCACCCGTATACTCGTCTTCACCTTCAAAAATACACCCGAAATTATAAGCTTCAATACCCACTAAATAGTTAAATAATACTAGGAATTAATAGACTAATATTTAGGGTTTTATTTAGTGTGTTTTAGTAATAAAATGGAAGAAAAACAAAGGGAGCAAATGGAGTAAAGGGGCCGGCTGTTTTTGGTGAAGAAAATGGTGAGTTTTACACTTGTGAATTTTGGGAACAAGTTGTAGTATAATTTTAGGTTAAATGAATTAGGTTTTGTTTGTTTTAATTAGAAAATAAAGTTTAATTAAACTAAATTATGAGTCATGTAATTCAAGTGGCACAACTTGATCATTTAGGAAGGTTCCTAAAGATATTTGATCAAAATAAAGTTTTTCACGAAATTAATCAGTTTTAAAAAGTCGGGTGTCAAAAAGCGATAAGAGTTAAAGTGTGCGCGTTTGACGAATTTTCGAAATATTTCTACTTTTAAATTCTAAGACTAAAATATTTATTTCATTATCCAAAAATTTTCAAAAGTTTTAAAGAAGTCGATAAATTTTACAAAACGAAAGTTTTACAAAAATAGAGATTTTGGAAGGTAAAAAGGTTAGGATTTGATTTAAGATTTGAAATTAGAAATTGATGGCTAATTATTGAATTAAACTAACACGGGGTGTTACAGAATATATTTATATATTCGTACGGATATGGGCTACTAATGTAATTAAATATGTGTCGCACTATTATAAAATATAAACTGATAAATAAAATGATCCATAAGGTAATAATATCGGTATTGGGTAATAAGGAAATTTGGTCATGGACTTAATGTATAAAACAAGGTAGCGGCCCATATCAATGAGGGTAGATATTTGGCAGCTTATGTGAAAACCCTATAACTCTATAAGGGTCTCACACTATAAATATAGGTTTGGTCCCCTTTGAACATACCATCCACACAAATACAAAATACAGTAATTAAGGGTTTTCTTTTGGTCTCCCATCAACCATAAGAAAAGTGAAGGGTGTGTCTCAAAGGAAGATCAGATCTCACAGGACACTGTAAATCCTTCAGATACGCTTCCGTATTCAGTCTAATTTATTCTTAACGATTCACATGGTACCGATCTAGGGGTTTTCTTAACATAAGGAAATTGTTATACGATCTTATTTAAGACTTGTTCTCTAAGAATAGTAAAACGTTGCTCAAATAGAAATTGTACCACACTAAATGGAGATCAAGGGTTTGAAGGCAGGGATTTTGTAGAAGTAACTAAATAGTTTCAATTCAAGTATAAACAACAAAGCATATTAAACCCAACAAACCGGGAATCACAGAGTAGTAATTTGCGAACTGTTTTTGTCATGTTTACTCAGATACACAAGGCTCTTCAACGATTTTTCAGACGACAGAAGAACAGCACAGAAGAAACTACAAACACGAGAGTGATACAATGATGATTGTTTGACCTGTTCTTAAGGAGAATTGTTCACTCAGAGCTTGCCATGTTTAACTGAGCCAGCGCTGTTCTCACCGTTGTTTTCTTTTCAGTCTGTGAAAAGTTGGTTTCAGTAAACTGATGGTCGAACATTGATTTGCAGCTGCAGTTGGCACAGATAGGCGGTTCTCTGTCATACGACCTGCATTTGCGGAGATGATATTCAGTACAGTCGGTGATGTTACCTTATCTACCCTTTGTTGAGGGTGTCCTAGCCGCTCCAATATTTTTGAAGTTCTTGTGTCAAGGGGCCTCTGACTTGCAGTCGGAGAAGTTCTTGAATCCTCCATGTTTGGCTCAGATTGATTTGTTTCCACTGTCATACAACCGCCAACAATAAGCTTCTCCCATTCTTCGGAGAGACATTTGTCGGGACTAGTAGGCTTAGATGGCACTGAATTCATTTTTGGTGTAATCTCGTCAACCAATTGTTCCCACTGTTGGGTAAGATCCACAGTTTCCGCGTCATTTTCATGGGAGTTATTTACAGGAGAAACTACCCCTTGTGGAGTTGCAGGGTTTGTTGTAAGTTGTACTGGTGAAATGCCAAGGCACTCTGTAACTATGGTTGTAGTAACAGAGCTTAAAGGCCTGAAAATCATAGGAAAATGAAAGGTCAGACAACCATGAAATTGCAAATATATGTGCATAATCGTAGCTGAAACTATTTATCGGAGAACCGCTAAAGCAGACATCAATATTAATTATACAAATGGAAGCACGAGCATCAAAAGGTTCTACTTCTGCCAAAACAATGGAAGTTGTCAACCTCCTTTCATCTCAATTTCTTCCAATCGAAACAAGGTTATAAGATTCAGGCAATTCTAGAAATGGTGTCAAACACTCAGTAATTATAGACGCTGGAAAAGACGTCAAATCCATTGCATATGACTAGGCGAATCAATAAGCTTCATTTCAAATCGTTACAATGATTTCCCAAACAATCTCATTGCTATTTTTTTATAGAGCGGACACATAAACGATCCTCTAGCAAACGAAATAAAGTGTCAGATTATCCAAAGAAAACGTGAGTAGTGATCACAACCACCACACCACCTAAGGGTACCCTACAAGCAAGGTTTGACTAGGACATGATGATTCAAACTAATTTTAGGACAAACGTGCTAATTTTGCTGCAATTTCGTTAAGGTAGAGTTCATAAATGCAACCTTAACCCTGAGTCAAGCAAACACAGATATCCTAATAATAACATGACATGCTTAACATAATAATAACGGTACCTGGGTTGTGAGCTCTCAAGAACAAGTTCATTGATCTTTTGATGAAAGCCAACAATGTGCTGCACTGGATTGTAGTCTCTTAGTTCCACCTGAAAATACAGGTGCCATTCATGCTATCAGAATTTATCTTCATCTTACTACGCAATATATTTGCTGTGAACAAAAAGGCAAGGCTGGGAGTCGCCTCATGTTTTCCAAATACTAAAACAATATTAGCTTCTTCTCCACTGTTGAAAACTTAAATGTTTTACAAACCAAAATCATCCAAGTCAATTAAAACAAAATGTTAGTCCATATGGCACAATGACATCCAATAAGTTGTCATTCTTAAATCTCTTACACTATGTTCCTTCCTCTTTCTCTCTCAAATCTGTATTTTAGTTTCCTCATTTCAAATCAAGAATTCTAAATGAAATTCATGTTTCCAAACCCTTCCTAACAGAATGAACCTTGCTTAGATCCTGGAATCTACAAACTCTCAGGGATTTAAAAATATGAAATCTAGAAGAACAAGAAGAAACCAACCAATTGTTTTGTGAATGTATCCATCTTTATATTATGTACACATGATACAGACAGAAGCACATGGATAACTTTTATGGAGTTATCAGGGCGCCGCTTCACAAATACGTACAACGGTTTCGTCATTAAAAAATGGAGTAAGATTAAAAAAGATACAACTATCTAGTAAGTCCTTGAATGCCAGTAGAAAACAGTCAACATGTACATTGCAGCAAAGAATCCAGAAAAAAAACTAGTTATAACTTATAAGCAATCAACTGTAATAATATACTTCATACACACCTCTTGTAGACATTGCTGAACATAGTTATATATTTCTTCAGCAATGGAAGAATCACTTTCATTCAGATCGGGAAAGGGCAACAATTCTTCTGCTCCTGCAAGTCGCTGCAATTTAACTAGTCACGCATAGAAAGCGACAAACACTTGTGCAGAAAGACAGATCTAACAAAGAAACAAATAGCAGTGTGCTACCCTAAGCAGCATCAGCCCGTTGTCTGACGGTTGAAGAATATAGTAGTAACGAAAGGTAGTTTCTCTCATAGCTTCTATGTTGCAAGACGTCCAGCATATCAACCCTTGGTTCAGTGAGTAAAGTGCACGGCAAAGCCCCTGGAAAACTGCTGACCACAGCCACTTATTAGTGAAATAGCAGCAATCTTGTTAAAGAAAGAGGTCCTCAGTATAGCGTTTGCTAGTAAAAGATGGAAATGTGAGAATATGGGAGGCGGCAATATGCTTTGTTTCTTTGATGTATGATGGAGGTGGTGTTGATAGCTGTTCTAGAAAAAAAACGCACAACTGTTATTCAGCTGACACTTGTCACTTTCATCAGTTGTATCTGCCTCCATACTATCTGAAGGAATGATAATGTACGGTTTGCCAACCATTACACCTGCCAACAGTGATGACAGTGAAGGTTGTATTAGTTGCATAATTTATGAGAGCAGAACTGTACAGCTGCAAATGAGAGGTCCAGCCGAGGGATCATGACTCCAAGTGCCATAACATAAAATAATACTCCGTAGTTCTTCAAGCTAGAGTGTTATTCATGGCCCTTGCAGCCTCGTGTGTATGTCAGAACTCAGAACAAAATGTAGTAAGGACTCAATTATAGATGCTAATCACAATGATTTGCATTTAGCTTGTCATTATAAGAAGGTAACCTAAAAAAGACGATGATAATATAAAAAGCTTAACGTCATGGTATAATATGATGGGCCCAGGGGGCCATGGCATAGTAGAATAATCCAAACACAAGCACCAAGGATAAATGAAGAAACAGGGATTGCAAATAAATCCTACAGTTGCAGACATGACCTATATAAACAGCTGTTAAGAGTCGGGGATTGCAAATAAATCCTACAGGAGCACGGCAAAAACGAAATAGAAACTTAGATGGCCTATGAAAATACAATATTTCTTTTCTCCACATTTATGCTCTTTCACCAAGCTCCACACTTCATGCAATGATATTCAAATGTTAACAAGCTATATCTAGTTGAGAGACAGAACCTGAACATACCAATCCAACATAGCAAGTGGCAACAACTGTTTTTACCACATATGATAAAGTACAGGATTTCGCACCACAGAAAAAACAGTGAGGTTCCCCATAATAATCTCTTTTGAGGGCTAAACTGACTGTTTTACCTTTCACGAACAGAAAATGTCTAAACAAATAAAAAAGCTTTATAGATACCGAGTGAGCACAAGTATACAAGGCTAATCCACGGTTTACTCCTAATCCTGGGAGGATCGTATTCGAGCAGACAGTACCACCCCCAGCAGGTCATCTGAGGAAAGAGTACTCTATAATTGTATTACATATTAGTCAGAGACAGGGATGGTCTATTGGTTTTCTAAGGTGATTAATAACGTGAAGGTCACAAGTTTAAATCCAGCCACCAGCCAGAGACAAGCAAACATTAGATTTCAGATAACTAGATTAGTTGAGCTTACATTCACTTAGAGTAGCCAAATTAGTTCTCTCAGTCACATGCAAGTAAACAGCAGAAGATACTGGACATTGGCTTATCCAGCTTCTCCAAGATTCCTTGGTCAGTAATTTATGCTCATCAACCTTCATGGATTCCCCATTAATGTTCCCTTCATAACATGAGAAATGATCTCTTAGAATTTGGGATTCTCCGCCAGCACTTGTACACCTACAAGACTATATTTTGAAATCAACAAAAAAATATAGACAATTAGACATGATTAATACAAAGGCGGACATAAGTGCATCGCTCTATACTAATGAATCAATGTTCGAATGTACGCCATAGCCAATAAACGGAGTAGATATAAAGAAAGATAAATGTAAATTAAGTGTTTATAAGAAAGAGTCGATCGCAATTGATAATTGGTTTATTTTGAAACAATCATCCAACGGAGAAGTAATATCTAATTAATTTATTTTTTTTCATGAGTAAAGGTAATATCTATCAGCAAACATCAATTTCAATGTTCGCTACTAATGCCTAGTCCATATAGAGTACTACTGATAGCTGACGTTAGCGTATGTGATAACCTGATTGGTACTCCTTTGAAAAGAATGGAAACTGAAATGGTGTACGAGCAAGAAGGCAATTCACCAAGTAGATTATAGCTGAATGAGAAAAAGCAAGTTCACTAGAATATACGAAAACAATTTCAGTAGAATATATAACGACCAGAAAATTTCAAAAAGAGGAAGTATTTTGTAGAGGACATGTTGAGGGCTCTCAACTTCCCACCTCATCTGGTTACTTTGATAATGGCTACTGTTAGGAGTCCTTGGTACTCTTTGACAGTTAATGGGGATTGCTTTGGTTTCTTTAAAGGGGAGAGGGGCTTGAGACAAGGGGACCCTCTATCCCCCTTATTGTTTACCATTTGTATGGAATATCTATCCAGAATCATGGTGGTTGTGTCCAACAAGAAGGGTTTCCGTCATCATTCATTGTGTACAAAACTTAAATTGACACATTTATGTTTTGCTGACGATCTACTTATGTTTTCAAGGGGAGATACATATTCTGTTAAAGTAATGCTCAGTGGTTTCGTAACCTTTTCTAAGGCATCTGGGCTGGTCATGAACACAGCTAAATCTGATCTATATTGTAATGGCATTCCTCAGCACATTCTTGACAGCATCCTGAAGTTCTCTGGCTTCAAGAAAGGAGAACTTCCTTTTAAATACTTGGGAGTCCCAATCAACTCCAAGAGACTCTCAAATAGGGATTGCTATCTACTAAGTGAAAGGATTTGCAATAGAATTCGCAGTTGGGGTGCAAGGAAGCTATCTTATGCAGGTAGGCTCACACTCGTTAACTCTGTACTTAACAGTCTTCATACGTATTGGGCTTCAATTTTTCTGTTGCCAGCTACTGTCATGGCCAAGGTGATCTCCATTTGTAGAAACTATCTATGGGATGGAAGTGAGGAATACCACAAGGCTCCTCTCGTATCTTGGGATAATATCTGTCAGCAGAAATGTCATGGTGGTCTAGGTGTTATACATTGTCAGAAATGGAATATCTCAGCCCTTGGGAAGTATGTCTGGTGGTTAGCAGAGAAGAAAGACCACCTTTGGGTCAAGTGGGTAAATCACCTATATCTAAAAGGGGGGGATTGGTTGGAATACCAGCCACCTATCACAGCTAGCTGGGCCTGGCGACAGATTTGTAAAGTTAAAACTTGGCTCAAGCCAGGTTATGTTGGAGGGAAATGGCACAATGCTGATGGTGTCTACACTATCAAGCATGGTTATACATGGCTGACTGGAGAAAAAGCAAAGGTGAGTTGGGCTCACAGTGTTTGGCATCGCTTTAATGTGCCAAAATGGTCCTTTATTGTGTGGTTAATGAGGCAAAATCGGCTGATTACTTTAGACAGACTTGCTTTGTTTGGTGTTCCTACAAATGGGCTCTGTTTTTTCTGTGGAACTGTTGCAGAAACTTGCGCACACCTCTTCTTTGATTGTGCTTTTAGCTCTCTGTGTTTGAGGGCAAGGGAAGACTGGCTTGGCTGGAAGTTATCACACGGCACCTGGAAGAGAAGACGTGGATGCTCTAAATTTCAGGCTAATGTGTGTGGGGCTGCTGTAAATGGCCTAGTGTATTTGATCTGGCATAGTCGAAATGTTTGTCGATTGGAGATACAGGTGCCTCGTCCTTTGGTGTTGGTACAACAAGTGAAGACTCTACTCTTACTCCGACTTAATAGCTTGGAACTAGGGAAATTACCTAGCAAAGATGATGTATGGTTTCATTCTTTAAGTCGAGCTTGAGTTAGTTGCTATTCCCTCCTTTATGAGTATGATTATGTATTACACTATAATGTAATGGTTATTGGTTATCAATATATCTTACCTTTTACCAAAAAAAAAAAACTGCAGGCATTCTTATGACCTACAGGGAGATCCTGATAAGAAACAAAACGTAACTTCTCTTTTAGTTGTCTTTACTTGTGAATACTTTACTAGGATTTGACCAGCTCAAATAGGGCAATGTGAAACACATTGATTGGCTTAGTACATGAACTAGTTTCAAATAACTCACTTTAAAATAGAGATACTTGGACACAGGAAATAGGCTCGAGAAACATCAGTAAACATTGATATAAAACCTAAGACTTAGCATTGAAGTTCAACGTCCAGACATGTCCCATGTTAGACACTTAGTAATATAGAATCACAGCTTATGCATACCTCATGTTGACTGAAAACTTCCGTTATATTATTTGTGGAATCGCACAGCTTACAAAATATCTCATTGACAGAACACGCGATGCTCCTCTGAAAGACCAAATGAGCTTGCCAGTGCAACTTATCATCTGTTTTTAAATCCCCGACCCATCTTTTCACCAGGCCATTATATATGTGTCCATCTGCAATCATAAACTTAGTATCAAATGGGCAACTATAAGCAACATAAAAAATTTAAGTGCATTGCGGGGTTCAAAATGTACAGTAAGCTATGCACATTACCTTCATCGTAGACCAGAGCTGTTCAGAAAATGAAATAGATTTCTACGCTCTCAGTTACTTCAGAAAAAGCAGTATTTCCAAACTTAGTGTCCATCATTAATTTATTTTTATTGTAATTTTTTTTTTTTTTTGTCTTAGCAGTTAGCAGGGAGTGCCCAATTTAAGATACTGAGTTCAGAAGACAGTCTCCATTTCTCATTTCCTGATTAGCCAGGACTAGCTTTGTCATACATAAAAGCCGGATAAAATTTAATTCAGAAGAATATATGCAATGTTTCTTAGTTCTGCAACAACAAAAACAAAATACCTCCACACTATGTCCATCAATGTTGCGGTTTATTCTCTATTAAGTGCAAGATTTATGATGTCACACAAAAGACACTCTCCATACCAGCCAAGTGTAAAACCCTGACAATAATAGTTCATAAAACGCATCTATGGTCAAGGTTCTCTGAGGCACTAGTTAAATCGACCTCGGTCGCCTTAGGTGTGCTTTATTCATACGGGCAGGAAGCAAAGTAAACGGCCATGAAAGTTCCATACGTTGCGTATTGCCTATTCGGTTCTGCTGATCCTTTCTCTATAACCTTACATATTAGTCCTCTTCAAAATACACTAAGGGTACTGTTGCACAAAAAGTTAATTCTTCAAAATACGTATTAGCATGTTTGAAAGGTTGCGCCTCATGTCTATTTACGTCAGGTCTCATCACTTTGAGCCCTTATCGCATCTTGCTCACTTTAAACTATGCTTGCAATAATCTCTGCACTTATATAACAAAAACTATACGTAATGATAAAAGCATACTCAGCTTGATTCATCTTAATTAACATCAAATTTAAGAGATTGAAAAGGTGGATATCAAGTGAAGATATTATAACTAACAAAACTCACCAGGAAGATATGAACTAAAAGAGCAGTTTTCAAGATCACTTATTTGTCCTCGGAACTTGTTTACACTGTCAGAAATATCACTGAGTTGATTTGAATTATGCTCAAAGAACACAAATTCCACGGATACACATCTGTCAGCGGCATCCTGTTAAGATTATATAGTAGTGATTATTTAGATGAATGAGGTGGGCAACCTGGGATGCAGTGACAAGGATAACAGGAGTTATTTAAAAGCACATAGAAATAGTAAGTACCAAGAGATACTTTCTGAAGATCGTGTCCAAATTTGCCACTAGACAAGAACTAATTAGGACAATTTTCCTATCAATATCTTTGCCACCAATACCGTGAAGCAGTTCATGACTCAAGAGACGAGAAATATCCAAATCTGAAAATTTGGATCAGTAGACAGATGTGTGAATCACAAATGAATTTTTATGGATATTAATCGGCGATGACGAATAAGGAGGGGAGCAGGAAAGAGGAAGGACCACAAAACAGAAAAGAATCTGTGAGTGAGGGAGGTGAGTAGGAGTCATAAGGCACGCGGTTGACAGCATAATGGAAATCACTCAGGCTGAAGCCCTTTCCCCTGGGAGAGTATGCAATCTTAAGCTGTTCACAATTGCACAAATTATTAGCTATATTGGTACTTTATACTACATTCGAAATTTATTGTCCTATTTTTTATTCGGAGAAATGACTTAGAGTAAGAAAAAATATTGAATATCCGTTGTTGAGCCTTACTATAAATAGAAGTAGAACAAATAATTTTGGAAAAATCAAATGGAAGTTACGACAATAAAATTGGGATAGGAGTGAATAATAAGAACCTCATTAAATAAGCTAAACTAGTTGAAACAAGCTCAGCATAGAAGACACAGACTCAAGTTTGAGATAAAATGCAAAATCCTTTAGCGGATCATGTCATCATCCTTTCTGAAATATAAGAGTATATGCGATGTAGTATGTAAGCTTGATGGAGAAAGTGTTTTCGATTTCAAACATGCTGAACCAAGCAGTTAAACCACTTTTCCAGGGAATAAAAAAAAAAAACATGCTAAAGATAGAAGCATATATGCTGAAAAATCCATATATGAAAAGACGTTTACAAAAATATACTCGTGTCTTTTATGTTCATACGAGCTTAAAGAGCTAGCAAACCAGATGAATAAGTAGAGACTCATTTAAGCAATACTAAAATGAAACATGCCTTTTAAACATATACCTTCTGATCTGAATTGTCTATGCTAACAGATTTCAAATTAAAATAACACAACATCTTGTGATTAAACATCGACAATTTATGGACATAGCACAACATCGACAATTTATGGACATAGCACAACATCAACAAGTTAAAAATTACACTTCTAAAGTAATTCATACAAATTGAAATTATGTCAAAGCAAAAACTAAAAGACTATAAATATTGTAATCCACAAAAACAATTTGCACTGTTCATAAGTACAAAATCCTTGCTAAACCCGTACCAGTCATGAAGATTATAAAAGCTTCAAATAAAAATTGAGCAAAGCAAACAACTAGGCAATAGAGAATAATCACAACTTAAACAGCTTGTTATCACTTTGGTGTATCATGCATACCATCATCTTTAGAAAGGCACGCACTAAAGCATCAAAAGGTTTAGATAGAAGGTTCAGCGTGCTTCAATATTCAACCATGTCAAATCAGCCATCGAACATTACTTAAGAGAACAACACTTTAGTAAAAGACAATAATTAACACTCGTACTAAAAAAGGAAAAAAAAAAAAACACACATTTCATAGATGTCTGCAACGGACTACTAGTATATGTTAAGTTCAGGAACTTCAAGAGTTAACAGACGAGATGAATGAGGGAACTTTCATTTAAGCATACTAAGTGCAAGGCGCATCTTATGTATAGTTATTTCAAACTGCTGCTTTTAAACAAAGACTTCACAAATCAACTTAATTCATGTAAACAACACAATTTGACGTGTTAAAGATTCTACTTTTAAATCAGATCACACAAATTATCATTTAAAAACATAAACAAATCAGAAACAAAAACATAGAAAAGAAACAAACGTATCTTAAGTACAAAATCGTAACTATAGCAGTGCAATTCGTGCCGATATCAAAATCTTTGGAACAATCAAATACAGAACAACAGGATCACATATCAAACTCCAAAAGAAAGTCAATTGAAAAATCAGATAATCGTAAAACAAATAATCAGCATACAAATTCGATCAAGCAACACAAAACTTCGCTGTAAATAATCGCAGCAATTGTTTCCTAAAATGTTCTAATTCAAACAAATTTAGGCATTTAGCTAAGAAACCAAAATAAGTATCACAAACCGTACCTCATCAGACGAAGAAGTTGCAGATTGTTGAAAGTAGCACAAAGCGATCATATCGTCAACCGAATTCGATTTTGGAGAAGATAGAGCGTATAGATTCGCAACCTCCAGTAAACACTATTCACAAAAACAAAAATATAGTACAAATAAAATTAAGTTGAAATTATGTCGAATTAAAGGAAAAACAACGAGTAAAATAACAATTGAGGGAAAAAATGAGTAATTAAAGCAGTGAATGAAAGAGATAAGAAGCGATGATTACTTTCTTGAGTTGAGACAACAATGGAGGAGAGAGAGTGCGCAGATGTAAGGCGAAAATCAACAGCACCATTTGTTTGTTTCACTGAATTTATTTGATGTTTTGTGATGTGGATTTGTAATGCCTGAATATTAAATTGATGGTGGAATTAGGGTTTTTGACGTAGACTGAACCAAGATTAGTCAAGTCAAGCAAAGGAGGTTTGGAGCTAGACCAAGGTTTGGGTCCATGGACTCAAACCCTAGGTTAGGTCTTGGACCTAGGGTCTAACTAAGTGCAAAGTCAGAATTGTCAGTGGTCAATTTAGCGTGCTTAGTAGGACCTGGGTAGTCGAGGAAGGTTTAAGAAGGAGAGCAACAAAAGTCAACAAATGAAATTTATTTTTGAGTGTGATCGGCAGGTGCCTATGTGTGGGTTAGTCCTCCAATAAACAAGACCCACATGGTTCAAAAAAAAGTCAGCTAAAGGGGGCCTTGGAGCCGGCTTCAACAAATACTCACAAGACACACATTATTTTGTGCAATAAGTCTTTTTCACTAGATGTCGTTTTCCTACTTTATGCTTTATGCTTTATTGTATGTAGACAATATAACTCTTGGACTAGCCCCTTGGACCGTCCCACCTTGCCTCCCAGGCTCAATCGTAGCTGGATCTTCACCTAAATCTGAGGAGAGGATGGAGTCATTAGTCCTTTTCAACTTTATACTTTATGTATTTTGTCTTCCTCCTTTTATTTTTCAGATTTGTAAGGCTCATTGAGCCGTTTTTTTGTTGTTGTTTGAGGAGCTCTTTGAGCCCTTAGATCAACTTTAGATTGTAGGGTTGAGATGTGTCTTAGGGTAATATATAAACCCTCCAAAACACATTGTATTTTTCAGATTTCATATGATATTAAAAACCCTAAGTTTGAGTTTATCTCATCTTGTTTTCTCTTAGCTTAGTGCAAGAGTGTGAGTGTGATTATCTAGTGGCTAAGTGCTTGGATAATCCAACCCTAAATCTTTGGCTTTGTGCATAGATTTAGGTTATCTTTTTATGTTTTCATTTAACTTACAAATTTCAGAAAATTCAAACACATTTCTTTACTTGTTGGCCGAAAATTTATCATCAATTACAAGTCGATTTTAGTTGTTCTCTTGAGTGAATCCTAACCCCTTAGGTTTCATTCCATAGACTGATTAATTTCAAGGATGATTTAATCAAAGTTACGGTAACGGCATTTTCACAGAGCGCGTGCAGTGCTACGGTGCGTGTTTTTTCAAATCCCTTTTTGGTACTCCATATTTTTTTAAAATATTAGCGGTACGCTCGAGTTAAATTAAAATATTTAAAAAGGTCTAATTTACTTTATTGATTATTTAATTTTTACATTTTTTATTCATTTTATATTAATAATTTGGCAAGTTATTAACGTAAGTACCTTTTACACAAATATAAGCATATCTTATTCACAAATTTTACCTGTTTAGAAAACTTCAATTCTAATAGTTTGGGTATCTTGTACTTCGTCCCTTCAACTCCATTGACATCATTTGTACTTTTCACATTTGTCGAGACTGTAACAACCTGGTTTTTCGTGACTTAATTAAACTAAGGCGGAAATATTAATTAAGTACTTATATTACAAAACCAGCTGTCATCGTCTTACAACTCAAAATACATAATAAAAGTTATAGATAAATAGAGTTATTAAATTACAATCTCCCAAAATACAAAAGAAGGCATTCGATTCCCTGGTGTAAATCGTCAATTAAGCCTCGGGGTACCTACGGTTATATGCCGTCAGACTCGAAATAATCCCGCACACGCTAAGCCATATAAACCCATAGCGGTAAACATATAGCAATTAACATATACGAATGTAATTCAATCAACACAAATAAACATACAACAGTGCAGTTCATATTTCAAAATGTAACTTAAAACAATCTCATATGATCATGATATATTAAAACATAACGAAATATAATTCATTTAACATAGCAATCAAATCATCAAATTATCTCAATTCATTATCATGGATGTCAATGCAATATCATTTCATTTATATCCGAGTTAGTCGTCCCTTTTCAATTATAGTCATGTCGTCTCCGCATGCCAGGTGCTCCAGCTCGTGATGGTTATGGCAGTGTCGGGGATCGTCGTAGGGGTTGATGTTGGTGTTCCCCCTTTTCAGCTGAAAATTTGAGTCCGCTTGATGAAGAGAACCTGCTGTAGTTTATGTGTGTTTTTTTGTTTTGTGTTTTAAATATGTTTGTGTTGTATTTCGTTTATCCTAAACCCGATGTACATGCCGGGGCTTGTATTTGTGTTTGTAGTATTGTAGTTATTTGTAGTGTTGTAGTTTATGCTCCCGCCGGAAAATCCAAAATGTGACCGTTTTATTCTAAGATCAATAAAATGCAGGTTTTCACTTATATCTTTGCCTCGCTTGCTTGTTTTGTGTGAAATACCTTGTCCTTGACTTTTTCCAAAGTTTAGGATGCAAGTATGATTTTTGTTTTTAGGAATTTTGTATTGACTATTCCCTCTTCTTTTTTAAGCTTTGGGTTTGTCTTTTCGTATTGAATGTCGTTTGCTTAACCTCTCGGGTCATGCAACGAGTTTTTGTGATGACTTTGTCCTTAGCCTTTTTTAAGCTTCGTACATGTCGTTTTGTGTTGAATGTCGTCCTTTTAACCCTTCAGGTTTACGAGACGAATTTTTGTGGTGACTATGTCCTCGACTTTTTTAAGCTTTGGACGCGTCATTTTTGTGTTGAATATCGGTTGTGCTTTTTGCAAAGCTGCCTACGTATCCATGTAAAATGGAATCAAACCGGCGTAGTTCGGAGTTGCATTTTGTGAATAATGTGCACGTTTAAGGGCATGCCGGGCCGTGATTGCGATTTTTAGAAAATTTTGCATTTAATAGATACATTGCAGGGTGTCTTTAGGGGTAGTATTTCTTGAGTTGATCAAGGTTGGTAGCGAGGTTAAATGATACATGTCATTTATATAGCTTTTATGCCCCCGATATAGTTGCATTTAGCTCGCATTCGCTCGACTTCATTATTGTTTTAGTAGCTATATGCTTTATATTGCGATACTGTTGTTCCTCGTGTGTATTTTGTAGGTTTTGGCGGTCCTGAGCTAAAACCTGAGGTTAGTGGAGCATTACCGAGTATCGTGACGTCAAGACGAAGTCCGAGAGTTGATTCGGAGTCAATACGACAATTTGGGACGTCAAACCTATAGGTTCAGAGCGAAACCTATAGGTTCAGGATGTGTGAACAAGGCTTAAAGTTGCTGGAATCTGCTGAGCTCCTTAGAACCGATCGGTTTAGGGTTGAACCGATCGGTTTGCCCAAACCGTCGGTTTGGCCCCGAGCAAATAGGTTACGTCCCTGTTTCACGAGTTTTTCGTTGGCCTATAAATATAAGTCGAGTTAGGGTTTTATCTTCATGCTTTGTTTTATTTTTACTGCTTTAGATTAGAAACTACTTTGCTCTCTTTAAATACTCTCTCAAAACCTCCTAGACTTAGATTTAATTTCAATTGCAAGATCGATACTTTGAATTCATCAATTTCTCTCAGGTTTAATTTAATCAGGTTTATTCTTCTCATCATGTTTATTGCTATTGAATTCATTGCTTTTATCTTACCTATGTTTAGCTAATTCTTAATTAGGGTTTAGGGTGATTGTGATATTGATTCAGAACATGTTTTAATTGCTTTTATCGATTGAATTTATAACAACCTGGTTTTTAGTCGACTTTAATTACTAAGGCGGAAATTAATTAAGTCTTAAACCAGCGTCATTAATTATACACAAAACCCAAAAGTTACAACCACGTTCAAGAGTTGAATGAAACAACTCTAAATACGGTAATTTCAAAGAGTAAAATGTTATATATTACAAATCTCTCAAAATACGACTAAAGGTAAAGCATAACATGTAGCGTGGCCAGTCAAAATCGGCTCAGGTCCACGATCATCTGCTGCACAATAAAGCGATGGGGAATGCATTGGCGGTGATGACTAGCTATGCTCATACTTACCCTCGATTTCAATTACTTTGGTTTATTACTATCGCTTTATAAACATAACATTATGATAAAAACATAACACTAATTGTTATGTGAGGCTGTCTCACCATAACTTATGGTGAGACAGGCCCATTTAACATATCAGCCCATTTAAAAAAAAAAAATTAAAAAAATAAAATAAAAAAATAGGAAGTTGCTTTAATTTACACTGCTGTTTGTTTCTATATAATTCAACTCACGTTTCTTTCTTCTTCTTCCTTATTCTCCAACATTAAACCCTAAACATTCAAAACTCACATAATCCAAATTTACTGTAATCAAAATTAATGATAATCCAGGTTTGTGATCTTACGTTCTTTTTAATTAATTTGACAACCTATGATTTTAATTTGACAACCTGATTTTAAGTTGATAATTTATGAGTTTTTGTCGATCATTATTATTTCATGGTATGATTTTAATTTGACAACCTATGATTTTAAGTTGAAAATTTTTGACAAAAATTGAGAGACTATGATGTCGTTATTATACCTCTGATTTTAAGTTTAAAATCATGCTTTTTAAGTTTGAAACCTATGATTTTAATTTTATACAGACTGCAGTATAATTTGTTTTGAAACCTATAATTTTAAGTTTAAAACCTATGATTTTAATTTTATAAAGACTGCAGTATAATTTGTTTTGAAACCTATAATTTTAAGTTTGAAACCTATGATTTTTATTTTATATAGATTGCAGTATAATCTAATATATATATATAAAGCAGAAACCATGGTCTCTATGGTCGACATTTGTCACAATATAATTGGTCTAAAAAATTAATATTAGTATTATTTATAATTCTACTATTGCTAGGATTTTAGATGAAAAATAATTAACATACGTAACTTAAAATATATAACTAAATCTACAATTGTAATCTTTACTATATTAGAACTTTCCAAAAAAAAAAATGTAATTGAAGATGTTTTTAATTGAGAAGAAAAATAATAATTTCAAAATAAACAATTATATGACACATAATTACCTTATTTAATTTTTAGGTAAGTCTCCATCCCTTTTTGTATATATATACATCAAAAACTTTAGCTACATCTTTTTAGGTACGTACTATGTTAAATGGTTTTACTTTATTATGTTTTAATTATGATTACAATTTGTGTTAAATTTATTTTTTACGGTGTATTTGATAAGAGTGTTTAAAATTTGAATATTTTTATTTCTTAATTACTATGTTTGATACTTAAACATAGCTTGATTAAATTACTGCTGATTTTTTTTTTCTTTGTATGTTGTAGATTTATATTTTACGTTCAAGATTTGAAGTTTTTTATTGAACAAACTTGATTATAACCCAATAGAAAAACTAATGAATATGTAACATGAAAGGTAAGAATATGTAACATGAAAGGTAAAAGTGATGTACAATATCTATCGATTATCTTATTTTTAAATCAAGTTATTAGATATGGTTGTATACTAATATTTGTAATGCTTAATGCGTAATCTTTTAGTTAGTCTAATAGTATTAAGTTTTGATTTGATTGTTAATCTCAATTTTGTATAAGAACATCTGCTAATTAAGAAAAAAAAAAAACATGTTTAGTATAGTGATAGGATAAAGTTTGATTTAAAGACAAAATTTCAATTTCTTTATTACCCCATTTTAGCGTAACAAAAAGAAAATATATGTAATTAATAAAAAAAAAAGGGGAAAAAAAAAGAAAAAAGAAGAAGATGGTGTAGTATAATTAACATATGTAATCTAAAATATAATACTAAATTTACAATTGGAATCCTTAAAATTGTAGGATAGCAAAATTGAAGAATACATATTTTGCCTTAAATATATTGGATTAAATATTCAAGTTAAGGGAAAAAAATATAAGTAAGTTATATTTTAAAATATTAAAAATAAAAATAAAAATGAAAGAGCAAAAGAAATATGGTAATTCATAGAATTTTAAAAAGTCAAATAATATTTGATTTAATAAATAAGTTAGAGGAAAAAAAATAGTATTAGGTAAGTATTATAAATATAATTAGCAAATAAACGAAAAACAAATATGATAAATCATAAATTTTAGAAAATTATCATATTAAATACGATAAAAGCCGAAAGGACATGACCGTAGTATTTATATTTTTGAAATTTTGTCATATTAAATATCATAGGAAATTATATCATAATTGGTAAATATATAAACTAGAAATAATATATAAAATTACATTTTATACTTATTTTTAAATCTTAATAATAATGATAGATAGCCCGGACGGGGACGGGCACGCCAACTAGTTTGTTTTAAAACTTATAATTTTAAGTATGAAACCTATGATTTTAAGTTTAGAATCAAGAATTTATAACATAATTACCTCTTCTTTTTTGTTGATGAACAATTAAAATAACTCTTTATTTGGATGAAAAAAAAATAGTTTACAATATGCACCTTCAAATATTTTCATTCTTTTGGTTTGATTTTCAGTTTTGGTATTTTGAAATTCTTTTGGCTTGATTTTCAGTTTTGGTGTTTTGAAAACAGTTACTGGAAGTTATTTCTGCGATACTCTGCTATAATGATTCAATATTCTTTTTTTTTTTTTTTAATTGATAATGGGCCATCTCCTATTGGGCTCGTCTCACCATAACTTATGGTGAGACGGTCTCATAGGAGAGTTACTGAAAACATAAACATGCTTATTACATGTAGCATATAAAGACATATAAGTCATAATAAGCATGCGGTTTAAAGCGATAAATCATATAAGTATGATATTCAATTATGAAGGCAAATAGCATATAATAGCATAGCAATAGTATCACAATAATTTAATAGCATTACAAGGCGATATCGGATCGCAATCAAACATACATATCGTATCATTCTCCTCATGCAGACTCGATTCACTTCAGAAACTTGTGGTCTTTAATTTTCAAAGATGGTACGCACTCATTCTCAAATAATCATACAACAGACAACACATGCTGCTTACGAGCCTGACCACTGAGTAGGCCCTTGTACTCTGATCGATTGCATCTCACTTCCATAGTGCAGAGGCTTACTCGACTCGTAAACCACGCCGAATACTATAGTACTTGCATCTCATCTTCTAGTGTTCGAAATGATTCGAACTTCAGATACAATCTCGTCAAGTAATCTTTACGAGGTAAGAACGAATGCAAGTGTCGCGCCCACTAAGAGCGAAACACGGCAAGGAGGCGAGGCAGTGAGATGACAATCGCAATAAGGTCACGGTGGCCCTGGTAACTTTAGCGAAATAGGGGAATAAAACCCTAGTCTAGTATGCATACACTAATATCCACTTTAAGAATGGGCTATGCTAATCATAGAGCACCTTAACTCTGGATAAAACGACTATTTCCTAAAGCCTGACCCACTAAGAGTTGGCATATTCATTATCTTGTACGGCAATGGCGACCGCCACAAGACTATCTTAACCCACTTCACTCACGATTGACGTTCCCTTATCTGAGGCCCAAGCTTGACCTTTTATTTAACTTACTCAAGATTTATTATTTATTTGATATTTTATATCACATGTTACTAGACTCTCCTAGTCTCAGCGTCAAACGTTTTATTTGAATTGTAGGTTTCATATGATCACATAACACGTTCGTTTATTATTTGAAGTGTTGTTAATTATTAACGTTTTTAGGTTTCTATAATGATACGTTTATTAGTATGTCCAATTTTATTTAAGTGTTTTTCAAACACCTTAAGTTATTTACTTATTCATTTTCAATTTTCTATACTTAGTAAAATTTTCAATTATTTTCAGTATTTCACTATTCACTTTTCACTATTCACTTTTCACTATTCACTATTCACTATTCACTATTCACTATTCACCGTATTTTATACGTATTTTTATACGTATTCGTATTTTTATACTTCGTATTTTATACGTATTTTTATATTTATACGTATTCTTATACTTGTACGTATTCTTATACTTGTACGTATTTCTATATTTATACGTATTTTTATACTTAAGATATTTTAGGTATAATACTAAATCTTTTTATTTCCTAAGTATAAATTCTAGTTTCAAAGTCGTTAAGTTCGTTTTGTACTTAGTGATTTCTGAAAATATTCTAAAAGTCTAGTTTTAAAAACGTTAAGTTCGGTTTGTAAAAAGTGATAATGATATTCATTTTAAAATACTAGTTTTAAAAACGTTAGGTTCGATTTGTAAAATGTGATAATGATATTCATTTTAAAATGAGACTTAGTTAAATTTAGTCGTCTATTAACTAAATTTAGCGATTTTAACTTTTAAAAAAAGATAGTATCGTGGATGATTCATTTGAGTCCGTATGTCCAAGTCCAACAGTCCAAGTGCAAAGGCGCTAGCACACGATTTAGTTCATTTTTATAACAGTTACATATTTTTATCGGTTTATACAAAATTTCAATTCTAATAACTAAAGCGATTTATAAAAAATTTCAATTCTAATAACTATTAAACTTTAGTGACTTAGTGATAATTTCATTTTGGTCAAATTTAGTCAATTTAAAGTGGTATGTCGTGTGGTTTAATATATATGTCAAAATTGATTTATTTCTTTTAATTTCTTAATTCAATTTATTAACTACTAATTAAATTATTTTAACAATTAAACTAAAAAGTGATAAAAACAATTTTAAGCCTAAAAATAGCATGAATGCCGTGAGCTATCATGGTAGTGTTCAAAATTTTCATTTTTCAATTTTATCGGTTTTTAGCTTAAAGTCTTTATATTTTAATTATTTTAATTATACTAAAACGATTTAGACTAAAATGAAATTTATTAAAAATTTCATTTATATTTATGAATAGTGTTTTTCAACACTTTAAATTTCTAACTTTTTAAACTTAATGATTTAGCTAGTTTAATTTATATAGTTATTAATATAATTACTCATTAGTTAAATAAAACAATAAATAACAACAAACATAAAAATATTAAGAATCAAAGCATGGTACAAAATGAAGAACACATGAAGAAGTCCAAGAACACACAAGAACATCAAGAATAAACTCAAGAACACCATTTTTTTTACTTTTGATAACTTATAATTTATTTTCCTAATTTAATTTTTTTTACATGAATACCTTCCATTTTAACTAACTTAACACAACATATTATTTACAAAAATTAAAAGTGAAAATTTATTTAAAAAAAACTAAGGAAAACCGTGAGTTTGTGTATATGTATATAAATTTTCATTTTCGATTTTAATCACTTTAAACTCATTGTTAATATTTCACATAATTTTTATATATAATTATAACATAACTAAAACATAACTAAACATAAAAATCATATGAATCATAATTAAAAATGCTCAAAATAAATTAAACTAAATATATATTCATATTGCTAAAAACATTACTAGTAAAATAATCACTTAGTTATTATCATTATTTATCATCACATAACATAAATAGAATCAAAGTTGATGTTTAACATAATTTTAACATAAAAATCATATTTATAAAATTATAATAACAATACAAATTAATTTACTAAGAGGCTAAAACAAGACAAGGCTAGTCACCTTAATAAGGATGTTAATCGTCGGGGATCTAAAATAAATTTTAGATCGGATATTTCTTCACCCATAAAACCCAAGTTTTCCACCCAAATAATCCAAGCAAGTTAGCTCTAAACACCCACTAATTATACTAGAAATACTTGGCATTTATTAGAAATAATATTAGGATTTTATTTTAATGTTTTAGGAAGAAAAGAAAAAAAAATAAAAGAGAGAAATGGAGGGAGGAAAGCTACGGTCAAATGGAGAGTGCACAAGGTGATTTTTGCACTTAGAAATTATGAGGGCATGTTGTAATAAATTTAGGTTAAATGCATTTAGGTTTTGTTTTGATTTTAATTAGAAAATAATGTTTTATTTAATTAAATTATGACTCATAATTCAAGTGGAACAACTTGATGTATTAGGAAGGTTCTTAAGTGATATTTTGATGATAAAAAGTTTTCCACGAAATTAATCAGTTTTAAAAAGTCGGGTGTCAAAAGCGATAAAAGTTAAAATGTGCTGTTTTGACGATTTTATGAAAAGTATTCATTTTATAAATTTAAGACTAAAATATTTTATTTATTACTTTAGAAAAATTTTAAAAGTGACGGAAATGAAAATGGTAGTATTAAAGTAGTAGTATCGTATTTTGTATTTATGTATTATTATTAAGTATAACTTTAAATTTAAATACAAAATAAAATAAAAGTGATGATGATAAACATAATGGTGTAAGTAAATGTGTAAGAAAATGGAAGAAGATAAAATTTGACTTTGATGACCAAAAGTCAAAAGTCAAATTTTCGGGCTCGATTTTTCATTTCTCGAAATTTTCGATCTGCGCGATCGCAGAAAGTCTCAAAATAAAGATATGATCTTAAAATAGTGTTTTAAAATAAAATCGGAAATAAACATAAAAATAATTTTCAAAAGGTACTTAAAACAAAGATTGAGTTTTAATCCTTGAAATTTTGAATAAAAATTTCCTAGGTCGAAATATTTATTTTTTTCGTTGAATGTTAAAGATTTAAATAATTATAATCAAACGTCAAAACGTTTATCAGTTTAGATTAAGTATAACTTATAATTTCGATGTTTTGTGAAAATGTTAGTTTAATAGAAAAGGAATAGTAATTAGTTAATATATAATATCATTTATTAAAAATAAATCAAAATGATTATATTTTCATTAAAACTTGATGTTAAGTTTGCCTCTTCAAAAAAAAAATGGAAGAGGATAAGATTGTTTGATTTTTGATTTGCGTGTTTGAAATTGTTGACCCGAATTTCAGAGACGAGAAAATTATAAGGGTTCATTTTTATTTGAAAATAAAAAATGTATGAAATTGAATTTTATAAATAAAAGGTTTTACATAAATTTTTATGAATAGTAAATATAACTTAACATTTTTGAAATTTGAAAGGCGATACTAATTTTGTGTTGATTTTTATAAAATTTTGAAATGTGTTTCTTTTTCAATTCTAAAGATAATAGAACAAATTTTATTTTTCAAAATTTTTAAATTTGGACTTAAGAAATTTAGTATTATTTGGCGAAAAAAATTCAGTCGCATTTTTATTATAAGGAAAAAGGATGAATTTAATTTAAGGAATTAAATTCTTTTATCAATTTGTGTTAGAATAACACGGGGTGTTACAGAATTTGTGCAAGTTGATTTCTTCTTACACGTTTCATTATCAATTGAATTTAGGGACGCCTTTATTGAATTGAATTTAGGTTGTTTCAGTTTAAGATCGAAAGCCTAATTGAAACTAGACTCACGCGTAATTGTTAAGTTGAATTTAGTACGTAGCGAGAGCCCGCTAAATTTGCTTAAGGTTGAAATTGACTCGGGAGAGCGTTTTCCTAAACCTAATCACTTGCATGACTTCAATTGATTGATAATCCCTTTTGAGTTAGTTCTTGAATCGATGTCACATGACCCCGATGCCCTAATCCCCCTCTTATACCTTTTCATACCTTTTTACTCATTGTTCTTAGTTTAGACCTTCAAAAACACCGATTTTAGTTACTACGAGACTGACCTAGATCACTAAGCATCCCTTCGACTACTCCTTCTCTCTGTGGATCTCGACCCTACTGCCACTAGCTACCCAGTTAGTTGACCTTAGGTTATTTTAATTGAGGTGACGCGACTTTAGCCTCATCAATTTTGGCGCCGTTGCCGAGGAGACGGTTAGCTAGTTTTAGTTTTGCTTAGTAGTTAGCTAGGTTTTTCTCTCTTGTCTCAAGGAACCTAGTTCCTTGAGACTGTTTCTCATTGTTTCTTGTAGTTCTGTTTATGCGCAGGTCACCTCGGACTCTAGTTCCTTTTGAGCCCGAACCTGAACGAGCACTACATAGGCTACGCAAAGAAGCAATTCAAATAGTTGATCTTAATATCGAGGAAGCGTCGCAAGGGGAATCGAGTGCAACGCAATCGTCCTACGAAGAGGACACACCTCCAGTTTCTCCACCGCCCGTGACTATGCCTAAACTATATAGTCACTCGGTGCCTAAGCCGGAATCCATTCCGAATGGATTCACGATGCCCGCTACTCTGCAGGGCAACTTCGAGATCCGCCCCGCCTTCTTAAATTTGGTGGAGCGGAACCAGTTTGGTGGTTATCCCACCGAGGATCCAGGACGGCATATGCAAGTGTTTACCGACTACTGCTCTACGATCAAGCAGGCCGGGATCACCCAGAACCAGATAAGGGAAATATTGTTCCCTTTTTCATTGAAGGATCGAGCCCGTGAATGGATCACGGACCTCGACAAGGAGGCCGCAGGTATCACTGATTGGAACGGGTTGGCTCTCGCTTTTTACTCCAAGTTTTACCCTCCCGAACGTACTAATCAAATGAGGAGTCAAATTCAAGGCTTCAAGCAAACATTTGATGAGTCTTTAGCTGAAGCCTGGGAGCGGTACAAGAAGCTGATAAGGGATTGTCCTCACCACGGGTTGAATGATTGGTTGGTGATCATGACATTCTACAACGGTTTATATGCTGAGAGCCGTTCTATTCTCGATTCAGCTGCAGAGGGACGTTTTGCTAACAACGTCGACGACGATAAGGCTTGGGGTTTGATTGAGGAGATGGCAATGCATTTATCTCAATTCGGGAAGCCGAGGGGTAATTCACGGTCTGCTCATCAAGACCGTGATAAGGAGGGAATGAGCGCGGTCCATAGTCAGCTTGCTGCGCTGATTGCGAAAATTGACCAGTTGCACGGTGTTGGTTCTTCGGGTGCTCATGTAAATGCTATTGCAGGGCACGATGCTGGTTGCTATTCTACGGGGTATGCTGCGCCCCACGAGCAAGTTCATGCTTACCAATCCTACTCACAGAACTTGCCCTACCAAAATCAACCAGGTTACGATCGATCCCTCTTATCCTACCGTAACCAAAACGTGCTAAACCCGACCCCTCCACCTCCACAAAACACGCCCTACATCCCTCCCCACAAAAACTACCAACCACCCCCTCCTAATTACCAAAGACCCACTTACACACCTCCACCACCTACCCCGGGACCCGATCCTTTGGCCGAGATGAAGGCCATGATGTTGCAAATGGCTAAGAATCAGGAGACCATGATGCAGCAAATGCAGAAGAGCGAGCAAGCCAAGGATGCGGCGATAAAAATGCTAGAGAATCAAGTGGCGCAGCTCGCCGCTTCGCAAGCCTCGCGTCAACAGGGTACCCTACCACCCCAAGGTAATCCTCCTAACCCTCCTCACGATACAGCATGTGCTATTACTTTGCGTAGTGGTACAGTTTATGATGGCCCAAAGCATCCGGAGGAAGAGGCAAAGAATGGGGCAAACAACACGGCCAAACCGTGTGATTCTGCTATTAAGGACAAGGCGCCAGAGATTCAAATCAGGCTTCCCTTTTCGGGTCTGTACGTCCAGCTAACATGGACCCCCAGCTCGGTAAGTTCTTTGAGATTCTCAAATCTTTGCAGGTAAATCTCCCTTTTATTGATTTGGTTAAACAGGTTCCTGCATATGCTAAGTTCCTTAAGGAAGTTCTATCGAGGAAGCGCACCATTAATGAGACCGAGACTGTGTCCTTTGTGGGGGAGGGTAGTGCTCTTTTGCAGGGTAGTTCACCCCCGAAGCTGAGTGACCCCGGGACTTTCTCTATCCCTTGTTCTATAGGGAAATATGTTGTGCAGAACGCTTTGTGCGACTTTGGGGCTAGTGTGAGTATCATTCCCTACTCCATTTGCAAGAAACTTAATATGACTAAGCTAGGAGTTACCTCCATGACATTGCAGATGGCAGACCGTACCGTCCAGAGCCCTTTAAGTATCCTAGAGGACGTACCGGTTCGGGTGGGGAAGTTCTATATTCCCGTGGACTTTGTCGTCTTGGACATACCCGAGGACTCCCACGTCCCGATCATTTTGGGGAGACCTTTTCTGCACACTGCTGGTGCAGTCATTGACGTGGGGAATAAGACGCTTACGTTCTCGGTAGGGGGGAAAAGCTTACCTACACAAAGTCTAGTCTTCCTCGTTCCCCTATGCAGCCCGAGCCTGTTTTTGCTATTGACCTCGCCCCTCCGTCTCACTCTACTGGAGACCCTTTGGAGGTTGTTTCTTCTGCTTTGTCTTGTGCAGGTTCTACGCAGGTTGGCTACGATCCTGGTTTAGGGGAACGAAAGGTCATAACGGCGGATGTCTATGCTCCTAGCGATGGAGGTGGAGACCCATGGTCTACGGTGCCCGGTGCAAGCAGTTGCTTTGGAGAGCCTTTTCGAGATGGCTTACCGTGCGTGATGGATTATGCTGCTCTTCCGCGAGAAGGTCGAGTTTTATGGCGAACAGATGCTCTTGCGCCAAGTGAAGGTTTTGCTAGTGGCCAACGTCCTTGGCCTGATTTGACATGATTTGATGCGTTTGACGACGGTCGTGCGGGACCATTATAAACCAGCGCTTTCCGGGAGGCAACCCGATGACTTTGTAATTTGTTGTACTTTGCTTTACTTTGGTTTGTTTTTGACTTTGACATTATTAGTTTGCTTTTGAGCGCGCGAGGATGAGGGATTTATAATTGCTTTAGCATGCAGGTACTCAAGGACTCTTTGTCCTTAGTATTTTTGAGAACAGGCCTCGACATGGCCTTGCTCGGCCCCCTCTGCTTAAGGGCCTTACCTTTTTCTCGCATGCTACTCCGAAGTACTTCATAGCTGGACTGAATTGGATGCAAACCTGTGGATCAGTAGCCGCACTCCATGCTTCGCTTCGGTTTGGGGGAGCTCCAACTTGATCATGTGAGCTTTCTTACTCCTTTTTCCTCATTTCCCCGCTTTCATTTTCCTACCCCCGTCTTTTATTTGTCCTTCTCTGCTTGTGGTTGTGCTGTTTTCCATATTGAGGGCAATGTGTGATTCTGGTTTGGGGGAGGAAAGCACTTTCGTGCTTTTCATTTGCATCTCATTTGCATTTTTTCATTTTGTATGCATTTATTCAAAAAATCAGAAAATTCCAACCTTATTTTGGTTTGACTTGTCTAGTTTGGAGATTGATTAGTGTCCTTATTTTGATCTTTGGCATCTCCGAGTTGAAAATCCATCGTCGTAGCTTGCACTATATGTTTGTTTCCTAGAACTAGATTGCGAGCCTCAACCGCTAGCCCACTTGTATTTGCTTAATTCTTATCGCTTTTCGTTCTTTTACTTTCGATATTGGTATTCTTGCGAGGCAACGGTTTGTGGAATGTTTGGAAAGTTGGCTTGTGAAATGAAATGGATGGATGCTAATAATGTTGGAGCAATACTTCGATGCTCTCGGAGGGGACTCATTGAATTGAGTAACCACAATGGCCATGAATTTGGTTGTGACCGAGAGTATGAGCAATGATGTAACCCTTAAGGAAATATGTGTACCCGAGCTCGATCTTTACCGAGTGAATGTCAAGCTAAACGGTATAACATACGAGGGATGCTCCACATTTGAGAAATAAAAAAAAAAAGAGAAAGAAAAGAAAAAAAAAATGGATTGATGTGGAAAGAAAGATGGATTGGAAAGTGGTATGCGTGGTTGGCCTTGCTTGAATCCAATCGTCGTAAGTTTATTTTTTTTGCGAAAGCGTTAGAGGCTAGTAATACGATGTTGGAGTGAATGGTTGAGACTTGTGCTCTAATTTCGGTGAAATAGACTATGGCTTGTAAGTTTATGTGCATAGGTCGTCCACTTTGAGATGCCGGCGTGATAGGTTTGGATACTTTGATTTTCTCCGACGCTTTTTGCTTGAGGACAAGCAAAGGTTTGGTTTGGGGGAGTTTGATACATGTCATTTATATAGCTTTTATGCCCCCGATATAGTTGCATTTAGCTCGCATTCGCTCGACTTCATTATTGTTTTAGTAGCTATATGCTTTATATTGCGATACTGTTGTTCCTCGTGTGTATTTTGCAGGTTTTGGCGGCCCTGAGCTAAAACCTGAGGTTAGTGGAGCATTATCGAGTATCGTGACGTCAAGACGAAGTCCGAGAGTTGATTCGGAGTCAATACGACAATTTGGGACGTCAAACCTATAGGTTCAGAGCGAAACCTATAGGTTCAGGATGCGTGAACAAGGCTTAAAGTTCTTTGGAATCTCTTTGAGCTCCTTAGAACCGATCGGTTTAGGGTTGAACCGATCGGTTTGCCCCCAGAACCGATCGGTTTGGTCCCGAACCGATAGGTTCTGTCCCCTGTTTCACGAGTTTTTCGTTGGCCTATAAATATAAGTCGAGTTAGGGTTTTATCTTCATGCTTTGTTTTATTTTTACTGCTTTAGATTAGAAACTACTTTGCTCTCTTTAAATACTCTCTCAAAACCTCCTAGACTTAGATTTAATTTCAATTGCAAGATCGATACTTTGAATTCATCAATTTCTCTCAGGTTTAATTTAATCAGGTTTATTCTTCTCATCATGTTTATTGCTATTGAATTCATTGCTTTTATCTTACCTATGTCTAGCTAATTCTTAATTAGGGTTTAGGGTGATTGTGATATTGATTCAGAACATGTTTTAATTGCTTTTATCGATTGAATTTGTGCAAGTTGATTTCTTCCTACGCGTTTCATTATCAATTGAATTTAGGGACGCCTTTATTGAATTGAATTTAGGTTGTTTCAGTTTAAGATCGAAAGCCAATTGAAACTAGACTCACGCGTAATTGTTAAGTTGAATTTGAAATGCGTGGCGAGCCGCTAAATTTGCTTAAGGTTGAAATTGACTCGAGAGAGCGTTTTCCTAAACCTAATCACTTGCATGACTTCAATTGATTGATAATCCCTTTTGAGTTAGTTCTTGAATCGATGTCACATGACCCCGATGCCCTAATCCCCCTCTCTTATACCTTTTCATACCTTTTTACTCATTGTTCTTAGTTTAGACCTTCAAAAACACCGACTTTAGTTACTACGAGACTGACCTAGATCACTAAGCATCCCTTCGACTACTCCTTCTCTCTGTGGATCTCGACCCTACTGCCACTAGCTACCCAGTTAGTTGACCTTAGGTTATTTTGATTGAGGTGACGCGACTTTAGCCTCATCATTAAACTCTTGAGCGTCAAGGTCGGTTAGCTTGACTGCTCCGCCGGTGTAGATTTCTTTGACGACATAGGGTCCAACCTAGTTAGGCTTGAACTTTCCTCGTGGGTCGACTGGAAGTGGTGCCCGAACTGACTTTAGTACAAGGTCACCCACTTTTATGTTTCGTGGCTTAACTCGTTTGTTAAATGCTCGTTGTAATCGTGCTTGGTACATTCGTACGGTGCTCAAAAAATGAAGTCGGCGTTCGTCTAGAAGCATGAGTTGCTCGTAGCGTTCACGGGCCCACTCTGCTTCTGGGATGCTACTTTCCATTAGTATACGTAGCGATTGTATTTCTATTTCCACTAGTTGTACAGCTTCCATGCCGTAGGTGAGGAAATAAGGCGTCATGTCTGTAGGTGTGCGGATGGTAGTACGGTACCTCCATAGTGCATATGATATTTTGTTGGGCCAGTCTCGACAGTTGTCGATCATCTTTTCGAGGATGGTGACGACTGTTTTGTTTGCTGCTTCGACGGCGCCATTGGTTTGGGGTCGATAAGGTGAGGATTTGTGATGTTGTATGTTGTATTTTGCGAGTATAGCCTCTGCTTCGCCCTGAAAGTGCGAGCCCTAATCACTGATAAACTCATGCAGTATGCCGTATCGACATATGATGTTCGTCTGTATGAACTTGGCGACTTCTTTGGAGCCGAGGGTGCGAAAAGAAGCTGCTTCTACCCATTTTGTGAAGTAGTCAATTGCTACTAGTACGAAGTAGTGACCTCCTGCTCCGATTGGGTGGACCTTGTGCAACGGGAGTTGAGAATTTGCGATCCATTGACCTAGGGCCCGCTTCCAACCTTAGGTCCAAGGGTCAACCACAAGTCAACTAAAACATCAAGAGCAACAAAATCAAGTGAGGAAGGTCCCAAATCAGCCGAAAAACACTCCAAATGAGGGTTCACATGTGTTCCTCAATAAGTCACTATCACACATGTCACTATCTACCTTTTATGCTTTATGCTTTATGCATTTGTTGTTTTCTCTTCAAAAAATTCAGCTCACATGTGAGCTTTGGACCGAGTATAATGTATGTTTTGTGGGTTTATTGTACCCCTTAGATCTCCTTGTAATGTATGGTCAAGATTAGAATGAAGGTAGTATATAAACCCTCATCCTAACATCATTTTTTTCAGATTTGGCTAATGAAAAGAAACCCTAGAGTTTTATTGAGTGTTCTTCAATTTCTCATTACTTTGTGTGTGAGTTAGTGAAAGATTAGTTTAGTGGCTTTGTGCTTAAACTAATCAAACCCTAAATCTATTACTTTGTGTGTAGATTTAGTGACTATCCTTTATGTTTTATTGTTCCACAAAATTTCAGAAAAATACTTCACAAAAACAACACTTTCAGCCGAGATTCTTGAGAGGTTTCACAAGTCGATTTTGTTCATCCCTTGAGTGAAACTTGACCCATCTAGTTTCACTCCAAATTGGTTATCAAAGCTTAGGTTTGAAGAGCACAAGATCCCACCTTTGTGCTAAGTTTCACACGGTCCAAAGGAGCACCTTGAGGTATTCGAAATTTTTCAGATTTTGTGTGTTTGTTTTCTCAATAAGTATGCCTCTTTCTTGTGATATTACTCTTGAGGGAACTATGAATGACTCTATGGAGAAATTGAGAAAGGAAATTGAGTCTAAATTGAGCCGAATGAATGGAGGAATTGGGTCAAAACTTGGTCTTGTAACTTGGAGGGTTATGCATACCCAACCCCATTCCTTGGAAGAAAGTCAAAAAAATCAGATTTTTAGGTCTAAGTGTACCATTGGGAAGAGGGTTTGTAACCTCATTATTGATGGAGGGAGTTGTGTTAATGTTGCTTCAAAAACCCTCATCGATAAGCTTGCCTTACCCACTCAAAAACACCCAAACCCTTACAAGTTGAGATGGTTGAATAGGGAGGCCGAAATTTTGGTTGATAAGCGATGTTTGGTTTCTTTTCGATGGGAAGAGACTATGTGGATGAAGTGTGGTGTGATGTGATTCCTATGGATGCTTGTCACCTTTTATTAGGGAGACCTTGGGAATTTGATCGAAATGCGACTCATGAGGGAAGAGACAACACCTATACTTTCGAGTTTAGAGACAAGAGGATTAAACTCACACCCTTGCCTCCAAACATGGGTGGCGAGCCACTCCTCCTCTACCCAAGCCACTTGAGGGAATTCTATTAGTTGGAGAACAAGAGATGAAGCAAGAGCTTAGCAAGGGAATGGTTGTTTATGCCCTCATTGCCAAAGAAACTCCTAAGGAAAGTGAAAAACCGATTCCATGTGAAGTTCAAGAACTCTTAGAACTCTACAAGGATGTGTTTCCCCTTGAACTACCACACGGCCTACCCCCTATTAGGGGCATTGAGCATCAACTCCATCTTGTTAAGGAGCTACCCTCCCAAATAAGACCGCCTATCGAAGTGATCCCAAAGCTACACAAGAACTTCAACAACAAATTGGGGAACTCATGGAAAAGGGGTTTGTAAGGGAGTCTCTTAGTCCTTGTGCCGTACCTACACTTTTGGTACCTAAGAAGGATGGAACTTGGAGAATGTGTACGGATAGTCGAGCTATCAACAACATCACGGTCAAGTATAGGTTTCCTATACCTAGACTTGATGACATTCTTGATGAGCTTAGTGGAGCTCGATTGTTTTCTAAGATTGATCTACGACAAGGCTACCATCAAGTGAGAATCAAAGAGGGTGACGAATGGAAAACGGCTTTTAAAACGAAGCATGGGTTATATGAATGGCTAGTCATGCCTTTTGGACTATCCAATGCTCCTAGCACCTTCTTGAGATTGATGACCGAGGTTTTGAGACCTTACTTGGGAAGGTTCATTGTGGTCTACTTTGACGATATCTTAGTGTATAGCCCTTCCAAGGAAGCTCACCTACATCATTTGCGAGTGTTGTTTGAAACACTTAGAGATCACAAGTTGTATGGCAAGTTAGAGAAGTGTTCTTTCATGCAAAGCGAAGTCGATTCTTGGGCTATATTATATCTAGCCGTGGTATACTAGTGGATCAAGAGAAAGTGGAGGCTATCAAATCATGGCCAATTCAGAAGAACATAGCAGAGGTGAGGAGTTTTCATGGCTTGGCTTCTTTTTATCGGCGATTTATCAAGGATTTTAGCACCGTCATGGCACCCATCACCGAGTGTATGAAGAAAGGAGAGTTCAAGTGGAATGAGGGGGCCGAGAATTCCTTCAAAAACATCAATGAGTTGTTGTGTGATTCACCATTTCTTCCGCCCCCGGATTTCAATAAGCTCTTTGAGGTCGAGTGTGATGCTAGTGGAGTTGGAATTGGGGCCGTTCTCTTGCAAGAACACAAACCGATCGCTTACTTTAGTGAGAAATTGAATGGAGCCAAGCTCAATCATTCCCCCTACGACAAAGAGTTCTCTGCCATCGTTCGAGCTGGCTCATTGGAGCCATTATCTCAAACCCAAACCGTTTGTTCTTCATTCGGACCATGAGGCGCTCAAATACATCAATGGGCAACACAAGTTGAATCATAGACATGCTAAATGGGTCGAGTTTCTTCAATCCTTCTCTTTCTCGAGCAAGTTCATTGAGGGAAAGAATAATGTGGTGGCCGATGCATTGTCTCGGAGGCACACTATGCTAAGCTACATGGAGTAAAGAGTGTTGGGTTTTGAATTCATGAAAGAGCTCTATGTGGAGGATCCCGACTTCAAGGAAGAGTGGGACTCCATTCGTGAAGGGCAAGGCAAAGCGGGAAGCAAGTACACCCTTCAAGAGGGATTCCTATTCTTGGGGAATCGGCTATGCATTCCCAAAGGTTCCTATCGACTTCTCCTAGTACGTGAGGTTCACTCCAATGGTTTAGCCGGGCATTTTGGGATTCAAAGACCTCGACCTCCTCCAAGATCAATTCTATTGGCCCAAGATGCTTGGAGATGTTCAAGACGTGATCAAGAGATGTGCTTCATGCCAACAATCCAAATCCTTCTTTCAAACGGGGCCCTACACTCCCTTGCCCGTCCCAAATCGACCGTGGGAGGACGTTAGCATGGATTTCATCGTCGCTTTGCCTAGAACTCAACGAGGTAAGGATTCCATCATGGTTGTGGTAGATCGATTTAGCAAGATGGCACATTTCATTGCGTGCAAGAAAACCGAAGATGCTATGAGTGTAGCCGAGTTGTACTTCAAAGAAGTGGTCAAATTGCATGGAGTCCCCAAAACCATTGTATCCGATCGAGACACCAAATTCATGAGCCACTTTTGGAAGACTTTGTGGAAATTGCTAAAGACGAGGCTCTTGTTTAGCACAAGTCACCATCCTCAAACGGATGGCCAAACCGAGGTCACTAATAAAACCTTGGGGAGGATCCTTAGAAGCATCGTTTCCAAGTCCTTGAAAGATTGGGATCTCAAGCTTGCCCACGCCGAAGTTTGCTTTTAATCGTGCCCCTTCTTCTAATGCACGGGACATTCACCGTTTGAAGTGGTCTATGGGACCAACCCACTCATGCCCACGGACCTAGCCAGTCAAGAGCAAGGAAATAAGCTATGATGCCAAGAAGCGGGTTGAATTCATGATGAGCATCCACAATCAAGTCAAAAAGCAAATCGAGAAAGCAAACGAGACCTATAAGGCTCGGTCAAAGCGAAAAACTCCAAAGGAATTCGAGCCGAGACTTGGTATGGTTGCACTTGAGGAAGGAAAGGTTTCAGGATAAGAGAAAGAACAAGCTCATGCCTAGGGCCGAGGGCCCTTCGAGATACTTGAGAAAATTGGACCGAATGCTTACAAAGTTGATCTACAGGAGAGTATGGCGTCCATGGCACATTGATGTGGGAGACCTTAGCAGTATCATGAAGACTTGGAGGATGAAGAGGGAGAGGATTTGAGGGCAAATCCTTTTCAACCCGGGAGATTGCAGCGGGAGTTGAGAATTTGCGATCCATTGACCTAGGGCCCGCTTCAACCTTAGGTCAAGTGGTCAACCACAAGTCAACTAAAACATCAAGAGCAACAAAATCAAGTGAGGAAGGTCCCAAATCAGTAGAAAAACACTCCAAATGAGGGTTCACATGTGTTCCTCAATAAGTCACTATCACACATGTCACTATCTACCTTTTATCTTTATGCTTTATCGTTTGTTGTTTCTCTTCAAAAATTCATTTCACATGTGAGCTTTGAATGAAAGTATAATGTATGTTTTGTGGGTTTATTGTACCCCTTAGATCTCCTTGTAATGTATGGTCAAGATTAGAATGAAGGTAGTATATAAACCCTCATCCTAACATCATTTTTTTCAGATTTGGCTAATGAAAAGAAACCCTAGAGTTTTATTGAGTGTTCTTCAATTTCTCATTACTTTGTGTGTGAGTTAGTGAAAGATTAGTTTAGTGGCTTTGTGCTTAAACTAATCAAACCCTAAATCTATTACTTTGTGTGTAGATTTAGTGACTATCCTTTATGTTTTATTGTTCCACAAAATTTCAGAAAAATACTTCACAAAAACAACACTTTCAGCCGAGATTCTTGAGAGGTTTCACAAGTCGATTTTGTTCATCCCTTGAGTGAAACTTGACCCATCTAGTTTCACTCCACCTTGCCTATCACGTCGATGCCCCAAGTTGAAAAGGGCCAAGGTGAGGTCAGGCTATAAAGAGGTGAAGGCGGTACGTGTTGTACGTTGCTGAAAATTTGGCAGTTGTGACAGTGCTTGACGTATTGGATGCAGTCTGCTTCCATGGTCGTCCAGTACCATCCTAACCGTAGAATTTGTTTACAGAGTGCTCGAGCGTTCATGTGGGGACCGCATTCGCCGTCACGAACTTGCGCGATGATTTCTTGTCCTTTTTTGTAGTCGACACATATGAGTAGTGTACCCTGTGGTGTCTTTTTGAGTAGTTGCCCCATTTCTAGCACGAACTGGGATGCTAAGAGTCTTATGGCTCGCTCGCCGCGCTTTTCGGTGTCGGGTGGGTAAGTGTTGTTTGTTTTGTAGTTGATGATGGCTTGATACCATGGCTCCATTTGCTCGGCTTCGTCTATGTCAATAGTGTGAATGTATGCTGGTTCGTTACGTCTTTTAACGATGATGGGCAGCGTCTCCATGTTTGGAGGCATGTTTAGGAGGGATGATAGTTTTGACAATGCGTCGGCAAATTGGTTTTCCTCCCTTGGGAGGTGATAGAATTCAACGCAGTCAAATTTGGTTAGGAGTTTTTGTACTTTTGTTTGGTATTTTGTGAGGGTTTTACTCATAATTTTCCATGCTCCTATCACTTGATTAATGATGAGGAAGGAGTCCCCGTGTACACGGAGGTTCTTTATGTTAAGAGCGATTGCTGCTTGCAAGCCGCAAAAATACATGCTTCGTATTCTGCGGCGTTGTTCGTGACACTGAAGTCGAGTTTGATTGAGAGTGGCGTATGGTCGCCGCTTGGGGATATTAGGAGTATTCATACCCCGTAGCCGCGGTAGTTTGATGCTCCGTCAAAGTATAATTGCCAATATTCTTTTTCTACGGCAAAGATTCCATCGTCAAGAAATGACATTGTATCAATCATGGGTTGTTCGATGATAGCATTTTCTGCGAGAAAGTCTGAAACCGCTCTTCCCTTAATCACTTTCAAAGGGAGGTACTTGAATTCGTACTCAGCGAGAAGCAGAGTCCATCTGGCCATGCGTCCGTTTAGGACTGGTTTTTCAAATAGGTACTTGAGATGATCCATTAAGGAGTATACTCTCGTTGTGTACGCAAGTAGGTAATGCATGAGCTTTTTGGTTGCCCAGATCAGTGCGAGACAGCTTTTCTCGACTGGTTCGTACCGAGTTTCGTAGTCGTGGAATTTTTTTGCTAATGTAGTAGATTGCTCGTTCCTCGTTGTTGACTTCCTGGGCGAGCATGGCGCCCATAGCGGTGCGTTGGTATGTAGGGTGGTAGCGGTGCGTTGGTATGTAGCGCCGGTGTTTATGAGTCCGAATGGCATAACAGTGTAACAGTATGTTCCCCAGAGGGTTACGAAGGTTGTTTTTGACATGTCGTCTGTCGCCATTTTGATCTGGTTGTAACCTGCATACCCGTCCATGAATGACAGTAGGGCGTGGTCGGCTGTATTGTCAACTAGAATGTCCATGTGAGGCAGTGGGAAGTCGTCTTTTGGGCATGCTTTGTTTAGGTCCCGAAAGTCGGCACATACCCGTATTTTGCCTTTTTTTTCTTCATAACCGGGACCATATTTGAGACCCAGTCAGAGTATTCGATAACTTGGATGAAACCAGCTTGTAGTTGTTTTTCGATCTCGTCTTTGACCATGAGAGACCATTCAGGCTTGATGCATCGGAGTTTTTGCTTAACAGGTTTGACACCTTGCTTAATCGGGATGCGGTGTTCAGCTATCTCGCGGTCGATGCCGGGCATGTCCTTGTATGACCATGCGAAGACGTCTTTGAATTCCGTGAGGAGCTTAATGTATGTGGCTCTTTCTTCCGTGTTTAAGAAAGCCCCCAGTTGTAGTTCTCGGGGCTCTTCAAGCGTTCCTACATTGACGGTGGTTGTGTCTTCAATGATGGGGTCTTGTTCGGGTTCTGAGACGATGCTTGCAATGTATCTATATAATGCAATGTTATTTTGTTTAAAATTGTCGCAATCATTAGAATATGCAAAAATTAAAGGAAAACGAGGCAAAGAGTAGACGAAAACGTTCATGTCATTATTGTTATCAAAAGCGGTTACATTTGAAGATAGCTCAGACGAGGGAGCTTTGGACAACCTTAACGACTCTAATTCCTTAGCTAAATTGATTAAATCAGGGAGATAGCCCGGGGGCTTAGTAGGGGTGTAAGACTTAACATGACGACGCGGGAGCCTAAACCCTATGACAGATTTGTTGTTGGGGTCCTTGTCTTCGTCGGAGTTGGAGTCGGAATCCTCGAAGGTATAGCCTTGACCAGTGGTGATTTTGAAAGTGCGACCTTGTTCGTCGGTCCACTCGAGAGTTTTTGACCATCCATTGTGCGTTTTTTCCTCGTAAGGAACGATCAGGTTTGTGGGGTTAAAGTTGTGGTTGCGTATGATGTCGGAGATGAGCTCAATCCCGGCGACGGTGTATGAGGATACGTTTTTAGGGACTTTGCTAGTGCCCTCTTTAACGAAGTAGTTGTTGGGGAAGATGTGGTATGGCTGCATGTTAAAGTCGTGATATTTCTTGCGGTCGTTGTATGCTTCCCAACCGCGAGAGACTTCATATAACCATGGCACATAAGCTAGACCCATAGTGGGCCACTTAGTGTCGTTGTCTTTGGCGTAGAGTGCAGTGATCTCTTCTTGACAAGTCATGGTGCAAATGTCGAAGTCGAAATCAAAACCACACATGTCATCTGTTGCTTCAGCGTTTATTTCAGCAGTGCTGTTGTTAGCCTTATGTTGTTTAAGAGTAGCCCGAAAGTTTGAGGCGTCTATGGTGACGATTTCGTTGTCCAAAGGTAGCGTGACTTTTTGGTGCAGGGTCGAGGTGACAGCTTTAGTAGCGTGGATGCATGGCCTACCCAATAGCATGTTGTATGTTGGGGGTATGTCGATAATTTGAAATTCGGTTTCCCTCATGACAGACCCCCTCATGATGGGAAAGGAGATGGTTCCCTTTATGCTACGGCGTGTCCCGTCGTATGCCCTGACGCCGTCCGTACATGGGATGAAGTCATTTTCCTTAATCCCTAGCTTTTTGGCTGTTTCAAGGGGCAGGACATTGACCGCAGATCCGTTGTCGATGAGGACGACTGGTAATGTCATGCCATGACATTCTACGTTTATGTAGAGCGGCAAGTTGTGCGTACCCCCGAGGGAGGGAGATCTTTGTCAGAGAAAGTAACGGCGTTAGCTTGCCATTCACGTGTGATGTGATTGATGAGCTTGTCCGGCGACATTTCTGACGGCATAGGGGTAATCTGCAGTGCTCGGTAAAGGGCTTCACGATGTCCTAGTGAGCCCTTCAAGAGCTGCCAGATCGAGATGTCCGCTTTTGTTTTGTTGAGCTGCTTATGGAGCGTGTCTGTGGAACCCGGGATCGAGACGGAGGACCCAACTCGGCGTCTTGCTTAAGGGCGCATTTAAAGTTAAAAAGATTAAGTTAGGAAAACCTTTAAAACTGTTTTGGAGTCGCCACCTAATTATCGCGGAAATTAGGAACCTGCTATCATGTCCTAAGCCTAAAGACATGTCCTAGATTTTGGAGCACGCCGACACCCCTAGATCTAAGGCTGTGAAACCAGATTGGATTCGGGGTGAGGGTACTTTAGAAAAAGAGTTCAATTAATGATTTATGAAAACCTTTTAGACAAGCCTATGTAAAAATAGCCTCTACTGACCTAGAACAATCCAAGTAAGATGATAATTGAGCCAATGTTATCGCTACGTACAAGTGCGATAAGTTTGTAAAAGAATGCAGATGCAGATGCAAAAAGATTGATTAAAACCCTCAGTTTAGCATGTTTAACTTGTTAATGAAAACGGTTCAGTTAAAGGTCGAATTCATTGTTTAAGTTGACTTTAATGCAAAATAAGAAGGTGCAAGATGCATGCAAATAAAATAAAGTTCAATTGCCCATTGGTTTATTTTATAAGGGTCGGTTGCTTATGCGACTTTAGCGTGTCATCGGATATTGAGTGTACCCGAAGTAATAAGAACACTTGGAATGCAAAGCGCTTCGGTGCCAAAGCGGGAGGCGCTAAAGTGTAGTCCCCTTTGTTAGTCCATAGAAAATAAGAAAAGCTTTGATCCAAGTGGATCGGTACCTACCTTGTCCTGGCGCTTGGTCAGTGAGCTTAAGCTTCTTGAACTTAAAAGGAGGATGAATTCAACACGGGATGGTGTGTTGAACTCAAGGATTTGAGTGCGTGAGGCTTTGAGAGAGTTTGTAAGTGTGTATGCTGTGAAAGCTGGGTGTAAATTGTGATTTTCGAGGTCAGGTATAGGGGAGTATATATACTAGAAACCTCAGAGAAATTAGGAAATCCGGGGATAGAACCAGACTAGGAAACCGCATAGCCTTATGCGGTTGCCTAGGCAAACCGCATAGCCTTATGCGGTTGCCTAGGCAAACCGCATAGGCTTATGCGGTTGCCACCCTAAACCGCATAAGCGTATGCGGTTTGAAGGCGTGGTTTTTAGTCTAGTTTCCTAGTTTCGGTTTGATTATATCTCTAAAAGATTACGGGATAATCTCGAGCTTGCTTGCCAAGAAAACTCCTGGGATATTTCTGAGATATTTGTGATGTTCAGGGCTTTGGAGTGCGGGCCAAAGGCTTGGGCTTGCGCTCGGTTTCGTGCCCGAGACCCGGAAAAATGAAAAAGGTGTATTTGCATAGATTTTGTGAAATAAGGTAAGACGTGAGGGTGTATTTTGTGTAAGAGGGGGCTAAAAGGGAAATCTAGCCACCGGGCTTAAATTTAGGAATTTAGGAATGCTGAATTAGACCTTGTTAATGTAAAAGGGCTAATTGTAGTGCAAATGCGAAGCTCATGCCAGATGAAGCAGGACGAGGACCTAGCTAGACTCCAAATGGACAAAATGAATGTTTATTTAAGTGCGATGTGAAGCGACCTAAATCATTTTAACATTTCAAAACGACTCAAAATGAATTCGACATAATTAGAACCGTTTAAGTCAACGTTAAAGCATGCGTAATAAAGTTCGTGGTACATCACAGGGTTTTGTTTGGGAGGGTACGGATATGGGTATCCACAGAGCCCCCAGTTTGACTGAGCTCGGACTAGAGCGCTAGTCAAACTCCACGACCATATCCTGACCATTACAGTCTCGATATGGTCAGCGGAACGAAGCATATGTCCATGGGTGAGACGAGGACTTCGAACCGGGCTAAACGGGGAGGGGCGTGCGCATTTTAAGGACTTGACGGTCCGTGCATGCTATAAGGGCTTGCCAGCCTGCTGAGTGCCATCGTTGTGCTTGTTGCTGATGTCGTGTAGTGCCGTTGTATATGCTGGTGCTTTGTGTGCCTAGTGCCGCTGCTTGTAATGTCTTCGTGTAGTGCGTGGTCTCGTGAAAGAGCGCATGTGCAAGGGTTGCAGAGCTTGTGTCTGGATGTGTTTTGTAAAGTACTTGTGCTTGAACTGGCCGAGGAGCGTCTATGCGGGGTAGAGTGCTTGTAGTAGTGTATATTGAGGGTGTCTATGCTTGGGCTCGCCGAGGAGTGTCTATGTAGTCGCAATTGCATATGATTGCCTTCCGTTGAGGAGAAAATGATGTAAATGCCCGTGAAGAGCGTTCGTGCTTCTGCTTCTGTACCGTACATTAAATGCTTAATATACGCGTATGGCGGAGCGTATGGCGGACTGTAGGTGACGCCTTAACCCCAAGCACGGGACGTACTTGGAGTTGCATTAGGGCCAAGATGAATTAGGAATTCAAAAGTAGGCGTAAAACGAGAAAAACCGCAAAAAAGCCACAGGGGCAAACCGCATAGGCTTATGCGGTTTGGGGGGCAAACCGCATAAGGCTATGCGGTTTCCCCTGCTGGCTGGGAGTGCTGTATAAAGCACGAGGACCGTGTTCTTGCTCCTCATACTACACTTTCGGTTTCTAAACTCTAAAAACACCAAATTTCGATTTCTCAACCAAATTTGCTCGTTTTTCTTGCGTTGCCTTGCTATGGAACCAGGTAATGCTTCATTTTAACTTGCTCTTATGTTATTTGTTGTTGTAATTAGCTAGTTTTAGCTAGAAATGTTGAAAAGACGGGTTTTGAATGAAAACCCAAGTTTTGCTTGAAATTTGCCGTTTGAATGCTTGAAATTGACGTTATTGTGCTGCATTATGCCATGTGAACATGTATGTGTAAGTTAATTGTGATTTAGACCGTCTTTGTGTGAAAAACGTCCAAATTAGGTTTCGGGCCCGAAAACGAACCCGGATTTTCCGACCCGGAATTTCAATTAAACTTCGGTGTAGGATGCCCATAGTGTGTATAGCATGCTTGTGACTTCAATTTTGCGAAAATGTCGAGTTAAGGCTTTCAATTCGACGATTCTTCGTGATTGAAGATGAGCGTTCTTCGTAAATTGGGGGTTTTTGATCGGGGTGACCAAAATGCAATTGCTTGTAATGGTTTGTTGTTGGGGACCATTGTGGCGCATAGAAACCGTAAAGTTGTAATTTTGAAATGTGGAGAACGGTTTTCGGCTTAATTGTGAATTAGGCCTAAAAATGCTCTGTATGGCGTATAATGGGATGTATATGTGGTTATTGCGGGTATGTATGTGTATTAAGGTTGTGTATGTGTATAATGTATGACGAGTTGTATGCTTGCATGCTTTATAGTTGTATGTATTTGTCATGTTTGTTGCAGGAGAAGGTTCTAATCGTGTTACGAGGTCGAAATCTCGTAAGAGTACCGGTTCGAGGACTGAGGGAGCCCCCAGTTCGAGTAGTATGAGGCGTTCGCGCAGTAAAAGGGATGCTGACCCTCGGGACTTGCCCACGAGGCATGGTCAGTCACGAGGTAGGGGTCGTGGGAGGAATGATCCTAGGCCTGACCCTGAGGAGGAGGATGAGCTTGCTCTAGTGGACGTGCTAAAGGCTGAGATGGACGTTGAGGAGGAGGCCGAGGAGGCCGAGGAGGCTACGCCTTGGGCGAGTAGCTCTAGGCCGCGAAAGTCGCGTGCGAATAGGTCGTTTGCCAAGGGCTGGGACGGCCACGACCTTTTACTTGCCCCGGAGAGACATGTTTCCTATCGGGCGACGATGGGTTGGCCGAAGGGTCCGATGAGGACTTTCTCGGGCGTCTCGTCCGTGATGTGTGCTTTCGAGGAGAAGCTTTCGGAGAGGGCGAAGGCTTGGGTGCTTAGGTGTGCTTTTGGTCCGTTGGTGGAGCATTGGAGGGCGATCGCGAGGTCGAGGCTGACGGCGAACCTGATGTTGATCAGGGCCTTCCTTGACAGGTACTGGGATACTACCACGACATTTCACATGCCCGGCTTTGAGGCAGGCATTACTTTGTCAGGGTATGCAGTCATGACGGGGCTCCCGTTCGGGGACCGCGACATGAGCTTCGGATTTGCGCCGTCCATTGTGGACGAGGTGGTGACTGCCGCGATTGGCGATGGTTTAGAGGTGGAGTACGAGGGTAAACCACCTTACGTTATCAAGACGAGTTACATCTTGGAGTATTTTGAGGGGAAGACCGAGCGAGGCCCCTCTGAGTGGAATGACGAGCAGAACGCTCGTTTGTGGCTGTGGTGGTTTGTTAGCGCCGTGTACTTCGGCAAAAAGGGTGAGCGGGCGATGACGTCGGTCCTTATGCATCTCATAGATTGGGGTGCGATTGGGACACTTGACTGGGTGTCGCCGTCCTTGGGTTTGTGCATTCGCTTCTGTATGGACGCGGTGAGGCCGCGGGTCATGCAACGGGGATCGAGACTGTCCTTAGTCTCGCCTGGGTTTGTGATGGAGGTATGTATTGGTTCTGTTTTTGTTTCGGGTGTATTGTTATTTGTTTTTGTTGTCTTTGTAACGTGTTTTTGTATGTGCAGTCGTGGATCTTGATCCAACTTCCCACTACATTGCCTCACTTTGCAAGGGACTATCGTGAGGGTATATCCGTGATGCGTGCCAGAGAACGCGCGATGTAGCAGTGCTTGACTTTAGTGATCGTCTGATATGAGGTTCGGGTGCGTCTGAACCTTATGGAGTTCGATCAGGTTTGTGTTTGAACCATTTCAAATAGAGTGTACTTAAAATGATTTGTATTAGTGAATGTTTGTTCTTGCTTGTAGTTCGTGCCGTTCCCGTGGGGCCAGTATGCGGGTATTCCTGTAGGCATTGGGGCGCGGTTTGCGTTGCGTGATACCCAGCGTCTGTACTTGGCGACGCCGTACGGACCGGTTTGGTATCTTGGAGAGCGTCTGGTCTACCAGGCAAGGTGGCCAGCTTCAGTGGTGCCTAAGGACCCGCCGAGAGTCCTTTTTGAGCGAGGGGTTTCCGCACAGGATCGCGTGACGCTGTACGGGGAAGGAGAGTCGGCGAGTCTTCTCTGTCTTGGGGAAGACTATGGCCAGTTCGCTCAGTCTCGGCTCGCTTGTGGGCCGATTGAGGTATGTTTGCTTCGTTTTGGGGGTGCGTAAGGTAATTTTTTTGCGAAAAATTTCCTTGACGTTTTCCCTGACGTGTGTGTTTTGTATTTGTTTTGCAGTTGTTTGATCCTGAAATGGCGGAGCAGCCTGGTGACTTTCCTACTACCGTTGAGTGGGATGACTCAAGGCGTCAGATACCTTTACTTTCTTGAAGCGTACTTGCTTGGGTGACCACCGACGGGCATGGACTGCTGGACGGGCAAGGTGAAGAAGGTGTGTATTTCTGTTTTGGTATATGTGTGAGCCCCCAGTTTGACCGAGGTATGGAATATAGTGATGATCAAACTAGTGAGATGCGTGTTTTTGTGGTTATCCTCTCGAGTTTGTCTTAATTTGAATGAAATTAAGGCAAAGTGGGGTTGACTGTGGTTGTTTTTGAAATTTCCCCCTAAGTTTGGCTTAATTTGAGTGAAATTAAGGCAAAATGGAGAAAGTTGTAATGAGTATGTGTGTCATGTGTGGCAGGTGGCCAAGGAGGTGCATAAGAGGCTGTGGCGGACAGCTAATCGGTGGAGGATGGCCTGGGCTGAGCAGGCGGCTCAGTTGTGTCAGAGTCGTGCTGAGACAGCTCAGATTCGACGGGAGTTCGACGAGTATCGTCGTCGTTATCATGATTGAGCTTTGTGTAACAAAGATTGTATGAACCTTTGTTGACATGTTTTGTAGCTTGAACTTTGAACTTGATCGTTAGTTGTAAACCTGTTTTGTAAGCTTGTTTGAAAAACGAATGTTTCCCGAGTGGGATGCTTTGATGTTGATTTAGCTTGTGAATATGTTTTTGCGAAAGGTTCATTTTAAAATGCGAAATGAGCTTAAATGAATGTCGGAAATGCTATGCTTTGACTCGTGGTAGGAATCGTAGTTGCTAAGACGAAATGTAATGTTGTTGTATTTAGAACAACAAGAGTATGTCGTCGTATAATGTAGAATGTCGTGCTTTAGAAAAGACGAAATTTAGGAAACTGTGGGAAAAACCAGCCCCTGAAATCGCATAGCTCTGTGCGGTTTGGGGTGCAAACCGCATAAGCTTATGCGGTTTGGAGTGCAAACCGCATAGAGCCATGCGGTTTGTTAACTTAATTTGGCTTATTTGTATTTCCATATTTCGGATATGTTTTTCGTATATAAGGAGAGGGGGTGCGTGCCATAATCCTCATTCACAAACACTTCTCTCTTTTCTTTTATTACAAGTTTTTGCTCTCATAAACATATTAGGTATATTTACAAAAGTTTTTGTTTTCAAGAAAGATGGTTGAGCATTTTGATGCTCTTTTGAAGAGGTGGGCTTCTTCGCTAAGTTCGGGGATGAAGAAGGCGTATGATGACGGTGCAGGTGTTTTTATTGGCTTTCGCCAGATGAAGGTCGAGCTAGACTTCCTGGATGCATGCTTGGATTATTGGGATCCTAGCTTGCACGTGTTTCGATTTCCAGGGGGGGAAGTATGCCCGTTGATGGAGGAGTTTGCGGCCATTGGAGGATGGTCGAAGCGAACTACTCCGGTGGTTGTGAGGAGTGAGCTTTGCTATAACGGGTGGTTGCGGAACTTCCTTGGGATGACAAATGCTCATGCTGCAGGTTTGTTTGAAGGAGGTAGGGTTAACATGCTCCTTTTGTGTCAAAGATATATGAATCGGCCCGACCCTAGCATTTCGGACCGTTCGAGGCGGAGAGCCCTTACTTTTTGTTTGACTCACCGCTATGCTTTTGCGGGGTCGATGCCGGATGGGGTGTTCGGGAACGCGAGGTATGCTCGTGTTGTCGAAGAGATGGAAAGGGGATACGATGCTTCTGCTTTGATCCTAGCGGAGACCATCATCGGGCTTAGGCGGCCAGTTGTGCTAATCGTCTGAGCTCGTACCGGGGTTGTGCTAGGATTCTCAACATTTGGCTCATGGAGAGGCTTAGTGTTTATACCGCTCTTCCCCTTGACGGTGTTTTCAAGGCGGCGGCGACGACGTCACGGAAGACGGAATGGGTTAACCCTCGGGAGCGTTCACTCAACTATTTCCGGAGTTTTGTGAAGGAAAAGCACCATTCGTTGGTACGTGTCATGGTGGCGCATTTCAGCGATTACGGCGCCGTCCGTGGCGAATGCGGCTAATGGGTTGATGTTGTGTGGCTTTGAACGGGGTGTGTGGATTCATCCTCTTCGCTTGAAGAGGCAAATCGGGCTTGCTCAAGCCATACCCGAGCAGGATACTCATGTTGGAGGGGTTGTTGTCCTAAACAACCAGATGATCGATGCTTGGATCCGGGGATGGTCGGATCGTGTTACTTGGGCCGTCCCGGCGCATGTAGAGTCTACCCGCGTTACGGATTTCTACACGCGGTGGTGTTATTCCAAGGATTCTCGGGAACGGGAGAATCAGAGGAAGAGGGAAAAGAATGGGCCGAAGCCCTCCTTGATGCATGAGGTGGTGCGCGGAAGGAGGGATTATGGTGATCTTTGCGCTGTTGATGTGGATGCTTCTACTTCAAAGCCGGCGCGGGAAAGGCTTGGGCCAAGGGTGACCGTTAGAGATCGCCTAGGGCCAAGGATCGAGGAGCTCCCAGTCGAGTAGGACGAGGATCCGATCGAGCCCCCAGGATTTGAGAGGACTGCTCCCGTGATTTGTTCGAAGATTGTGGCGGATCGGCCTCTTGAAGATGAAGAGGCTAATTCGAAGCGACAAAAGACGGCTGAGTAGTTTGCTTTTGCTTTGCTTAGAAAATTTCTTTATTCAAATATATGTTTTTAGTTTCGAATAAAGGGTTAAGGAGGCTTGTTCCTAACTCATTTCTAAATTATGAAAAATTCTAAATAAAGTAATAAAATAGAATTAATTTGCTTTTGTCTTGTCTCGTTGCGTTCTTTTGGTGTGTTATGAAATGTTCTCGACCTTTTTAAGCTTTGAACACTTGTATTTTGTCTTAAATCCTCGACCTTTTTAAGCTTCGGATTTGTTTGCTTGATTTGTTTTTTTTGTCTTAAATCCTTGACCTTTTTAAGCTTCGGACTTAGTTGTTTTTGTGTTGACTGTGCTCTCGACCTTTTTAAGCTTCGAGCGTGTCATTTTGTGAGTGCAAAGCCCTCGACCTTTTTAAGCTTTGGGCGCGCGTGCTAAGGAGTTCGGTTGTGCTTTTGACAAGCTGCCTACGTATCTGTGTTTTAAATACAGAATCAAACCGGTGTAGTTCGTGTGATTCGGTTGAGCTCTTTGCAAAGCTGTCTACGTATCCACAGTGCATGGAATCAAACCGAGCGTAGTTCGCCCATGCGTGAGGGAGTTTTTTTTTTTATATGAAATGCATTGCAAATTTCTCTAAGCTTAGGGGTAGTACTTCTTGAGTTGATCAAGATTTGTTGGCAGGCTAAATTCTTGACCGTCAAGGTCGGTTAGCTTGACGGCTCCTCCGGGAAGGATGTCCTTAACCAAGTACGGCCCGGCCCAATTGGGTTTGAATTTCCCTCTTGGGTCGACTGGTAATGGTGCTGGGACTGATTTGAGTACTAGGTCACCCACTTTGATATTTCGTGGCTTGACCCGTTTGTTGTAGGCGCGTTGTAGGCGAGATTAATACATTCGGACCGTACTTAGTGAATGTAAACGTCTTTCGTCTAAGAGGATGAGTTGTTCATATCGTTCACGTGCCCATTCGGCTTCAGGAATGTCTGCTTCCATGAGAATCTTAAGGGACTGCATCTCGATTTCTACAGGTTGGACGGCTTCCATCCCACAGGTTAGGAAATAGGGTGTCATACCCGTGGGTGTGCGGATAGTGGTGCGATAACCCCATAATGCAAAAGGGATTTTGTTGGGCCAGTCGTGGCAGGAGTCGATCATCTTTTTGAGGATTGATATGACAGTTTTGTTTGCTGCCTCGACCGCGCCGTTAGTTTGTGGTCGATAGGGTGATGATTTGTGTCGTTGGATCTTGTATTTGAGAAGAAGTGGTTCGACTTCCCCTCGGAAGTGCGTGCCTTGATCACTTATGAATTCGTGGGGTATGCCGTAGCGACAAATGATGTTGTTTTGTATGAATTTCGCAACTTCTTTTGTGCCCAGCGTACGGTATGATGCGGTTTCGACCCATTTGGTGAAATAGTCGATGGCCACGAGGATGAAGCAGTGTCCTCCTGCTCCCACGGGCTGAACTTTGCCAATGACGTCAATTCCCCAAGTTGAGAAAGGCCATGGTGAGGTTAAACTATAGAGTGGTGAGGGAGGTATGTGTTGTACATTTTCGAAGATTTGGCAATTATGACAGTGTTTGACATACTTTGCGCAGTCGGCTTCCATGGTGGTCCAGTACCATCCTAGCCGTATGATTTGTTTGCACATGGCTCGTGCGTTCATGTGTGGTCCGCACTCGCCATCGTGTACTTGGGACATGATTTCTTGTCCCTTTTTGTGGTCGACGCACAGGAGTAGTGTACCTTGAGGCGTCTTTTTGAGTAGTTTACCCATTTCCATCACGAATTGTGATGATAATAGGCGTAGGGCTCGTTTGCCCCGTTTGTCAATGTTTGGTGGGTATTCGCCGTTTGTTTTGTAATTGATGATTGCTTGGTACCAAGGGTCGGTTTGCTCGTCCTCGGTTTCGATGTCACAGATGTAGGCGGGTTCGTTCCGTCGTTCCACGACAATAGATAGTGTTTCCATTCCCGGGGGTATGTTGATTAGCGACGCGAGTTTGGATAATGCGTCGGCGAATTGATTTTCTTCGCGTGGGAGGTGTATGAACTCTACGTGATAGAATTCGTTTATGAGCTCTTGTATTTTGTTTTGGTATAGTGCTAGCTTTTCATTAAGTATCTTCCATGCTCCGGATACTTGGTTGATTATGAGGGAGGAGTCCCCATAGACTCTTATGTTGCGGGCATTGAGTACAAGCGCTGCTTGGAGACCGTGCAAACATGCTTCGTATTCAGAGGCGTTGTTTGTTACATCGAAATTCAGTTTGATGGATAAGGGGGTGTGCTCGCCATTCGGGGATATGAGAAGTATTCCTACTCCACATCCTCGATAGTTGGAGGAGCCATCGAAGTATAACTCCCATTGTTCTTGGTCGATGTTGTAAATCCCGTCGTCTGGAAGGGATGTTGTGTCTATGATTGGTTCTTCGACGATTGCATTTTCGGCTAGGAAATCAGAGACTGCTCGTCCCTTGATTGCTTTGAGGGTGCGTGCCAAGGTCGAATTCGGCTAGAGCGGCGTCCATCGGCCATTCGTCCAGATTAAATCTGAGTTTCTCGAAAAGGTACTTTACGGGGTCCATTTTGGAGTAGACCTTCGTTTGGTGCGCTAGCATATAGTGACAGAGTTTCTTGGATGACCATACTAAAGCTAGACAACTCTTCTCGACGGGTGAATATCGAGTTTCGTAATCGAAAAACTTCTTGCTTATGTAATAGATTGCGTGTTCTTCACTGTTTATTTCTTGAGCGAGCATAGCGCCCATGGCGGTGGGGGTCGTTGTAAGGTATAAGGATAGTGGCAAGTCCTTTTGGGGTGGTCGTAGAACTGGCGGGTTGGTTAGCAATTCTTTGACCTTGTCAAATGCTTTTTGACATTCCTCGTCCCATTCTACGTGGTCGGTTTTCTTGAGGTTCTTGAAAACTGGTTCACATATCATGGTGAATTTGCTGATGAAGCATGAGATGTATTGGATTTGGCCCAAGAAACTTCGAATTTCGTCGAGATTCTTCGGGGGTTGCATTTCGAGAATTGCTTTGACTTTTGAGGGGTCGACCTCGATGCCTCTTTGGCTCACTACGTGTCCTAGTAGTTTACCGGATTTAACTCCAAAAGTACATTTTTGGGGATTGAGGCGCATTTTGTATTGCCGTAGGCGAGTGAAGAACTTGCGGAGGTTAGTGATATGACCACTTCTCTCCTTTGACTTCACGATCATGTCGTCGATGTAGACTTCGACTTCTTTGTGCATCATGTCATGTAAAAGGGTTGTGGCGGTGCGTTGGTATGTGGCACCGGCATTGATTAGGCCAAAAGGCATGACCGTGTAGCAGTATGTGCCCCACGGTGTAATGAAGGCCGTTTTTGCCATGTCTTCGCAAGCCATTTTGATTTGATTATAGCCTGCGTAACCGTCCATGAAGGATAGGAGGGCGTGGTCGGCGGTATTGTCGACTAAGACGTCCACATGGGGTAATGGGAAGTCATCATTCGGGCTGGCTTTGTTTAAGTCACGAAAGTCGACGCATACTCGGATTTTGCCATTCTTCTTCAAGACTGGGACCATGTTTGAGACCCATTCAGGATATTCGATGACTTGGATGAAACCGGCTTGTAGTTGTTTCTCGATTTCTTCCTTGACCATAAGGGACCATTCGGGACGTAGTCTCCTTAGCTTTTGTTTGATTGGTTTGTAACCGGGTTTAATGGGGATGCGGTGTTCGGCTATGCTTCGTTCGATTCCGGGCATATCCTTGTATGACCATGCGAATACGTCCTTGAATTCGCTCAGGAGTTGTGTGAATTGGGCGCGCTCGTCTTCGTCCAGTGAGGCACCTAGTTGTAGTTCCCTTGGTTCTTCGGGGGTTCCCACGTTTATGGTTATGGTTTCCTCGATGATAGGGTCCTGTGTTTTTGGAGAGATAATGTTTGCAATGTATTTGTTTAAAGATTCATTGGTTTGTTCATTTTCATCGCATGAGTTAGTGTCTTTTGTACTTTGTGATTTGTTTGTTGTTTGTTGATTTTTGATTGTTTGTTCTTTGTTGTTTGTTTTAGCTTGAGACAAGACGTAAGCAAACTTGTTCATTTCATTATTTTGAAAAGAATTATTCGACAACTCAGAAAATTGCTTGGATCTAGCCTCCGTAAAAAGGAAATCTAAACTAAAGCTAGAGTCTAGGATAGATGGGTCGACAGATGACCCGACACTAAGAGCATTGGAAGTTAAAAGAATCTCTTCTTTTTCCTCATTGTCTTCGCTGCCGCTGGAGTTGCTTGAGCTGCTTGAGCTTGATTCGCTTTCTTCCTTGTCTTTGAGGTTGGTGACATGGTCGTGAGGTAGATTGTATCATCGTTAGCGGACGTGGGTAGTGTGCTTTTCATCCTAGGTTTCTTGACTCTTCCCTGATCGATGAGATCCTAGATGGCGTGTTTGAGTCTGAGACAACTTTCGGTGCTATGCCCCATGCCCCGATGGTATGCACAGAAGGCGTTGGGGTCCCATGATTTTGATTTCTTTCTCATGGGTGGCTCGTTAATAGGTCCAATTGGTGTAAGGTAGTCTTTTTCGACTAGTTTTTGTAGCACTACGGCGTAAGGCATATAGAGTTTGTCAAAGTTCCTTGTAGAGCCATTCGAGTTGTGTCTTTTTCCGCTTCTCACCCTTTGAGAATTGTTTCGATAAGCGGGATCTTCATAGCTCGATGTGAGATCTTTTTCAATGCGGGTGCCGATTTCGATGAGATGTTCGAAGTTCTGAACGTTGCAGAAATGAAAATAATATCGCCAGGCGGGCCGCAAGCTGAAAAGGAAAGTGGGTATGAGTTCGTCTTCATGCGGGTGGTCCGGAACTCGGGCGAGCAGTTTCCTCCACTGGACGAGATAATTAGTGAAACCTTCGTCGTCCTTTTGATGAAAGGCTTTGAGGGCATCGAGCGAGGCTGGGTTGTTGAGCTCTTTTTTGATACGCCGTTCCAAACGCTCGACTGCGGTCCGGTGCAAAGCCTTTAGGTGATTGATGTCTTTTGCAAGTTGATTGATGTGGCTTATCACCTCGTCGGTGGGTAACCAGTATTCGTCGTCTTCATCATCACTAGACCAAACCGCATTGATTTGGTCATCCGAGGGCGTGATGAGGTAAGAGCAATCTGAAATAGGAACTGACCCTACGAAGATTGCATGATTGCCAAGTGGGTTTTCGCTGTTCGAAGGCTTGGTAGGTTGAGATGGTTTGCTGAGCTTTCCTTGATCAATGAGATCTTGGATAGCATTCTTAAGTCTAAAGCAGTTCTCGGTGTCATGCCCCTTGCCTCGGTGGTATGCACAGAAGGCATTGGGGTTCCAAGATTTAGGCTTTTTGTCCTCGGGCGGCTCGCTAGTAGGCCCGATCGGTTGCAGGTAGTTCTTTTCGACCAATCTTTGGAATGCCTTTGGAGTGAAACTAAGTGAGTTAAGTTTCACTCAAAGGATGAACAAAATCGACTTGTGAAACCTCTCAAGAATCTCGGCTAAAAGTGTTGTTTTTGTGAAGTATTTTTCTGAAATTTTGTGGAACAATAAAACATAAAGGATAGTCACTAAATCTACACACAAAGTAATAGATTTAGGTTTGTAATTAGTTAAGCACTAAGCCACTAACTAATTAATCACTCAACTCAAGCACAAAGCTAAGAGAGAAATGAGAGCACTCAAGTTTTTAGGGTTCAACCTTATATTCATTCAAATCTGAAAATTTACAAGGCAATGAGAGGAGGTTATATACTACCCTTCCTCTAATCTTGACCTTACATTTAAAGGAGATCTAAAGGCTATAATTAACCCACAAAAACTTACAATATAACGGCTCAATTGAGCTCTTTTTGCTGAAAATTCAAAGAGAAACAAACAAACACATAAAGTATAAAGCATAAAGGAAGATAGTGACATGTGGGAAAGGGACATGTTGAGGAGAAACATGTGAAGCTTCTCTTTGTTTGTTTCGGCTGACTTGGGCTTATTCCCACTTGATGTTTGCTCTTTGATGATTTAATTGACTTGTGGTTCGAACCCACTTGGGTGCACCCGAAGTTCAATTTCAAAAATAGCACATTCATTGACTTTTCGGTTGCTCTCCAACTTGACTTTCTTTGACTTTCCTTGACCCACCAAGCTTGACCAAGATATTATTGTTTAATTCACTCAAAATAAGCTTAGGTGGACCCTTGGACCGTGGCCTAGCCCATGGTTCGAGCCCAAGGACCCAAACCGTGTTCTAGACTAAAACCGCCTTTGTTCGCCTTGACCATTCTTGGTCCAATCTCCTCTCCTTGAAAAGGATTTGTCCTCAAATCCTCGGAGTTCTCTTTGTTCCCTTCTCGACTTGAACTTTTGTTTGACTCATGATTCGAACCTTCGCCTTCTTCTCGACTCGGACTCTTGTTGGCTTCATGACTTGATTCGTAGAACATGATGAGGGGTGCCCCATGAGTCCCATGACCAACTTTGGGCTCCATGGCTCTAGACTTCCAAGAATTCCACTTGCTTAGAGATTGAATGAGATTTTGATTCTTGTAAACTCGGTTCATTGAATTGAACTTGCTCTCTCCCTTACTCATGGTTTCTTTGGATTCACAATTAACCCCTAGCACAACTCGAAGTTCCTCATGTTTAGGACCGTCAATTAGCCACCCTTTGTCAATGATGAGTCCCACGTCTCTTTCCCATTTCAAGGACTCACTTGAACTTTCTAGCACATCGACCTTTGCATCTCCAAATGATTCACTTCCTTTGCACTTGATCGAGTTTCCCAAATTTTCAGTTTTGACTTCATGAAGCTCCTCTCCTTGGCTTCCCCTTATTGCTCTAGGATTGTCTTCGATCACATGGAGGGCTACATTCTCGATCATGAAGGTACTTATGGCATTAGGCGACATAAGGAGTGTGACTAATTCGGGTATGGCCTTGAGGGCCGTGTTCCCCTTCCACAAATCGATCTTTGGACTTTCAATTGAGCCATCTTCGTTTTTGGACTTAGGTGAAGATTGTAGAAGATCATCACTTAGCTCTTTTTGTTCAAGCTTAGTTCCCCCTTTGAATCCCCATCTCATGAATCCACTTGAGTAGACTTGGTTATGACAACCACATAGCATTTCTTTGGTATTGTTAGCTCCCACTTTGAACTTCCATTTTAGAAATTCCCTCGACTCTTTGCTTGTATCAACATTCTCATACCACATGAATATCCTTTCCATAAGCTTAGGTAGACTTCTCATCTCACATTCATCCCCTTTCTTGAGCATAGGTAGACTTTCTTTTCCAAACTCATCTTGATCATTAGGGATGTCTTTGAGAAGAAGAACACATCCAACCTTCTCATCACTAAACCCATGCTTCAATTCGGGTACTCCACTCAAAATAACCTCTTTGGATGACTCAAGTATGGAGGGCGGTTTGCATTGCTCTTTGGGGAACTCCTTAGCAAGGACATTAATCTCATCCTTCCCATGACTAACCCCAAGTTCAATTTCTGGTCCCCCATCAATCCCCATTTTTTCGTGTGACATAATCAAGGAGGGTGGGTTAGGGTTCTTCAAAATCGGAGGTAAGGGTGCAAGTTTGATTTTCTTAGCTCCAATCTTGAAAGTATAGGTATTGTCCCTCCCATCATGATGAGCATTTCTTTCCAACTTCCATGGTCTCCCCAAGAGGAGATGACAAGCATCCATGGGAATCACATCACACAAAACCTCATCCATGTAATCCCCACCAATGGAGAAAGAAACCAAGCATTGTCTAACCACACTTACACTCATCTCGGCTCCATTGTTTAGCCACTTCATCTTGTAAGGGTTAGGGTGTTCTTGTGTAGGCAAGGCTAATTTTTCAATGAGGGTGCTTGAGGCAACATTAGAACAACTCTTCCCATCAACAATCAAATTACAAACCCTTCCCATAATGGTACACCTAGACCTAAAGGTTTCGACTTGGTGATTCTCTTCTAGGGTTAGGGTTAGGGTTTGAGTATGTGAGTCTCTACAACCCACACGGCCATGGCTAGGGGGTGGCTCTCCTCCTAACCGAGCCATTCTAGCCTCTAACTCCCTTTGACCCCTTAAAGTCACAAGATCAAGGCTAGGGTTAGGTTTAAGTCTACCCCTCATTCGACTCATTTTGATTTCAAGCTCTCTTCTAGCTTTCTCCATAGAATCATACATGGTCTTACCAAGAGTAGTATCACAAGAAACATCAAAAGGAAGAAACATACCCATTGGAATAAACAAAGGAACAAATCTGAAAAAAAAAATTTCGAGTAAAGATTGGACCTTTGAGTGTAAGAACCGAAACCAACACTAACACAAGTGTAGATCTTCAACCATTTTGTGAAAATTTTGTGAGAATGTTTGTGGAAGTTTTGTGAAAATAAACAAGGAAAAAAAAAGAAGGAAAGAAAACGAAAAATGAAAGAGAAAACACAAGAGTAAAACCGAAAACACAAAGATCAAATCGAAAACAACAAAGAGCAAACCGAAAATGTAGAACAAACCTAGGCTTTGATAACCAATTTGGAGTGAAACTAAGTGAGTTAAGTTTCACTCAAAGGATGAACAAAATCGACTTGTGAAACCTCTCAAGAATCTCGGCTAAAAGTGTTGTTTTTGTGAAGTATTTTTCTGAAATTTTGTGGAACAATAAAACATAAAGGATAGTCACTAAATCTACACACAAAGTAATAGATTTAGGTTTGTAATTAGTTAAGCACTAAGCCACTAACTAATTAATCACTCAACTCAAGCACAAAGCTAAGAGAGAAATGAGAGCACTCAAGTTTTTAGGGTTCAACCTTATATTCATTCAAATCTGAAAATTTACAAGGCAATGAGAGGAGGTTATATACTACCCTTCCTCTAATCTTGACCTTACATTTAAAGGAGATCTAAAGGCTATAATTAACCCACAAAAACTTACAATATAACAGCTCAATTGAGCTCTTTTTGCTGAAAATTCAAAGAGAAACAAACAAACACATAAAGTATAAAGCATAAAGGAAGATAGTGACATGTGGGAAAGGGACATGTTGAGGAGAAACATGTGAAGCTTCTCTTTGTTTGTTTCGGCTGACTTGGGCTTATTCCCACTTGATGTTTGCTCTTTGATGATTTAATTGACTTGTGGTTCGAACCCACTTGGGTGCACCCGAAGTTCAATTTCAAAAATAGCACATTCATTGACTTTTCGGTTGCTCTCCAACTTGACTTTCTTTGACTTTCCTTGACCCACCAAGCTTGACCAAGATATTATTGTTTAATTCACTCAAAATAAGCTTAGGTGGACCTTTGGACCGTGGCCTAGCCCATGGTTCGAGCCCAAGGACCCAAACCGTGTTCTAGACTAAAACCGCCTTTGTTCGCCTTGACCATTCTTGGTCCAGCCTTGGAGTAGGTCATAAAGAGAGGGTCGAAGTTTCTTTTGCGAAGGTGTCGAGGCTATCATCGTCGAGGTTGCCGACGGTGCGGTTTTCCTCGCTTTTGACTGCGCGGGAAGACTTAGAGGAGCTCCCTTGATAAGCGTGGCCGGTGTATTTGGCCATTGTGCCAGTTCTAAGATCGTCTTCGATTTGAGTGCCGACCTTAGTTAGCTCCTTGAAGTTCTGAATGTTGTTGTACCTCATGTAGAATTGATACACGGGTCGCAGGTTATTTATGAACTTTGGTACGAGCTCGTCCTCGCGGGGACGGTTGGGGATTTGAGCGCTCAGCTTCTTCCAACAAGTAAGATAGTCGGTGAAGCCTTCGTTGTCCTTCTGAGCGAGGACTTCTAGGGTGCGGATCGAGACTTGGGTGTCTTCATTGTCTCGATATTGTCGATCGAACTCGACTGTGAGTTCTTCAAAAGTAGGGACCCGCTGTGGGTCGAGTGAGTAGAACCAAGTTTTCGGCACTGCTGCTAGAGAGTGCGGGAATAGAGTTAGCCAGTGCTTAGCGTCGACCCCTTTTATGGCCATTTGGGACTTGAAAGCTCGGATGTGAATGATCGGTCTCTCATGTCCTTGAAAGATGGGAAAATTACTGAGGGCGAGCTTGTTAGGGAGCTCATCCTTAATGCTAGCAGGCACGTTTTCATTCTCCTTGTGGATAGAGTAGGTGTTCGAGACATAGAGCCTTTCTTTCTTGGCTTGGAGTTTCTTGGCGTGCCTATCGGCTTCCTCCTTAATCTTGAGTTCCATACGTTCCACTTCAGTGGCGTGATGGGTCAAAAGGCCTTCTAGGTCGGCGGTCAGCTTTGCAACTTGGTCACGGAGTGCGTTGACTTCTTCGTTGTTGCTGGCCATTTTGCGGGTGTAGGTTCGTTTTTTGTAAGGGATTATTACACGGTGCTTAGTACGACGAGTATCCAGCTGAGGCCTGCATTTCACTTCGTATATTAGTGACACGACTAGACCCACTAGACTCACATTCATTTTAGCTCATTTCATTGTTTTAGAAAGACCTTTATGTTTTAAAAAGAGGAGATTTTCGAAAAGGTTTTAGCTAAAGGAGGCTTTTGAGGCAAGGGTGCGTGCGCGCATCTCGCCTCGATGTTAAAATGTTTTGCTTTGTACCCGTCGAACTGATATCGGCGATTTGCCGAGGTGAGCTCGAGTCCGGATGTGTAAAAGAGAAGGATTCGGCTCGAGCAAGTCGAGTTGAGGATGTTAAAACACGGAGTCTAGGCCGCGTGACCTAGAAGATTGAAATCCACGGGCTCGGGTTTTAATCCTTGCTCGGGTTTTTGCTTGTTAGTGGAAAAGGAGAATTTTGAGAAAGCTTGTTTCAAAAATTCGCGATAGTTTTGTTTGAAAAGTGTTAGTTTGTTAGATGTTAGGTTCATTTATCTTAAAAACGTTTAAGCGAGTTTTCGAAGATATGAATGCAAATGCTCATTTTGAAAAAGACCATGGAGTGCATAGCCTCGAACTTGTACGTATGACTCAAAAAGGGTGAAAAAGGGTCAGTCGGGTACACCTCTTACTATCTTGAGTACGCTTTGGCAGATACTTAACCCCTTTATTTCCTTACGCCGAAGCGATAGGTTTTCTGAAGGGAGCACTAGGGCGGTCAAGATAGTCGTTTACGGCAAGCCGTGGAGGGGCGAGAGGAAAGTTAGTCCTGCACGTGCTTTATCGAGTGGACAAGCCTGCGTGTTGGAACCACCTCTCGAGGGTGCAAAGGGTGCCTAGATTCCAAAAGGAATGGACTCTAAACGAATGTGCATAGCTCAATTATGTATACATGGATTGTTCAAGGCTTTCAAGTTTCACCTCTTTATTTTTAAAAAGAAAAAGCTAGTTTTAAATTTTAAAAATAAGTTGTCCCCAGCGGAGTCGCCAAACTGTGGAAACCGGGATCGAGACGGGGGACCCAACTCGGCGTCTTGCTTAAGGGCGCATTTAAAGTTAAAAAGATTAAGTTAGGAAAACCTTTAAAACTGTTTTGGAGTCGCCACCTAATTATCGCGGAAATTAGGAACCTGCTATCATGTCCTAAGCCTAAAGACATGTCCTAGATTTTGGAGCACGCCGACACCCCTAGATCTAAGGCTGTGAAACCAGATTGGATTCTAGTGAGGTACTTTAGAAAAAGAGTTCAATTAATGATTTATGAAAACCTTTTAGACAAGCCTATGTAAAAATAGCCTCTACTGACCTAGAACAATCCAAGTAAGATGATAATTGAGCCAATGTTATCGCTACGTACAAGTGCGATAAGTTTGTAAAAGAATGCAGATGCAGATGCAAAAAGATTGATTAAAACCCTTAGTTTAGCATGTTTAACTTGTTAACGAAAACGGTTCAGTTAAAGGTCGAATTCATTGTTTAAGTTGACTTTAATGCAAAATAAGAAGGTGCAAGATGCATGCAAATAAAATAAAGTTCAATTGTCCATTGGTTTATTTTATAAGGGTCGGTTGCTTATGCGACTTTGGCGTGTCATCGGATATGGAGTGTACCCGAAGTAATAAGAACACTTGGAATGCAAGCGCGCTCGGTGCCAAAGCCGGGGGGGGGGGGGGGGGGGCACTAAAGTGTAGTCCCCTTTGTTAGTCCATATTAAATAAGAAAAAGCTTTGATCCAAGTGGATCGGTACCTACCTTGTCCTGACGCTTCAGATCGGCATAGCTTCGCTTCTTGAACTTAAAAGGAGGATGAATTCAACACGGGATGGTGTGTTGAACTCAAGGATTTGAGTGCGTGAGGCTTTGAGAGAGTTTGTAAGTGTGTATGCTGTGAAAGCTGGGTGTAAATTGTGATTTTCGAGGTCAGGTATAGGGGAGTATATATACTAGAAACCTCGGAGAAATTAGGAAATCTGGGGATAGAACCAGACCAGGAAACCGCATAGCCTTATGCGGTTGCCTAGGCAAACCGCATAGGCTTATGCGGTTGCCACCCCAAACCGCATAAGCTTATGCGGTTTGAAGGCGTGGTTTTTAGTCTAGTTTCCTAGTTTCGATTTGATTATATCTCTAAAAGATTACGGGATAATCTCGAGCTTGCTTGCCAAGAAAACTCCTGGGATATTTCTGAGATATTTGTGATGTTCAGGGCTTTGGAGTGCGGGCCAAAGGCTTGGGCTTGGGCTCGGTTTCGGGCCCGAGACCCGGAAAAATGAAAATGGTGTATTTGCATAGATTTTGTGAAATAAGATAAGAGGTGAGGCTGTATTTTGTGTAAGAGGGGGCTAAAAGGGAAATCTAGCCACCGGGCCTAAATTTAGGAATTTAGGAATGCTGAATTAGACCTTGTTAATGTAAAAGGGCTAATTGTAGTGCAAATGCGAAGCTCATAACAGATGAAGCAGGACGAGGACCTAGCTAGACTCCAAATGGACAAAATGAATGTTTATTTAAGTGCGATGTGAAGCGACCTAAATCATTTTAACATTTCAAAACGACTCAAAATGAATTCGACATAATTAGAACCGTTTAAGTCAACGTTAAAGCATGCGTAATAAAGTCCGTGGTACATCACAGGGTTTTGTTTGGGAGGGTACGGATATGGGTATCCACAGTGTCTCCAATCTCAGGCGTAGGTATGGGTGCTGGAGTTGTGCTTGACGACGCTACATTGCTAGCTGCGGCATGGGTGCAGGAGTAGTGCTGGATGACGCTACATTGTTAGTTGGCGGCGTGGGTGCAGGAGTAATGCTTGAGGGTGCGGTTGCAGGGGTAGTGCTTTGAGGTGCGGTTGTAGGGGTAGTGCTTGAGGTGCGGTTGCAGGGGTAGTGCTTTGAGGTGCGGTTGCAGTAGGCGAAGTAGGCGGCGTATCCTCGTCTATGCTTATACCCTTGTTCTTTTCTTGAGTAGTCAACCTTGGCGGAGGACCCGGTGGTTCAAGTGACTTTAGTGAGGCTTGGTACGGGCGTCCAGAACGCGTTAGGTAAGCTACTTCGTCATCGCTGTCCGATAGCCTGATCGGGTATTTGTGACGTAATTCTCCATATTTACCTGGCGGGCAACGAGGTTTAGTTTCCTCTTCGAAGGGTTCATTTTGAAGACACACGCGGATGTCGTCATTGTCGGCTTCATCGTCAGAAACATTCCAGATGCCGTTGATTTCGTGGTCATTTGAGATGATCAGATGTGAGCAGTCAATGATGGGGTGTGTCCCTACGAATATAGCATGGGTATGCAGAGGATTGAGCTGGTTTGAAGGCTTGGGGCTCGGACTGGGCTTCACGATGGTATTGTCATCGATCAGGTCTTGAACTATGTTCTTCAGGCGGAAGCATTGGTCGGTGTCGTGCCCTTTTCCTCTGTGAAATTCACAGTACGCGTTTTGATCCCATGATTTCGGTTTCTTGTCCGGGGGAGGCTCGCTAGTAGGTCCCAAGAGCTGAAGTACATTGCGACTTACAAGTTTCTGTAGTGCTTTTGAGTAAGTCATGTATATTGGGTCAAAGTTTCGTCGTGGTCTTGACGAACTAGGACCCGCAGGTGGGTATGATGTTTTTGGTAGTGGCGCAGCAGACTTTGTTGGTGTCGTGAACACCGGTGGCACTTGCAGTGTATCTAGTGCGTTGATAGCATGTATGGGTTCGACTTTGGCAGGGGCTCTGGATGAGCTGCCTTGGTATCCGCGACCCGTGCTCTTAGTTGATTTTTCCTTACGCAGGTCGTCTTCTATGAGTTCACCCACGGCGCTGAGTGTTGAGAAGCTGTCAAAGTTCCCGTTATTGGGGTTAGTGTCCTCCACAGTTAGTGCAATAACATATATAAACCTCTATAGGTTCACAGGGTACATTTTGTATTGCAATCAGTTGATTAACGTTTATCAATAACGGTTGGCTTGCTAGATAAGTTTGACGTTATTGTCATACAGATGGCGGTGATCAACTGGTCCCTAAAAAGTCACACCTAAAGGATGTGTTTAAGAAATGTGATTATTTGAGAAAATAATCATATTGATGCCTTACTAAAAGACTAAAAGGTTAGTCGGTGTTTTTGACTAAAATGTTAGTCAAGTGTGATAATGACAGGGCCGTTTAATAAGGATTAAATGATATTAGCTAAGACGAATTAAATGTAATTCGTAAATTGAATATAAAATGTTATATTTAATTATTGAATATAATATAAGCTAATTAATCATAAACTGTTATAATTAATTAGAAAATTATAAATATAAGGATATTAATAATTTAATGATATATTATAGTGAATCATATTTATAATACTAGTAATATTATATTATATTATAAAGCTAAAGGAAACCTCCAAGAAAGAGGATTATTGCTCTTTGACTCCTTGGTCAACAAGGAATTGGATTTTGGAAAGTAATTTTAGGAAAGCAAAATTACTCCCCAAAATAGAGGTGTTGGCCGAAAATCTTGAGTATATTAGGGGAGTTTTGGCTCAACCTAATTAACTAATTCAATCATTATAATTCACACACACAAATTTAGAAAATCAGTTTTCTTCTCTCTAAAGTTTTCTAGCAAGAACTAAGGGCATATCTTAAGCAATCTTGGGTGCAACTATTAGGAGATATCAAGCTTCTTGATATTCAATCTTAGGCCATTAAGCAAGGACTAAAGGTTGTTTTTCTTAATCTTATGTTTATTTATGCAATTTCTTTTATGACTATTAATCATATAGAATAAGTTTTATTATAATCCTGGATAATTAAAGGGCATGTATACAGATATATTCCCACACCCGTACCGTAGGTGTTGTTAATATGCAGGGGTGAGGTTGTTGATGAACTTAGTGATCAAATCAGTGTCCCTAGGGCGGTAAGGTATTTGAGTACAGAGTTTCTTCCAGCGTGTCATGTACTCGGTAAAACCTTCAGTGTCCCTTTGAGCCAGGACTTCTAAGGTACGTAGTGAGAACTTGGATGTCGTTGTTGTCCCGGTATTGTAGATCGAATGCAACTGTTATGTCCTCTAGGGCGTAGAACCATGCTCTGGGTTGTGCGTCCAGCGAGTGTGGAAATAAAGTAGCCCAAGCGGGGGGCTCGACACCCATGATGGCCATTTTAGCTTATAAAGCTTTGACGTGCACGAGCGGGCTTTCGTGACCCATGAAGACGGGAAGATCACTGAGTGCCAGTTTATCCGCTAGCATGGACTTGACGTTTTTCGGGATATGTTCATTTTCTTCGTGTATGGAGTAACCCCTTGAGTTTGTAAGGCGTTCTTCCATAGATCGAATTCTCTTGGCGTTTCGCTCAGACTCCTCGGCAAAGCGCATGGCGCTTCTCTCGGCCTCGAATTTTTGCATAGCGGCCATTTGTTCGATTACCGTGGAGAGGTTGGCAATCTTGTCGCTTAGTTGTCGGACTTGCTCGGCAGTTACCTCTGGCGGAGGAGGTGGCGGTCCGCTGATGTTTTCGTCGTGTTGAAATGCCATGACGACTTTTGGTTTTGATCTGTTGTAGGAGCGCTTCTTTGGAGGCGGACAAGGGCTTAGTTGACGATCTTTAGTTCGTCGTGTATCCAGGGTTTTTCAATGAGTGAACCTGACAAAGTTTCAAACCTTAGTGACTTGACAAAGGAAAGAAAAGACTCAAAGGAAATCGCATTCGTAACCAAAGAAAATGTGAAAAAGTGGGTGCATGACTCGACTCGTGTTTTTAGCTTGAAAGACACGGGAAGCTTTTGAGGTAGAGGCGTATTGATACGTCCCTAGTCTCGATGTAATAAAATTTGCATGATCATAGTGAGATTGACCCAGGCTAGCGGTACGTCGCTAAGGGTTTATCGTTAGACTATGATATAAAAAGGGTCAAACCAAAGTAGCGATAGGCTAGTCGATCTGGAGATGTTAAATTGGGTCAAACCAAAGTAGCGATAGGTTAGTCGATCTGGAGATGTTCGCTCTTTATGTGAGACACAGGATATCAAGTCAAAGTGACGATAAGCCATTTGACCTGACGTATAAAATGACGGGTTCGTGTCTGAACGAGCCCGTGTTTTGCTTACTTTTGAGAGAAAAAGTTCGTTTTAAGTCGGGGTGACTAGTGAGTCACTTGACTTAGAGTTATTTCTAATGTAAAGGTGTTTGTTTTGTTTAAAATATCCGAAATGAATTGACATTTTCGGGTTTTGCTTTGTGAAATGTCTTGCAATAAATGTATTATGACGATACGTCAGTCGTATAATCCATTTACGTTTTGTAAAGGATCGAAAATTTAGTGATTATTCCCGATCGGTTTCGAATATCGTGGTGTATCATTTGTCAAGTTCAGTTGACTACAGGTCAATGATCCTAACCGTATGTTTAAAAAGTATGCCCTTTTGAAAAAATGTTTTGAAAATGTATTTTCAAAAATAGACGTCTTTTGAACGTGTAATGTCTAGGAAATGTTTTTGCATGCATTTGTTTAGAAGACGACTATAGTGAGGGTACTATAGCTTCGCATTTGTACGTATAAGCACAGGTTTTTGGCTTATAGGGTAAGGTTCCCTCCGGTCATTCTCGCAACGTTTGGGTAGGGTTATCCGCAAGATCGCACGCGTTTAAGTGTGAATTCAATACAGGTCCTAGAGCGTCCGAGTTTGACTGGTTACGATCGTTTGTACGGATGTCGTACTTGTAATCGTGGAGGGGTGAGAGATCGACGTGTCCAGAGTAATCTCGCTTAGGAAGCAAGCGTTACTAGGGGTCGTCCCTCGAGGGGTGTGGTTATGTTTTCAAAGTTTCGACTCAACGTATTTTTGCCCAAATATCGAAAGCAAAAATGTTTGCGAAGTTTCAAGTTTCACTTCTTTATGTTTTTGTGGATACCCATATCTGTACCCTCCCAACCAAAACCCTGTGATGTAAATCGGACTTTTATTACGCATGCTTTAACGTTGACTTAAACGGTTCTATAATGTCGAATTCATTTTTGAGTCGTTTTGAAATGTTTAATGATTTAGGTCGCTTCACATCACGCTTAAATAAATGTTCTTTTGTCCATTTAGAGTGTAGCCTGGTCCGCGTCCTGCTTCGTTTGGCATGAGCTTTGCATTTGCATTACAATTAGCCCTTTTACATTAACGAGGTCTAATTCAGTATTTCTAAATTCCTAAGTTTAGGCCCGGTGGCTAAATCCTCCCTTTAGCCTCCTCTCACACAAAATATAGCCTCACGGGGTACCTTATTTCACAAAATGCTACAAAATACACCTTTTTTACATTTTCGGGTCTCGGGCCCAGAACCGAGCCCAAACCCGCCTTTGGCCCTCACTCCAAAGCCCTCAACCTTCTAGTAGGTCATACTTGGTCTACTTGGAGCACAAGCAAGGAGATTGTGTCGTATATTTCCAAGATTTGGCAATCCGGATTAAGGAAATACGAAATCACAGAATTAAAACCACACCACCAAACCGAAACAGCCTATGCGGCTCAGGGTACAAACCGCATAAGGCTATGCGGTTTGCCCCCCAAACCGCATAGACCTATGCGGCTCCCTTGGCTGGCTTTTTTCCTGTGCTTTCCTATTTTCGCTCGGCTATTCTCCTATATATACCCCCCATGCACGACCTATTCAGATAAGTTTTTCTACACCAGAAAAACCTCTCTTCCTAGGTTTAGTGCCCACATGGGTCCCACAAAATATACCGTCTAGCACGGTATACACACCAAAACTCTCTCAAAGCCTCGCGCACTCAAATCCTTGAGTTCAACACACCATCCCGTGTTGAATTTATCCTCCTTTTAAGTTCAAGAAGCGAAGCTCTGCCCAGATCTGAAGCGCCCGGACCAGGTAGGTACCGATCCATTTGGATCAAAGTTTTTTCTTATTTTCTATGGACTAACAAAGGGGACTACACTTTAGCGCCCCCCCCCGGCTTTGGCACCGAGCGCGCTTGCATTCCAAGTGTTCTTATTACTTCGGGTACACCCCATATCCGATGACACGCCAAGTCGCATAAGCAACCGACCAGTCTAAAATGATCCAATGGACAATTGAACGGTTTTTATTTGCATGCATCTTGCACCCTTTTTCTTTGCATTAAAATCAACTTAAACAATAAATTCGACCTTTAACTGAACCGTTTTCGTTAACAAGTTAAACATGCTAAACTCAGGGTTTAAACTATCTCTTTTGCATCTGCATCTGCATTCTTTTACAATCTTTTTCGCACTTGTACGTAGCGATAACATTAGCTCAAATATCATCTTACTTGGATTGTTCTAGGTTAGTAGAGGCTATTTTTACGTAGGCTTTTCTAAAAGGTTTTCATAAATCATTAATTGAATTAATCTTTAGTTAAGTACCCTCACCCCGAATCCAATCTGGTTTCACAACCTTAGATCTAGGGGTGTCGGCGTGCTCCAAAATCTAAGACATGTTTTTAGCTTAAGACATGATAGCAGGTTCCTAATTTCCGCGATAATTAGGTGGCGACTCCAAAACAGTTTTAAAGGTTTTTCTAACTTAATCTTTTTAACCTTAGTACGTCCTTATGTAAGACGCCGAGTTGGGTCCTATAGGATTGGTCGCACTCTCCTAATCAAAAATAGACCGAACAAACTCTAACGGGTAGCAAGGGTAAGTCGGGGTCGAATCCACAGGGAGAAGGTTGCAAAGTTGGTTACTTTTGATGATTCTAGTCTCGGTTCGAGTAGGTTGGTTTACTAAATACTAAAGCGGAAAAGTAAGGGTTTAAACTTAGGGAAAAAGGTCTAGGGAATCGGGGATAGCAAGGGTGAAGCTAGGACAAAGGATGGTGACAGAAATGAGTCGGGAATCGCAAGTGCTAAGGAATAGGCTCGACCTCTCGGTTCTAAGCGTCCTCTAGGTCTCAAATGCGGGCTCTCGCAACTTACAAGTGAGGGTCCTAATGGTTAGTCTCGTGCCCTACCTTAAACTAGGCTTTCGGTCTTAAGTTTAAGGGTAGCAAACACTCGCAAAACCTTGGCCAAGGGATCAACGAACACAATCGAAACAAGATAACCAAAACACAAGCAAAACCCTCATCAAAACATCACCAAAATCAACCTAGACTACTCACCCATGATCACCCTTCATCCCTAGATAGAGGACTACTCACACATAATGAAAACAACAACAAAAGCAAAGGAGGAAGATAAAAACATGATCAACAATGAAATAAGATGAAATGATAACCAAAGGAGAGAAGTTTATAACAATACCTAATCAGAAATCCAAGAAGAACAAGATGAATTCAAACAACAAAACCGAATTAGGATGATCAAAACAACGTACTCGAGTCGGGAATTGAAATTACAAGAAGGAAAATTATTCTAACCCTAAGTTTTGGAGAGAAACTAGTTTAAGGTGTTCCTAGAATGCTCAGAAAATTTCGTGCCAAAATATGATGTTTAACCCCTTGAAATAAACGAAGTATTTTAAGCCAACGAAGAGTCACACCCCGTCCCTGAGCTCCGGGACAAGGCTCCCGTCCGGGACACCATAGCAGCTCCATCCCTAGGCCACGGGACAGCCATCCCGTGGTCATCAGTTTTTTTCAGCTTTTGCACTTAACTTGTACTTAGTTTTATTTGCTTTATTTGTCGTCCCAAGGCTAAGGGACAAGGCCTAGGTCGTCCCAAGGCATAGGGACGAGTTCCAAATTGAGTAAATGAGCTTCAAATTCAGTCCCGAGGTCCCGGAACACCTTCAAACGCTAAAACGAGGCTCGTGCGCAAGCGAAACGCAACGAAACCAACTCGAAACATCACGAAACTTTACGAAACTTCACAAAACCTCCCGAATAGCATCCTAACCTCCAAATATGCGCGTTTACCTGCAATATAGACACAAAAACGCAGCAGGGCCAAAACGGAGAGAAATAGGAGCCAAAATGCATATAAAAGTACGAGAATCGCAAAGTAAAGCTCATGAACAAGGGGCTATATATAAGTAAATATATGACACATCAAACTCCCCCAAACCAAACCGTTGCTTGTCCTCAAGCAACCAAGCATGACAGAAAATAGAGGACAAAGCGAGCAAAAGGAAACTCCCCAACAATCACCAAACCGCAAGCAGCTCAAGCAAATGGCAATCGATCCCGAAACAACATGGGACGTATGGAAATAGCAAGCTAACGGATGAGAATTACAAGACGGCGCAGAATGAATAGCATGGCTTAAACAAAGGCTCTCTAGCAATCAAATCACGGACCTCTCGCGGTTTCCACTCTAGCGCACATGATGAACAAGGTGATATATGTAGTGACACTCACCTACTCGACTTGTGGAAGCACGCCCGCAATCGAATGTGGACCAAATCTCGTATTCCCGTACACAAATAATGTCACAAAAACGAAGCAAACATGAGGGCTTACATAGGAAATGAGGGTGTAAAGGCCATAGAGAGGATAAGGGTGATAAGGTGGAACAAATGATTATGGAATCGTGGAGCTAAGCCACTAGAAACCACTAGTACTACTCAAGTGCTCATCCAACCAAAACGTAACCCAACTCTCATAAAAAATGGACCGAAAGCAGCATATCGGTCTCCTTTCACATCATCGCAACATAGAAAACAAATTTCAAGTGCTCACTCATGCAACAACAACAACAACTCTTCATTTTATGCACACATTTTCTTTTTCTTTCTTGTATTTTGTGTTGTGTTTGTTTTTCTTATTTTTGTGCGTCTTTTTTTCTTGAGCAAAAAGAGCACACTCACATAGTTGCGGAAAACCTCATCAAAGGTCGGGGAAACAGCAATCCCGACTCATATTCACCAACACTCTCCAAGCAAACGACATTAGCAAGTCGTAGCATGATTAAAACCCCAAAGAACGAGCACAAGTGTAAGCAAAAGCGGTAACTAGCTAGGCTAGGGTAGGCTATTTGGCAATGTAGCTAGCAAACTCATGTGGATAAGGGGTATAGGATCATATATGAGAGGATAAAGACAATGTAAAAACATGGTGAATCATATGAAATCAACTAAAGCCTCATATGCATGACAAGTGACAAAATCGCGGGGAAAACGGGATAGGGGCCACACTTATGCGTGTTAATATTACGTACTCCACGGGGAGAGCTACTCACAATAAAAAGCACGGGGACCGGGATAGATGAACCGGCCTCAGGAGGCTAAAAACCTCACGATAAAGTAGCTATACTCCGTGAATGATAAAGCCAACAAAGTAAAAGCACATGCCATCATCTACAAGCGTCTCAACATCCCCGTAGCGCTAAACCAACAATATAAATCATGCCAAAGCTCAAAGCAAACAAGGGAAGGGATGTCGGGAAAAAATAAGATAAAAACAAGCTCGCAAACAACGATCGGGATACGTATTTTTGGTATTTTTGAGAATTTTTCTGATTTTTAGTGATTTTTTTGAGATTTTCAGATTTTTTTTATTTGATTTTTGTGATTTTTTTGGAAAAAGAAAAACGCAACAATAAAGCATAGCGAAAAGCAAAGCGTTTCTCCCCCCAAACCAGACGACACATTGTCCCCAATGTGTCCTATAGCACATCAACCAGGGACCATAAAATAAGGGGGATAAACGATAAAAACAAGTCCAAGAGAAATAAAGTACATACAATTTATATACAATGAAAAAGGTCCCCCCAAACCGGCTTCAAACGGGGGGTTAAGCAACGGGTACTAATAGTACCACCATCCATGGGTCTCGTCGTAGACGAACCCACTACCATCGTCCTCTTCATCGTCTCCATCATCATCATCTGCTCCTCCATCATCTCGGCCCAAATCAGCTCTAGCACGTCCATTTGTTTGGCTTGCAGCAAAGCCAACTCCATCCTTGATCAATGCATCCTTGATCGCATCCTTACCCGCGTCCTTCCTCCCTAAGGTACCTGCAATCACATCACAACAGAGCACGGCCTCAAGAGGATCCCTCTCGAGGACTTGAGGTAAGTACTCGTCTACACAATCGTCAATAACATCCAAAGCAAAGACATGCTCCTCTAACATCCAACGTTAACTTGCCGTTCTTGACGTCTATTATAGCACCAGTAGTGTGCAAGAAAGGCCGACCCAAAATAATAGGAATTTGGGAGTCCTCGGCCATGTCAAAAACTATAAAGTCAACGGGGATGAAAAACTTACCCACTTTGACAGGAACGTCCTCCAAAACGCCTAGAGGGCGTTTGACAGAACGATCCGCCATTTGGAGCGTGATGTTTGTTGTAACACCCCGTGTTATTTTAACACAATTTTATAAAAGAATTCAATTCCTCAAATTAAATTCATCCTTTTTCCATATAATAAAAATGCGACTGAATTTTTTTCGCCAAATAATATTAAAATTTCTTAAGTCCAAATTTAAAAATTTTGAAAAATAAAATTTGTTCTATTATCTTTAGAATTGAAAAAGAAACACATTTCAAAATTTTATAAAAATCAATACAAAATTAATATCGCCTTTCAAATTTCAAAAATGTTAAGTTATGTTTACTATTCATAAAAATATATGTAAAACCTTTTATTCATAAAATTCAATTTCGAATATTTTTCATTTTCAAATAAAAATGAACCCTTATACTTTTTCCGTCTCTGAAATTCGGGTCAACAATTTCAAACACGCAAATCAAAAATCAAACAATCTTATCCTCTTCCATTTTTCTTTTTAATTTTGGAAAAGCAAACTTAACATCACATTTAATAAAAATATAATCATTTTGTTTAATTTTTAATAAGTCATATTATATTAAAATATCTAATTACTATTTCATTTTCATTAAACTAGTTTTTTCCTATATTGTCGATATTTGAAATCACACCTAATTTAAATTAATTAACTTTTTGACGTTTGAATATAATTCTTTAAATCTATAACATTCAACGGAAAAAAATAAGTATTTCGACCTAGGAATTTTTAATTCAAAATTTCGAGGATTATGATCCGATTTTTTTTTAGTGCCCTTTCGAAAATTATTTTTATTTTTATTTCCGATTTTATTTCAAAACACTATTTTAAGATCATACCTTTTATTTCGAAACCTTTCGCGATCGCGCAAATCGAAAATTTCGAAAATGAAAATCAAGCCCGAAAAATTTACTTGATCTTTTTGACTTAGACTTTTCCAAGTCTATCCTCTTCCATTTTACTTACACAAAACCAATTTTTCTTACAACTTTAAAGTTGTCATCATCATTTTATTTTTGTATTTAAATTTAAAGTTTATACATAATAATAATACATACATACAAAATAAAATACTACTACTTTAATACTACCATTTTCATTTCCATAACTTTTAAATATTTTCTAAAGTAGTAAATAAAATATTTTAGTCTTAAATTTATAAAATGAATACTTTTCAGAAAATCGTCAAACGCGCACACTTTAACTTTTATCGCTTTTGACGCCCGACTTTTTAAAACTGATTAATTTTGTGAAAAACATTTTAAAACATCGTGGGGACAAGGGGACAAATTTATCTTAACCAAATAGTATTATGGCCATTATTTTCAAAGGTGATGATTAATTTTATTTTATTTTCTTTTAATTAAACTTTATTTAATTAAAACTTAACTTAAACACCTAATATTTTTGTACAACTTCTTCCACAAGTTTTAAGGACCAAAATTAGCTCATAAGTGCTCATATTGGTCGTGGCTTTCATCCCCTTTTTCTCTCATTATTTTTCTTCCATTTTCTCCCAAAAACAATTAAAATAAAAACCTTAATATTATTCTAATAAATCATAAGTGTTCTAAGTTCTTTAGTGGGTTTTAAGTGCTAACTTTCATGGATTAATTTAGGTAGAAAACTTGGGTATTATGGGTGAAGAATATTCCGATCTAAAATTTATTTTAGATCCTCGACGATTAACATCCAATTTAAGGTGACTAGTTATATCTCATATTAGTCTCTTTGTAAATTAATTTGATTTTTATTATGATTTTATAAGTATGATTTTTATGTTCAAAATATGTTAAACATCATTTATGTGTATGTGTTGGTTATGTGAAGTATAATAAAATGATAATAAATAAGTATTTTTGCTAATAGTTAATGTGTAGTAAATTGTTCATATGTTTAGTTAAATTAATTTTGAGCATTTTTAATTATGATTCATATGATTTTTATGTTTAGTTATGTTTTAGTTATGTTGTAGTTATATATAAAAATTATGTTAAGTTTTAACATTGAGTTTAAATTGATTAAAAATCGAAAATGAAATATATACATACATGTGCATATACACGGTTTTCCCTTTTTTTTTTTAATATATTTTCACTTTTAATTTTTGTAAATAATATGTTAGATTAAGTTAGTTAAAATAGATGTTGTCATGTGAAAGAAATTAAATTAGGAAAATAAATTATAAGTTATCAAAAGTGAAATTGGTGTTCTTGAAGTTTATTTTGGTGTTCTTGAAAACTCATGTTGATGTTCATATGGTTCTTGATTTGTAGCTTATTTTGATTCTAGATTATTTTATGATTGTTGTTATTTATTATTTTGTTTAACTAATAAGTAATTATATTACTAACCATATAAACTAAACTAGTAAAATCATTAAGTTTAAAAAGTTAGAAATTTAAAGTGTTGAAAAACACTATTCATAAATATAAAATGAAATTTTTAGTAAATTTCATTTTAGTTTAAATCATTTTAGTATAATTAGAATAATTAAAATATAAAGACTTTAAGCTAAAAACCGATAAAATCAAAAAATGAAAATTTGGAACCACCATAACCTTGCTCACGGCATTAGGCCAAATTTTAGGTTAAAATTTGTTTTATCACTTTTTAGTTTATTGTTTAAATAATTTAATTATTAGTTAATAAGTTAGAATTAAGAAATTAAAAGAAATAAATGAATTTTGATATATATATGTACCCTACTCGAAATTACCATTTAAAATTGACTAAATTTGATCAAAATGAAATTATCACTAAGTCACTAAAGTTTAATAGTTATTAGAATTGAAATATTGTATAAATCGATTTAGTTATAAATGAAATATTATAAACCGATAAAAATATGTAACCGTTATAAAAATGAACTAAATCGTGTGCTACCGCCTTTGCATATTGGACTGTTGAACTTGGACATACGGACTAAAATGAATCATCCACGATACTACTATTTTAAAATGAAAATCACTAACTTTAGTAAATAGACGACTAAATTTAACCGAGTCTCATTTTAAAATAAATATCATTGATCACTTTTTACAAACCGAACTTAACGTTTTTTAAAACTAGACTTTTAGAATATTTTCAAAAATCACTAAGTACAAAACGAACTTAACGACTTTGAAACTAGAAATTTATACTTAGAAAATAAAAAGGTTTAGTTTTATACCTAAAATATCTTAAGTATAAATACCTAAAATATCTTAAGTATAAAAATACGTACAAGTATAAGAATACGTATAAGTATAGAAATACGAATAAAATACGAAGTATAAAAATACGAATACGTATAAAAATACGTATAAAATACGGTGAATAGTGAATAGTGAATAGTGAAAAGTGAATAGTGAAATACTGAAAATAATTGAAAATTTTACTAAGTATAGAAAATTGAAAATGAATAAGTAAATAACTTAAGGTGTTTGAAAAACACTTAAATAAAATTGGACATACTAATAAACGTATCATTATAGAAACCTAAAAACGTTAATAATTAACAACACTTCAAATAATAAACGAACGTGTTATGTGATCATATGAAACCTACAATTCAAATAAAACGTTTGACGCTGACACTAGGAGAGTCTAGTAACATGTGATATGTAAATATCGAATAAATAATGAATATTGAGTAAGTTAAACAAAAGGTCAAGCTTGAGCCTCCGATATGAAAACGTCAATCGTAAGTGAAGTGGGGTTAAGCTAGTCTTGTGCGGATACCACTATCTCGATCTCTGGCTTGGGTCATATCGAATAGTGTGGTTTAAGCCGTGACCTTATTGCTTAGTGCATCCTCGCCCCATGTAGATTCGCCTTAAGTCGTATAGCCAAGTAGTACAAGATAATGAATATGCCAACTCTTAGTGGGTGGGCTTTAGGAATTAGTCGTTTTATCCAGAGTTAAGGTGCTCTATGATTAGCATAGCCTATTCTTAAAGTGGATATTAGTGTATGCATACTAGACTAGGGTTTTATTCCCCTATTTCGCTAAAGTTACCAGGGCCACCGTGACATTATATGCTTAGTGCATCTTGCGGTTCTGTCTCCTTGCCGTGTTTCGTTCTTAGTGGGCGCGACACTTGCATTCGTTCTTACCCTGCGTAAAGATTACTTGACGAGATTGTATCTGAAGTTCGAATCATTTCGAACACTAGAAGATGAGATGCAAGTACTATAGTATTCGGCGTGGTTTACGAGTCGAGTAAGCCGCTGCACTATGGTAGTGAGATGCAAGCGACTAGAGTACAATGGCCTACTCAGTGGTCAGGCTCGTAAGCAGTATGTGTTGTTTGTTGTTTGATTAAATGAGAATGAGTGTGTACCATCTTCGAAAACTAAAGACCACAAATTTCTGAAATGAATCGAGTCTGCATGATCTGAATGATACAATACGTATGCTTGTTTGCGATCTGATATCGCTTCGTAATCCTTTTGAATTATTGTGATGATATTATCTGTTAATTGCTTTTATAACTGATATCATGCCTATATGATTTATCGCTTTAAATCGCATGCTTATTATGACTTATATGTCTTTATATGCTATATGTATTAAGCATGTTTATCGTTTTATCATACTATTATAGTTATAAAGCGATAGTAATAAACCAAAGTAATTGAAATCGAGGGTAAGTATGAGCATAGTTAGTTCTTTGTCGCCAATGGCACCCCCATCGATTTATTGTGCAGATTACCGTGGATCGAGTCGGATTTTGGACGGGGCCACGAGACGTTTTATTGCTTACCTTAGTTGTTTTTACGAGAGATGTAATATATTTAACGCTACTCTTTTAGCTTTCCGTACTTAGAGTTGTATTATTCAACTCTTGAACGATGATGTACTATTTTGGGTTTTATTGTATATTTAATAACGCTGGTTTAAAGACTTAATTAATTTCCGCCTTAGTAATTAAAGTCGACTAAAAACCAGGTTGTTAAATTTGTAACCTTTAAAGGCCCCATGTTGAGTTTCTCGCATACGGAGTAAGGGAGAACGCTTACACTTGCACCTAAATCACATAAAGCGTTAGGAATCGAAACTGTACTGTAACAACCTGGTTTTTAGTCGACTTTAATTACTAAGGCGGAAATTAATTAAGTCTTAAACCAGCGTTATTAATTATACAAATAACCCAAATATTACATCATCGTTTAAGAGTTGAATGGAACAACTCTGAATACGGAAGTTAAAAGAGTAAAGTGTTGTATATATTACATATCTCTCAAAAACAACAAAAGTAAAGCGTAAAAACGTCTCGTGGCCCCATCCAAAATCCAGCTCCTAGTCCACGCTCGTCCTGCACAATAAACTATTGGGGATGCTACCGAAATGGACAAAGGACTAGCTATGCTCATACTTACCCTCGATTTCAATTACTTTGGTTTAATATTATCGCTTTATAATTATAACATTATGATAAAAACATAAACATGCTTATTACAATTAGCATATAAAGACATATAAGTCATAATAAGCATGCGGTTTAAAGCGATAAATCATATAAGCATGATATTCAAATATGAAGGCAAATAGCATATAATAGCATATCAATAGCATCGCAATAATTCCATAGCATTACAAGGCGATATCGGATCGCAATCAAACATACATATCTTATCATTCTCCTCATGCAGACTCGATTCAATTCAGAAAGTTGTGGTCTTTAATTTTCGAAGATGGTACACACTCATTCTCATTTAATCATATAACAAACAACACATACTGCTTACGAGCCTGACCACTGAGTAGGCCCTTGTACTCTGATCGATTGCATCTCACTTCCATAGTGCAGAGGCTTACTCGACTCGTAAACCACGCCGAATACTATAGTACTTGCATCTCATCTTCTAGTGTTCGAAATGATTCGAACTTCAGATACAATCTCGTCAAGTAATCTTTACGCAGGGTAAGAACGAATGCAAGTGTCGCGCCCACTAAGAACGAAACACGGCAAGGAGACAGAATCACAGCGCATAAGCACATAATGTCACGGTGGCCCTGGTAACTTTAGCGAAATAGGGAATAAAACCCTAGTCTAGTATGCATACACTAATATCCAATTTAAGAATAGGCTATGCTATTCATAGAGCACCTTAACTCGTGATAAACGACTATTTCCTAAAGCCTGACCCACTAAGAGTTGAATTTTTCATTATCTTGTACGGCCTTGGCTATACGACTTAAGGCGTAACGGCATGGGCAGGATGCACTAAGCAATAAGGTCAGCGCTTAAACCACACTATTCGATATGACCCAAGCCAGAGACCGAGATAGTGGTATCCGCACAAGACTATCTTAACCCCACTTCACTTACGATTGACGTTTTCATATCTGAGGCCCAAGCTTGACCTTTTATTTAAACTTACTCAAGATTTATTATTTATTTGATATTACATATCACATGTTTCTAGACTCTCCTAGTCTCATCGTCAAACGTTTAAGTATTTGTAGGTTTCATATGATCACATAACACGTTCGTTTATTATTTGAAGTGTTGTTAATTATTAACGTTTTCAAGTTTCTAAATTGAAACGTTTATTAGTATGTCCAATTTTATTTATGTGTTTTTCAAACACTTTAGGTTATTTACTTCTTCATTTTAAATTTTCTATACTTAGTAAAATTTTCAATTATTTTCAGTATTTCACTATTCACTTTTTGCTATTCATAAATCACTATTCACTTGACACTATTCATTGGTCACTATTCATCGTACTTTATACGTATTTTTATACGTATTCGTATATATTAATATATTTCCTAAGTATAAACTAAAATTTCATTTTATTTGCTAAGTACAAAAATTCTAGTTTCAAAGTCGTTAGGTTCGTTTTGTACTTAGTGATTTTTGAAAATATTTCAAAAGTCTAGTTTTAAAAACGTTAAGTTCGGTTTGTATTTAGTAATTTTTGAAAATATCTAAAAGTCTAGTTTCAAAAACGTTAAGTTCATTTTGTATAAAGTGATAATGATTTTCATTTTAAAATATTAGTTTTAAAAATGTTAAGTTCAATTTGTAAAAAATGATAACGGCATTTATTTTAAAATGAGACTTAGTTAAATCTAGTCGTCTATTAACTAAATTTAGCGATTTTCATTTTAAAAATAATAGTATCGTGGATGATTCATTTAGGTCCGTAAGTCCAAGATCAACAGTCCAAATAGCCAAGGCAGTAACACACGATTTAGTTCATTTTTATAACGGTTACATATTTTTATCGGTTTATAATAATTCATTTATAGTTAAAACGATTTATACAAAAATTTAATTCTAATTACTATTTAACTTTAGTGTCTTAATGATAATTTCATTTTGGTCAAATTTAGTCAACAAAAAAAGAAAATGTCGTGTAAAACAATATACATGTCAAAATTGATTTATTTCTTTTAATTTCTTAATTCAATTTATTAACTACTAATTAAATTATTTTAACAATTAAACTAAAAAGTGATAAAAACAATTTTAACCCTAAAAAGTATAGGAATGCCGTGGCTAACACACATGGTGTCCTAAATTTCATTTTTTGATTTTAACGGTTTTTAGCTTAAAGTCTTTATAATTTAATTATTCTAATTATACTAAAACGGTTTAAACTAAAATGAAATTTACTAAAAATTTCATTTATAATTATGAATAGTGTTTTTCAACACTTTAAATTTCTAACTTTTTAATCTAAATGATTTATAATGTTTTAGTTGATTTATAGTATAATACTAAGTGATATATAAAACAATAACTAAACATAAACACAAAATAATAACAAACATAAATTAAAACAAGATCAAAATGAGCATAAATGATGAACATAACATGAAGATGATAAGAACACACATGAAGATCATATTAAAGCTCAAGAACACTAATTTCGATTTTAATAATTTATAAATTGTTTTCCTAATTTAGTTTTTTTTTTTTTCATAGGAACATCTATTTTATACTAACTTAACACTACATATTATTTACAAAAATTAAAAGTGAAAATTTGTAGAAAAATAGGGGTAAAACCGTGAGGTTTCATGTGTGTGTATATATTTTTATTTTTGATTTTTAATCACTTTAAACTCATTGTTAATATTTCACATAATTTTTATATAACATTACTACTCAAATAAAACATAACTAAACATAAAAATCATATGAACATAAATTAAAAATGCTCAACAATGAATTAAACTAAACATGTGAATATTTACTACAATAATCTATTTAACATATTATTTAGTTATTATCATTTTATTATACATCACATAACATACAAGCACACAATCATGATGTTTAACATATTTAACATAAAAATCATACTCATAAAATTATAATAACAAAACAAACTAATTTACTAAAAGAATAATATAAGACAAGGCTAGTCACCTTAATATGGATGTTAAACGTCGGGGATCTAAAATAAATTTTAGATCGGATAGATCCTTCACCCAAAACCCAAGATCTTCACCCAAAAATAATCCATAAGTTAGCTCCTAAAACCCACTAATTAGTTAAGTAATACTAGAGATTTATTATAGAAATATTAAGCTTTTAATTAAAGAGTTTTAGGAAAGAAAATGGAAGAAATCAAAGAGAGGAAATGGAGAGCAAGGCTACGGTCCATATGGAGTATGTAGTGTTGATTTTGTACTTGTGAAATTGTAAGGATATGTTAGAAAATAATGTAGGTTAAGTAATGTTTTAATTTAATTTAATGTTTAATTAAAATAAAAGTAAACATCATCATCACCTTAAGGCATCTTAAGTCCACAACACTATTTGGCAAAGATAATGTTCCTTGATATTTTTAAAAGTTTTTACTGAAATAAATCGGGTTTAAAAAGTGAGGCGTTAAAAGCGATAAAAGTTAATGTGTGCGTTTGACAATTTTTGAAATATTTCTACTTTTAAATTCTAAGACTAAAATATTTTATTTATTATTCGAGAAAATATTTAAAAGTTGAGGAACGTCGATGAATTTTCAAAGCGAAAGTTTTAGTTAAAAGTGATTTTAAGCGATCGTAAGAAATATAATTTCTATAGAAATTGAATTCTGTGATTACGCTTTCATTTTATTTTAGAAATGCATTTCAAAATGATTTTATGAAATAATGAAAATGTTGTGTGAAAATGAAATGGTAGTAGTAAATGTATTAGTAATGTATTGTGTAAGTTTTAGTTTAATAATTAGAAAGTAATGTTTTATTAAAACATAATAGCATGATGATGGATTATAGTGTGTGTAAGAGAAGTGATGTTGTAGGTGTAATTTAGGGTGGCTTGACTAATGAGAAGTGAAGGGTTGAAAAATTGGTCATGGTGGGGATAGAGTGGCGGCCATGTGAGCTCACATGTGGCTCGATTGCGTTTTGAAATTTCGATTTACGCGTACGCGAAAAGTCTTGAAATAAAATATATGATTCTAAAATAATGTTTAGAAGTAAGATTGAAAATAAAAATGAAAATAAAACTCGAAGTGTGATTAAAATAAAAATTGGGTTTTGGCTCCTCGAATTTTGATTAAAAATTTACTAGTCCGAAATATATATTTTTTTGGATGAAAGTTAATGATTTAAATAATTAGAATCAAACGTCAAAAAGTTTATCAGTTTAGATTAAGTATAACTTAGAATTTCGACATTTTAGAAAAAGCTAGTTTAATAGAAAATGAATAGTAATTAATATATAATTATTTATTAACAATAATCAAAATGAATGCATCTTTACTAAAAATGACGTTGGGTTTGTTTTTCATAAAGTTGATGTTGATTGTTTGATTTTGATTTGCGTGTTTGAAATTGTTGACCCGAATTTCAAAAACGGGAAAAGTATAAGGGTTCATTTTTTAAAAATTTTGAAATGTGTTTCTTTTTCAATTCTGAAGATAATAGAACAAACTTTATTTTTCAAAATTTTTTTAAATTTGGACTTAAGAAAATTTAGTATTATTTGGCGAAAAAAAATTCAGTCGCATTTTTATTATATGGAAAAAGGATGAATTTAATTTAAGGAATTAAATTCTTTTATCAATTTGTGTTAAAATAACACAGGGTGTTACAAACCTACCCCCTTAAGAAAAGTTTCGTCCCGAAACTTGAATAGAGCGGATAACTACTTGCAGTTGGGCAATGCAGTTAAAGAGAATATCAAGATTTTACGAGTTTCGATGATGATATTTTATTTTGGTAGAATAAGACTTTTCAAAAGTTTAAATTTCTGAATTATTATAAAGGTGTTAGGTAGAGTGGGAAGATTGAAGATTATAATCGTTTTATATTTACAAATAGGATATTTTGAATTAATATAGAAATGTTGCTAGATTGTTATTTTCCAAAATCGACTTCAAAGGGACTTTCAAAAAGGTGGGGCCTAGAAGTTTTGTACGGAATTAATTTAAAATAAAATTATAAGGGTTATAAAATAAAACAAATTTTAATTTTATTTGAAATTAAATATATAGTTTAAAGTTTGTTGAAATAAAGATTTTAAATAATTTTAATCCATGATTTTAAACCATCATATTTTGTCCTACCCCCTTAAGAAAATTTTAAACATATTTATCAAATTCAAGAGAAAACTTAAAGATTCATTTTAAAGGTTGAGAATTCAGAAATAGGTATTGATAAGTTTAAAATTTTGAAAATAACTAACTTCGATAGTATATAAGGTAAAGAATATACGATTTAAAACCAAATAATTTCGAAAGTATTTAAAATCACGAAATAAGATTTTAGAATTAATTGAATAAGTTTTCCGAGATATTTTCAAAGGGGAACATGAAAGTAAATTTTAGAAGATAATTAGGAATTATAAAATTTTCGAAGATCTTTAAATTTTGAAAGAAACTAAGTTTAAGAGGTTGAAAAATAATAAGGTTTGAAGGTTTTGAGAACAAATTAAAAGAAGTTTATGAAATTGAAAAGCAAAAGTGAAATTATTTTGCGAGATTAAGGAATAGGAATGCAAGTTCATTTGAAAAGTAGCTATTAGGAATTTTAGATTTAGGAAATTAGAGAGTTAGAAAGATAAGGTTAAAGAGGTTAAAATTTTTAAAAGAGAACGAAATAAAAATTTGTGTTAAAGAGGATAATTAGATGGAGTTGTAGAAATCCTTCCTCAATGTAAATCTTCGAGATCTTGATCGTCTTATCAGTTGTAAGGTTCTTGATGCGTCCATTTGCTGCGCTTGAGATCTTGTCGTCATGAATTTGATAAATGGCTTCGTTCTTCGAGAATTAAATTTATTACAAAGATTTTATATCCGAGGATAGTTGTTAGTTTTAGTTAGTCACATCAGCAAGTAGCAAGCATACGGTAGTTAGCGTATTTTATTTTGAGGGAAGTAGTTGTTATTTAAAAGTACTAAGCCTATGGTCGGTCCTTAAGGTTTCTACCCATCCTCACACTTTAAAGCGATTTCAAGTTATTACTTAAGTGATCTAATTAAAAGAAAAATCTAATTTATTATTTGATCCTAGTAGTCTGTGCCTGACATACAATATGAATGTCTGGCCCAGGTGTCTCTCGTTAGGTAAGCATAAATCGCATTAGGCCATTTATGTTACGGTCACGAGTCAGCTCTGATACCAACTGTAACAACCTGGTTTTTAGTCGACTTTAATTACTAAGGCGGAAATTAATTAAGTCTTAAACCAGCGTTATTAATTATACAAATAACCCAAATATTACATCATCGTTTAAGAGTTGAATGGAACAACTCTGAATACGGAAGTTAAAAGAGTAAAGTGTTGTATATATTACATATCTCTCAAAAACAACAAAAGTAAAGCGTAAAAACGTCTCGTGGCCCCATCCAAAATCCAGCTCCTGGTCCACGCTCGTCCTGCACAATAAACTATTGGGGGGATGCCCGCTGAGCGGACAGTGACTAGCTATGCTCATACTTACCCTCGATTTCAATTACTTTGGTTTAATATTATCGCTTTATAATTATAACATTATGATAAAAACATAAACATGCTTATTACAATTAGCATATAAAGACATATAAGTCATAATAAGCATGCGGTTTAAAGCGATAAATCATATAAGCATGATATTCAAATATGAAGGCAAATAGCATATAATAGCATATCAATAGCATCGCAATAATTCCATAGCATTACAAGGCGATATCGGATCGCAATCAAACATACATATCTTATCATTCTCCTCATGCAGACTCGATTCAATTCAGAAAGTTGTGGTCTTTAATTTTCGAAGATGGTACACACTCATTCTCATTTAATCATATAACAAACAACACATACTGCTACGAGCACGACCGAGTAGGCCCTTGTACTCGATCGATTGCATCTCACTTCCATAGTGCAGAGGCTTACTCGACTCGTAAACCACGAATACTATAGTACTTGCATCTCATCTTCTAGTGTTCAAAATGATTCGAACTTGAGATACAATCTCGTCAAGTAATCTTTACGCAGGGTAAGAACGAATGCAAGTGTCGCCCACTAAGAAACGAAACACGGCAGGAGACGAGAATGCAAAGCGCATAAGCACATAATGTCACGGTGGCCCTGGTAACTTTAGCGAAATAGGGAATAAAACCCTAGTCTAGTATGCATACACTAATATCCAATTTAAGAATAGGCTATGCTATTCATAGAGCACCTTAACTCAGGATAAAACGACTATTTCCTAAAGCCCCACTCCACTAAGAGTTGAATTTTTCATTATCTTGTACGGCCTTGGCTATACGACTTAAGGCGTAACGGCATGGGCGGATGCACTAAGCAATAAGGTCAGGCTTAAACCACACTATTCGATATGACCCGCCGAGACCGAGATAGTGGTATCCGCACAAGACTATCTTAACCCCACTTCACTTACGATTGACGTTTTCATATCTGAGGCCCAAGCTTGACCTTTTATTTAAACTTACTCAAGATTTATTATTTATTTGATATTACATATCACATGTTTCTAGACTCTCCTAGTCTCATCGTCAAACGTTTAAGTATTTGTAGGTTTCATATGATCACATAACACGTTCGTTTATTATTTGAAGTGTTGTTAATTATTAACGTTTTCAAGTTTCTAAATTGAAACGTTTATTAGTATGTCCAATTTTATTTATGTGTTTTTCAAACACTTTAGGTTATTTACTTCTTCATTTTAAATTTTCTATACTTAGTAAAATTTTCAATTATTTTCAGTATTTCACTATTCACTTTTTGCTATTCATAAATCACTATTCACTTGACACTATTCATTGGTCACTATTCATCGTACTTTATACGTATTTTTATACGTATTCGTATATATTAATATATTTCCTAAGTATAAACTAAAATTTCATTTTATTTGCTAAGTACAAAAATTCTAGTTTCAAAGTCGTTAGGTTCGTTTTGTACTTAGTGATTTTTGAAAATATTTCAAAAGTCTAGTTTTAAAAACGTTAAGTTCGGTTTGTATTTAGTAATTTTTGAAAATATCTAAAAGTCTAGTTTCAAAAACGTTAAGTTCATTTTGTATAAAGTGATAATGATTTTCATTTTAAAATATTAGTTTTAAAAATGTTAAGTTCAATTTGTAAAAAATGATAACGGCATTTATTTTAAAATGAGACTTAGTTAAATCTAGTCGTCTATTAACTAAATTTAGCGATTTTCATTTTAAAAATAATAGTATCGTGGATGATTCATTTAGGTCCGTAAGTCCAAGATCAACAGTCCAAATAGCCAAGGCAGTAACACACGATTTAGTTCATTTTTATAACGGTTACATATTTTTATCGGTTTATAATAATTCATTTATAGTTAAAACGATTTATACAAAAATTTAATTCTAATTACTATTTAACTTTAGTGTCTTAATGATAATTTCATTTTGGTCAAATTTAGTCAACAAAAAATGAAAATGTCGTGTAAAACAATATACATGTCAAAATTGATTTATTTCTTTTAATTTCTTAATTCAATTTATTAACTACTAATTAAATTATTTTAACAATTAAACTAAAAAGTGATAAAAACAATTTTAACCCTAAAAAGTATAGGAATGCCGTGGCTAACACACATGGTGTCCTAAATTTCATTTTTTGATTTTAACGGTTTTTAGCTTAAAGTCTTTATAATTTAATTATTCTAATTATACTAAAACGGTTTAAACTAAAATGAAATTTACTAAAAATTTCATTTATAATTATGAATAGTGTTTTTCAACACTTTAAATTTCTAACTTTTTAATCTAAATGATTTATAATGTTTTAGTTGATTTATAGTATAATACTAAGTGATATATAAAACAATAACTAAACATAAACACAAAATAATAACAAACATAAATTAAAACAAGATCAAAATGAGCATAAATGATGAACATAACATGAAGATGATAAGAACACACATGAAGATCATATTAAAGCTCAAGAACACTAATTTCGATTTTAATAATTTATAAATTGTTTTCCTAATTTAGTTTTTTTTTTTTTCATAGGAACATCTATTTTATACTAACTTAACACTACATATTATTTACAAAAATTAAAAGTGAAAATTTGTAGAAAAATAGGGGTAAAACCGTGAGGTTTCATGTGTGTGTATATATTTTTATTTTTGATTTTTAATCACTTTAAACTCATTGTTAATATTTCACATAATTTTTATATAACATTACTACTCAAATAAAACATAACTAAACATAAAAATCATATGAACATAAATTAAAAATGCTCAACAATGAATTAAACTAAACATGTGAATATTTACTACAATAATCTATTTAACATATTATTTAGTTATTATCATTTTATTATACATCACATAACATACAAGCACACAATCATGATGTTTAACATATTTAACATAAAAATCATACTCATAAAATTATAATAACAAAACAAACTAATTTACTAAAAGAATAATATAAGACAAGGCTAGTCACCTTATTATGGATGTTAAGCGTCAGGATCTAAAATAAATTTTAGATCGGATAGATCCTTCACCCAAAACCCAAGATCTTCACCCAAAAATAATCCATAAGTTAGCTCCTAAAACCCACTAATTAGTTAAGTAATACTAGAGATTTATTATAGAAATATTAAGCTTTTAATTAAAGAGTTTTAGGAAAGAAAATGGAAGAAATCAAAGAGAGGAAATGGAGAGCAAGGCTACGGTCCATATGGAGTATGTAGTGTTGATTTTGTACTTGTGAAATTGTAAGGATATGTTAGAAAATAATGTAGGTTAAGTAATGTTTTAATTTAATTTAATGTTTAATTAAAATAAAAGTAAACATCATCATCACCTTAAGGCATCTTAAGTCCACAACACTATTTGGCAAAGATAATGTTCCCTTGATATTTTTAAAAAGTTTTTACGAAATAAATCGGGTTTAAAAAGTCGGGCGTTAAAAACGATAAAAGTTAATGTGTGCGCGTTTGACAATTTTTGAAATATTTCTACTTTTAAATTCTAAGACTAAAATATTTTATTTATTATTCGAGAAAATATTTAAAAGTTGAGGAACGTCGATGAATTTTCAAAACGAAAGTTTTAGTTAAAAGTGATTTTAAACGATCGTAAGAAATATAATTTCTATAGAAATTGAATTACGCGATTACGTTTCATTTTATTTTAGAAATGCATTTCAAAATGATTTTATGAAATAATGAAAATGTTGTGTGAAAATGAAATGGTAGTAGTAAATGTATTAGTAATGTATTGTGTAAGTTTTAGTTTAATAATTAGAAAGTAATGTTTTATTAAAACATAATAGCATGATGATGGATTATAGTGTGTGTAAGAGAAGTGATGTTGTAGGTGTAATTTAGGGTGGCTTGACTAATGAGAAGTGAAGGGTTGAAAAATTGGTCATGGTGAGCATAGGGTGGCCGGCCATGTGAGCTCACATGTGGCTCGATTTTCGTTTTCGGAAATTTCGATTTCTGTCTGTGAAAAGTCTTGAAATAAAATATATGATTCTAAAATAATGTTTAGAAGTAAGATTGAAAATAAAAATGAAAATAAAACTCGAAGTGTGATTAAAATAAAAATTGGGTTTTGGCTCCTCGAATTTTGATTAAAAATTTACTAGTCCGAAATATATATTTTTTTGGATGAAAGTTAATGATTTAAATAATTAGAATCAAACGTCAAAAAGTTTATCAGTTTAGATTAAGTATAACTTAGAATTTCGACATTTTAGAAAAAGCTAGTTTAATAGAAAATGAATAGTAATTAATATATAATTATTTATTAACAATAATCAAAATGAATGCATCTTTACTAAAAATGACGTTGGGTTTGTTTTTCATAAAGTTGATGTTGATTGTTTGATTTTGATTTGCGTGTTTGAAATTGTTGACCCGAATTTCAAAAACGGGAAAAGTATAAGGGTTCATTTTTTTAAAAATTTTGAAATGTGTTTCTTTTTCAATTCTGAAGATAATAGAACAAACTTTATTTTTCAAAATTTTTTTAAATTTGGACTTAAGAAAATTTAGTATTATTTGGCGAAAAAAAATTCAGTCGCATTTTTATTATATGGAAAAAGGATGAATTTAATTTAAGGAATTAAATTCTTTTATCAATTTGTGTTAAAATAACACAGGGTGTTACAAACCTACCCCCTTAAGAAAAGTTTCGTCCCGAAACTTGAATAGAGCGGATAACTACTTGCAGTTGGGCAATGCAGTTAAAGAGAATATCAAGATTTTACGAGTTTCGATGATGATATTTTATTTTGGTAGAATAAGACTTTTCAAAAGTTTAAATTTCTGAATTATTATAAAGGTGTTAGGTAGAGTGGGAAGATTGAAGATTATAATCGTTTTATATTTACAAATAGGATATTTTGAATTAATATAGAAATGTTGCTAGATTGTTATTTTCCAAAATCGACTTCAAAGGGACTTTCAAAAAGGTGGGGCCTAGAAGTTTTGTACGGAATTAATTTAAAATAAAATTATAAGGGTTATAAAATAAAACAAATTTTAATTTTATTTGAAATTAAATATATAGTTTAAAGTTTGTTGAAATAAAGATTTTAAATAATTTTAATCCATGATTTTAAACCATCATATTTTGTCCTACCCCCTTAAGAAAATTTTAAACATATTTATCAAATTCAAGAGAAAACTTAAAGATTCATTTTAAAGGTTGAGAATTCAGAAATAGGTATTGATAAGTTTAAAATTTTGAAAATAACTAACTTCGATAGTATATAAGGTAAAGAACATACAATTTAAAACAAAAGAATTTCAAAGATATTTAAAACAACGAAATAAAATTTTTGAATTAATTGAATAAGTTTTTTAAAGATATTTTCAAAGGGAAACATGAAAGTAAATTTTAGAAGATAATTAGGAATTATAAAATTTTCGAAGATCTTTAAATTTTGAAAGAAACTAAGTTTAAGAGGTTGAAAAAATAATAAGGTTTGAAGGTTTTGAGAATAATTTAAAAGGAGTTTACGAAATTTGAAAAGCAAACGTGAAATCATTTTGCGAGATTAAAGAATAGGAATGCAAGTTCATTTGAAAAGTAGCTATTAGGAATTTTAGATTTAGGAAATTAGAGAGTTAGAAAGATAAGGTTAAAGAGGTTAAAATTTTTAAAAGAGAACGAAATAAAAATTTGTGTTAAAGAGGATAATTAGATGGAGTTGTAGAAATCCTTCCTCCGACAGAAATCTTCGAGATCTTGAACGTCTTATCAGTTGTAAGGTTCTTGATGCGTCCATTTGCTGCGCTTGAGATCTTGTCGTCATGAATTTGATAAATGGCTTCGTTCTTCGAGAATTAAATTTATTACAAAGATTTTATATCCGAGGATAGTTGTTAGTTTTAGTTAGTCACATCAGCAAGTAGCAAGCATACGGTAGTTAGCGTATTTTATTTTGAGGGAAGTAGTTGTTATTTAAAAGTACTAAGCCTATGGTCGGTCCTTAAGGTTTCTACCCATCCTCACACTTTAAAGCGATTTCAAGTTATTACTTAAGTGATCTAATTAAAAGAAAAATCTAATTTATTATTTGATCCTAGTAGTACGTGCACGACATACAATATGAATGTCTGGCCCAGGTGTCTCTCGTTAGGTAAGCATAAATCGCATTAGGCCATTTATGTTACGGTCACGAGTCAGCTCTGATACCAACTGTAACAACCTGGTTTTTAGTCGACTTTAATTACTAAGGCGGAAATTAATTAAGTCTTAAACCAGCGTTATTAATTATACAAATAACCCAAATATTACATCATCGTTTAAGAGTTGAATGGAACAACTCTGAATACGGAAGTTAAAAGAGTAAAGTGTTGTATATATTACATATCTCTCAAAAACAACAAAAGTAAAGCGTAAAAACGTCTCGTGGCCCCATCCAAAATCCAGCTCCTGGTCCACGCTCGTCCTGCACAATAAACTATTGCGGGGATGCTCATTGTGACGGACGATGACTAGCTATGCTCATACTTACCCTCGATTTCAATTACTTTGGTTTAATATTATCGCTTTATAATTATAACATTATGATAAAAACATAAACATGCTTATTACAATTAGCATATAAAGACATATAAGTCATAATAAGCATGCGGTTTAAAGCGATAAATCATATAAGCATGATATTCAAATATGAAGGCAAATAGCATATAATAGCATATCAATAGCATCGCAATAATTCCATAGCATTACAAGGCGATATCGGATCGCAATCAAACATACATATCTTATCATTCTCCTCATGCAGACTCGATTCAATTCAGAAAGTTGTGGTCTTTAATTTTCGAAGATGGTACACACTCATTCTCATTTAATCATATAACAAACAACACATCGCTACGAGCACGACCAGAGTAGGCCCTTGTACTCTGATCGATTGCATCTCACTTCCATAGTGCGAGGCTTACTCGACTTCGTAAACCACGCCGAATACTATAGTACTTGCATCTCATCATCTTCTAGTGTTCGAAATGATTGAACTTGAGATACAATCTCGTCAAGTAATCTTTACGCAGGGTAAGAACGAATGCAAGTGTCGCCCACTAAGAAGCGAAACACGGCAAGGAGCGAATAAAGCGCATAAGCACATAATGTCACGGTGGCCCTGGTAACTTTAGCGAAATAGGGGAATAAAACCCTAGTCTAGTATGCATACACTAATATCCAATTTAAGAATAGGCTATGCTATTCATAGAGCACCTTAACTCAGGATAAAACGACTATTTCCTAAAGCCTGACCCACTAAGAGTTGAATTTTTCATTATCTTGTACGGCCTTGGCTATACGACTTAAGGCGTAACGGCATGGGCAGGATGCACTAAGCAATAAGGTTTGGCTTAAACCACACTATTCGATATGACCCGCCGTAGACCGAGATAGTGGTATCCGCACAAGACTATCTTAACCCCACTTCACTTACGATTGACGTTTTCATATCTGAGGCCCAAGCTTGACCTTTTATTTAAACTTACTCAAGATTTATTATTTATTTGATATTACATATCACATGTTTCTAGACTCTCCTAGTCTCATCGTCAAACGTTTAAGTATTTGTAGGTTTCATATGATCACATAACACGTTCGTTTATTATTTGAAGTGTTGTTAATTATTAACGTTTTCAAGTTTCTAAATTGAAACGTTTATTAGTATGTCCAATTTTATTTATGTGTTTTTCAAACACTTTAGGTTATTTACTTCTTCATTTTAAATTTTCTATACTTAGTAAAATTTTCAATTATTTTCAGTATTTCACTATTCACTTTTTGCTATTCATAAATCACTATTCACTTGACACTATTCATTGGTCACTATTCATCGTACTTTATACGTATTTTTATACGTATTCGTATATATTAATATATTTCCTAAGTATAAACTAAAATTTCATTTTATTTGCTAAGTACAAAAATTCTAGTTTCAAAGTCGTTAGGTTCGTTTTGTACTTAGTGATTTTTGAAAATATTTCAAAAGTCTAGTTTTAAAAACGTTAAGTTCGGTTTGTATTTAGTAATTTTTGAAAATATCTAAAAGTCTAGTTTCAAAAACGTTAAGTTCATTTTGTATAAAGTGATAATGATTTTCATTTTAAAATATTAGTTTTAAAAATGTTAAGTTCAATTTGTAAAAAATGATAACGGCATTTATTTTAAAATGAGACTTTGTTAAAATCTAGTAAATACATTAACTAAATTTAGCGATTTTCATTTTAAAAATAATAGTATCGTGGATGATTCATTTAGGTCCGTAAGTCCAAGATCAACAGTCCAAATAGCCAAGGCAGTAACACACGATTTAGTTCATTTTTATAACGGTTACATATTTTTATCGGTTTATAATAATTCATTTATAGTTAAAACGATTTATACAAAAATTTAATTCTAATTACTATTTAACTTTAGTGTCTTAATGATAATTTCATTTTGGTCAAATTTAGTCAACAAAAAATGAAAATGTCGTGTAAAACAATATACATGTCAAAATTGATTTATTTCTTTTAATTTCTTAATTCAATTTATTAACTACTAATTAAATTATTTTAACAATTAAACTAAAAAGTGATAAAAACAATTTTAACCCTAAAAAGTATAGGAATGCCGTGGCTAACACACATGGTGTCCTAAATTTCATTTTTTGATTTTAACGGTTTTTAGCTTAAAGTCTTTATAATTTAATTATTCTAATTATACTAAAACGGTTTAAACTAAAATGAAATTTACTAAAAATTTCATTTATAATTATGAATAGTGTTTTTCAACACTTTAATTTTCTAACTTTTTAAAACTAAATGATTTATAATGTTTTAGTTGATTTATAGTATAATACTAAGTGATATATAAAACAATAACTAAACATAAACACAAAATAATAACAAACATAAATTAAAACAAGATCAAAATGAGCATAAATGATGAACATAACATGAAGATGATAAGAACACACATGAAGATCATATTAAAGCTCAAGAACACTAATTTCGATTTTAATAATTTATAAATTGTTTTCCTAATTTAGTTTTTTTTTTTTTCATAGGAACATCTATTTTATACTAACTTAACACTACATATTATTTACAAAAATTAAAAGTGAAAATTTGTAGAAAAATAGGGGTAAAACCGTGAGGTTTCATGTGTGTGTATATATTTTTATTTTTGATTTTTAATCACTTTAAACTCATTGTTAATATTTCACATAATTTTTATATAACATTACTACTCAAATAAAACATAACTAAACATAAAAATCATATGAACATAAATTAAAAATGCTCAACAATGAATTAAACTAAACATGTGAATATTTACTACAATAATCTATTTAACATATTATTTAGTTATTATCATTTTATTATACATCACATAACATACAAGCACACAATCATGATGTTTAACATATTTAACATAAAAATCATACTCATAAAATTATAATAACAAAACAAACTAATTTACTAAAAGAATAATATAAGACAAGGCTAGTCACCTTAATATGGATGTTAAACGTCGGGGATCTAAAATAAATTTTACATCGGATAGATCCTTCACCCAAAACCCAAGATCTTCACCCAAAAATAATCCATAAGTTAGCTCCTAAAACCCACTAATTAGTTAAGTAATACTAGAGATTTATTATAGAAATATTAAGCTTTTAATTAAAGAGTTTTAGGAAAGAAAATGGAAGAAATCAAAGAGAGGAAATGGAGAGCAAGGCTACGGTCCATATGGAGTATGTAGTGTTGATTTTGTACTTGTGAAATTGTAAGGATATGTTAGAAAATAATGTAGGTTAAGTAATGTTTTAATTTAATTTAATGTTTAATTAAAATAAAAGTAAACATCATCATCACCTTAAGGCATCTTAAGTCCACAACACTATTTGGCAAAGATAATGTTCCCTTGATATTTTTAAAAAGTTTTTACGAAATAAATCGGGTTTAAAAAGTCGGGCGTTAAAAACGATAAAAGTTAATGTGTGCGCGTTTGACAATTTTTGAAATATTTCTACTTTTAAATTCTAAGACTAAAATATTTTATTTATTATTCGAGAAAATATTTAAAAGTTGAGGAACGTCGATGAATTTTCAAAACGAAAGTTTTAGTTAAAAGTGATTTTAAACGATCGTAAGAAATATAATTTCTATAGAAATTGAATTCTGTGACACGTTTCATTTTATTTTAGAAATGCATTTCAAAATGATTTTATGAAATAATGAAAATGTTGTGTGAAAATGAAATGGTAGTAGTAAATGTATTAGTAATGTATTGTGTAAGTTTTAGTTTAATAATTAGAAAGTAATGTTTTATTAAAACATAATAGCATGATGATGGATTATAGTGTGTGTAAGAGAAGTGATGTTGTAGGTGTAATTTAGGGTGGCTTGACTAATGAGAAGTGAAGGGTTGAAAAATTGGTCATGGTGAGCATAGGGTGGCCGGCCATGTGAGCTCACATGTGGCTCGATTTTCGTTTTCGGAAATTTCGATTTACGCGTACGCGAAAAGTCTTGAAATAAAATATATGATTCTAAAATAATGTTTAGAAGTAAGATTGAAAATAAAAATGAAAATAAAACTCGAAGTGTGATTAAAATAAAAATTGGGTGTTGGCTCCTCAATTTTGATTAAAAATTTAATAGTCCGAAATATATATTTTTTTGGATGAAAGTTAATGATTTAAATAATTAGAATCAAACGTCAAAAAGTTTATCAGTTTAGATTAAGTATAACTTAGAATTTCGACATTTTAGAAAAAGCTAGTTTAATAGAAAATGAATAGTAATTAATATATAATTATTTATTAACAATAATCAAAATGAATGCATCTTTACTAAAAATGACGTTGGGTTTGTTTTTCATAAAGTTGATGTTGATTGTTTGATTTTGATTTGCGTGTTTGAAATTGTTGACCCGAATTTCAAAAACGGGAAAAGTATAAGGGTTCATTTTTTTAAAAATTTTGAAATGTGTTTCTTTTTCAATTCTGAAGATAATAGAACAAACTTTATTTTTCAAAATTTTTTTAAATTTGGACTTAAGAAAATTTAGTATTATTTGGCGAAAAAAAATTCAGTCGCATTTTTATTATATGGAAAAAGGATGAATTTAATTTAAGGAATTAAATTCTTTTATCAATTTGTGTTAAAATAACACGGGATGTTACATGTACCAATAGTGCAAGGTATGGAGAAACTACCCGGATCCTTTAGCTTAGGAGGAGACTGGTTTTGCAAAAGAGCGCTGCATTCTGCAGTAAAAGCCACAGTCTCGACCTCGCTAAACGATCTCTTACGAGTGAGTATGTCTTTCAAGAATTTTGCGTACGCAGGGACTTGAGTAACAAGTTCAGTAAAGGGCACAGTTACCTTTAAATCTTTCACTACTTCCATGAACTTACCAAACTGCGTGTCTAGCTTTGATTTTACCACTCGGCTCGGGAATTATAATTTGATTTGAATGGGCGGCTCGACAGGCTTGTCCTGCGCTTGCTGCGTCTCCTTCCCCTTGTCCACGTTTGACCCTCCATTAGCTCCCACGTGCACACCTCCTTGGGGACCACCTAACCCCATGGCTGCACCACCTTTAGGGCCCACGGCCTGCCCTCCTTTACTAGCTCCACTCGTGCTTGTTGTACCTGCAACATCATTACAAGGCACACTAAAATCATTAGCAAACAGGGAAGGGTCTACCTCACTTGCTACCTTAGCGGGTGGAGCATCAAATGTAGGCATAGGTGGACCGTCATAGCTCGTGCCACTTCGCAAGGAAATGGCGTTGACGGTATCATGCGGTTCTGACCCTTGCGAAAGAAGATTACCCGGCTTCCGTTGAGGATTAGAAGAAGCAAGTTGAGCCACGTCACTTACGTTTCAAGCATCTTGATGGCGGCGTCCTTCGCTTGATCGCTCTTTTGCATTTGAGCCATCATAGTTTCTTGCGTTTTGGCCATTTGCATCATCATGGCCCTCATTTCATTCATCATCGGGTCGCCACTCGAAGAAGGAGCGGCTTGCACGGGTGGTGGAGCATTTTGTGGTTGAAAATTGGGGCGATTGAAGCCCGGAGGGTTGTGGGGTCGTTTGGGATTATATGAGCTGAAATTTTGTGGAGTGTTATTGTAAGGGCTGTTTTGGTGTTGTTGTGGTGGTGGATTCAAAACGTTTTGCCTTCTGTATGAGAAATTGGGGTGATTTTTGTAGCCCTCATTGTAGTAGTTAGAGTAGGGGTTGTTTTGTTGAGATTGAAAGGCTAGGACGGGTGCATACATTCCTCGGCATTCATGAGAAGAATGACCGAAAACGCCACAAGAATTGCAAGGCACGTCATGAGAAGTGTGCAATGCCGCTACCGTTTGACCGCTAGCGTTTGAGGAACCCGCTTGCATTTGACTCATCATCATCGCGGTCATAGCATCCATCTTGGCATTAAGCATGGCCACCGCGTCACTGTCATTCTTACCTCCGCTCCTAGGAATGTTCCTAGAGCTCCCGTATTGCGCATTGTGGATTGCCATGGCCTCGATTGTTTCAAAGGCCTCCTCCACATCAATGTTATCGAACCTCCCATTAGCGGCGGAGTCAAGCACTTGGCGAGACCATTGTAGAATTGCATAACGATAAACCATTTATCCATGCCATGATGAGGGCATTGACGTTGTAGAGACCATTGTAGAATTGCATAACGATAAACCATTTATCCATGCCATGATGAGGGCATTGACGTTGCAAATCCTTGTAGCGCTCCCACGCATCAAACAAACTTTCATCACCTCTTTGCCTAAAGCTCGTGATTTGGCTCGTTAGCATTGTGGTCTTCTCGGGAGGGAAGTACTTTTGGTAGAATGCCAAGACCAAGGAGTTCCAATCGGTGATAGCAAGCGCGACCCGGTTCAAGGAATTCAACCATAGCTTTGCTTTGTCCCGAAGTGAAAACGGGAAAAGCATCTCTCGTATTTGATTTTGGGTCACTCCGGTTTGTTTTATTGTAGAGCAATAGTCGCAAAAGTTTTGAATGTGTAGGTTAGGGTCCTCACCAGGGTTCCCTCCTAACTGACTTCGCTCAATAAGGTTTATGAAAGCCGGCTTAAGTTCAAAGTTGTTGGCCGCTATGGTTGGCATAGCATTGCCCGTAGGAACTTGAGCGGCGGTAGGCCTCGAGTGATCCGAGAGCTTCACCATTTTCTTTGCTTCAGGTATGGGTTCAATGTGAGTGGATGAAGTAGAAGGAGAAGTAGCAGCTTCCAAGTCCCTCAACAAGTTCTTGCGCCTAAGAAAAGTACGCTCCGGCTCCGGATCAAACTGAATTGCCAAGCCTTTTTGAGACGTACGCGTGTTCCAGGGCATACACAACACTAGAGGAGACGATAAGAAGCGGCCTCAAGGAATTGAGGTTCCTTGAGACAAGAGTAACAAAGAGAAAAGAACCAAATAATCAACAAAAAACAAAGCCGTCTCCCCGGCAACGGCGCCAAAATTTGATTGGATTGGTCGCACTCTCCTAATCAAAAATAGACCGGACAAACTCTAACGGGTAGCAAGGGTAAGTTGGGGTCGAATCCAAAGGGAGAAGGTTGCAAAGTTGGTTACTTTTGATGATTCTAGTCTCGGTTCGAGTAGGTTGGTTTACTAAACACTAAAGCGGAAAAGTAAGGGTTTAAACTTAGGGAAAAAGGTCTAGGGAATCGGGGATAGCAAGGGTGAAGCTAGGACAAAGGATGGTGACAGAAATGAGTCGGGAATCGCAAGTGCTAAGGAATAGGCTCGACCTCTCGATTCTAAGCGTCCTCTAGGTCTCAAATGCGGGCTCTCGCAACTTACAAGTGAGGGTCCTAATGGCTAGTCTCGTGCCCTACCTTAAACTAGGCTTTCGGTCTTAAGTTTAAGGGTAGCAAACGCTCGCAAAACCTTGGCCAAGGGATCAACGAACACAATCGAAACAAGATAACCAAAACACAAGCAAAACCCTCATCAAAACATCACCAAAATCAACCTAGACTACTCACCCATGATCACCCTTCATCCCTAGATAGAGGACTACTCACACATAATGAAAACAACAACAAAAGCAAAGGAGGAAGATAAAAACATGATCAACAATGAAATAAGATGAAATGATAACCAAAGGAGAGAAGTTTATAACAATACCTAATCAGAAATCCAAGAAGAACAAGATGAATTCAAACAACAAAACCGAATTAGGATGATCAAAACAACGTACTCAGTTAGGAATTGAAATTACAAGAAGGAAAATTATTCTAACCTAAGTTTTGGAGAGAAACTAGTTTAAGGTGTTCCTAGAATGCTCAGAAAATTTCGTGCCAAAATATGATGTTTAACCCCTTGAAATAAACGAAGTATTTTAAGCCAACGGAGAGTCACACCCGCCCACGAGCTCAGGGACAAGGCTCCCGTCAGGGACACCATAGCAGCCTCCATCCTAGGCCACGGACTGACCCATCCAAGTGGTCATCGGGCTTTTTTCCAGCTTTTGCACTTAACTTGTACTTAGTTTTATTTGCTTTATTTGTCGTCCCAAGGCTAAGGGACAAGGCCTAGGTCGTCCCAAGGCATAGGGACGAGTTCCAAATTGAGTAAATGAGCTTCAAATTCAGTCCCGAGGTCCCGGAACACCTTCAAACGCTAAAACGAGGCTCGTGCGCAAGCGAAACGCAACGAAACCAACTCGAAACATCACGAAACTTTACGAAACTTCACGAAACCTCCCGAATAGCATCCTAACCTCCAAATATGCGCGTTTACCTGCAATATAGACACAAAAACGCAGCAGGGCCAAAACGGAGAGAAATAGGAGCCGAAATGCATATAAAAGTACGAGAATCGCAAAGTAAAGCTCGTGAACAAGGAGCTATATATAAGTAAATATATGACACATCAGGTCCCCCTCGATCCCGGGTTCCACAGTTTGGCGACTCCGCTGGGGAGATTTTATTTTTAAAACTAAAACTAGCTTTTTCTTTTTAAAAATAAAGAGGTGAAACTTGAAAGCCTTAAACAATCCATGTATACATACTTGAGCTATGCACATTCGTTTAGAGTCCATTCCTTTTGGAATCTAGGCAACCTTTGCACCGTCGAGAGGTGGTTCCCACATGCAGGCTTGTCCACTCGATAAAGCACATGCCGGACTAGCTGTCCTCTCGCCCCTCCACGGCTTGCCGTAAACGGCTATCTCGACCGCCCCAGTGCTCCCTTTAGAAAACCTATCGCCCCGGCGTACTCGAGGTAGTTGGAGGTGTACCCGACTGACCCTTTCACCCTTTGAGTCATACGTACAAGTACGAGGCTATGCACTCCATGGTCTTTTTCAAATGAGCATTTGCATTCATATCTTCGAAAACTCGCTTAAACTTTTCAAAGATAAATGAACCTAACATCTAATAAAGCTAACACTTTCTAAACAAAACTATCGCGAATTTTTGAAATAAACGTTTTTCAAAACCTCCTTTTACAAACAAGCAAAAACCCGAGCAAGGATTAAAACCCGAGCTCGTGGATTCAATCCTCTAGGTCACACGGCCTAGCTCTACATTTAACATCCTCGACTCGACTTGTTAATCACTCTCGAGTCGAATCCTTTACTCTTTTTACACATCCGGACTCGAGCTCACCTCGGCAAATCGCCGATACTAGTTCGACAGGTGCAAACAAAATCTTTAACATCGAAACGAGATGTGCGCACACTTCCTCGTCTCAAAAGCTTTCCTTTAGCTAAAACTTTTTCGAAAACCTCCCTTTTCAAGCTTAAAAGGTCTTTCTAAACAAAGAAATGAGCTAAAATGAACGCATAAAAAGAAAGTTGAGTCTAGCAAGTCTAACTGGATATACGTCACGCAACCTAATCCTTTTCATGCATCTAGATTCGAGCCCTTAATGATGAACCGTTAATATGGGCTTGACGGATGCAAAGCAAACATATTTTAACATCGAGACGAGATGCGCGCACGCGCTCTCGCCTCAAAAGTCTTCCTAGGCACAATATCATTCCTAAAACAACACACTCTCATTTTGGAAATAAACTCTTTTCAAAAATCTTCTCATTTTTTTTACAAAACAACAACACACTCTCATTTTGGAAATAAACTCTTTTCAAAAATCTTCTCATTTTTACAAAACAACAACACACTCTCATTTTAGAAATAAACTCTTTTAAAAAATCTTCTCATTTTTTACAAAGCGAGCAAACACTCTCATTTTTGAACTAAGCTCTTTTCAAAAAGTTTCTCGCTTTTACAAAACAAACAACTACATTCTCATTTTTGAAACAAACTCCTTTCGAAAATATCCGTGTTTTTACAAATAAGCAAAGCTCTTTCATTTTTAAACAGTCGCGTTTCAAAATTCTTTCAACTTCGAAATAAACACTCCTCGAAGTTCTGGGTCGAACCAAATAATCCTCCACTATTTCGATTCAACCCTCTAAGCATTCTTCACAAATCAGTCGGGAATGATCGTTACATTCCCGAATCCTCTCTAGGCACGAGTGGAATACATGGCCCTCGGCCATCGTAGCCCACTCATCTCAAACCTCTTCCATAAAGCAAAACCCAAGAATCACGTTGCATTCTTGGAGACTCTTTTCTTTCTGAGCGGCTCGCGGCCCTTCACATTTTTGAAATAATTTTTTTCAAAATTTCCGTGTCAAATCAACTAGTCTATACCTAGTTTGATTCGACCCAATCGCAAATCTTTTCAACCGTCCGGGAATAACTACCACATTCCCGAGACCTTTCAAAATGTCAATGGACTACATGACTCACGATTATCGTACGCCCATTTCTAGCAAAACGCTTTTCAGATAAAACACTTTACAAATCTCTTTGGGCCAAACGGCCCAAAGTCGACTCGTTTCAGCAAAAATCATCTTTTTCAAGCAAACAAAACCCGAGAATGGCCAAGCCCAATCTCGTGGACTTTTTCATCAGACCAAATGATTCATAACCATCTTGGCCCAAATCCTCATGTGGACGTGTAAACCCATCCACATCCTACCTCAACATCTTGGACCCAAATAGCTTATCGCTATCACGGGTTCACTCCAAGAAATTCTATCACCGGCCCACAACGATATACCGTTAACTTGGGCCAATCGCACTCTTCAAACATCGAGTCAGAAATGTGTCAACACGTCTCTAGCTCAAACCTCTTTCAAACTACTTTCACAAAATCTTCATCACATTTTTGAAATAACCTTTTTCAAAAATCCTTCCTTCGAACCAAATGGCCCATAGTCATGATGGTTTGATCTAGACAAACAGTCTCTTCAAAACACCCGAGAGTAATCACTTTATTCTCGTGACATTCCAAAACATAAATGAATTACATGACTCACGGTCATTGTAACCCATTTATTGCCAAGCATTTTCAAACCCGAGAATGATAACCCATCCTCGCGGACCTCTTCTCGAAAACAAATCTAGCGGCTCATGGTCGCTTAACACCTCTTTCAAAATAAACATTTTCGAAATCCATGGTTCAAATGGCCTATCGCCATTTTGATCCAAACATCTCTCCGGGAATGAACTAACATCATCTCACGATTTCTTCACGATTAGACGCGGTGGCGCACAGCCGCTTCGATCTAACTCTCTTTCAAAACCAACTGTATGAAAACGATCATAACTGTTTTTTATCACATTTCAAACACCCTTGATTAGGATAGCCCATCGCTACTCCGAATCGACTCACACTTTCACCGACAAACCGCTAACACGGGCTTATCGGATTCGATTTCAAAACGCCTTTTACATCGAGCCAAAATGTGACAACACATTTTTGCTCAACAAAACATCCTGCTTTTCGCCGAAAACAAAATTTTTGCATAACCAAAAGACGAATCTACGTATACGTGAACCGAGTCCCGACGCGGGCATCAACCACATCCGAGACATGTGCGTCTCGAGCACTCAGCGAAGAATCTATCAAGGCGCCACCGACGATCTCACGGATCTCCTCAAGAAATACGAGTCTTTTCAATACGGGTCAAGTTTTTTAAGCTTTGAGTCAATCTCTGTCAGTCTAGGGCAATCGAGTCTCCGACGTACGACATTTTTAACAAATCAATAAAGGAATAAGTTTGCCTACAACTCAGCTTTCTTTTTACACACTTTTTCCATAAAAGACACAATTTTCCACCAACATACATTGCATCCCAGGAACAACTATCCTAAGGAGATTTAGGCCGGGTGCGAAGGTCCAAGTCAACGACTAAATCAAAGACACAAAGACAAAGAAGGCTCTCGACAACTAAACACCTAAGGTTCAATAGTGGTCTACTACTCCGCTGCTTTTGGAGGAGGATCCATTAATTTGGAGCTCCACAGTGATCATGAATTTGATCGCGACCTGAAGTACGAGTATTCCTAGATCGCCCTCCGCGTACTCGATCGCGTGCCTAATAAGTAAACGAACTTGTCAAAGGAGCCCAGCGTGATAGACACATAATCACAAGCGACCACCGAGCCACAGAGTTTAGCAAGGTCCGAGTTCAAGCCCAAGCCACACAGGACGTGAGATATTCTCAAATCAAACGGGAATACAAGGAACAAAGACCAAAAACTAGAATCACCAAAAAGTAAAAGGTCTCAAAGCTCCGAACCGAGGGGCAAAACAATTAAGCAAAAAGCTTAAGAAGTCAAAAGCTTAGAAGTCAAAAGCTTAGAAGTCAAAGGTTTAGAAGTCAAAAGCTTAGAAGTCACAAGCTTAGAAATCAATAAGCGAGGGGCCGAAGCCCCAAGGGCGAGAAGTACCGAAGCCCAGAAACAAGTGGCCAAGTCTTTGTAAGTTCAAATTGAAGACTCGACAGAAGTAACAAACAGCCTAGATCAACTGAGGAGAACCCACCCTTAGGATGCAATGTATCAAGGTTAAACACATAACACACCTCTTGGACCGGCGGGTCCTTAAACACGCACCTTTTTACAAAACACACCTCTTGGACCGGCAGGTCCTTAAACACGCACCTTTCCACACAAAAAAATAATACAACTTCCGGGCCGGCATGCCCTTAAACGTGCTCTTCGGCACTACGCTAGGTTTGATTCCGTACCCACGGATACGTAGGCCGCTCTCCCGAACTCAACCAACCTTTTACAAAAATCCACAAAACATTCTTCCGTCCAAAGCTTTCCATGCTAAGGACGTGTCCACAAAATGCACAAAAATCGTAGGCAAATTGTTTCTTTATCGAGGCGTGTAAAACAAATGCGTCGAGGCAAAGTCGTCCTAGACCTAGGAGTAGTACTCTGTTTTTTTAGTCTAACTCTGTTTTGCAGGTACAACAGCATACCACCGCACGCAAGAAAGCACCACTGGGGGCTCCAACAACACACACGTTCCCGAATGTGACATCCATACAACCGTCGAATCTCGAGTCACGTGTACGATTCGTCTTTGTTTTTCAAACTTCTCGGCATTTTAAGCATTCTATAAACATTGACTCACATATCGAGTCAATTCTCTTCCAATCAAACAATTTAGCAACATTTAAACCGCTCCTTTCAAAACTTCTCAGTTTTAAAAACGCTCCCACGGGGCGACACGCTTTTTCAAACATACACGAGGCAATGCGTCCTCAAAATAGCTAATCACCTTTCAAAATTAACTCCATTTTGCACTTCACTTCTGCAAAGGCGCCCTTTCGCACAAACAAAATGTATCTTTCAAAAATGTATCTCAAATCTTTAACTCACCACTCGAGTTAACATACTTTGAGAAAAAGCATTCTTCGAATTTAACTCGCTCGAGTTAACACATTTTGAGCGAAAGCTCTATCGAACTACGCCGGTTTGATTCCACATTCGTAGATACGTAGGCAGCTTACACAAAGCACAACCGAATCAAGCATTGCATCCCACTCCGTGTTGTCATGAGATTCCACCGAATTCTCATCCTCGACAACTGGGGGCTTCTCAACCTTCGCACCTAAGTGACCCTCCACGGTCTTCACAACTCTAGCTCAAGCTTACAACCTCAAACACTCTTTCATCTTGCATGAAGCCTTACAACCGACATTTCAAGTGTTCATTTTTAAAGCTCATTTCGACAACTAAAATGAATCTTTCACAAAATGATTTTTCAACAAAAGCATTTTAATCCAAACATCCCAATCGGGAATCATTTCACTTTCAAATCCAAGCGTACTAACTACGCAGGTCCACGGAAGCACAACACAGCGCGGAAGCGAAGGACGACAAAATCAAGTACAAGCTCAAGCCAAGCTACAACAAACGGTCATGTAATGATGGGTTCACACAATCCTTATTACACTAGATCACCAGGACAACTAAGGGTGAAGGCGACGGTACTCGTCAAAGTCACGCTGAACCCGAGCCATCTCAGCACGACTCTGACACAGCTGGATCGCCTGCTCCGCCCATGCTACATTTTTCTCCATTTTACCTTAATTTCAATCAAATTAGGCCAAACTACAGGGGAAATTTCAGAACCAAACACCATACTCTTCACTTTGACTCAGTTTTCATTCAAAACTTAGTCAAACTCGAGGGGGTAACCCAAAAAACTCCTCCTCCTAAAGCATGTACATTCCACTTCCCTTTGACTCAGTTTTCATCCAAAACTTAGTCAAACTCGAGGGGGTAATCCAAAAAACTCCTCCTCCTAAAGCATGTGCATTCCACTTCCCTTTGACTCAGTTTTCATCCAAAACTTAGTCAAACTCGAGGGGGTAATCCAAAAACTCCTCCTCCCAACGCACATCCTGCACTTCACTTTGACTCAATTTTCATCCAAAACTTAGTCAAACTCGAGGGGGTAACCCAAAAACTCCTTCTCCAAGTATCATCCACTACACTTTGACTCAGTTTTCATACAAAACTTAGTCAAACTCGAGGCAGTAATCCAAAAACACCCTTATCCTAATGCAACCCATAGCTTTTTACATAGTTTGACTATCGTTGTACACCATAACTCAATCAAACTGGGGGCTCACATACACCGGCACCATGACCAAGACAATTGGGGGCTGACGCTTCCTATCAAGAATCAAACCTTTACAACGAAAAATGGGATAATTTTTTGCATTTTTGAAGATACCCGTGCCATAAATACCCACATAAGCATCTACGGTTGAGCGACACCTCCAGAACCGCTACAAACAAGAGCATGCACGCTAAAAGCATAACACTTTCATGCGTGCATCAAATAACAAACCACCCAAACGTAAGTCCAAGCATCCAAGCACCAACCACTCGAATATGAGTCCAGGCACAACGCATCCAAATCCGACAGAGATGAGTATCACGTGAATCCAAACGAATCGCCAGATACCACGTCTCATGGTCAAAGCAGGCGAAAATGAAGATTTCGGAAGACAATAGCAGAATTCGAATTATTCCGGATTTGAAGCCGCGACATGTGTGAATGAGTTCGCACTTAAAGTTGCCAATTGATAAGAGATTCCCCGGAAGAATCACTAGTCAACAAGGCAATTTCTGAAGCGTGTTTTGTTCCACGTTGTCTCTCCATATTGGGCTCGTCAAGCCTAAGTATTTTTCTTCGTACGCGCAAGCTTTCATGGTTAAGGCGTCACCTAAAGTCCGCCACATGCGCTAGCACATCCAGCTATGCCTTGGTTAAGGCGTCACCTACAGTCCGCCACATGCGCTAGCACATCCAGTTATGCCTTGGTTAAGGCGTCACCTACAGTCCGCCACAAGCGCTAGCACATACATTATGCGCTATGCCTTGGTTAAGGCGTCACCTACAGTCCACCATACTCGTGTACTAAGCATTTAATACACGGTACAGAAGCAGAAGCACGAACACTCTTCACGAGTCCTTACACCCTCTAACACGTCCCTGTGGAGTATCACTTCCTCCCCATGGAGTCCACACACCTATACAGACGTTTCCCACGGAGTCCAAGACTTATCCTTCGACTTCCCCAGCAAATCACTAACCTACATCCCTGCGGCATTCTCCCCAGTAGGCCGTACCAAACACACCCCTACAAAGCATCCTGAACGAGTCATCCTTCAATTTCGGAGCACAAACACCAAGCGTCTACATCAACACATCCAGCAAGTCTAAGCACTGTACAACTACAAGACACAAACGCATTTGCAATTACACGGAGCAGTACACATGAGCACATACACCTTCCTCGGACCATAATTCCCGACGAACATACACCTCCACCCCTTATAAGACGAAACATCAGCACTCTTTCACAAAGACCAAACAACTACAACTACATCTACGCTCCTCGGCGAGACCATACATATACACCCTTCCCCGGCGGACTAGTACTTCTCCAGCGGATACTACACTAAGCACATGCGCTCCTCGGCGAGACCCAGCACGACATCATCAATGGCATCAACATCAGCAACGGCAACAGCACAAGCGACGGCATCAGCAACAACATCAGCAAAGGCATCAGCAACGACAACAACACTACACGGCAGCAAAGCGTAGAAAAGGCACTCTGGGCCGGCCCTCATAACATGCATGGACCGCCACGTCCTTAAAATGCGCATGTCCCGCCCCGCATAGCCCGGTTCGAAGTCCTCGTCTAACCCATGGACACATGCTTCGTTCCGCTGACGATATCGAGACTGTAATGGTCCGGATAAGGTCGTGGAGTTTGACTAACGCTCTAGTCTGAGCTCAGTCAAACTGGGGGCTCTGTGGATACCCATATCCGTACCCTCCCAACCAAAACCCTGTGATGTAACTCGGACTTTTATTACGCATGCTTTAACGTTGACTTAAACGGTTCTAATAATATCGAATTCATTTTGAGTCGTTTTGAAATGTTAAAATGATTTAGGTCGCTTCACATCGCACTTAAATAAACGTTCATTTTGTCCATTTGGAGTCTCGCTTGGTCCACGTCCTGCTTCGTTTGGCATGAGCTTCGCATTTGCATTACAATTAGCCCTTTTACATTAACGAGGTCTAATTCAGCATTCCTAAATTCCTAAGTTTAGGCCCGGTGGCAAAATCCTCCCTTTAGCCTCCTCTCACACAAAATATAGCCTCACGGGTTACCTTATTTCACAAAATGCTTCAAAATACACCTTTTTCACATTTTCGGGTCTCGGGCCCAGAACCGAGCCCAAACCCGCCTTTGGCCCTCACTCCAAAGCCCTCAACCTTCTAGTAGGTCATACTTGGTCTACTTGGAGCACAAGCAAGGAGATTGTGTCGTATATTTCCAAGATTTGGCAATCCAGATTAAGGAAATACGAAATCACAGAATTAAAACCACACCACCAAACCGAAACAGCCTATGCGGCTCAGGGTACAAACCGCATAAGGCTATGCGGTTTGCCCGCCAAACCGCATAAGCCTATGCGGCTCCCTGGCGTGGCTTTTTCCCCTGTCTTTCCTAATTTCTCTCGGCTATTCTCCTATATATACCCCCCTACGCACGACCTATTCGGACAAGTTTTCCACACAAGAAAAACCTCTCTTCTCACAACCTCTCTTCCTAGGTTTAGTGCCCACATGGGTCCCACAAAATATACCGTCTAGCACGGTATACACACCAAAACTCTCTCAAAGCCTCACGCACTCAAATCCTTGAGTTCAACACACCATCCCGTGTTGAATTCATCCTCCTTTTAAGTTCAAGAAGCGAAACTCTGCCCAGATCTGAAACGCCAGGACCAGGTAGGTATCGATCCACTTGGATCAAAGTTTTTTCTTATTTTCTATGGACTAACAAAGGGGACTACACTTTAGCGCCAGCTTTGGCACCGAGCGCGCTTGCATTCCAAGTGTTCTTATTACTTCGGGTACACCCCATATCCAATGACACGCCAAAGTCGCATAAGCAACCGACCCTTGTAAAATGAACCAATGGACAATTGATCGTTTATTTTATTTGCATGCATCTTGCACTCTTTTTCTTTGCATTAAAATCAACTTAAACAATGAATTCGACCTTTAACTGAATCGTTTTCGTTAACAAGTTAAACATGCTAAACTAAGGGTTTAAACTATCTCTTTTGCATCTGTATCTGCATTCTTTTACAATCTTTTTCGCACTTGTACGTAGCGATAACATTAGCTCAAATATCATCTTACTTGGATTGTTCTAGGTTAGTAGAGGCTATTTTTACATAGGCTTTTCTAAAAGGTTTTCATAAATCATTAATTGAATTAATCTTTAGTTAAGTACCCTCACCCCGAATCCAATCTGGTTTCACAACCTTAGATCTAGGGGTGTCGGCGTGCTCCAAAATCTAAGACATGTTTTTAGCTTAAGACATGATAGCAGGTTCCTAATTTCCGCGATAATTAGGTGGCGACTCCAAAACAGTTTTAAAGGTTTTTCTAACTTAATCTTTTTAACCTTAGTACGCCCTTATGCAAGACGGCGAGTTGGGTCCCCCTCGATCCCGGGTTCCACAGTTTTTAAAATAAAAAAAAAGCTAGTTTTCAAAAATAATAAAAATCATGCTCGTCCCCAGCAGAGTCGCCAACTGAAGGTATCGAAATCTAATCCCTCTCGACGCTCACAAGACGCCTTGCCGGCCATTGAAAGCGTCGGCGGAATGCGCCTCAGAGAAGATGTATAAATCAGAAAGAGCTGGCGTGAAAGCGCTCAAGTCTTTGCTTGATTTGCTATGGGGGATATCATTGCATGTAATTGTGACAAAAGAAATGTAGAAAATCCTTTTGAAATTTGTATTTTCGGAGTCGCCACCAAATATTAAAGGAATTTGGAACCTTTTCAGCGCGTCTTAAATCATAAGACACGGGGTCTCAGATTTCAAGGTGAGTCGATACCTATCCGTCTGAGGTTATTGTGAAACCAGAGAGGATTCGGAGTGAGGTTACCTTTCGAAAGTTTTGACAAAATGTATATTGAAAACAGTAATAAAAAAGCCTACGTAAAAGTAGTCTCTACTAATTTGAAAACAAATGCTTAATTTCGATATTTGGGCTAAAAATGACGCTACGTACAAGTGCGAATATGTGACTCGGTAAATATGTAAATAAAAAAATGTATACTGTTAAAGCTATGACATTTTGCTATAGAAAATATACGTAAAAATAATAATTCATTGCTTTTGAATTATTAAAATAAACGTTATTTTCCGACTTTGTATTTAATTCTAAGATTTTGTGAAAAACCCTCGGTTTTGCATGTTAAAAGACTAGTTGAAACGGTACAATTTAATGTCGAATCCGTGGTTTTAGTCGTAATTTAATGCATGAATGAGAATTTGCATAACGTAAAAGTGACGTCGGTTTGTTTTAGTGAATTTGAGTCGTTATTTATGCGATATTGGCGAGGTTTAGACGGATTCTGAATCCGAATTGCTACAACCGTATTACGAATATGGGTTCGCTAATGCCAATATCGGGTTGGGTTAATGTAACCCTTTTGTCCGAGTCTCAAACATCTAATCCGAAGGTAAAAGTGTTTTACCTTTAAAATGCAAAGACGGTATTTTGAGTGACTTTTTGTAAGTATGAGTGAGTGAGTGAGATAAGTGAGAATGATAATTGATAAGTTGATGAAAATAATGAATGTAAAGGGTGCTATTTATAGGAAATGGCTCGTATTTGTTCATGACCAAAAACTAAATCGCCTGTGTACCAGTGGTTTAGTTTTAGTGTGGCTGCAAACTGAAAGAGGAAAGCAGAAGTCTGCCAGATAAAAACTAAATCGCCTGTTTACAGGCGATTTTTATTTTGTTTTGGTGGGCTACGATTGGACTTGGGCCGCCTTTGTCATGTGTGACGTGTGTTGTATGTAATGAGTGTGTTATTTTGTGTTTTTCGGATGTTTTTGGGCCAAATTGATTTTTGGTCCAAATTTCGATTTTCGTGCTTCGGTTTTTGTCGTGTTTTTCGGTTTTGGCGCGAAATAAAATAATATTGTAACGTATTATTCTACGGTATTGTAGAGTCTAATTTCACGAAAATGTGACACGGGACACACTTTAGCCCGTTTTGAATGTTGGGTTAGTGTGCGTTTTGGGCCGTTTTGTAAGTTTGGGCCGTTTTGTAGCTTGTTGGGTTGTTTTTGTGAGTCGTTTTAGTAAGACGTTCCTGCATTGTGCTTGTATTGTGTTTGTATTATGTTTGTAATGACTAAATTGACATTCATTTTTACGATATATGTAAATTCAAATTAATACGTTAAAAATGACTAAAATGTTTTAGACACTTATGTACCGTTACGTCTTATTTATAAACATGCATGAAAGTCCTTTTCGTCATTGGGTTTGTTTTTGGAGGGGTACGGATACGGGTATCTACAGTTTCCGAGGTGAGGGTGTATGAGTGGCTAAGGAGGAGCTAGGAGGAGTTTGGGGCGGGAAGTATGAAAAACTAAGTTAGGAGGTTGATTTTCATAGCCAAGAATTTCTAGCCAAGGTTGAGCAGTCAAAACCGCCCGGTTCCCTTTGAACCGATCGGTTCAAGAGCCAAACCGACCGGTTCAGCCCCTAAATCGGCCGGTTCTGCTTGTTTTCGGTGTGCAGATTTCGTTGAGACTTAAACATGTAACAAGTCTAATCAACCAGTCGTATACTCATGTTACTGATTGACCCCGTAGCTTATCTTGAACATGTAACATGGCCTACAAGATCAAGACTCGATTGTGGCTGTTACATGTTTTGTGGCAGGTATGCGCGGAGATGGGATTGAGTGAGAAGTTGAAAGGATTGACCCCGTACCTTGTCTTGATCTTGATGGATGGCTTTATTGAGTCTTATTGATTAGACTTTTGTTACTCATGTTTTGTATTTTGGAGTTTGGATGTAAGGGGTATTTATTCCCCGATGCTAGACCTTGAGGTCTAGCTACTTTACTTTTGGTTTGGTTTGATTTAGTCGTTTGTGAGTGACGATCCGGATTCACGGTGTTTTCCGCCACCGTGGTTTTAATTTTCATTATCATTTTCTCGTTTAAAACCTTTTAAAAGCCTATTTTACTTTGTTAAATAATCCGGGTTGTTACAGTTACTATTCATCTCAGTTAATATTCATCTCGGTTACTATTCATCACGGTTACTAATCATCTCGGTTACTATTCATTAGGGTTACTATTCATCACGGAGCGTTACTTGCTTAGCAAGTTTCGTCCTTAATATAATTTTAGTGACTTATTAGTTATCATTTTCTTATAAATATTAATTCTCATTACTTAGTTTACTTTAAAATTCTTTATTTCAAATAATTTAAATAAGTTTAAGTAACTAATTTATATTATTCAAGTGTAAGTGTTTTATTTGATTAAGTTAAATGATTTATTTAATGTAACTATGTTTTCTAATTATTAGTTCCTTTTTAAATTTTCTATACTTAGCTTTTCTAGAAAATCTAGATATTTTTCCTAAGTGTAAAAATTATATTTTTACTTACTAAGTATAAATTTAATTTCGAAGTTGTTAAGTTCATTTTGTATTTAGTGATTAATAACAATATTTGAAAAGTGGAACTCAGTTATATTTAGTCGTATACTTAGCTAACTTTAGCGGTTTCTATTTTTAGCGATTTTATCGTAGTTTATTCATTTAGTCCGTATTGTCCAGGTCCGGATTTATGTAAGGGCAGTAACACTCGAACTTATTCATTTTAATATCTTATTAACATTATTTTTATCGGTTACGTCAATTCTTTTTATTATCGATTCATTTTACAATTAAATTTAATCCTATTAACTATTTAAATTCAATGACTTAGGGATAGATTCATTTGGATCAAAATAGACCCATTTTTGTGTGAGAATGCCATGGCCTTTTATTCTCTTTTACTCATTTTCTTTCTTTTTGTTTTTATTTTAATTCATTACTTAACTAATTAAATTATTTTAGTGGTAAAAATTACAAAGTCACAAATTTTATTTTAGGTCTAACATAATGTCCTAAACCGTGGCACTAATTAATTAGGGTATTTTATTTTCGTTTTATAATTTATCGGTTTTTGACTTAAAGTTTTCATATACTAATTATTTAAACTATACTAAAGTGATTTAAAGTAAGTTGAAATTTTATCAAAATTTTTATAATAATATAGAAATGTCGTGGCCCTTTGGTGATAATTACCTATATTTTTCTAAATTATTTTAACTTTTTTAAAACATATATTTACTAAAACAATTACTAACTAGTAAATTAAAACAATAAATAAACAAAACTTATAAAAATTATAAATCAAAATATGTGCTAAAATGAAGAACGCATGAAGATCAAGAAGAACATCAAGAACACACATGAATTTCATAAGAACATTAAAAACTCAAAATTTTATATTATCAATTAAATTTCACAAAAATTACTAATAAATCTAATTAATCTAAACTAACATAATATATTATTTACAAAAATAAAAATGCAAAATTTAACAAAAATGGGCAAAAATGCCGTGGGTTTTTAAGGGTGTACACACAATTTTATTTTTGATTTTTCTCTTCTAATTTAACATATAATGCTATGTGATTATAACACAATTTAATATAGCACATAAATCATTTATAGCTTGCATTTTACAAAAATTAAACTAGTGTGCGGGGGCACCTTAAGTTAGCTCGGTATGATTTTCCTACCAGTTATCCGGGTCCACGATACCGTCGTAGATACTCAAATCAACCCCGTCACTTGGCTCTTCGTCTTTAGTTTATAAGTACATACAAGAAAATTTAACTAGGTTAGTAACTTATTTTAACTAAACTAAACTAGAAATTTAAAGTGTAGTAACATTTTTATTTTTAGAAGAAGTATGGATTTCATTTAATTTGATTTATGTTCTTAAATATTTATTAGGTAAAAGAGGAAGTGATTATTTAATAAAAAGGGTGGAGAAATAATTTAGGTGATAAGAAAATTAAAAACACAGAATTATAAATTTTAACGAAGAAATGAAATGTTGAAGATGAAAATGAAGTTACTCTTACTTACTGTTTTTAGAGTAGATTATTTAGAGAGAAAAGTTTAGTAAGTTGTAGTGTTTTGTGTGGAAAATGAAAAAAAATAAGGAATAATTCACAAGAATAATCCCAACTAACACCCATCTTCCAAAAATAATCCGAACTCAAAATATTCTATGAATAATCCCAACTATCGAAAGTTATTTCAATAATATACTTTCTCCAATTTTAACCGACTCAAACAGTTAGAAAACAAGGTTAAACCGATTTTAAATTTTCTTCCCTCTTATTCTATCTAAAACTAAAATCGGTTTGACTTTTGTTTATACCTATTTGAGCCGGTTAAAATTAGCGAAAATATATTATTGAAATAACTTTCATTAGTTGAGATTATTTTTGGAATATTTTGAGTTGAGATTATTTCTGGAAGATGGGTGTTAGTTGAGATTATTCTTGTGAATTTTTCCTATACATACATATATATATATATATATATATGTATATATATATACATATATATATATATGTATATAGATATATATATATATGTATGTATATACAGAGATAAGATCTTTCAAGCCCTAAGTTTTGGGAAAGTCATTGAGTCCAGACATACGCTTTGAGATTTTAACACAAAATTTGAGATTTTAAGACAAAATTTGGAGCGCAAAATTCCAGAATATTTGAGATTTTAACAATGTTAAAATCTCAAATATTCTGGAATTTTGCAGTTCCAAATTTTTGTCTTAAAATCTCAAATTTTTGTGTTAAAATCTCAAAGCGGATTATGGACTCAATGACTTTCCCTCATTACTTGGGCTTAAAAGATCTTAACTCTGTATATACATATACATATATATATATATATATATATATATATATATATATATATATATATATATATATATATATATATATATATATATATATACATATATATATATATATATATACATATATACATATATATATATGTATATATATATATATATATATATATATATATATATATATATATATATGTATATATATATATATATATATATGTATAATATATATACATATATATATATATATACATATATATATAACATATATATATATATATATATATATATATATATATATACATATATACATATATATATATGTATATATATATATATATATATATATATGTATATACATATATAGAAATAGGATCATGTAAATCCTACCTATATTTTTAAATCCTACATCCAAATCTCAACCGTAGGATCATATAGATCCAATGGCCCAAATTAATTGTCACTAAGTGATTTAATTTTACGTATTTAAACCCTTCCCTAATGTCTTCCCATTCATTACGTATATTTTGCTTTCTCTCACTACATTCTCACCATTTAATTTTGCTTCCTCTCTCTCTCTCTAAAACAATGATTATTTTTGTCGATCAACTTTTGCAATTCAACGTCACTTCAGTGGAAATCGAATTCAATTTCTCAATCAATTTCAAGTAGATTGTCATGTCAGGTGTGCTTTCGATCAATTCATGTTTGTTTTACGTTTTTCAAATCGATGGTCGTTGATCGTCATCGTTCAATTTGATGTTCACTATCATCGTTCAATGTCATCGTTCAATTTTTTGTTCATCGTCGTAGTTCATCGTGTGTGCTTTCGATCGATTTGCGTCTGTTTTCGTCAATCAATTCTTGACTATCAACTTTTTTAGGTTATTGTGTTCATCATCATCGTTTATCGTCATCTTTCACTTTTATGTTCATCGTCGTTCATCGTCATCTCAAGTTTTTGTGTTTTATGGTCGATTAAGTTGTTATAATTTGTGCTTTATTGTGTTGTCCTTCAAGTGTTTGATAAAATGTCCTAATGAATTGTTTATTGTCGTTTTACCTATAAGTATCATTGATTCATACTAAATGTATCATTGATTCTCACTAAAAGTATCACAATGTTACAGAAGAAGTACCAGCATATTATAGTTTATGCTCTTTTTATGTTGCCCTTCAAGTGTTTGATGAAATGTATCAATGAATTGTTTGTTGTTGTTTGACGTAGAATTATCATTGATTCACACTGAAAGTATCACAATGTTACAAAAGAAGTATAGCGTATTATATAAGAATATCACAGTCACAGTAGATATTTTGAATTTATAAGAAGCTTAAAAATGTTATGTAAGAAGTACCAAAATTTTATATAAGAAGTATCAAAAGTTAATATAAAAAGTATCACAAAGTTTTAGTTTCAAAATGTTACATAGGATGTATTTTTTTTTAATGTATATCATATTTATTAAAAATTGTTGTTTTATGTTTTGCAGTTAGTTTCAGGATTTTGTTGATTTTGGCACCGAATTGAAGAAGAACAAGAAGATGTCCTTTTTTAAGAACATCATCATTTATGTTATTTTGATGGTGTTTTAAGCTACTTTAGTTTAGATATAAGAATTTTATTTTTGTTGATTCCATCATGTATATATATGTGGTTGAATTTATGTTGTAATTACTCTGCATTCAAATTTGACGTTACAAGTATCACAACTTAATATAAGAAGTATCGCATTGTTATACAAGAAGTATCATAATGCTTCATATAAAGTATCACCAATATTTCATAAAAAGTATCACAATGTTTTAGAAGAAATATCACCACTTTCTAAATAAAGTATCAAAATGCCTTACATAAAGTATGACATGTCATAAAAAAAATAGTACAAAGCTCTATAAAAAGTGTCAAAACATTTCACAAGAAGTATCGCAATACTCTATATGAAATATCACAACATAGTACCACAATGTTCTACATTGTACGAGTATGATATAAATTGACTGTCTTATTCTATTAAGAAAAATATCACACTATTCTTATTTCTACAAAGTGTAACCACTGCATCTGCATTTTCCATGCCCTCTTCCTCGACTTTTGTTTGCACTTGTTGGTTTCTTTGGAGAAATTAGGTAGAATAATATCCTGCAATATACACCACACAAATAATAATTACATTCATTTTTATATGTAAAAGTATCACTACCTTATATTAAAAATATCACAACCATTTACTAAAAGTATCATAACATTCTACAAAGAATCACCGAACAAAACTAAATGTATCAAAATATTTTATAAAAGTATCACAACACTTTATTAAAAGTATTACTTATGATAACAAAAAGTATCACAATCATTTACTAAAAGTAACATAACATTCGACAAAAAATCACTAAACAAAATTAAATGTAAGATACAGTTTATAAAAGTATCATTTGTAACAACCTGGTTTTTCGTGACTTTAATTAAACTAAGGCGGAAAATTAATTAAGTCTATATATTACAAACCAGCTGTTAACGTCTTACAAACTCAATATTCATGATAAGAGTTTAAGGTTAAAACAGAGTATTTATATTACAATTTCTCTCAAAATAGATTACAAAATAAGGCCTTCAATCCCCTGAAAGATCAACGGTCAAGACTCGGGGTACCTGCATTAAATTCTCATCATTTTCCCGCACACTCTTTCGATACATGCAATTTCTAAAGCAATATGCAGTATAATTAATGAATAATAAATAAACAAGGAAAACAAATAGCAAGTATGCAATTAAAACACATAAGGAGATCATGATGATTCAATACGAGTATAAACCAATCAAATAACCAACCACGCTCACAAATAATCATACTCAACAAAATCACATTCCAATACTCAACCAAGTCATTCCGATAATCATCAAACAAACAAGGAAATACATTCAAACATATGTTAACTAGTGAAAGTTCATTAGCGAGGCGGAAGCATGCAGACGTAATTTCGCAATAGTAGACAGGGCCAAACAGATTGGACGTGTCTGACACACTAAATCCTAGTGGACAGGGCCAAACAGATTGGACGTGGCTGACATACTAGACGTCCGCGCAATAGCGGTCAGGGCCGAACAAAGCGGACGTGTCTGAACAGGCTAAGGATACCTAAAGCGATAAGGACAGCCAAATCCCAAGTCTAATGTATGCATACACCACTAAAGATAGTTCGAGATCATACTAGCCCTCGAGTAAGTAGTCACCTAATAATACGACTATCACCTTAGACTGCACCCAGGGTGGCTGAGTTTCCAATTACCATAGTATGGGCTCACGGAGATATCAATCATGCCCCATCCTCGAGGTTGTATATCCCGCACCGAAATAATACTTTATATAAAAATATTAGATCGCCTTTAGCAACTCTGGGAGGGGGCCAAAGTCCCCATAGACGGCTACCTCATTAACTTCGAATTCAAGAGTCGCGACATGGCGAACAATCCAAGTATTTTTATTCAAGTAGTTCATTTTCTTAATTTCTTATTTCCTCGTTTAATAGTTACAAGTGACAATTCTAAATAAAAAAAATAACGCTTAACTTTGTATAATGAAATTTTAGTTCTAAATAGCTTCTTGAGTAAACAAAATACATAGAAAGACTTAATGATTTATTTTGAGTCCGTTCGTAAATTTTAAATATTTTTACTATTCATTATTTTACTATTCATCGTATTTACTATTCATTGTATTTACTATTCATCGTATTTACTATTCATCGTATTTACTATTCATCGTATTTTTATACGTATTCGTATTTTAGTATTTCGTATTTGTATGTATCTTAATACGTATGCGTATTTTTATACTTCGTATTTTATTCGTATTTTATACGTACATGTATTCCTATACTTAGTATTTATTATTATATTTCCTTTATACTTAGTATTTTTATTTTATTTCCTTATACTTAGTATTCTTATACTTTACAACTACTTTTATACTTAGGATATTTTTAGGTTTTACAAAACCAACCTTTATTTTTCTAAGTATATAATTCTAGTTTTAAAGACGTTAGGTTCGTTTTGTATTTAGTGATTTGAGAATTTATTTTAAACGTAGAACTCGATTTAAACTTAAGTACAAAATCCTAGTTTCAAAGTTGTTAAGTTCATTTTGTACTTGGTCATTTTAAATAACATTTCAAAAGTAAAACTCGGTTAACTTTAGTCGTATACTTAACTAAGATTTTAGCGGTTTCCATTTTTAGTGAGGTTGTCGTGGTTCATTTTAAATAGTCCGTATGTCCACATCCAAATTTAAGCATAGGTAGTAGCACTCGACAAGGTTCATTTTAATACGTGTAACGTTTATTTTTATCGGTTTAGTTGATTCTTTTTATTAACGGTTCATTATACAATCTAATATAATCCTACTTATAAATCAATTTTAGTGACTAAGTGACAAATTCATTTTGACCAAAATTGACCCATTTTTAATAGTAAAACCGTGGTACTCAACCTAGGTTACACATTTATTTTCTTTTTGTTTTTATTAATAAATCATTACTCTAACTAATTAATTTATTTAAGTGGTAAAAATAAAAAGTGACAAAATCAATTTAGGTCTAAAATTAATCCCAAAACCGTGGCCCTTGTACATTAGTGTAATTTATTTTCGTTTTCTAATTTTATCGGTTTTCGACTTAAAGTTTTTATAATCTATTTATTTAGTTTATACTAAAGTGATTTAAACTAAGTTGAAATTTCACTAAATATTTTATTAAGTTTATGAATAGTGTTTTTACTTACTTTAAATTTCTAACTTTTATATTTTAAAGATTTAGCTTATTTAACTTATAGTTTTAGTTATGTATTTATTCACTAATGGATTTAAACAACATTTAACCTTAACTTTATAAAAATTATGGATCAAACTAGTCATATATGTGAAGAACACATGAATAAATGAAGAACTCTAATATTTTTCATATGAACATTTTTAACTCAAATTCTTATATTATCGTTTTATTTTCTCAAATTTTTATGGTATGTCTAATTAACCTAGACTAATCATAATATGTTATTTAGAAAAATTAAAACTAAAAATTGGTCCATTTATTTCAATATAGCCGTGTATATGTATATATGTTTATGATTTTTGATTTTTGATTTTTATACTTCTAATTCAACAACTAATTTACTTTATAACATTTATATATTTAACATATGTAAAAATCATAAACAAACATTAACACACATAAGTAAAAATCATTCAAACACAAGAATAAACATAAAAGTTCAAGAACACACATAAATAAATTATAACATTTAAATTCATAACAAATTCATTTTAAGTCCTAAACATAAACTAATTATATTTTCATGTTCATTTCATTACAAGTATTTTAAGCATGCAATTTACAAAAATTAAAACGAAAAATTTAGTGAAAAATTTAGGGTAGGCCGTGGGTTTAGGTAGTGAGCAACAAATTCTATTTTTCGATTTTTGTCTTCTAATTTAACATGTGATACTTAGGTGACACAAAATCATACATGCAAATCAAAACATCACTTAGGAAAAATAACATAAAATCAAATTCGAGGCGCTTATCACATAAGTGTGCGGGAAGCACCTTAGGTTAGGTTAAAGAAAATGCTCCTAGCAATTGTCGGGATCGATTATGTGATCAAATTGGCTCAAGTCTAAGCCTCCACCTTGCTCCTCGTCTTTGGTTAGGGTTCGTACATAAAAATGAAAATAAGAAAGTTAGTAAATCATTTAGCTAGCTAAAATTATACTAACAAAATTTCAAGTGTAGTATTGTTTTTAGGTTTAGGAGATGTTTAAATTTTTATGACTTTGATTTATGTTCATGTTATTTATAAGTTTAAAACATGTAGAGATTGATAAATATAAGTGGTGGAGGAGTATGTTAAGAGCTTAAGTGAATTATATACAAGAAAATAAATGATTTAAAGAAGAAAGCTAAAGGAAGAAGATGAAGATCATGAGTGTTCTTGAGCTTGAAGATGAATAAGCTTACTTGTTCTTGAGTATGATTTATTTAGAGAGAAAATGAGGAAGTGTTTTAGTTGTGTAAGTGTGAAATGAAATGTGTAGTAATAAAATTTCATACTAGTGAACTTGTAGTATAAGGGTAATGTATTTGTATTTGTAAATGTATAAAGATTAAATTTAATTAAGCTACCAAGTGATGATGTAAAGAAGTAGATGGTGTAAGATGGATTAGACAAGTTACTAAAGGGGACATGGTGGTGTAAGAGGAAAAGAATAATGGAAGAAGATATGTTGGACTTAATGTCCAAATATCTCGGCCAAAATGGAGCCAAGTTGGCTCGATTTTCGTTTTTCAAATTTTCGATTTGCGCGCACGTGAAAAGTCCCGAAATGAAATATATAGTCTTAAAATAATGTTTAGAAGTAAGATCGAAAATAAAAGTGAAAATAAAACTCAAAACGAAATCAAAATAAAAATTGGGTACTAGCTCCTCGTAACTTTGAAATAAAATCTTACTTGATCGAAATATATATTTTTTTCGTTGAATGTTATGGAAATAAATCATAATAACTAAACGTCAAAAATTTTATCAGTTTAGACTTAGTGTGATTCAAAATATCGAGTTTTAGTGAAAGTGTTAGTTAAATCAAAATGGAATAGTAATTTGATATTATTATTATATGTTTTGTTAGTAATAATCAAAATGATTAAGCTTAACTAGTTTTTAATTAGATTAGGATTATGAGTAAGTATATTTAAGGAAAGATTAGGTGACTTAATCACAATTAGGTAGCTTGGTCATTTAGTCAAGGTTTGACCTCGATTTGCGTGCCAAAATTTGTTGTTGAGAAAATTGTCGTAGATTCTTTGTTTGATTTATCGAGTTCGAATATGAAAGAATAAAGTTCAAATTCGAAGTGTATCAAAATGGTTTTAGTTTAGGTACGATAAAAGTTGTAGCGCATTGTGTTAGAAAAATATTGGGCGAGATTGTTGAATTAATGATTTGCGCAACTATAATAGGCTTAACTTGACATGGAGTGTTACATGTTTAGCGAAAAAAAATTCAGTCGCATTTTTATTATAAGGAAAAAGGTTGAATTTAATTTAAGGAATTAAATTCTTTTATAAAATTGTGTTACAAAAACACGGGGTGTTACATCATTTATCATAACTAAAAGTATCACTTATGATAACAAAAAGTATCACAATCATTTACTAAAAGTAACATAACATTCGACAAAAAATCACTAAACAAAATTAAATGTAACATAACAGTTTATAAAAGTATCATTTATCATAACTAAAAGTATCACTTATCATAAGCAAAAGTATCACAGCTACACAAAATAATTGTCAAAGTTATAGACAACCAAATTTCGCACTTCGTTGAGGTATTTCATCAAACACTTGGTGTGCAACACACAAAAACACAAAACATAACAACATAATTAACTAAAACTAATCTTAACCCTAATTTTAACAGAATAAATATCAAACATATAATGATAATGGTGAAAACATCAGAAACATGTAAATTGAAAACTTAATATTGGCTAAATTATGCATATAATCATTAAAAACTTAAAATTAGTACGAAAAGAATCGAATTCAATAATTTCCATACCTAGTTAATGAAGATTGAACAATTAAAGTAGATGATTAGTGATTTGGATGAACAATATTATCGAAAAATTAGTGATTTGGATGAATGTATCGATGAATTTTGTTGATTAGTGATTTAGGGTTTGGAATTTGTTGAATGGAGAGAGACAAATAGTGTTAGTGATTGAGGATGAATAATGAATTATTGATGACAATGTTTGTGCGCTGGGTATGTTGGTTTGTTGTTGAGACGTGTTTAAATCTTGTGCATATTGTTTTGTTGTTGTTTGGTTTGGTTCAATCTTGACCCTTCATTCCTTTGATCTAATGGCTTAGATTAGGATGTAGGATTTAAAAATATAGAAGGATGTACCGGATCTTGCCTCTATGTATATATATATATATATATATATATATATATATATATATATATATATATATATATATATATATATATAGATAAGATCTTACAAGCCCAAAGTCTAGAGAATGCCATTGGATTATCAAAATCAACGGCTAAGATTAAATCTCAAAAGGAGGTGGGAAGGCCGGTCAATGGACCGTGAAGGTGTCAACCGTAGGAAAACTTATAATCTTTTTTTTTTTGTTAAAATCTCATTTTTTTTGGTTAAAATCTCGATTTTTTTGGTTAAAATCTGAAACCTGGAATTTTGGGCTTAACGACTTTCCCTCATAACTTGGGCTTGATTGATCTTATCCCTATATGTATATATATATATATATATATTGTAACACCCCGTGTTTTTTTTACTAATACTAATTAATTATTTTAACAAAATTCTTAAATTAAAATTTATATAAGTTCACTTTTACTCAATTACTTTAAAAACGTGGCTGAAAAATTTCGATTAAATAAACTTTCTCCATTACATTTCTAATTAAACTTTCTTGATTTTATATTAACCTATATGATATTTTTATTTATAAAATACTTGTCAAACTAAAACTTCGATTCAGTTGCTTTTATTAAACTTAATATATTTGCACTTCATCTTAAAAATTATTATTAATGAGATAAAATATAATTTTATCGAAATGTATCTTGCAAATAAATGCAGGCTTGAAAATCATGTGAGGCCAAGTAACAAAATTTGTAACTAATATTTTTATATACCATTTAATTTTAAAATATAAGTTTAACAATATAGAAAATAAAAATAGATCTACAACGAAATATATTATACTTAATATATTTTATAAAATATAAAGGTTTATAAATAAGAAATGAATGAAACAGAGCAAATCGGAAAAATTGAACCTTAAAGTCCCCATGTAGATTAGACATACACCCCCACTTGTGAATTAAGATATTTCTTTTTAGCTTCTAAGGCACACTTCCTTTTCTCCTTATACTCCCTCTTTCCTGATCTCCTTCTTAGTACTCCTTCTTCTTCCTCACTTTTTTTTTTTAACTCCTCCATAAACAAAATCAAGTAATAATAATAATAATAATAATAATAATAATAATAATAATAATAATAATAATAATAATAATAATAATAATAATAATAATAATAATAATAATAATAACGCAGCAGCAACAACAAAAACAAACGACAACAACAACAAAATCAATAACAACAGCAGCCTCGACAACACCAACAACATCAACATCGACAGCAGCGGCCACCATGGCCATGGTGGTCGAACCACCATTAATGGCGAGCTCGAGCTCGAGCCTCAGCCACCACGTCAGCCACCACCACCGCTTATCCCCTGCTTCTCCTTCATTTCCTTTCGATTTCACGGAGCTCGACCGACAACCACCAGGCCGCCCACCACCGCAGCCGCCTCTGCCCTCATCCTCGCCGGAGCACCGTGCTCAGCCACCACCACCTGCCACCGTGGTCCTCTCTCTCTCCTTCCTCTGCTCTGTTTTCTCTCCCCTGCTCTTGGTCCACCGTGAACCACCGTCCTCTGCCCTCTCCTCTGCCACCGTGAAACACCGGAGCCTTGCTCTGCTCACTCGCCTCTCTATCTCCTCTGATTTCTGCTCGCTTTCGACTTCGACCACCGGAGTTCTCGCCGGTGAGCCTCTGTTACTACTCCGCTTTTATGTTTCGATTTCAGTGTTATAAAACATTTGATTTCAGTTTTCCATCTACTTCGTTTTTAATATTATAAATCATTCAATAAATTAAATTAACTCTCGACATTCATTTCGCTTTCCGTCTAAAATTTATTATATCGATATATTGAGTCGAGTCTCACTCCCCTCTTTTCTATTACTCGTGCTGTTTCGATTTTGCTACTGTCGAATGGAGCTACTGGTGTTCTACTTTGGCTTCACTGTTGCTGTTTTGGGTCTACAAGGAAACGGGTCAGTTTTGGGTCTTGAGTCGACAATATCGTGGATCCAGACGAGCTAAGGAAATTCGTACCGAGCTAACTTAAGGTGCTTCTCGCACACTTATGTGATAAGCGCCTCGAAATTGATTATATGTTATTTTCCTAAGTGATGTTTTGATTTGTATGTATGATTTTATGCCACCTAAATATCATATGTTAAATTAGAAGACAAAAATCGAAAAATAGAAATTGTTGTCCATTAATAAAACTCACGGCCTACCCTCCATTTTTAGTTTAATTTTTCGTTTTAATTTTTGTAAATTGCATGCTTAAAATACTAAGGATAAGATGTATATGAAAATGTAATTAGTTGATGTTTTAGACTAAAAATGAATTTGTTATGAAATATAAATGTTTTAAAGTATTTATGTGTTCTTGAACTATTGTTGAATTTAATTGTGATATTATCATGTTGAAATTATTTGTTATGTGTAAATTAAAATATATAAAGTATAAGTATCACAATTATAAAATAAGACTAAAAATATTACTAAAATAACTAAAGTAAATAAATTAAACTAATATAAAATATTTATGGAAATAAAGTATTTATCAGCACTAAAAATGTTTAAATAAAACACAACTAAAAATTAAGAGTTAAATTAAAAGAGTATTAAGTTTAAAATTAATATTAAATCATACCTAAAGTAAAAATATAAATTAAGTTACTCATATTAAAGTTCTAAAATAAATAATTATATAAAAAGTCATATCTCACAATTACTATAAAGATTACTTTATAAAAACTCTAAAGTTTAAAATGAACTTAAACTATACTAAATAAGTATTTGCTTAAAATATCAAAACGAAATAAAGAACTTGAAACTTAAAATAAACTTAACTAAAACTATTACTAAATAAAGTTAATAATTAGTATCACAAATAAGAATTAACTAAAAGGTAAATTGTTAAGATCATATAAAGATCGACTAAAAATTTACTAAGTATAGTTATATAAAAATTATGAATAATATATTTATATATATAAATACAAAACCTAACTAAGATTTTGAACTATAAAGTGTTTGACGTTTCTAAAAGTTATAAATAATTAAGTGAATTAAACTTAAATGAATATTACTAAAATTTAAATATTAAAAATCTCACGATCGAATTATTGAATCACCTAATACGACTACGTAAAGTTACTTAAATAAAATCAATTCAGAAATTAGTCCCACCTAAACGAATATTTCCTAAATGGTCATTATATTATATTTTATTAAACATACTAAATTTTACTAAGTACCATCACGATATTTTTACAAGTTAAAATAAATGTTATGAATACTAAATCACTTAACACTTTACAATTTAAATAAAAGGAAGAAATAAATGTGGGTTATAATGCAATTCAATTATTTATATTACTAATCACTAATCTACTTTAATCTACTTAAAGTTTAAATGAAACTAAATCATACTTAATCGAACTATTATTAGATTACTAAAATATAAAATAAGAATACGATACGTATAAAAATACGCATAAATACGAAATACTGAAAATATTAATACGTATAAAATACGATGAATAGTAAATACGATGAATAGTAAATACAAAGTGAATAGTAATGCATACGATGAATAGTAAATACGATGAATAGTAAAATAATGAATAGTGAAAAATATTTAAATTTTACGAATGGACTCGAAATAAATAATTAAGCTTTTCTACGTGTTCTGTTTTACCTGAAGAACTGCAGTTACTAAAATTTCATTATACAAAGTTCGACGTTGTAATTGATTTTCAGAATTGGCATTGTTATATTGAAACGTGTAAGTAAGAAAATTGAGAAAATGTACTACCTGAATAAAATACTAGGATTGTTCGCCATGTCGCGACTCTTGAAATTCGAAGTTAACGAGGTAGCTGTATATGGGGACTTGGGCTCCCTCCCTGAGTTGCCCAAGGCGATTAACAATCTTGAGATTTCTTTTCTACTACGTGAGTATCATCCTGGGGGATGGGGCATACTTGATATTACCGTGGGCCCATATAGCAGTAATTGGAAACGCCAACCCCATCCGGGGGTACCCGTCTCTGGTGATAGTCGAACTTTTTCGTCGGTGATACCTTTTGAATAGCGAATAAGTATGATCCTCGATAGGTAGTGTATGCATACATTAGACAAGAGGATGTAGCCATCTTTATTACCTTAGATATCTTTAAGCTTTGGCAGTCATGTCCAAGTGATGTTGGCCTCACGGCCATCTGCTTGCGGATTATGTACGCATGCTTAGCCTTACTAACGAAGATTCATTTGTTATCACATGTTGAATGCATTTCCTTGTTTGTTTGATGATTATTTGAATGACTGGCGGAGTATTGGAGTACGATTTGTTGAGTATGATTATTTGTGAGCGTGGTTGGTTATTTGATTGGTTTATACTCGTATTAAATCATCATGATCTCCTTATGTGTTTTAATTGCATACTTGCTATTTGTTCTCCTTGTTTATTTATTATTCATTAATTATACTTTGCATATTGCTTTAGAAATTACATGTATCGAAAGATTAATCTTGCGGAAAATGATGAGAATTTAATCACAGTACCAGTATTATTTGTTGATCTATCGAGGATCAAGGCCTTATTTTGTAATCTATTTTGAGAGAAATTGTAATATAAATACTGCTTTTAACCTTAAACTCTTATCATGAATATTGAGTTTGTAAGACGTTAACAGCTGGTTTGTAATATATAGACTTAATTAATTTTCCGCCTTAGTTTAATTAAAGTCACTTAAAAACCAGGTTACAGTTAATGTATCGAGTCGTCTTTAAGTGACCGTGAGTGACTTAAAGTTATCTCATCTAGCGAGACGACACCTGGGCCAGACATTAATATCGTATGTCAAGCGTAGACTTATAGGATCAAATAATAAATTAGAAATCCTAGATCGCTAAAATAATAATCTTAGAACGCTTTAAATGTGAGAATGGGTAGAAATATTAAGAATTGACCGACTGACCTAGATTTTAGAATTTTCGACCGTCATTCAACCTCGATAGATTTTTATTTCTCTTTCCTTTTATCTGCTAAGTGCTCTATGACTAACTTTTTGACTAAGAAGTCTCATATACTAACATTACCGAAAAGCGAGACTTATAAATCGAAGTCAAGATGACAAGAATTCAAGCACATTCAAATGGACGCATTAAGAGTTGAAACATCTGAAGCGACGCTCTAGACCTTGAAGAATACTATTGCTTTGAAGACGTCTATAACTTTCTCTAACGTCCTTATTAAATAAATTATCATTTTCTCGTCTAATAAAATTTTAAATCTATTAAACTTATTTTCTTCTTCTAAAGTATAACTTTCCTAATTTATACTCCTATAATGATTTTAGAAAATGAATTTTTATCCTTTTCATTTTCTCGCAATATAAGACTCAAGGACAAGACCTGGAGCGCATGCAAAGAGACGTATCAAGAATCACGCTATTCAAGACAATTTTCAAGACGTTGAAGATCTCTTTAGCATTGAAGACTTCTACAACCATATCAAAATCGTTCTCTAATTGTCACCTTTATTTCAACGCTTTTCAATTTTCAGAATTCCTAATCATAAAAAAAAAAAAAAAAAAAAAAAAAAAAATATTTAATCTCAAATTGAAGTTTGTATTTCCTTTTATATTTTAAAATTTCCTACTAAAATGAAGCAAACTCAATGATTTTTCAATCTAGAAAAATGGTTTCCTCTCTACTTTTCAATATCGTAATCTCCTTAATCTTTATACTCAAAAAAAACCTTGAACTTTAGCCGTAATTTTTGACCTCGTACAATTATTCTTACCTTCTAAAATTTCTAATCTCGAAATCTATAATATCTACTATTTGATTTCATAAAGTTAGTTTTCTTTGTTCTGTTTAATCTCAAAAAAATGACTTTATCTTTTCTCTGTAATTTCGTTAAATTTGTAGTCAACCTCTAAAATTTTGAACTCTTAAATTTTAATTTCTACAGAATTCTTATTAATCTCATACGATGCGATCTTGCCCGTTTTCTTCATTTTTGTAAACTCTTTACCTTTTTATAAAATACTTCTGAACTTGTCCTATCTATTACAATTATCTCTCTTCGATGTTTATATACATATTTCTTTTTCTTTTATATAACCCCTTATTATAAATTTCGAATCTTATCCTAAACATGATTTATAACATTTCCGTTTCACCTAATAACATTATAATAATTTTAAGAAAATGAGCTATATCAACAAGGTTATCCATAATTCTCGAAAATTTTATTTAATCATTCAACGATAACCTATATATTTTCTTAATTTGCTTAAAGCTCATATTTTCCTTATGATCACTACGATTTTTACATATTTTCCCTAAATGCCGTTTTTCCTAAGGCTATATATCTTATGTATGTGATCATTAAAAGTAACAATAATAATATTATATAGATACGCTTAAAACTTCTTAAGGGGGTAGGACAATAATTTGATTATATCACAATCCTAAATAAATATTAAAATTCTTTATTTCAACCTATTTTAAGGTTAATATTTATTTTCAAATTTAAATAAATTGTTTTAATTCTTAAAATTCTTATTATTTTTATTTAATTTAATTCCGTACAAAACTTCTAGGCCCTACCTTTTTGAAAACGTCTTTCGCGCAGATTTTGAAAATGACAATGCAGCAACATTTAGATGTTAATTCGAAAAAGAATTATTTATATTATTAAGTTATTAAATTATTCAATCTTTCCTTTTTAGAAAATTAATACCCAATCAAGAGCAATATTAATATTCCAATTCCAAAAACATCAATGTTTTCGGCAACTGCTTTTTAATCTCGAGCAGTTATCCATCCTATTCAAGTTTAGGGAATGAAACTTTTCTTAAGGGGTAGGATCAGAACTTGTAGTGTTTTTTTACTAATACTAATTAATTATTTTAACAAAATTCTTAAATTAAAATTTATATAAGTTCACTTTACTCAATTACTTTAAAAACGTAATTTGAAAAATTTCGATTAAATAAACTTTCTCCATTACATTTCTAATTAAACTTTCTTGATTTTATATTAACCTATATGATATTTTTTATTTATAAAATACTTGTCAAACTAAAACTTGATTGAGTTGCTTTTATTAAACTTAATATATTTGCACTTCATCTTAAAAATTATTATTAATGAGATAAAATATAATTTTATCGAAATGTATCTTGCAAATAAACAGACCGTTTGAAAATCTGTGAGACCGTAACAAAATTTGTAACTAATATTTTTATATACCATTTAATTTTAAAATATAAGTTTAACAATATAGAAAATAAAAATAGAACTACAACGAAATATATTATACTTAATATATTTTATAAAATATAAAGGTTTATAAATAAGAGCGAATGAAACAGAGCAAATCGGAAAAATTGAACCTCAAAGTCCCCCATGTAGGCCTCTACATACACCCCACTTGTGCATTAAGATATTTCTTTTTAGCTTCTAAGGCACACTTCCTTTTCTCCTTATACTCCCTCTTTCCTGATCTCCTTCTTAGTACTCCTTCTTCTTCCTCACTTTTTTTTTTTTAACTCCTCCATAAACAAAATCAAGTAATAATAATAATAATAATAATAATAATAATAATAATAATAATAATAATAATAATAATAATAATAATAATAATAATAATAATAATAATAACGCAGCAGCAACAACAAAAACAAACGACAACAACAACAAAATCAATAACAACGGCGGCCACCGACAACACCAACAACATCAACATCGACAGCAGCGGCCACCATGGCCATGGTGGTCGAACCACCATTAATGGCGAGCTCGAGCTCGAGCCTCAGCCACCACGTCAGCCACCACCACCGCTTATCCCCTGCTTCTCCTTCATTTCCTTTCGATTTCACCAGAGCTCTGACCTCCGACAACCACCAGGCCGGCCACCACCGCAGCCGCCTCTGCCCTCATCCTCGCCGGAGCACCGTGCTCAGCCACCACCACCTGCCACCGTGGTCCTCTCTCTCTCCTTCCTCTGCTCTGTTTTCTCTCCCCTGCTCTTGGTCCACCGTGAACCACCGTCCTCTGCCCTCTCCTCTGCCACCGTGAAACACCGGAGCCTTGCTCTGCTCACTCGCCTCTCTATCTCCTCTGATTTCTGCTCGCTTTCGACTTCGACCACCGGAGTTCTCGCCGGTGAGCCTCTGTTACTACTCCGCTTTTATGTTTCGATTTCAGTGTTATAAAACATTTGATTTCAGTTTTCCATCTACTTCGTTTTTAATATTATAAATCATTCAATAAATTAAATTAACTCTCGACATTCATTTCGCTTTCCGTCTAAAATTTATTATATCGATATATTGAGTCGAGTCTCACTCCCCTCTTTTCTATTACTCGTGCTGTTTCGATTTTGCTACTGTCGAATGGAGCTACTGGTGTTCTACTTTGGCTTCACTGTTGCTGTTTTGGGTCTACAAGGAAACGGGTCAGTTTTGGGTCTTGAGTCGACAATATCGTGGATCCGGGCATTTGAGCTAAGGAAATTAAATGCATCGAGCTAACTTAAGGTGCTTCCGCACCCTTATGTGATAAGCGCCTCGAAATTGATTATATGTTATTTTCCTATGTGATGTTTTGATTTGTATGTATGATTTATTGCCACCTAAAAATCATATGTTAAATTAGAAGACAAAAATCCAAAAATAGAAATTGTTGTCCATTAATAAGACTCACTACTACCCTCCATTTTTAGTTTAATTTTTCGTTTTAATTTTTGTAAATTGCATGCTTAAAATACTAAGGATAAGATGTATATGAAAATGTAATTAGTTGATGTTTTAGACTAAAAATGAATTTGTTATGAAATATAAATGTTTTAAAGTATTTATGTGTTCTTGAACTATTGTTGAATTTAATTGTGATATTATCATGTTGAAATTATTTGTTATGTGTAAATTAAAATATATAAAGTATAAGTATCACAATTATAAAATAAGACTAAAAATATTACTAAAATAACTAAAGTAAATAAATTAAACTAATATAAAATATTTATGGAAATAAAGTATTTATCTAAGACTAAAAATGTTTAAATAAAACACAACTAAAAATTAAGAGTTAAATTAAAAGAGTATTAAGTTTAAAATTAATATTAAATCATACCTAAAGTAAAAATATAAATTAAGTTACTCAGATTAAAGTTCTAAAATAAATAATTATATAAAAGTCATATCTCACAATTACTATAAAGATTACTTTATAAAAACTCTAAAGTTTAAAATGAACTTAAACTATACTAAATAAGTATTTGCTTAAAATATCAAAAGCGAAATAAAGAACTTGAAACTTAAAATAAACTTAACTAAAACTATTACTAAATAAAGTTAATAATTAGTATCACAAATAAGAATTAACTAAAAGGTAAATTGTTAAGATCATATAAAGATCGACTAAAAATTTACTAAGTATAGTTATATAAAAATTATGAATAATATATTTATATATATAAATACAAAACCTAACTAAGATTTTGAACTATAAAGTGTTTGACGTTTCTAAAAGTTATAAATAATTAAGTGAATTAAACTTAAATGAATATTACTAAAATTTAAATATTAAAAATCTCACGATCGAATTATTGAATCACCTAATACGACTACGTAAAAGTTACTTAAATAAAATCAATTGTAAATTAGTCCCACCTAAAGCGAATATTTCCTAAATGGTCATTATATTATATTTTATTAAACATACTAAATTTTACTAAGTACCATCACGATATTTTTACAAGTTAAAATAAATGTTATGAATACTAAATCACTTAACACTTTACAATTTAAATAAAAGGAAGAAATAAATGTGGGTTATAATGCAATTCAATTATTTATATTACTAATCACTAATCTACTTTAATCTACTTAAAGTTTAAATGAAACTAAATCATACTTAATCTAACTATTATTAGATTACTAAAATATAAAATAAGAATACGATACGTATAAAAATACGTGCATAAATACGAAATACTTAAAATCTGAATACGTATAAAATCGATGAATAGTAAATCGATGAATAGTAAATACAAAGTGAATAGTAAATACGATGAATAGTAAATACGATGAATAGTAAAATAATGAATAGTGAAAAATATTTAAATTTTACGAATGGACTCAAATAAATAATTAAAGCTTTTCTACGTGTTCTGTTTACCTGAAGAAGCTCATGATTACTAAAATTTCATTATACAAAGTTCGACGTTGTAATTGATTTTGAAATTGGCATTGTTATATTGAAGCGTGTAAGTAAGAAAATTGAGAAAAGGTACTACCTGAATAAAATACTAGGATTGTTCGCCATGTCGCGACTCTTGAAATTCGAAGTTAACGAGGTAGCTGTATATGGGGACTTGGGCTCCCTCCCTGAGTTGCCCAAGGCGATTAACAATCTTGAGATTTCTTTTAAGTGTGAATTATCAACCTCGGGGATGGGGCATACTTGATATTACCGTGGGCCCATATAGCAAGAATGGTGGAACGCCAACCCCATCCGGGGTACCCGTCTCTGGTGATAGTCGAACTTTTTCGGCTCGGTGATACCTTTTGAATAGCGAATAAGTATGATCCTCGATAGGTAGTGTATGCATACATTAGACAAGGGATGTAGCCATCTTTATTACCTTAGATATCTTTAAGCCTGGCGATCATGTCCAAGTGATGTTGGCCTGCCGGCCATCGCTTGGATTATGTCCGCATGCTTCCGCCTTCTTAACGGCATTCATTTGTTATCACATGTTGAATGCATTTCCTTGTTTGTTTGATGATTATTTGAATGACCGCGAGTATTGGAGTACGATTTGTTGAGTATGATTATTTGTGAGCGTGGTTGGTTATTTGATTGGTTTATACTCGTATTAAATCATCATGATCTCCTTATGTGTTTTAATTGCATACTTGCTATTTGTTCTCCTTGTTTATTTATTATTCATTAATTATACTGCATATTGCTTTAGAAATTACATGTATCGAAAGAGTGTGCGGGAAAATGATGAGAATTTAATGCAGGTACCCCGAGTATTGACTGTTGATCTATCAGGGGATTGAAGGCCTTATTTTGTAATCTATTTTGAGAGAAATTGTAATATAAATACTCTGTTTTAACCTTAAACTCTTATCATGAATATTGAGTTTGTAAGACGTTAACAGCTGGTTTGTAATATATAGACTTAATTAATTTTCCGCCTTAGTTTAATTAAAGTCACGAAAAACCTGGTTGTTACATATATATATATAGAAACAAGTTCAAACGAGACACCTAAATATTGCGAGACACAAACGAGACACAGCATTTTAGCCTTTTTGGTGAAACTTTAACATAGTTTCATGAAACTTCAAAAATTGTGAAACTTTAATGTCCTAAAGTTTCACAATTTTGTTAAAGTTTCACAATTTTTGAAGTTTCATAAAACTATGTTAAAGTTTCACAAAAAAGGCTAAAATGTCATGTCTCATTGTATCTCGCATAATATTCTTTGTCTTGATATAACTTTACTCTATATATATATAGGGTTAAGATCCAGTAAGAACACTAGCTTTGGTAAGAACGGTAAGAACAGTCAAAGTACATAATAAATATACATAAGGTACATTTAACTAACACACAAAAAGTACATTTCATAAGGTACATTAGAAATATATGTTATGTACATTTGGAAATAATGAGTTATATTCAAAATTATATGTATATTCGAAGTTTAAAAATAAAATGTACTTTTGGTATAGTATAAATGTACCTTAAAATTTTGACATATATCTACAATATAAAGAGATTATACGTTATAAATTTAAAATTAAATTGTCTCCTATTTTCCATTACTAAAATGAATGATAAATTTAAAATCTACATCATTTGTATTCATCATGTATTTTGAATGTTCTTACCGTTCTTACCTTAGGCCATGTTCTTATTTGATCTTATTCCTATATATATATATATATATATATATATATATATATTAATATATATATATATATATATATATAAATATATATATATATATATATATATATATATATATATAGAGAGAGAAGAGTTATAGTAAGTCCCTATATAAATTTAAGTCCCTAAGTCTTGTTTCTAGCCTTTGGATTAGATTACTTTGGATGGCTGAGATTAAAGAAGTTTTAATTAGGGAGCATTTATTTTAAAAAGGAAAATTAATTTAGTGGACAAAAGTTTGGCCGCTCTAGGCGGTGTGATTAAAAACAAAGCCCATTTTAATGCATCCTTTTTATCTGTGATGGCTCTTCGTTTTTTTTAGTGCAACATATATTTGACGGCTCATTTAGAATTCATTCTAGTTTTTCCCCATTATCTTTTCTCTTGTTTTCCAGTAGTTTTCTTTTCGTTCATTGATTATATTTTTTGATTGAAATTCATCAGAAATGATGGAGGATCATCAGATTGTTTTGTACATAGGTTTATTTTTTAATTTTTTATTTGTTTGTTGAATAATAATTCATGTTATTTTTTGGTAATCATATATTCATGTTTGATGTAATTTATTTATATGTAACAGTAATATTTTGAGCAGATTGTAAAATTGTTTTTTTTTTTTTTCCTGAGATTAATATTTTTTTTTTTTGTACTATGTTTTAGGTGGAGGAGAGCAGGTAGTAGGAGAGGGTGATTTTTGTAGGTCGTTGGAGAGCAAATTTACTCCGTATGTTAGGAAGCGATTCGAGAATTTGGAAGAAGGGATTAAATTTTATAAGATTTATGCTCTTGCCTCTGGTTTTGATGTACGTAGATGGACGACGAAGAAGCGGCGTGATGGATAAGTTTGAATAATGATTTAGTGGGTAGTTATGATGTGGTGTAGTTCTTTTTAAAGTTTTTCTTAATTTTTGTTGTTGTTCTTCAATTTATTGTGATGAACTTGTTGTAGTAGAGTAGATATTGTAGTAGACTTGATCATGTTTGGTTAAATAAAAATTTGTAGTTTTTTGGTGTTAGAATTGATCAAGTTTGATTTAATAGTTCGAGTTGAATAAATTTTCTATTATCTGCTACAATAGTTGCATTTATATCTAGGTGTTCTTATGTTTACAATACACAACGATTTTACTTTTAGAACTAAAAAAAAAATTATCTTATATCTAATTAGCGTTATATTTCAAATTTAATACAGTTAAACTTGTATGTAATTGTCGTTACATTCGGATTACAGTACAATTACACTTAATTATTATAACCTTTGTAACATACAACAGTTGCAAATGTATAAAGGTATCGTTACTTTTGTTATACACAACCATTGCAATTAATTGTTGCAGTCAACAGTTGCAATTGTAGTTACGTTTGTAATACTGAGCCGTTGCAGTACTATATAGAAATAATTACTTTTGTTTTACACAACAGTTGTAGTATATAGAAAGTCACATTTTTAGTTGTCGTTACGTTTGTAATACTTAACGGTTGCAATAGTATATAGAAATAGTTACTTTTGTTATACACAAAAGTTGCACTTATAAAAGTTGCACTTATAAGTGACTGCCTTCCATTTTAATTATAATGCCACAATTTGAAGGTGGCAATCACACTTAACGTACTGAGGGTTACACATGATTAAGTAGAGTAATGAAATAAGTAAAATTTAATCAATCATCTTAACGAAAGGTAATAAAGCGCAACTAATAAAACTTGGTAACACTCTGTCAATTAAGAACAGGAATACAAAATAAACTAGCGGCAAAATTTTCCTGAAGCGGACTTAACAAGTAAAAATAATTTTTTTTTTTTTTTGGCGAACTACTCGGCGATCTTACGTCACGAGCTTCCTTGAATGACACTTGACAATATAGGTCGAATTTTAGTCAACTGATTCTCAACACTTTCTCCCACAACATTAGCCATCCTAGGGAGAAACACAAATTGAATTTAATTGATCTGACGAATTACAAAGATTAAGAAAGCGGTTAATGACAAAGACCAAAAGCGAAGTCATAATAATCGTAACTCCACGCTAATTACTTAAAGCGTCTGAAATGAAATTATTTTGTGAAGAATGTAGCTTTAATTGATAAAATAATTGTTGGAATGGAAACAAAATATTTTTCGAAACTAATAGAAATTAAAAAGCAAGTGTAAATGATAAAACAAACAAAAAAACCATGGATTTCATAATTGAACATGTAATTCTAAATTCATGAAAAATCAAATTAATAATTTCATGAATAAAAAAAAGTATTCAAGATAAATTACAACATATGAAAAAAAAAATAAAAAAATTCACATGTACACCAAATGAACAATTTCTATTAAAACTAAATACTTGTTTCGAAATTAAAGACAATATCATACTTCAAAATAGAAAAAAAAAAACTGAAATAAGAAAAATAAAATAATAAAACACGAATTAAAAAATTAAAATTAAAAACGATATCACAAAAATTAGAGAATGGAGCAAACTTACTGGAATTTGTAAATGATATTTCAAAGGCGAAAAAAAGAAGAACTTGTTGTGAAATCTAAATGAGTAGCGAAAATAACTTTAGAGGACAAGATGAAGTTGAGATGAACTGAAGAAATTGGGTGGGAAATGAATTGGGGAGATGAAGCTTATTTAGTTAGGGAGTTGAAAAGAAAGAAAATTGAACAATTAATTGTCTTGGGAAGTCGACAATGTTTGGGGAGTTGTATTTTAATTTTTTTTTTTTATAATTATTACATTAAATAGGTGCATGAATTTGTGGATGAATTTGGGTCGTTGATTTGCTTTGATCTAACGGTGGAAAATGGTACTTAGGTACTTAACTAATACTATGGGACTCATTATAACCCAATTATATATATATATATATATATATATATATATATATATGTATATATAGATTTAGGTTCATATGAGAAATAGGGCTTAGGTGAGAAATATGAGAAATAATCATAACCATTGTTTGTTTTAATCTAAGGGTTGATATACATTGTTTTTTTTTTTTTTTTTTTTTTTTTTTTTTATGTGATGGGAGAATTTTTTTTTTTTTTTTTTTTTTTTTGGGAGATTTGTTTTCTTTTCCTTTTTTTTTTTTTTTTTTTTATTTGTGATGGGAGATTTGTTTTTTTTTTGTGAGGGATATTTTTTTTTTTTTTTTTTGTGGTAGGAGATTTGTTTTTTTTTTTTTTTTTTTTCTTTTCTTTTTTGTGAGGCTTTTTTTTTTTTTTGAGGGGTGATTTGTTTTTTTCTATTTCTTTTTTTTCAAATTATTTTTTTAATTTCATTTTTGTTTTTCTGTTTTTGTTTTTTTAAATTTTTTTCTTTGATTTTTTAATCTGAGGTTCATTACATTTACAAGCGAGGTTCATTACATTTAAAAACGAGAGTTCATTTCATTTACATCTGAGGTTCATTTGATTAACAAATGAAGTTCATTTGATTACATCTGAGGTTCATTTCATAACAAATGAGGTTCATTTGATTACATACGAGGTTCATTACATTTACAAATGAGGTTCATTACACTTACATCACGAGATTCATTTCATTTACATACGAGATTCATTTCATTCAAAATACGAGGTTCATTTCATTTACAAACGAGGTTCATTATATTTACATCACGAGATTCATTTCATTTACATCACGAGGTTTATTTCGATTACATACGAGGTTCATTTATTAACAAATGGCGTTCATTTTAGTCACATCTGAGATTCATTACATTTACAAGCGTGGTTCATTACATTTACATACGAGATTTATTTCATTTACATACGAGATTCATTTCATTCAAATACGAGGTTCATTTCATTTACAAGCGAGGTTCATTACGTTTACATCACGAGATTCATTTCATTTACATCGAGGTTCATTTCATTTACATACAAGGTTCATTTGAGGTAACAAATGAGGTTCATTTCATTTACATACGAGGTTCATTTCAGATAAATCTGAGGTTCATTGCGATAAAGAATAAATGAGGTTCATTTAGTTACATCACGAGGTTCATTACATTTACAAGCGAGGTTCATTACATTTACATTCGAGATTCATTTCATTTACATACGAGATTCATTTCATTCAAATCGAGGTTCATTTCATTTACAAGCGAGGTTCATTACATTTACATTCGAGATTCATTTCATTTACATACGAGATTCATTTCATTCAAATACGAGAGTTCATTTCATTTACATACGAGATTCATTTCATTTACATACGAGATTCATTTGATAACAAATGAGGTTCATTTCGATTACATCTGAGGTTTATTACATTTACAAGCGAGGTTCATTACATTTACATCACGAGGTTCATTTCATTTACATACGAGATTCATTTCATTCAAATACGAGGTTCATTTCATTTACATACGAGGTTCATTTCAAGAGCAAGAAACAAAAAAATAATTGGAAAAAAAAAAAAATAGAAAAAAAAAAAAATTGCAAAAAAAAAATTGAAAAAAATAAAAAAAAATAAATTGAAAAAAATTAAAAAAATTAAAAAAAATAAATTGAAAAAAATTGAAAAAAATGAAAGAAAAATATGAAAGGAAAAAAACAAAAAAAAAAAAAACAAAATTAATCCCCCCTCATAAAGAAACAAAAAAAAAATTAAAAAAATAAATCCACCCTCATAAAAAAATAAATAAATAAATAAATCTCCTCTCACATTAAAAAAAAAAAATAAAAAATAAAAAATAAATCTCCCTCACCAAAAAACTATAAATCTCAACCCTTAGATTAAAATAATGAATAGTTATGATGATTTACTCATATTTCTCATATAAGGGGGTATTTATAATGGGAGAGCTATTACATATATATATATATATATATATATATATATATATATATATATATAGATTTAGGATCAGGTGAGACCACTCAACTTCAATGAGACCTCATGAGACCGCTTTCTTAAAAAGTTTTTATTTGAAAATTCTAAGCATAGTTGTCTTTATTATCTAATTTATGGTCTAAGGAACATATTTGGGGTTAAATAACTACCTTATCATGTCACATTATATCGATGGATTAAATGTATTTTATAACTTTTGGTGTACCTACGACATCTATTTGTGTATCTAATCTTTTTTAGTGTATCTACTACGTCATTTAATGTATCTCTATGAGTATCAATTTTTGTGTATCTAGTATATTATTCACTTTAGAGACATAAATATTTTATTAAAATATTTAATATGTATTTTATATTTTTAACCCAACTAATGGTGAAAACAAATTAAAATAATGGATAGTCACGAGCCTATGCTTTCGGTTTAATCATACTATGTGATTTTCGTAGGGTCTCACGAGTCTCTCCATGAAGCAGTTAGGGAAGTCTCATGGATCCCACCTATATATATATATATATATGTATATAGAAATAGGATCACATGAATCACTCAAATTTGGTGAGTCGTGTCCTCCTTCTCAACCCTTAGATCTACTTGATCTAATGGTTGAATCTTACCACACGATATCTCTCTAATTTATTTTAGATTTTTTTTCCTTCTAATTTTTCTTCGATTTATGTTTTTTTCTTAAATTGTTTGGTCAACCTCTTTTTACGTTTTTTTTCTTTTTTTTTTTTCTTTTTCTTTTTTTTTTTTTTTCACAATTTTTTTTTTTTTTTAACGATTTTTTTTTTTTTTTTTTTTATTTTTTTTTACAATTTTTTTGCCTTTAATTTTTATATTACTTGATACAATGTTCTTTGTTATTTGAGCGTAATCAATGTTACTTTAAAATGTAACACATGTTACTCTAATATTTTTTTTTTTTTTTTTTTTGTTTGCCTTTAGTGTATATTACTTGATACAATGTTACTGTTACTTCGAAGTGCAATCAATGTTACTTTAAAATGTAACACATGTTACTCTAATAACTTATTTTAAAATGTAACATATGTTACTCTAATAATTTTTTTTTACTTTTTTTGCCTTTAATTCATATATTACTTGATACAATATTCTCATACTTGAAGTGCAATTATGTTACTTTAAAATGTAACTCCTGTTACTCTAATAACTTAAACGGAGTACATGTTATTTTAACAAATTTTTATTAATTTTTATATATTTTCTTGATACGATATTCAATGTTACTTTAAAGTATAACAACTATTACTCTAATAGCTTATATGTGTTATTTTAACAAAATTTTATTAATCCTTAAGTATTTTTGATACGATGTACTGTTATTTCAAAGTGTAACAATTATTACTCTAATACTTTACGTTTTATTTAACAAAATTTTATTAATCCTTCTATTTTCTTGATGCGATGTTACTATTTCTTTGACGTGAAACCAATGTTACTTTAAAGTGTAACAATTGTAACTCTAATAGCTTGTACGTGTTATTTTAACAAACATTTATTAATCCATATATTTTCTTGATACGATATTATTGTTACTTCAAAGTGCAATCAATGTTACTTTAAAGGGTAACAACTGTTATTCTAATAGCTTGTACATGTTACTTTAAGTTATAATACTTGACAAAATCATGGTAATAAAATTTTATATAATTATTCGTCAATTGTTACTTTAACGTTTATTTGTTATTACCTTAATATAATAAAAAAAATAACAAAAACATTGAAATAATCAAATAATTGAAAAATTAAAAGAATTTAAAAAAAATAACAAAATCGTTAAAAAAAAAAAAACAAAACAAAACAAAAACAATGAAATAATTAAATAAACTGAAAAACTAAAACAATTTTAAAAAAAAAAACGTAAAAAAAAAAATAAAACGTTAAAAAAAAAAAAAACGTAAAAAAAAAAAAAAATCGTAAAAAAAAAAAAAAAAAAAAAAAAAAAAAAAACGTAAAAAAAAAAAAAAAAAAAAAAAAAAGTGAAAAAAAAAAAAAGAAAAAAAAAAATAAAAAAAAGAAAAGAAAATGAAAAAGAAAGAAACAAAAAAATAAAAAAAAATAAAAAATAAAAGAAATCTCAACCATTGATTTCATTAGATCCAATGGCTCTAAGGGTGTACAAAGGATGCACCAAATATAAGGGATTCATGTGATCCTCTCTGTATATATATATACACATATATATATATACACATATATATATATACACATATATATATATACACATATATATATATACACATATACACATATATATATATACACATATATATATATACACATATATATATATATATATATACACATATATATATAGAAATAGGTTCTTTCAAGTCAATAGGGGGTGGGAAAGTCATCAAGTCATAATATCAACCATTGGATTAAATGTGATCTATGGCTAGGATTCACCCAACATTAATTACACTTTTACATAAAAAAAAAAAAAAAAAAAAAAAAAAACTAAGTCATTAAAAAAAAAAAAAAAAAGAAAATGCAGTCACACTAACCTAGATTCGTCTGACTATCTTCACCCTTCCCCATTCACTTTCATTTTCCAATTTTCAATTTCTAATTTTCTTCTTCAATTATCTTTTTCAAATAAAAAAAAAATCCCTTCAATTCCCTTTGAGTTTCAGATTTTTTTTTTCCTCCCTAAATATTGTTCTTCTCCAAACATCAACTATCTATTATCAGTATTCCTTTTTATTTTCATCAAGAGTAGACTTTTTCATCATCGTCATCTTCCTTACATTCATTGTTTTATTAGTCGTTGGTTTGATTTTGCTATGGTTTTCTCAAAGTCTCCATTTTCGGTAAGTTAATTCTTCCATTAATTTTTTTTTTTAGGTTTGATTTCAATTATTTTAATCATAGTATATCTATTTTCGTGTTTTGTTCAAATTCAGATTTTAATATTGGTTCAAATTTGATTATTTTACAGAGGAATTAGTTTTTTCAATCTTTTGCATTTTTAATTTTAAAATGTGATGTGATTTGAATTCATTTTTGAATTTGATATATTAAGATAGAAAAATACCAGTATGAAAATTTTGAAATCTCATTATTTTCCAAAAGTATTTCCATCACGGCCAGACTCGAAAAATAATAAATTTAGGCTTTTGTTTCGTCTAAATCGGAGTCCAAACGAAGATTTACGGAGTCTTTTATAAACCCGATTTTACTTTATATATGCGGATTTTTAATTTCGTATTTATGTTGTCGTTTTGTCTAAATTTTATTTTTTATTTTTTTTATTTTAGGTGAAACAATCGAAGAAGAATTCAAACCATGTTGGCCAAGATTTCAAACAGTCGAAGAAGATTTCAGTTGAGAGTCGAAAAAGATTTCAGTTGAGAATAGTTAGTTAAAATCAATTTTTTAAACATTAAAATTCATTTTTTCTCCGTTAGAATCTTCTTTTTTATTTATGTTATTAGTGGGTAGTTAAAATCAATTTTCAGAACATTGAAATTCGTATTTTCTCCGTTAGAATCTTCTTTTTTATTATTGTTATTTGTAGTAGTTAAAATCAATTTTGTCTTATTTTTTGTTCATTTATGTGGTTTTTTTGTCTATATTTGGTTGTTTTTTTTCCCTGTTTTGCTGTTCATTTATTTTCTCACTCAAATTCTTTTTGTTTTCACAGATGTATTCGAGTAACGTCGATGTCGACGGCATTGAGAAACCCAAAGATTTTGGGTATATTGTTATATGTCGGACTCGATCGCGGGTTTTAATCAATCTCAATCAAACAATGGTACCCCTAGTTGAAGATCCCGATGAATATTGCTAAACAGAAACTTAACTCAAAAATCATCAACGTTATTTCGTTGGTCAATTTGTAGCGGCGCTTCTACTTTGTTAATTTAATATTCACATTTGTATTTCAATATCAAAACGTACTCTTGTACTAATTTTGTTGGACTACTATTGTTTGAGAAAATCATATGTATTCTCAAAGCATATCGTAAATAAAAAATACGATTTTAATGGACAAAAAACGAATTCTAATGTTCAAATAATTGATTTTAACTACTCACAAATAATGAAACATATCATAGATAAAAAGAAGATTCTAACGGACAAAAAACGAATTTCAATGTTCAAATAAGTGATTTTAACGACCCATATATAACACAAATCAAAAAGAAGATTTTAACCGAGAAAAAAACGATTTTTAATGTACTAAAAGAGATTTTAAGGACGAAACAGAAAACTGCAACAACTTATTACCCACATAAGTTTGATATTTTATTGGGTTACTATAAAGTTCGAACCGGTATCAGTAAAATTTGAAATTTAAGTGTTTTATCCGAGATTTCATGGAAAAAAAAGAATATCATTAACAATGTTATATCAAACTTGTACAAGTACAAAATACAAATGATTTATCTAAACTTATTATTACAAAATACTTAAATAATATTACAAGACTTGTGCTCCTCTCTAAACTTCCTAAAGTTTTCACATATCTATTCAACAAACTTCAAATCTCCGCTTTAGAGAAAAGCAATTGTTTCATATGTTTATGTCGACAGCTTCATCATCTCCACCTGCCTTTCATCTGCATTTTACAGTTGCCTTCCATCTGCATTTTACAACTGCATTTTAACAACCCACAAGTATCATAAGTAAAAAAAAAAGATTCTAACGGAGATAAAACGAATTTCAATGTTCTAATAATTGATTTTAAGTAGCCACAAATATCGTAAGTAAAAAAAAAAAATTCTAACGGAGAACAAACGAATTCCAATATTCTTATAATTGATTATAACTACCCACAAATATCATAACTAAAAAAGAAGATTCTAACGGAGAAAAAACGAATTTCAATGTTCTGATAATTGATTTTAACAACCCACGAATATCATCAATAAAAACG